>JAKIJQ010000032.1:1325450-1988175 GCA_023373905.1 Rhizoglyphus robini | reverse complement strand
CGTTCAAATCTGATCATGCACATTCGAATGCAACACTTTGGATTGCCCCAATCCCTGAAAATTAAATGTAATACCTTTTTTTATCAAACCATGTCGAATTTCATTAACTTAAAAAAATATATCTAAAATCATCATCTATTCATCAACCATAATTATGCAATTTAATTCATACCCAAGTGTGTGCATCTTGTTATAGTAGTAATTGCATAAATCTAAATTTCAACTAACTAATGTAAGTCAAAAATAAATTCTGATAAATTCGAAATTCTGTTATAGACTGTTAATTTGCTTTAAAAATTCTAAAATATAGTTGGTGAAGTTCCCTAGTCATTTTATTGAGGGATAGAATTCAAACTTCAATTATAATATCTTTCTGAACTAAAAATGTTTGGTTAGAATCCAAAATTCTTTATTTTTAGGATAATATCCAAGAATAATAGGTCCAAAAAGTACTTTTACCAAGCCGTTTTGGTAAATGTGCAGATTTACTGGAAAATGTGCACTTTTACCAGTAAAAGTACAAAGTTTTAATTTTCACTGAAGAACATGACACTTTTACCGGTAAATGTGCACATTTACCAGACAATGCACTTTTACAGTAACATATAGATATAATAAAATATAATATAATCTAATCTAATATAATAGAATAAATATAAATATGTCGTGAAAAGTGTTACCGTAAATGTTCTCAAGATAGTCCAACTTTTATTAATTTTTAATTTAAACTTCTTTGTATAATAATCGTTTTGGAATTTAAAAAACTTAATAAAAATTGAATCTTAAAAAATAAATTCAAACAAAATTATATAAAACAAGTGTAACCTTTTGTACAAGCAGATCATCAATTAATATAATAATAATTATATGAATAACTTCTGTTGCAAGTCAAATCATAAATTCAATCTACAACAAAACTGAATTCATACCTAAGTGATTTCATTTTAGTACTTTCGTAAATTTCGTAAAAGTGCCAAAAACAGCGTAACGACATATCTGAACAGGACATATATTGATAATTGCTAGTCTGTCTAGTATTTACACATTTACGTCGTGCACTTTGCATAACATTTTTTGCTTGCTCAAATTTATATTTGACCACACTCCCGAATCACAACATTTATCTTTCATATCCCAAAACCAAGATAATAACCCGTGTGTCCTACTCTCACAATGAGCCTTATCGTGGACTGCCTCTTGTTGGTTTACTCATGTATTGTTCGTTTTGTTATGATTGTCATCTCTTTGTTTCGCATCACATCTTCTCGGCCATCATCATCAGTCCACCTCAACGCCCTTTCCGAGGAATGTCTTCTACTTATCTTTGATCGCATCCCGCTGGCCGAACTGATGCGCCTCGATCAAGTCTGTCACCGATGGGCAGTGCTACTGCCGAGTGCCACTGCACGACGGCGAACTTTGGCCTTGATTGTTGGTGGTTATCGGTTGGATACAATGTGCTTCAACATTCCTTTCAATGATCACTTTGAAATGACTTCCTATGGCTATCGACCTTATTACACTCTTCCAGAACATGAATCCTGTTTAACGTTGCCATCTTTAGTGTCACAGCCATACGATGAGTTTCTTTTGTCTTTTGAATTTAGAGGATTTTTTGACATTCTATACCACAGCAATATTGGTGGGCAAACTGAGGCGGAGGATTTGACCGAAATGGCTCGTTTGAAGCATGCTCGCCTCACTGATCAACTGGCGACCTATCTCGCCGAACTATTCCCGAATGTAAAAACTTTTCTTGTGATTCATCCTGAGTGTTTTGAGTCGGAACTACAGTCGGTGATTGATCTACTCGGATGTTGGCCATTGGTTAAAGTGAAGCTGTGGATTCATACTGTTGGCATCGACAAGAGATACGAACATCGTCCAGAGCAGCATCCTGTTGGCACCCTACTACACAAAATCGCCAATCAGAAAGCCAATTCACTACAGCAACTCACACTCAACATTGAAGGCGTTGGAAAGATGGCCGAAGTGTTGAAATTTACCTTTCCTGTAGAGTCATACTCTTTTATTGGTCGACTTAAAGTGGCGAAACTTTATCTCGGCTTTTATGATACTGACAACACGATCTGGCAGACTGTCCACCAATTGGACACTCCCAAGTTGGCTCACATTGGACTGGGCAATCGTGCTGATTTGCATTTGAACTCTGCACTCAATGCCGAACTGGCATACACCCACAAGGTTCGCCAACTCTATTCGCGTCGATCCTTTGAAACGGTGGAAGAGTTGGCTGAGTTGTGCTCGCGTTTCAATTCGTTGACTATGCTCGAAATGTACTGGCGATCGAACATTACATTCAGTGAGTTGGTGGCCAAGTTGGCTTTGCTACCAAAGTTGACCTATCTTCAGTTGTACATTCGCTTCGATCTTCTGCCTGAGAATGTGTTTGCACTGGTGGATGCTGCTCAAGATGTTGAAGATGGTGGTGACCAACCTCGACAGCGAAACTCGCTTCCCCAAGTGAAGATTCTCAAATTTGTCATTAAGAAGCGAACTCACTTTGACTTTGAATCATTCCGCCCACAAGTCTTCCCATTGGTAGAGACGATCATTGTCGACTTTGTACGCACCACACCACCAGTGACACAATGCATCATCTGTCGACCCAACAATGGTCAAGCACACAACCTCGCCAACGCCCAACGATGTGACCGAATGCTGATTCGTTCGTTGAGAATTAAATTTGCTCTAAACTCGCCCATTCGCATCTATCCCGAACCTGTTCCTGAATTTCTAATTCAAATAGTAGTGACTACTGTAATATTGCTTGTGATGCTGTTTAGTATTTATAAGGTTAGTTGCTTGGCTATTTACTGCTTCAATCTATTTGTATGCTATCTACTATCTAATATATAATATGCGAACGTTAAATTTGTTGTTCATAATAATACAACTTTCCAATAAAATATTTTTAAAGAATATATTTCACTTCAATAAATGTGAATAAAAAAAACTTCAAAACACTTGCATTGACCATTAATTTTTTAAAACTAAATCATATAATAAATATTATTTTTTTATTTGACACATTACCATTAAATTCAATTATCTCAATTAAATTCTGTTTTACTCAAATTACAACATTTCAGTGATTACACATAAGATTAACTCGTAATAAGTAAGATAAGAGTTGTGAAAACTATTGTAAATAATAAAGCAAATGTTACCTTTTAAGTGACCAAAAAACAAAAATGAATGAATTCTGTTAGCAAATCTTAATCTTAATTTACATAAAAATTAATACACACCCAAGTGTCTTATTGTAAAAATCTTTATCAATAATTAGTCAGTTGTAAAATATTAAATTTTAAATAACCTTTATGACATTGTTGCAAATAAAAATCGGGAGAAACAGAACTTAAACAAACATCATTCTAAGCCATCAAATAAATCATTATACCATGATATAAAATGCAAATCATAAAATAAAATGCTACCTTTTTCTTGATTATACCTATAAAACCAAGAAAGTGCTTAAATTCGCTTAATTGTTTTAGCATTTAATTGAAATTCATTAAAAACAATAATTTAGAAATCTGTTGTAAAGTGATTGAATAAACCTCAAATAAAAATCAAATAAAATTAAGCTGTTTAAAACTGTTCACCTTGAAAGCATTTCATAACTATTTCGATAAAGCGACATTAAAATTGTTAATTCAAAAAACAAAATTTAATCATTCTTATTGAAAGACTAAAAAGAATTAAAATATTAAAGCTAAAAACTAAATTAAAATTACCTTTTTGACGAAATGAAGTCTCAACAAGTACAAATGAAGATTTAATCATATAAATCTTAATCTGCTAAAATTCAATTCATACTTTAGTGATTGGGAAAATATCAAAGAATTTTTAAGGTGAGAAAACGCCAACCACAATCGGTTACTGAGAAACAGAGAAAATACGGTATGTGAATTTATAGATTTGTAAAACAATTAAAAAAAATCATTTTCAAATTATTATTTTAATGAAATTTGAATCAAACAAAAGATTTAAGATTGGCGTTTTGATGTTTGTGTGTTGAGTGTTAAATGTGTTTGAAGTGGATTGCAAATGAGAAACGGGAATCGTGTTCGCTTTTGCCTCATGGTGACGATTATTTGAAGTTTTAGAGTTGATCATCGTCCTGATGTAGAGTGGATCAGTAGAAATTTATCCTCACAAGATTTGAGTTTCTCAGGCTCAAAATTGTTGACAATGTTGATCATTCTTAAAAATCGAGAGGGTCGAGTTGTCTATTTCATGTAGAAAGGTATTGCCCTACTAGGTGATCCACCAAAAAAACGGATAAATAATCGAAAACCGAGACTAATTAATTTTATTCCATGCCTCGATTTGTCTTTCTCCTCTTCCGAATTGAAATTACCATAAATGCTCTATTTGTTTGTTTGTCCAACTTTATTATTTATGAGAGTTTATGGAAAAATTGCAAGATAAAAGCCGGGTTTTTGTTTGTATCGCATTATGTCTCATTGTGTGCGGGTTAAGCAACCATGGTATCCTTATCATTCATGCGGAAATGTAAATGTGCTCTAATTGCACACACATGATTGAATTATCTAATAAGTGGTTTGTTTGTGTTCTTACTATATGGTATGGCACAATTGTTTAAATTATCAAATACACATGTTGCTAGATATTTGTTTTATTGATAACTTATCAAGCACTTGATCAGAACAAAGCTCAAAGTAGGCGTTTACTGTTGAATGCAGTCATAAGCCACTTCATAGCCATAAACACTACACTACAAGTGTAGGCGTATCAATTCCATAAGGCAAAATTTCAAAATCCACCGTCAATGTTCAACAGAATTATCAAAATTGGTCAATTTGTATAACAATTTCCAATACAAGTAAGTGCAAATTATTATTTTTAAATACTTAAACATCACAAGATTTATTTGCAGTGAAAGCAATTTCTGTCATTCAATTTAATAGATGAATTATTATATTAATATTATTAAAAATTATATTTATCACACAGAAAAAATAACCAATTTTTACTCAATATATTTTCAATAAAAACAGAATTAAGAAATATTTTATGGCGCAGTTTTTATTTGGAATCTTGTTTAGCTTGAAGTTTATCTCAAAATGAAAAATTCATGTTTTTAGGTACGTTTTGGTTTATTTTTGCTTTAAAAAATTCAAATCTCAAAACGTGCTCTGAAATATTTTAATTATATTTCTTTACTTAAAATAAATTACTTTTTATTTGAGCTATCGTAACTGCAACAAAAGAGAATCCTATTTTAGAGATAAGACGTTACTTCTTGTGGCTTTTAATTATGCAAAACTTCAAAACTGTGATTTGAATATTTTATTTAGAACTCTTCGATTCAGTCTATAGACTACCAAGTAGCATGTCGGTGACCCTAACTGACTTGATGGCGCAAAGCCTATCTACTGAATAAATTTGTTTAATTTTTACGGATAAAAAATTATTCCAAGAAAACGATTTTAATTGAATGATAGAAATTTCTTTCATTGCATTATGAACTTGACCTTTACATTTTAGTGTTTTTTGTCTTTTGTAATTCATTTCTTTAATTTTGTTTGCGTATATTTTGTAGATAATTTTATGGATTCTGTAAAAATGGACTACGACAATGAAAATAACATTCAAGCCAAAATCGAATTGATAATGCAATTTATTGATTCAATTCAGCATCAGTTGTATTTGAAGGAGTGCGAATGGGACAAACATCGAGAGGTATGTTCCATGATAATGAAATTGTTGGAGGAAAGCAAAGGTTTACTGGAGAAAACTGTGAACAAGGAATTAGAAAAAGGAATGAAAAGAGAACACAAAGAGTGGCACAAACATCAAATGGTGGCTGGGGCAATTCAAGAAGTTTTAACAAAACATCACGATTTATTAGATGAAGCTACAATTGATCGAATGATTGATTATTTAAGTAAACTCATTTATCAATGTGCAGATGGAAACCTGATTTCAAATGGAATACATGCTTTTAAGCTATTTCAATTAAGTAAAATAAATTCTTCATTGCCATTTTTGATTGATTCGATTGGAAATGAGTTAGGAACAAAACAAAACGAATGGTACAGACATCAAAATATGAGTTGGGTGATTCAATCAGTGTTGGAAGTTCATCGAGATTCATTAGAAGGAGTAGTCATTAATCAAATGCTTGACTATCTCATAAAAATCATTTGTCATTGTGAAGATGAAAATCTGATATCCCATGGAATTGATGCATTTGGATTATTTCCATTGGGTAAACTTGAATCTTCATTTCCAGGGTTGCTATATTCGCTGGAATGTGAATTGAAAACAAAACAAAACGAATGGTACCGACATCAAAATATGAGTTGGGTGATTCAATCAGTATTGAAAGTACATCGAGATTCATTAGATGAATCTGTCATCGATCGAATATTTGATTACTTAACTAAACTCATTCGTCAATGTGAAGATGGACACCTGATTTCGTTTGGGATTGGCGCCTTTGAACTATTTCCACTGAGTAAACTTGAAACTTCGTTACCACTTTTGATTGATTCGATTGAAAGTGAAATGGTAACAGAACAAAATGAATGGTACAGACATCAAAATATGAGTGGGGTGATTCAATCAGTTTTGGAAGATCATCGAGATTCATTAGATGAATCTGTCATCAATCAAATGTTTGATTACTTATCTAAACTCATTCGTCAATGTGAAGATGGAGACCTGATTTCGTTTGGGATTGGGGCCTTTAAACTTTTCCCCATGAGTAAACTTGAAACTTTGTTGCCACTTTTGATTACTTCGATTGAAAGTGAAATGGTAACAGAACAAAACAAATGGTACAGACATCAAAATATGAGTTTGGTGATTCAATCAGTGTTGAAATATCATCGAGATTCATTAGATGAAGCAGTCAATGATCTAATGTTTGACTATCTCACTAAATTCATTCGACAATGTAAAGATGGAAACCTTATTTCGTTTGGGGTTGGGGCCTTTACACTATTTCCATTGAGTAAACTTGAAACTTCGTTACCACTTTTGATTACTTCGATTGAAAGTGAAATGGTAACAGAACAAAACAAATGGTACAGACATCAAAATATGAGTGAGGTGATTCAATCAGTGTTGAAAGATCATCGAGATTCATTAGATGAATCTGTCATCAATCGAATGTTTGATTACTTATCTAAACTCATTCGTCAATGTGAAGATGGAGACCTGATTTCGTTTGGGATTGGGGCTTTTAAACTTTTCCCCATGAGTAAACTTGAAACTTCGTTACCACTTTTGATTACTTCGATTGAAAGTGAAATGGTAACAGAACAAAACAAATGGTACCGACATCAAAATATGAGTTGGGTGATTCAATCAGTGTTGAAACATCATCGAGATTCATTAGATGAAGCAGTCATTGATCTAATGTTTGACTATCTCACTAAACTCATTCGACAATGTGAAGATGGAAACCTGATTTTGTTTGGGATTTGGACCTTTAAACTTTTCCCTATGAGTAAACTTGAAACTTCGTTACCACTTTTGATTGATTCGATGGAAAGTGAATTGAAATCCGAACAAAACAAATGGTACAGACATCAAAATATGAGTTGGGTGATTCAATCAGTGTTGAAAGAACATCGAGATTCATTAGATGAATCTGTCATCAATCGAATGTTTGATTACTTATCTAAACTCATTCGTCAATGTGAAGATGGAGACCTGATTTCGTTTGGGATTGGTGCCTTTAAACTTTTCCCCATGAGTAAACTTGAAACTTTGTTGCCACTTTTGATTACTTCGATTGAAAGTGAAATGGTAACAGAACAAAACAAATGGTACAGACATCAAAATATGAGTTGGGTGATTCAATCAGTGTTGAAAGATCATCGAGATTCATTAGACGAAGCAGTCATTGATATAATGTTTGACTATCTCACTAAACTCATTCGTCAATGTGAAGATGGAGACCTGATTTCTAATGGAATTGACGCATTTGGACTATTTCCACTGAGTAAACTTGAAACTTCGTTACCACTTTTGATTAATTCGATTGAAAGTGAATTGATATCAGAACAAAATAAATGGTACAGACATCAAAATATGAGTTGGGTGATTCAATCAGTGTTGAAAGTTCATCGAGATTCATTAGATGAATCTGTCATCAATCGAATGTTTGATTACTTAACAAAACTCATTCGTCAATGTGAAGATGGGCACATGATTTCGTTAGGGTTTGGGGCCTTTAAACTTTTCCCCATGAGTAAACTTGAAACTTCGTTACCACTTTTGATTACTTCGATGGAAAGTGAATTGATATCAGAACAAAATAAATGGTACAGACATCAAAATATGACTGCGGCGATTCAATCAGTGTTGGAAGATCATCGAGATTTATTAACTGAATCTGTCATGGATCAAATGTTTGACTACTTAACTAAACTCATTTGTCAATGTGAAGATCGAAAATTGATTTCTAATGGAATTGACGCATTTGGACTATTTCCACTGAGTAATCTTGAAACTTCGTTCCCACTTTTGATTACTTCGATGGAAAGTGAATTGCTATCAGAACAAAATGAATGGTACAGACATCAAAATATGAGTGGGGCGATTCAATCAGTGTTGAAAGATCATCGAGATTCATTAGATAAAGCAGTCATTGATATAATGTTTGACTATCTCACTAAACTCATTCGTCAATGTGAAGATGGAGACCTGATTTCTAATGGAATTGACGCATTTGGACTATTTCCACTGAGTAAACTTGAAACTTCATTGCCAGGGTTGATAGATTCGATTGAAAGTGAAATGGTAATAGAACAAAATAAATGGTACAGACATCAAAATGTTAGTAGGGTGATTCAAACAGTGTTGGAAGATCATCGAGATTCATTAGATAAAGATGTCATTGATATAATGTTGGCTTACTTAATTAAACTCATTTGTCAATGTGAAGATCGAAAATTGATTTCTAATGGAATTTACGCATTTGGACTATTTCCACTGAGTAATCTTGAAACTTCGTTCCCACTTTTGATTACTTCGATGGAAAGTGAATTGATATCAGAACAAAATGTATGGTACAGACATCAAAACATGAGTGGGGTGATTCAATATGTGTTGGAAGTTCATCGAGATTCATTAGATGAATCTGTCATCAATCGAATGTTTGATTACTTAACTAAACTCATTCAACAATGTGAAGATCGAAAATTGATTTTGTTTGGGATTTGGAACTTTAAACTTTTCCCCATGAGTAAACTTGAGTCATCGTTACCACTTTTTATGGATTCGATTGAGAGTGAACTTGAAACAAAACATAACCGATGGTACAGACATCAAAATGTGAGTTGGATGATTCAAGAGGTTTTGAAAAAACATCGAGATTCATTAGATGAATCTGTCATGGATCAAATGTTTGATTACTTAACTAAACTCATTCAACAATGTGAAGATCGAAAATTGATTTTGTTTGGGATTTGGAACTTTAAACTTTTCCCCATGAGTAAACTTGAAACTTCGTTACCACTTTTGATTACTTCGATTGAAAGTGAAATGGTAACAAAACAAAACAAATGGTACAAACATCAAAATATGAGTTCGGTGATTCAATCTGTGTTGGAAGTTCATCGAGATTCAATAAATGAATCTGTCATGGATCAAATGTTTGATTACTTAACTAAACTTATTCGTCAATGTGAAGATCGAAAATTGATTTCGTTTGGCATTGAGGCCTTTAAACTTTTCCCCATGAGTAAACTTGAGTCATCGTTACCACTTTTTATGGATTCGATTGAGAGTGAACTTGAAACAAAACATAACCGATGGTACAGACATCAAAATGTGAGTTGGATGATTCAAGAGGTTTTGAAAAAACATCGAGATTCATTAGATGAATCTGTCATGGATCAAATGTTTGATTACTTAACTAAACTCATTCGTCAATGTGAAGATGCACACCTGATTTCGTTTGGGATTGGTGCCTTTGCACTATTTCCACTGAGTAAACTTGAGTCATCGTTTCCACTTTTGATAGATTCGATGGAAAGTGAAATGGTAACAGAACAAAATGAATGGTACAGACATCAAAACATGAGTGGGGTGATTCAATATGTGTTGGAAGTTCATCGAGATTCATTAAATGAAGCAGTAATTGATCTAATGTTTAACTATCTCACTAAACTCATTCGTCAATGTGAAGATCGAAAATTGATTTCGTTTGGGATTGGGGCCTTTAAACTTTTCCCCATGAGTAAACTTGAGTCATCGTTTCCACTTTTGATAGATTCGATGGAAAGTGAAATGGTAACAGAACAAAATGAATGGTACAGACATCAAAACATGAGTGGGGTGATTCAATATGTGTTGGAAGTTCATCGAGATTCATTAGATGAATCTGTCATCAATCGAATGTTTGATTACTTAACTAAACTCATTCATCATTGTGAAGAAGTTTCAATTGTTGAAATTGTAATTCTGGCTCTTTTAAAATTCCCCCTAAGCAAACTTCACTCTATAATTGAATTGTTTTGCTTCGAGAAGAACAAATTGCACAATAAATTTCAAATAAATGAATCTAATATTGCATTTTTTCATGAAAAGAACCTTGTTGATAATTCAGAGAAATTAAATTTAAATTGGAAATTAAATCGAAATTTGATTTTACTAATCAACCACATGAATTTCAATTATGAATTACAAGATGAAAAATTTGTTTCAGTAATTTTTGATTTCCTGTTAAAACAAATGAACCAAAATCAAAATCTTGAATTATTCTCATTCTTAATTCCGGCCATTGAAAATGTTTATTACAATGTCAGTTTGACTACAGAAAACAAACATAAACTCATTGAAAAAGTATCTAATTATGCTAAGTTTCATATTCAATATCCAATTGAAAAATATTTTACAATTGATTTTGATTATTTGAAGTATAAAGTTGGTTGGTCTGCTCAATGGCTACTAGACAATGTGCTCAACTCTAAAAACATTTCGAGTCACCGACCTTCGCTTAAGATTTCATCAGATCGATTGTGCGCACGAAATGAATATTCGTTTCCATCTGTTCGCTCATCTTTTGCCGTTCACTCTGGAGTTTATTTCTATGAAGTGATTCTGCTCACTGACGGGTTAATGCAAATTGGTTGGACAACAAGAGAAGCTAGATTTGGTGGTGTTGGAGGTGTTGGTGACGATGCTCACTCGATCGGATTTGATGCTTCGCGAAGTCGTATCTGGCATAACGAAAATAATGATGGTTATGAAATTGCAAACTTATCTAAATGGGAGGTTGGTGATGTTGTCGGATGCCTGATCGATTTCGAAAACAAACATTTTGTATTTTATTTGAATGGACGAGAATTTGAATGTCCAGGTAAAGTTCACTTTTCTTCTCAACCATATTTTGCCGGGGCCAGTCTTGAAAATGACCAGCAATGTTATTTTAATTTTGGTCAACTTCTTTTCAAATTTCCACCAAATGGCATTGAGTTTAAGGATTTTCATAAAGCAGCCAATGGAAATGCTTCGAAATATTATTTAATGGAAACTTGTAAAGTGACTGATAATGGCAAAGAATATTACTGGTTTAAAAATACAGCAAACAATCAGATTGACCCATTCTTTTATGGCAAAGAACAAGAAAGGTGGGATAAATTTATTAAAGATTTTGAACTCTTTGTTGAAAAAGAACAAGAAATTGATTTGATAAAACTTGATAGATATATGATCAACGACCAATATCGATGTCTAAGATTCATTCAATCGGTAATTGAAATCTTAGGGAAAAATAAAAAATACATCAACATTGATATTATTGCAAGTTGGATAGGAAAATTCATTGAACAACAATTCAATGCAACTCCAATTGAAAAACTATTCGAACTCATATATCCATACCTGAAGCAGAATTCTTCCAAAAACATTTTCAGATATCGAAACACAAGGATTATTTTATCAATTCTAATCAAATTAGAGAAAATATCAAACTGTTTTTTCGTTGAAACATTTGATGCTCTCACAGGAACATTCTCAGAGACAAGTGACGAGTGGGCAAAACTGTTTGCGCTGATTGGTTTGTCATATTTGGAAATAAACCAACAAGAGAAAAGTCAAATTGTCAACGACGAATTTGTTCATAATCTTGCAACTGGTTGGAATGATAAAACTTATAAAAAACTTATCAAACAAAAAACAACTCTAATCGAATGTCAAGTTTCGTTTGTAAGCCAAAATCTTTTGGCTAAATTGAATCCAGAATCAGGAACAAATCAAACTGAAGAGCACAAAGAAAGACTCAGCATCAATGGTCGCACGGAACACCTTAAACTTTCAACAGATTTGTTATCTGTTCGAAGTGATTTCAATCGACAAAGCGTAAGGTCACAGTGCTCTACAAAGTCATGTGTTTATTACGAAGCGGTTTTACTCACCAATGGAGAATTAGACATTGGATGGACACTAAAAAGCGGACATTCCATCAAATTGGACAAAAACTCGATTTGTTTTGATGGATACAAACGAGTAATCACGCATGAAAACAAAAAATATTTGGTGAATTGTGTGCCACGTTGGAAAGCTGGCGATGTAGTTGGATGCTTGATGGATGTTGAAAATGGTCGATTTCGTTTTTATTTGAATGGCAGATTAACAGCTAATTATCCTTCAAACATCAAATTCTCCTCTCAACTCTACCACGCTTTTGCCAGTCTCTCTACTCATCAGCAATGCTATTTCAATTTTGGACAATTTGAATTCCAATATGCTCCAAAACGGTTTAAGTTTAGTAGTTTTAGCAAACAAATTATTCAATCAAAGTTTATTGTTAATCTTGAAAATGCCTACATCAATCAATCAATTCTGAACATAAACTCAAAAATTGTAAGCGGAGATATTACTTTGATCCAAAACAAAACGACAATTTCAGTCGGTATGAATAAAGTAAACTTAAAAATAAATTATTTAAATATTTTTGTTTATTTTCTTAGATTCGTCTTCTTCCACTAAGCGACAATGTATTTCTCATTTAAGCGACAAATCTGGTTCTCCATCTTCACCAAACCATCCAACTGAGCTGCAAGAATATTCAACTGCAGTTGCCACGATTCAATCAGAGGAATACGGCAGTCCACCAGTAAAGAAAATAAAGCTATCAGAATCTCATAGAGGTGAGTCGTCAATGAATTTTTATTTTCTATATAAAAAATAATTTTTTACTTGATTAGCATCAACTCTTACCGAATGTTGCCTCTGTGCCGAGTCTATCACTACCAAATTGGTTCGCTTCAAATGCTGTTCCAGTAGAACGCTATGTCTGAATTGTGTCAAACTTATGCCTAACTGTCAAAAATGTTCAAAGCAGCCTTCCTCGTCGAGTATCGGTAAAACGTTGAATTTATTTTACTTTCTAATTCCAATTTTTCATTTACAGAAACAAATGCCGAATGTCGTTTATGTGCAAATCCAATACAAATCCAAATACTTCAATTTGTGTGCTGCTCCACCATCAATCTTTGCGTAGATTGTTTATCACAATCCGTTGAATGTCCTAAATGCAAATTTAAATCTAAATAAGCTAAGCTGCAATGAACAACTTTCTATGATAGGAAATCACAGTTCAAGCAAAAAAATTATTTAAATTATTATAATTCAATGCTAATATTGAAATATTACTATACAAAAAATAATCTTTCCGATGACCTATTAATTTAATTGTTATACATATTGTTCGAAAATATATTAAAACATTATGTCCAAAATTATTTATGAAACAGGAAATGATGAATGATGTTACAAAATAAAAAACAAATTCAAATTACATTTTTGACACTTTCACAGTCCATAAACTTTAAATAAATGTTCTAAAACGTAAACCAAAATCAATCAAAATTTAAATAATTTATAAAGAAATTAAATAATAATACCTTTTAATTATTCATATCAAACTCAACACGACAAATAAAACCGGACACATGCAACTTGTAAGTTTGTAGCTCATATCTCCGTATTGAATTGGAACAGCAAATTGAAAGGGTAATCGCATCAGTGAGGTCAACTGAATGTGCCGATCAAACTGTACATTCATGAGAGTTGAAAAGAATCTATTGTAAGTTTCACATTAAGATCTGTAATCTTTGTAGAATCACGAATTACAGTGGAACAATTTGAGTGACCATTTATTTTGTAGATGGTTGACATGTTGATTCCCAGTTGCCAACACCAGTTGACAATTGAAATATTAACATTAATTCAGAATTTTTATACAAATTATTATTCAAAACCAGCACTTATCTCTTTCGATATTAAATCAGCTTTCGATTACTGTTGGTGGCACAACATTCTCAAAGTCATGCATTTAAACAATTTTCCGGTAGCCTTAATCGAAGTAATTCAAAGTTATTTCTCCAAACGAACTGTTGAATGCACTTTTGGGAATAATACTGTTGATAAGCCACAAACAAGAGGTTGTCCTCAAGGCTCCGTTCTCTCACCTTTTCTATGGGACTTAAGCTTAGATCCTCTTCTCAAGCTTCTTGAAAGTACGAACACGCACTGCCGGCTGGTTTCGGCATTTGCCGATGATACCTCAATTCTTCTATGGTCTTCTAACTTGTTGGATTTAAGAAATGAAATTATCAAAACATTCGGAACGGTCGTAAATGAATGTGCAAAGATTGGCATTCAGATTAATGTTGAGAAAAGTTGCATTTTACCTATGTTTGGGGCACATCTGCAGACATCTGACAATCTTCAGTTTGGATCATTCAGCGTGCCAATAGTGACTTCTACTCGTCTACTTGGACTTATAATCGACCAGAATCTCAAATTTGATCAACACGTGAAAAGCACCATCAATAGATTAGTTCCGCTGAGTCATGCTTTTATAAGACTATTCCCTAATGCGTACGGATTGGACTCCACAAGAAGGGCGATACTATTCAAACAAGTTGTGAGAGCTAAACTAGCATACAGCTCTGAAATATTCTCCTCCGAGATTGATAATATTTGCATGGACAAACTACAAAGTTTCCAACGACGATTTCTTGTACGCGTGGTTAGTGGATATAGAACAATTTCCCATATCTCGGTAGAAACTCTATCACGAATTGAATCAATAAGCACTTATATGGGAAAACGAAAACTTACCTATGACGCACTGGAGAACACACCCTCCGAGGATAACCCATTATTTGCACATTTTCTTCCAAACGAACCACCAGCGAAAAGACCGAAACCCGAAAAATTCATCTACAAATCGTCACAAGAGATAATCAACATGCATAATAAAACAACAATTCACAGAGTTGAACAAAACTCAAATGAATTTGATTCACAAGTAAGATCAAATATTCAACTCAGATCAACCACAAACTCTCAGATAATTCCGGCAGACTGGGTAGATGAAGACGATATTACTCATGAAAGTGATCTGGTGGACCCACTACTTCCTACCCTTGGGGACCCAAATTCTGACAACTTCCACCTATATATCTCAGCTCGTATGAGGAAAATAGAATCGACCTTCAAACTCGGTGTTTGTTATCGTTTATATACTCAACGTAATTTTTTCAATGAGAGAAGATTCCATTTCCAACATTACGTGGACAGATGTCAAGGCACACAAGTCGCAATTTCAAAAGCACTAAAGCGCATTGCTGAAGTTGCTGAAGTTGGGCCTCCAAACAAAGTGATCATCATTACTGACGAACTCAACTCTTCTAGATTCATTGAGCACTGCAAGAATAACATTACTGAACTCGAGGGTGAGATTCTGTCGGCACATCAAACATTGAACTGTGGTCTGATTTTCCGCAGGCCGGTCGTAGGTGATCCAATATTCAAGCAAGTCAAAGAAGAAGCTATTGACAAATGCAAAAGCCGAATGAAAGATTTTGCATATTTCAAATACAATAAGAAATATGTCAAAAGAGTTGTTGATGCCTGGTCAACTGTAAAGTGCAACGAGCGTTTCAGAAACTCAGATAATCTTGTATTGAAAAAATTCTTTCCAGTCGCTTCATGGATTCCACAATATATCTCGACAAACTTCATCCAGACTCAATTCTTTACTGGACACGGTTGTTTTCGAGAATATTTATTTCGGTTCCACAAAAGGAGCAGCTCAGCTTGCGACTGTAACAATGTTTCAAGTCAAACCGTAGAACACGTTTTGTTTGATTGTACCAGGTACTCACCAATCATCAAACAAGCATTTGCAAACGCAGGGGTACGTGCCTCTTGTTTGATGGAACTCGTTGGTAGTCACCGAGCTTACACACTGTTCGACGAATCCACGACTGAAATTCACAAGATGCTCATGATCGACAATCAAAACTCAGACATCAATCGAATGAACTAACTTTGTATATGATCTCAACCATATCATGTCTCTTGTGTTTTACATCAAGAAAATGTTCGCACATCATGGATGGTGGTCTTAGTATTTTTTTTATCACTCTATCTATTAATCTCTCTATTCAAACACACTATTTAAACTCTTTTTTACTCTTAATTTAAACACACAATTTATACACACACTTTATACTCTTCGGTGCATTGACTTGTACCTATCCAGCCCGGGCTCACACTCGAGGCTGTTTAGTTGGTCGTCTAGTGCTTACTCTCTCATTTTAAACACATTGTTCAAACACATTAAATTAAAATAAACGGCCCCGCATGATTCAATGAATCGTGCAGTAAATAAATAAATAAATTATTCAAAACCATTTGACAAGGAAAAAGTGAGAAACACAAATATACTCTTACATTAGTCGTAACTGTTTTGTTATTCAAATTTTAAAATAAAGTATACCTTTTTATTCAGAACTAGATAATACAAAATTTTTATAGTGGTTATTGATTAAATATTAATGATTGACAAAAATGAATTAAAAAAATTAAAAAAAAGCAAATTTAAATTACCTATCTTCATTTATCTTAGTGTTCTAAACTTAAATTATAAAGTTAAACATAAACTATTCATTTATGTTCGTATCAAACATCGAAAATATATAAATTCTGTTCAATTTAAATCGCATTAGGTTTCTTTGTAGCATTAAGCAACCATCGCTTGCTTATCAATGTATGTAAATGTAAATGTGCTTTAGTTGCACACATGATCGAATTATCTTACAAGTGGTTTGTTTATGTCCTTACTCTATTGTATGGCACAATTGTCCAAATTATTCATCCAATACACCAGCGACTGGAAGATATAAGATTGTTATCATTGATATCTTAGCAACGGAATGTGACTACCACAAAGCACAAAGTATGAGTTTACTGTTGTTAGCAAAAGTGCATCTTACATCATTTCATTTCCACATATAATTCAAATGTTAGAAAATTAAAAGAAAATCCAACACAAAGAATGGAACAAGCATCAAATTGTGTGACCGCGATCATTCAACGTGTGTTGACGGAACATCGAGTTTCAGCAGAAAAAGCTAAAATAGATCGCATGTTTAACAACTTCACAAAACTCATTTATCAGTGTGAAGATGTAAACTTAATTTTGAATGGAATTAATGCTTTTGAACTATTTCCTCTGGCTAAGCTTGAATCTTCATTGACAGACTTGATAGATTCGATAGAAAGTGAATTGAAAACAGAACAAAACAATTGGTACAAACATCAAAATATGAGCTGTGTGATTCAGTCAATGTTGGAAAAGCATCGAGATTCATTAAATGAAGCTGTCATCAATCGAATGTTTGACTATCTCATTAAACTCATTGGTCAATGTGAAAATGGAAATCTGGTTTCCCTTGGGATTGGGGCATTTGAACATTTTCCAGAATGGAAACTTAAATTTTCATTGCCAGAGTTGATTGATTCAATGGAAATTGAAATTGCAGCAGAACAAAACCAATGGTACAGGCATCAAAATATGAGCGTAATAATTTATAGAGTGTTGGAAGAACATCGAGATTCATTAGAAGAAACTTTGATTGATCAAATGTTTGACTATCTCACTAAACTCGTTTGTAAATGCGAAAATGAAAATCTGATATGGCATGGAATCAGGCCACTTTTGATTGATTTGATTGAGAGTGAGCTTGAAACAAAGCAGAACCAATGGTGCAGACATCAAAATATGAGCGGAGTAATTGGATTTGTGTTGCTAGAACATCGAGATTTTTTAAACCCAACTGTCGTCGATAGAATGTTTGACTACCTCACTAAACTCATTCGGCAATGCGAAAATGGAAATCTGATATCGCTTGGAATTAATGTCTTTAGTCTATTTCCATTGAGCACACTCGGGTCATCTTTACCACCTTTGATTGATTTGTTTGAGAGCGAAATTGAAACAGAACAGAACAAATGGTACAAACATCAAAATATAAGCGACGTGATTTATTGGGTGTTGGATGAACATCGAGATTCATTAGAAGAAACTTTGATTGATCGAATTTTTGATTATTTCACAAAACTCATCCATCAATGTGAAGCTACAATTGTTGAAATTGTAATTCAGGTTCTTTTGAAATTACCTTCAAATAAAATTCAATCTAAAATGATCCAATTATTTTGTATCGAGAAGAGAAAATTGAACTCTAAAATTAGCGAATCTAATATAGCATCTTTTAATGAAACGAATCTTGTTGGTAATTCAGAGACAGAAAATTTACCTTGGAAATTACATCGAAATTTAACTTTATTAATTAAACATATGAATTTCAATTTAAATTATGAATTGCATAATAAAGAATTTGTTTAAGTAATTATTAATTTCCTTTTAAAGCAAATGAACCAAAATCAAAACTTTGAATTATTCTTTTGCACAATTCTGGCAATTGAAAATGTTTACTACAATATATGTTTGACTAAAGAAAACAAACAAAAAATTATTGAGAAAGTATCTAATTATGCTAACTTTTATAAACTTTATCCAATTGAAAAATATTTGACAACAGATTTTGATTATTTGAAGTATAAAGTTGGTTGGTGTGCTCAATGGTTTCTCGACAATGTGCTCAAATCCAAAAACGCTTCCATGCTCAAACCTTCGCTTAAAATTTCATCAGATCGATTATGCGCACGAAATGAATATTCGTTTCCATCTGTTCGTTCTTCTTTTGCTGTTCACTCTGGAGTGTATTTTTATGAAGTGATTCTGCTCACTGATGGGTTAATGCAAATTGGTTGGACAACAAGAGAAGCTAGATTTGGTGGTGGGGATGGTGTTGGTGACGATGCTCACTCGATCGGATTTGATGCTTCACGAAGTCGTATCTGGCATAACGAAAGTAGTGATGGCTATGAAATTGCAAACTTATCTAAATGGGAAGTTGGTGATGTTGTTGGATGTCTGATTGATCTAGGAAACAAACGTTTTGCCTTCTATTTGAATGGACGAGAATTTGAATGTCCAGAAAAGTGCACTTTTCTTCACAACCATATTTTGCTGGTGCAACTTTTGGAAAAGAACAGCAATGTCATTTTAATTTTGGCCAGCTTCCCTTCAAATTTCCACCAAATGGCATTGAGTTTAAGGATTTTCATAAAGCAGCCAATGGAAATGCTTTAAAATATTATTTGATGGAAACTTGTAAAGTGACTGATAATGGTGAAGAATATTACTGGTTTAAAAATACCGCAAACTATCGAATCGGTCCATTCTTTTATGGCAAAGAACAAGAAACAAGTGATAAAATCATCAAAACCATTGAACTCCTTATTGAAAAAGAACAAGAAATTGATTTAATAAAATTAGATACATATTTGATCAACGACCAATATCGATGTCTACGATTCATCCAATCGGTTATTGAAATTTTAGGCAAAAATACAGAATGCTTCAAAGTGGATATTATTGCGAGTTGGATTGGGAAATTCATTGAACAACAATTCAAGCCAACACCAATCGAAAAACTATGTGAACTCATGCATCCATACCTCCAGCACAAAGCCACAAACCACATCATACAATATAGAAACACTCGAATTGTTTTGTCAAATCTAATCAAATTGGAGAAAATATTAAACTGTTTTTTCGTTGAATACATTCGACACGAAACATTCGATGCTCTTGCAAGAACATTCTCAGGGACAAGTGATGAGTGGGCAAAACTGTTTGCACTGATTTGTTTGGAAAATTTTAAAATGAGCCAACAAGAGAAAAGTCAAATAGTCAATGACGAATTTGTTCTCAATCTTGCAGATGGTTGGAATGAGAATACTTATGAAAACCTTATCAAACAAAAATTAACTCCAATCGGCTGTCAAATTTCATTTGAAAGTCAACATCTTCTTGATAAATTGAATTCAAAATCAGTAAATGACACTGAAGAATGTGAAGTAGGGCTCAACAAGAATGACCGCACCGAAAACCTTAAACTTTCATCAGATTTGTTATCAGCACGAAGTGATTTCATTCGACAAAGCGTAAGATCACAATGTTCAGCTAACTCAAATATGTTTTACGAAGTTGTTCTACTCACAAATGGAGAAATAGAGATTGGATGGGCACCTAAAAATGAATATTTCACCAAATTGGATAAAAACTCTGTTTGCTTTGATGGATACAAACAAGTGATTAAACATAATGATAATAAATTTTTGGTTAAAAGTGTGCCACGTTGGAAAGCTGGCGATATAATTGGCTGCTTAATGGATGGCGAAAATAGTCGTTTTCGTTTTTATTTGAATGGCCGATTAACTGCTAATTATCCTTCAAACATCAAATTCTCCTCTCAACTCTACCATGCCTTTGCCAGTCTCTCTACTCATCAGCAATGCTATTTCAATTTTGGACAATTTGAATTCCAATATGCTCCAAAACGGTTTAAGTTTAGTAGTTTTAGCAAAGAAATTATTCAATCAAAGTTTATTGTTAATCTTGAAAAAGCCTACATCAATCAATCAATTCTGAACATAAACTCAAAAATTGTGAGCGGAGATATTACTTTGATCCTAAACAAAACGACAATTTCAGTCGGTATGAATAAAGTAAACTTAAAGATAAATTATTTAAATATTTTTGTTTATTTTCTTAGATTCGTCTTCTTCCACTAAGCGACAATGTATTTCTCATTTAAGCGACAAATCTGGTTCTCCATCTTCGCCAAACCCTCCAACTGAGCTGCAAGAATATTCAACTGCAGTTGCCACGATAATGTCTGAGGATAGCGGTTTACAAGTAAAGCAAATTAACAAGTTAGCTCAGTTTTGTAGATGTAAGTCATCAATTTATTGTTTGTCTTGTAAAAACAATTTTTCACCCAGCATCTACTCTTGTTCTTACTGAATGTTGCTTATGCAACGAGTCCATCACTACCAAATTGGTTCGCTTCAAATGCTGTTCCAGTGTAACTCTGTGCCTGGATTGTGCAAAACTTTTGTCGCACTGTAGAAAATGTTCAAAACTGCCTTCAACATCGAGCATCGGTAAAACAACTCATTTGTATTTTTGTTTTCTAAAACTCATTCTCCATTTACAGGAACAAATGCCGAATGTCGTTTATGTTCGAATCCAACACAAATCCGAATACTTCAATTCGTGTGCTGTGCCACAATCAGCCTTTGTTTGGATTGTCTGTCACCAATTATCCAGTGTCCAAAATGTAAAAATTCAATCTACGTAAATGAAACAGTAACAAACAAATTTCTATGATAAGAAATCATGACAAATAAAGTTCATTTCAAACTGCGATTTGTCATTTTCCTTTTCAAAATCTGATTCACCGATCATGTCCTCAAGTTTGTCCTTAGTTTGATTTTAAATTAAATTTGATCTTTTGTACACTATTATGAAAGAGATCGACTCTAAAAATATTATATTTTAAAAAACATATATGTATGTTATACCACACAAATCAAACTCAAATCAAAAAGTGATAAAACAGCGTAACGACATATCTGAACAGGACATATATTGATAATTGCTAGTCTGTCTAGTATTTACACATTTACGTCGTGCACTTTGCATAACATTTTTTGCTTGCTCAAATTTATATTTGACCACACTCCCGATTCACAACATTTATATTTCATATCTCAAAACCGAGATAACTCGCGTTATTCCTACTCCCAAAATGAGCCTTATTGTGGACTACCTTCTGTTGGTCTACTCATGTATTGTTCGTTTTGTTATGATTCTCATCTCTTTGTTTCGCTTCACATCTTCTCGGCCATCATCGTCAGTCCGCCTCAACGACCTATCCGAGGAATGTCTTCTACTCATCTTTGATCGCATCCCACTGGCCGAACTGATGCGCCTCGATCAAGTCTGTACCCGATGGGCAGTGCTACTGCCGAGTGCCACTGCAAGGCGGCGAACTTTGGCCTTGATTGTCGGTGGTTATCGGTTGGATACAATGTGCTTCAACATTCCCTTCAATGATCACTTTGAAATGACTTCTTATGGCCATCGACCTTATTTCTCTCTTTCAGAACGTGAATCCTGTTTAACGTTGCCATCTTTAGTGTCACAGCCATACGATGAGTTTCTTTTGTCTTTTGAATTTAGAGGATTTTTCGACATTCTATATCACATCAATTTTGGTGGGCAAACAGAAGAGGAGGATTTGACCGAAATGGCCCGTTTCAAGCGCGCTCGCCTCACTGGTCAACTTGCTTCCTATTTGGCCGATCTATTCCCGAATGTGAAAACTTTTCTTGTGATTCATCCAGAGTGTTTCGAGTCCGAACTACAATCGGTGATTGATCTTCTCGGATGTTGGCCATTGGTTAACTTGAAGCTGTGGATTCATACTGTTGGCATCGACAAGAGATACGAACATCGTCCAGAGCAGCATCCTGTTGGCACCCTACTACACAAAATCGCCAATCAGAAAGCCAATTCACTACAGCAACTCACACTCAACATTGAAGGCGTTGGAAAGGTGGCCGAAGTGTTGAAATTTACCTTTCCTGTAGAATCGTACTCTTTTATTGGTCGACTTAAAGTGGCGAAACTGTATCTCGGCTTTTACGATACGGACAACACGATCTGGCAGACTGTCCACCAATTGGACACTCCCAAGCTGGCTCACATTGGACTGGGCAATCGTGCTGATTTGCATTTGAACTCTGCGCTCAATGCCGAACTGGCATACACCCACAAGGTTCGGCAACTATATTCGTATCGATCCTTTGAAACGGTGGAAGAGTTGGCTGAGTTGTGCTCACGCTTCAATTCGTTGACTATGCTCGAAATGTTCTGGCGATCGAACATTACCTTCACCGAATTGGTGGCAAAATTGGGCTCGCTACCACAGTTGACCTATCTTCAGTTGTACATTCGCTTTGACCTTCAGCCTGAGAATGTGTTTACGCTGGTGGATGCTGCTCAAGATGTTGAAGATGGTGGTGACCAACCTCGACAGCCAAAGTCGCTTCCCCAAGTGAAGATTCTCAAATTTGTCATTAAGAAGCGAACTCATCGAGACTTTGAATCATTCTGTCCACAAGTCTTTCCATTGGTAGAGACGATCATGGTCGACTTTGTATCATCCACTCCACCAGTAGTGTCTCAATGCATCATCTGTCGACCCAACAATGGTCCATATAACCTCGCCAACGCCCAACGATGTGACCGAATGCTGGTTCGTTTGTTGAGATTTAAATTTACTCTAAACTCGCCCATTCACATCTATCCCGAACCTTTACCTCAATTTAAAACTCGACTAGTAGTAATGCTTGTCACGACTGTTGTGACGCTCTTTAGTATTTATAAGGTTAGTTGCTTGGCTATTTTCTTCTTCAATCTATTTGTATGCCATCTACTATCGACTATCTAACATAATATGTGAATGTGAAATTTGTTGTTCCTAATTATCAACTTTCCAATAAAATATTTTTAAAGATATTTCACTTTTGATTTTCAGTCCAACAGTTTCAGGTTTGTTTTGCCTTTAAAAATGATGGTTGTTACTGGGAACGCACAAAAATCGTAATGAGATGATTTTAAACTCATTCTTGAATAATCAAATTTAAACCAACTTAAACCAATGGCGCGAATTTTAACAAAATTATTTGATTTTGATTCCATTAGTCTACACGACAGTAGAAGTCTACAATTGTTGTTCACAGTTTTCTCCAGTAAACCTTTACTTTCCTCCAACAATTTCATTATCATGGAACATAGCTCAAACAGTTATCAAATTTTTCAGCTATGACTGAGTTAATTATAAACTAGAAGATCTGTTCTTTAAGATAAGCCCAAACACTGACTAAAATATTGGTCCAGGATTATTATATTTAATCAACAAAACTCGGGTGTTTTTCACCCGAGCTATGGCTTCCTCTCATTCCTGATGTCCAGGATAAAAGGGTTAAGGCCACAAACAATTTGCCGATTGTATTGTGATCCAATTGATCAATTTTTCCAGTAAAGATGTATTTGATAAGCACTTTCAACATCTCCATATCCAAATCGGTGATTACCAATCGATTTTCCTGGGCCTCCTTTTCGGTCGGGTCGTGAGAATAAAAAATGGCAACAGAAACTGGTGATCCAGCAGTGAGCACCTGCTTGTGGACTCTAAGTTCCGCATCATCAACAACCAGTACCACCTCTGTCATCTCCTCCTTGCAGATAATAAAATTTGCGTACTTGAGTAAATCGCTTTCAAACTCCAAATCGGCTCTAACAGTCCAATTTACACCACTGAAATCTTCTTTCTTCGGTTCTACCTTCTTCTTCCTGTGATACTCGGAATCATCAACCAATCTTTAATATGTCAAACTCGAACGTTCCTAAGTTTTAACCAAAAGATCAATTCTGGTCAGAACAATCTTCTTCTTCCAGTCCTTGGAAGTCCATTCGGCGAACAACTCGGTGGCGCTATGAATGTCCGCAAAAGTGAAAAGATCCAAAAGTGAGTCGGTGGAAATGTGGCACACTAAATGTTGCTCGCATGCTGATTTGAGACAGTCGAGTTGGTACTGGTACAGAAGTGATATTCTTACTCAGCTCGTACGCCTTCACAAGCAACTCCAGATTCATCATATTGTCCACAATTACGAGAAAATTCTTTGTTTCGTGCAGACCGCCCCAAGATCGAAGACAGCCAACGTGACCTAAAAATAAGAAAATTGTTAATTTACAAATTTTTACAAATTCCAAAACTCAACTATTAAACCTCGATGCCAAATGTTTCGCCACATTCACGATAATATCCGGATATGTATAATCCAAATCGTAAATTCTAAGAAATGTAGAGTGACAAAGAAAAAAGGTGACGACCAAATGTGATCAAACAAATCGTTTTCACCACACTGGCAAAGTCTAGAATTTTATTTGAAAAAGAATCATCTAAATCGAATTGATGAGAAGAATTTTGAAAATAGTGAGATTAAAATGACAAAGGAGTTGTAAATGAATTATATCGACTAAAGAAGATAGTAAATTGACACGTTGAATCGATTTGTGTCTTATGCGAAATTTGTGCATTTAACCATAGAAACAAGAAATGAATAAAAGGATTGCTAAGATCAAAATATCTCACAATTAATTAGTAAAATTGTATGTTGCGTTTGTGCAAATTTGGAAATCGATACAAATATTGTTTGATGTCACTTACAAAGCGGCGACTATTTGAAAAATCTGCATCAAACAACAAATCCAACTCGACCAAGTTGGGAAAAATGTCAGACAGAATTCGTGTGAATTTGTCTCCATTGATTGGCCGACCAGCACAAGTAAAAAGTTGGCAAGTCAAAACGGAAGAAAGCGAACCAAGTCTATCTGCTTCATTCAACTCGGAATTGTCCATTAGAATATTCCAAAGCTTGAGCTCAGTCAAGTTTGTCAGTCTGGCAAAATCACTGATCACTGTTGGTGTCAAATCAAATGGTTGCAACTAGAAAGTTATTTGAATTAATAAGAGGAAAACTCAAACCCAATAAATCACTTATACAAGCACCAAAGTTCAGGCTCTTCAAAACAGTTGTACATGTGTGTTCACTTAATTAGTGCACAACTTGGGCACAATGTTCACTTTTCGAAGCAATTTGAACTCGCAAATGAGTGACATTTTACACCAGCCATTTAGATTGAGTTTGTGGCATTGAAGAATTTGATCACAGGCAAAACGAATGAAGCGTCCAAAATAGACACGAGCACATTTTGGCCCGAGATTAGTCAATACTTGATGGTGATCAAAATTGTGCAAAGATGCGCCAATAGTGGGTAGAGGCATCGATTGACAAATGTTCCAATTTGGACAATGCAAAGGAGAGATGTGGCAGGACAGAAAAAAAAGATCCAACAAGGTCGAGCTGTTTGAGTGAATCCAATGAATTGATGTGCCCGATGAAATGACAGACTTTAGCGATTTCTACAAGGATTACAAAACTTGTTCAGATAAAGATTGCAAAAAGAAGACAAAACTTGTTTACCAAAACAACAAATAGACAGTTGAACGACATTGGGAAACATTTGCAGCAGTCATTTTATATATTCAGATGGTGTTTTGGTACTCAAAACTAAACGGGTGAAATTTTTGTAATTGACGAATAAAAAAAATGCTTTGGAAATTCAGTATGCATAAATCAACATTTGATGGCCCACTCTCTTGATCCATAGCCATAAACAGAGATTACTTTTGTTCAAAATAGCCTTCGACCACAGCTTTGTGGTCATCAATCTCAGTTGAATCAACTTCTTCAAATCACCGTCCAGTCTCAACTTGGCCACAATCAATTGCATCATTTCGTTAGGTAGACGGTTGATCGGTCCATTCAATTTACCTCTACTAATCTATCAAAGTAAAGCATCTCATGAACTCGGAACTGCATTCAATCTCCAGTTGGCCAAATGACGATGCGAGTGTATTGACTGACGAGTCGAGGGCATTAATAGCCATAACAGGTTTGGAGTTGGCTTCCATTTGGATTAAGATTTGATGGAATTGTGTGAAAAAGCCAAACACAAACTGACTAAATCATAATGCAATGCCACTACCACAACTAAGTAGCGGCGTGGTTGGTTGGTGATAGAGGCATTGCCAAAGCCTCGTCCTCAGGCCTGTCAATTCTACGAGGCACAACGATGCACACAGCTGTGTGCCCGTAATGAATTCATGAATTCATGAATTCACATACAACGTGTCACTCTGTAGTGAAAATACAATTTTACTTGAGACTCTGATTGAAACTCTTTTATTATCAATAACACATATTTTTATCTCGCAAATCTAATGTAATTTAAATCAATGCCATTGGTTGTGGCTTAATGAAATTTTTGTCAACAAACAAACAAAAAAGGAAAACCCACCGAAATCGATGACAAATGAATTTCATTCCATACCGCTATTTACCGTTTTCTTCTTCTTGAGGATCTCAAGTTTGTTCCACTAGTAAGATTTGAGGTTAAATTTTACCTTTTTGTACAGTATACAGATATATCACATGCACAACAATCCAATTCAACAGGAAGTCCATAGACAAAATTTTTATCTCAAAAGTCCAAATATTATTATGAGACAAGGTGATTATCATAATATTAAATCAATTTCATGCTATCAGCAAGTTTAAAAACTTAATTCAAATTACCTTTTGTACATCTGTGTAAATAAAATGATTTTAAAATCACTAACTAAAAAGATTTTGTATTATTTTTTTTGTGGAAATATTTAAAAAAAATATATTAAAACCATTTGATAAATACAGAATTTTCGGCTACTTAAATGTATACGAGACTTTATAGAGAATGTTCGAATCTGTGTTTGCGACACAGTTCTTCTCAAATGCTTTGTCTGAGCAATCAAATTCAAATGAATGTTTTGCAGCATGAATCTTTCAATCATTCAATTCATTGCAAAGTTATAAAAATGAATTTTTCCTTTTGATTGGCTAAGGCACAACGATCTACTCAAATAAATAAATTGTTTATCCAAGTCTAATAAAATCTTAATCAACACACACAAATGAATTCATAGACATATGCCTAGTGACTGCTTTCTAGTTTTATTCATAATTCCGTATATATGATGAGTTGGAGAGGATCTCAAGTGATTTCACTCACAGAAATGTATAGTATCATTTGGTTATCCACGCAAATTGGAGTGACCACAAAAATCGATGTCAAATTAATTCCATTCCATAATACTATTTATCGTGTTCTTCTTCATAATCTGAATTACCGATCATGTTCTCAACTTTGTTCAACTTAGAATGATTTCAAGTTAAAATTTACCTTTTTGTATACAATTATAGAAGGACCAATTTAAATGAATTAAGATTGAAAAAATATAATGGAATAATGGAAAAATTGGAATCACCATAAATGCTCTATTTGTTTTGTTTGCTTGTCCATTGGACAATGTCCATCTTTATTATTTATGAGAGTTTATGGAAAAATAAAATAAAAGCTGGGTAATGCATTATGTCTCATTGTGTCAGGATTAAGCAACCATGGGATCCTTATCATTGATGAGTAAATGTAAATGTGCTTTAATTGCACACATGATTGAATTTAATAAGTGGTTTGTTATTATTGATAACTTATCAAGCACGTGATCAGAACAAAGCTCAAAGTATGCGTTTACTGTTGTTAGCGACAGGGCAAACGCAGTCAAAAAGCCTACACAACACTACAAGTATACGCATCAACAAATTCCATAAAACAAAATTTTAAAATCCACTGTCAATGTTCAACAGAATTATCAAAATCGGTAAATTTGTATAACAATTTCCAATACAAGTAAGTGCAAATCATTATTTTTAAAAACTTAAACATCACATGATTTATTTCGCATATCATAATTTATTTAAAGTAGGACTGGATGAAAATTCGCACTGTTTTTTACTGCAATACAGTTTGATATTTGAATTAGAATTTAAT
This sequence comes from Rhizoglyphus robini, assembly GCA_023373905.1. NCBI lineage: Eukaryota > Metazoa > Arthropoda > Arachnida > Sarcoptiformes > Acaridae > Rhizoglyphus > Rhizoglyphus robini. Next base: position 1,959,389 of record JAKIJQ010000032.1, on the reverse strand, counting down.
TTTTAAAAATATAATAAATAAAAATATTTTGATTTTGTTGTATTTTTAATAGCAGATTTTCTGGATCGATTTTTAGTGTATTATAGCTTTTATTAAATGTAAAATTTACATTGTAAATGTATAGACTTTAAATTTATCTAGAAAAACTATTTAATGATATTTGTACTAAACATGTAAAAAATTGATTATTTTTACTTTAAATTATTTAATATTTAAAATATTTAAACTCTACTCAAAACGGATAGACATTTAAAACCGTTGATTTTACATTTACATTTTAGTGTTTTTTTGTCTTTTTAAATTCACAATTTGTCAATTCTTTAATTTTGTTTGAGTATATTTTGTAGATAATTTTGTGGATTCTGTAAAAAATGGACTACGACAATAAAAAATAACATTCAAGCAAAAATCGAATTTATAATGAAATTAATTGATTCAATTCAGAATCAGCAGTTGGATTTGAAGGAGTGCGAATGGGACAAACATCGAAAGGTATGTTCCATGATAAATGATTTGTTGAATGAAGATGAAGGTCTACTAGAGGAAGATGAGAAAAGCGACAAAATTATTGCTTATTTTGAAAAATTGTTTTATTCTTCTGGGGGATGATAAAGAAATTGTAGAAAATTTAATAAATGTTTTTACAAAATTTCCAATACGCAAACTTCAATCTTTGTTTCTACTTTTGTTAGAAACAATTAAAACTGAATCCAAAGTGGTAGAAAAGAAGAAGCATTGGCTTAAGCATAGAAATATATGTCTACTTATTCAGTCAGTGTTGAAAAAAACATCGCGATTCATTAACAGAAAATGTTATCAAACATATGTTTGACTATCTCTCAAAATTAGTTTGTCAATGTGAATTTAGAAAACCTATTTGTGGAAGAATTGTTTTTTGGGCCTTTACATTATTTCCACTAAGTAAACTCGAATATTTAATTCCGCAGTTGATTGATTCAACAGAGGTAGAATTTAATACAGAAATGAACGAATTGCATAAACATCAAAATGTGAGTGAGGTGATTTATTGGGTGTTGACCGAACATCGAGATTCATTATCACAAGCTTTAATCGATCGAGTTTATGATTATCTCACTAAAATTGTTCTTCAATGTCAAGATGGAAATCTGATTTTTAATGGAATTTGGGCTTTTAGTCTTTTTCCACTTAATAAACTTGAATCATCTTTGCCACTTTTAATTGATTCAATGAAAGGTTATTTGGAAACCGAACAGAATCAGTGGTTCAAACATCGAAATATGAGTTGTGTGATTCAAGAAGTGTTGAAAAAACACCGAGACTCGATAGACGAAGCTGTTATTGATCAAATGTTTGACTACCAGATAAATTTTTTTCATCAATGTGAAGATAGAAACCTGATTTCATATGGAATTGGAACATTTAGTTTATTTCGGCTGAGTAAACTCCAATCTTCATTGCCACATTTGATTGATTCAATGGAAAGTGAATTGGAAACAGAACCAACTCAATGGTTCAAACATGAAAATATGAGTGGAGTGATTTTATGTTTGTTAACTGAACATGGAGATTCATTGACTGAAATTGTTGTTGATCAAATGTTTAATTACGTCGCTAAACTCATTCTTCGATGTGAAGATCTAAACCTGATTTATAATGGAGTTCAGGCTTTTAAACTATTTTCACAAAGTAAACTTGAAACTTTATTTTCACTTTTGCTTGATTCGATGGAAAGTGAATTAGAAACCAAACACAAAGATTGGTACAAACATCAAAATATCAGTTGGATGATTCAAGATATGCTGGAAGAACATCGTGATTCATTAAGTAGAACATTTATTGATCGAATATATAATTACCTCACAAAGCTCATTCATCAATGTGAAGATGGAAATATGATTTCTTATGGAATTGGTGCATTTGGTCAATTTCGGCTGAGTAAACTCGAATTTTCATTGCCACTTTTGATAGATTCGATGGTAAGTGAATTGGAAACAAAACAAAACAAATGGTACAAACATAAAAATATGTGCGGAGTGATTCAATGTGTGTTGACCGAACATGGTGATTCGTTAATTGAAACTGTCCTTGATCACATGCTTGTTTACCTTTCAAAATTCTTTCGTCAATGTGAAGACGTGAACTTAATTTCAAATGGAATTGAGGCTTTTAAACTATTTCCACTAAGTAAACTTGAATCTTCATTGGTACATTTGATTGATTCAATTGAAAGTGAATTAGAAACAGAACAAAACGAATGGTACAGACATGAAAAATATGAGTGCAGTGATTTATTTGGTGTTGAAAGAACATCGAGATTCATTAGATGAAGCTGTAATCGATCAGATATTTAATTACCTAATAAAACTCATTCACAATTGTAAAGAAGCTGAAATAATTGAAATTGTAATTACTGCTCTATTAGAATATCCTTCTAATAGAATACAATCTATAATAATTCAATTGTTTAATTTAGAGAAAGACCAGTTGAATTGCAAAATGAACAAACCTAATTTAAGTTTATCAACTTCTCTTGAAATCGATTTTGTTGTAAATTCAGAAACAGAAGAATTTAACTGGAAGTTACACAGAAATTTGTGTTTATTAATTAAACATTTGAACTTCAATGGTGAATTTTCAAATATAAAATTCATTTCAGTAATTTTTAATTTTTTGTTAAATCTATTAAGCCAAAGTCAAAATCTTGAATTGTCATCTTATGTAATTTTGGCAATTGAAAAAGTCAATATAAGTGGTCATTTGACTGATGAAAACAAACAAAAAAGCATTGAAAAAATTGCTAATTATGCTACGCTTCATATTCAATATCCAATTGAAAAATATTTTGAAAACGATTTTGATTATTTTAAGTATAATGTTGGATGGAACGCTCAATGGTTTCTCGACAATGTGCTAAACTCTAAAAACTTTCCCAGCCAACAACCTCTGCTTAAGATTTCATCTGATCGATTGTGCGCACGAAATGAATATTCCTTTCCGTCTGTTCGCTCCTCTTTTGCTGTTCATTCTGGGATATATTTTTACGAAACAATTTTGCTTACGGACGGTGTAATGCAAATTGGATGGACAACAAGAGAGGCCAGACTTGGTGATGGTGGAGGTGTTGGGGACGATGTTCACTCAATCGGTTTTGATGCTTCTCGTAATTGTATTTGGAATAGCGAGAATAATAATGGATATAAAATTTCAAACTTATCTAAATGGAAAGTTGGCGATGTAGTTGGATGTCTGATTGACATTGAAAATAAATATTTTGCATTTTATTTGAATGGTCGAGAATTTAAATGTCCAGAAAAAGTGCATTTTTCTTCTCAACCATATTTTGCTGGCGCAACTTTTTGGACCAAGCCAGCAATGTTATTTTAATTTTGGACAACTTTCCTTTAAATTTCCACCAAATGGAATCGAATTTAAAGATTTTCACAAGGCCGAAAATGGAAATATTTCAAAATATTACTTGATGGAAACTTGTAGAGTTTCAGATGAGAATGAAGTATATTACTGGTTTAAAAACACATTTGAAAGACAAATCGATAAATTCTTTTATGGCACAGAACAAGATAAAAGCGACAAAATTATTCAAGATTTTATTGAAAAAGAACGTGAAATTGACTTAAGAAAACTTGATAGATATTTGATCAACGACCAATATCGATGTCTACGATTCATCCAATCGGTAATTGAAATTTTAGGCAAAAATACAGAATATATCAAAGTTGATATTATTGCGAATTGGATTGGAAAATTCATTGAACAACAATTCAAACCAACTCCAATCGAAAAACTATGCGAACTCATTTATCCATATCTGAAACACAAAACGACAAAAAACATCTCACGATATAGAAACACACGAATCATTTTGTCAAATTTAATAAAATTAGAGAAAATGTTGAACAGTTTTTTCTTTAAATACATTCGAAGCGAAACATTCGATGCTCTAACAAGAACTTTCTCAGAAACAAGTGACGATTGGGCAAAACTGTTTGCGCTTATCAGTTTGTCAGATTTGAAAATGAACCAAGAAGAGGCGAATCAAATAGTCAATGACGAATTTGTTCTCAATTTTGCAACTGGCTGGCATGAAAAAACTTATAAAGAACTTGCCAAACAAAAAACAACTCCGATCGGATGTCAAGTTTCGTTTGTGAGTCAACACCTTTTGGCTAAATTGATTTCAAAATCAACTGAAGAATATAAAGAAAGACTGAACATCAATGACTGCATTTTGTCAATTACAACTATGTCAAGAGAAACCGAACACATCAAACTTTCATCAGATTTGTTATCTGCTCGAAGTGATTTTAATCAACAAAGCGTACGGTCACAATGTTCAGCTAACTCAAACGTCTATTATGAAGCGATTCTACTCACAAATGGAGAATTAAAAATTGGATGGACACCTAAAAACGAGAATTCAAACAAACTAGACAAAAACTCGGTTTGTTTTGATGGATACAAACGAGTGATCACTTATGGAAAAAGAAAATATCTGGTGAGCAGTGTCTCACGTTGGAAAGCTGGTGATATTGTTGGATGCTTGATGGACGTTGAAAATGGTAGATTTCGTTTTTATTTGAATGGCAGATTAACGGGTAAATTTCCTTCAAACATCAAATTCTCTTCTCAACTCTACCATGCTTTTGCCAGTCTCTCCACTCATCAGCAATGCTATTTCAATTTTGGGCAATTTGAATTCAAATATGCCCCAAATGGAATTCAAAGTTTCAGTAAAAAAAATATTCAATCAAAGTATATAGTTAATCTTGATAATGCTTACATCAATCAATCAATTTTAAATATAAATTCTCAATTTTATTCAACTGGGGACGTGAATTTGATCCAATACAAAAAGACGCTTTCAAATGGTATGAATTGCTTAATCTATATTAAAATCGCATTAATAATTTTGTTTATTTTTTAAGAGTCTTCTTTTTCTTCTACTAAACGACAACTTCACTCTTCACCAAACAATCCATTTGATGAACAAGAATATTCAACTGCTGTTCCTACGATTCAATCTGGAAACAGCAGTCCGCCAGTAAAGCAAATAAAGTTATCTAAATTTCATAGACGTGAGCCCTCAATGAATTTTTTTCCTTTGTAAAAACAATTTTTATTTGACTATATATAGCTATTGCATCAACTCTTGTTGGTCCCGAATGTTGTTTGTGTGCCGAGTCCATCACCACCAAATTGGTTCGCTTCCAATGCTGTTTCAGTGTGATTCTGTGTCTCGATTGTGCAAAACGTATGCCTTACTGTAGAAAATGTTCAAAGCAGCCTTCCTCATCGAGCATCGGTAAAATAACTCATTTTTATTTTTATTTTCTAAACCTCATTCTCCATTTACAGAAACAAATGTTGAATGTCGTTTATGTTCCAATCCAACACCAATCCGAATACTACAATTCGTGTGCTGTACCACAATTAGTCTTTGTCTGGATTGTTTGTCACCAATTACCCAGTGTCCAAAATGCAAAATTCAATCTAAATAAGTTAAACTGTAACAAACAACTTTCTATGATAAGAAATCATAACAAATAAAGTTCATTCCAAACTGCGATTTATCATATTCTTTTTCAAAATCTGATCCACCGATCATGTCCTCAAGTTTGTCCTTGACTTATTTTAATTTTTAAATTAAAGAGTCATGCCCAAGTCGGCCCTACACAGAGGTCATATTTTTATGCATGTCCCACATGGACAAATGAGGTACCAAATTAAAGGTTATGACCTCTAGAATCATTTGGTAAAAACTCCAGACTGATTCGAGCTATTTTGCGGGAAATATTCACAAAAAAAGTTTAATACATTTCAGTAGAGTAACGTCCTATGTGGATAGGCCATATTATGCACATCTAACACATTGCTATGCTAAAAATGGCGACCTCGGATCATCCTTAAAATTTCGCATAATGATTCTAGAGATCATAACCTTTAATTTGGTACATCACTTGTCCATGAGGGACCTGCATAAAATATGGCCTCTGTGTGGAGCCGATTTTTAACGCATTTGGGCATGACTCTTTTACCTTTTTGTACACTATTATAGAAAAAATAAACTTAAAAAAATATAATTTTAAAAAATTCTCATTCTCATGTTATACCACACAAATCAATCAACTTAAAATATGGTAACATAAATCTTTTATGATCAATTCATAACGAAATTATAGATAATATATATTTAGGTTGTAACCTTTTGGATTTCCAAACTATACTCTCCAATTAAGCTCAAATTAATAAATTATTATCCAAGTCATATAAAATCTCAATCAGCTCTAGTTGATAATGAAAAAAACCTCAATCTCGTACCCAAATTTCTTTTGCCTCCCAATTCACTACAATGCAACCTTTCAAAAAAATCCGTACAAAAAACATGTTTTAAAAATCCAAATATTATTATGTGCCAAAGGTAGTTAGTAATATTCAATCAATTTTGTCGTTCTCAGAAAGTTTAAAAACTAAAAAACCTTTTGCTCATTTTCGTATTAAAAATAAAGTAAAATGTTAATTATAAGAATGTTGTAAATTAATTTTAATTTAGAGATGTTTTAAAAAAAATATTTAAGATCATTTGATAAATGTAAATATACCAGAAAACGTTTGCAACAATAAAATAAACAACATAAAAAATGGCTGTCTTTTATTAACATTGTGAGCCAAGCAATAAGACATATATAAAGATAAATTTTATTGATAGTAAATTAAAGAATATACATCAATCGATCAATATTTGTAGTAATCGAAATTGTTGTCGTATTCGTAATTCGAGTAATAGTAATCGTAATAATAATATTCGTAATCGGGATTGTTTTCGTAATCGTGATCGTAATTGTATTCATACAATTCGCGATCATAACGCTCTCCGTCCAATACTTTTGTGTATTCTCGGATATACTTCGAGCTCAAATCTTCAAAAACCTTAGCTAACAAATCCCTTCTGGCCAGAATCTTCTGCCACTCCACTTGTTGTTGCATCACTTGAGTGACATTGTCGCTGATGTAATCGACACATTTGGTGGCCAACTCCGTGGCATGATGGCTTCGATGAGCAAATTCGAAACGGATTCGGCGCTGATCGGGGTCAAAAGTTGTTGCTCGGATATGTTCCAATTCAAACGCACGCAAATCTTAACCAATAAATCAATCTTGACCACAATCTTTTTCCATCCATGCGAAACCATCACTTGGGTGCGATAGTTAGCGATATAGTTGACACATTTGGTGTACAGCTCGGTGACTTGATGCGCGTCCGCAAAAATGATTAGATCCGAAACTGATTTGGTTTTAAGCACCATTCGATTCCAATTGGACAACAGATGTTGCTCGCATATTGATTTGAGACTGTACAATTGGTACTGGAGAAAATAAGAATTATGATTCAGATTTCAGTTTAAAAATTATGCAAAAATCATGTAATTACCTTATCAGCTGCGACCATCAATTCAATCACATATCGATCCAATAGTTTGAATACCTTGCCAGTGTAGATATACTTGATGAGCACTTTCAACACCTTCACATCGACATCGGTGATTTGCACTCGATTCTCCTCGATGTTTTGAGCAAATATGGCAGAGAAAACTGGCGATTGAGCTGAGAGTACTTGTTTGTGGACTTTAAGTTCCTTATTACCGGCCACCAGAATCGCATCCCACATTTCTTCTTTGCAGTTAATAACATTTGAGTTCTTCAATAAATACTTTTCAAACTTCAAATCGGATCGAACAGTCCAATCTATGCAGCTGCTGGCTTTTTCCTCCTTCATTTCGACATTATTGGCAGCATTGACCAATTTCGAGTACTTCGCGTACAAATGTTGATATATTTCAACCAACAAATCTGTTTTGACCAGAAGCTCCTCCAATCTTTCGGATGCCATCACACAAGCGATTAGATCATTGGTGATAAAGCCGAGACTGTCACTAGATAACTCTGCGGCATTGAAGTTGTCCACCAAAAGTAGAAATGTAACCATTTCGGCGGCGATCAGTGACGCAAGTTCTTCCTCAGAAGTGTTCAACCGCAAGCGATCAAAAACTTTAGCCATCAGATGAGGCTCGAACACAATCTTCTTCAACCAGTCATCTTGTTCCTTCACTTGAGTGATATTTTTGGTGATGTAGTCGAGAAATTGACGGCACAACTCGGTGGCTTGATACATGCCCGCGAAAAGGAAAAGATCACAAACAGTCTCGGTGGAGATCTGTGACACGAGTACTGGCCCGTAAATTAATTTGAGACAATCCAGTTGGAACTGGAGATTTTAAAAATGATTGAATAAATGAAAATATTAAAAAGATACTACTATACCTCATCAGCAATAACAAACAATTCCTTAAGGATGCCAATTGGCATATTCTTTAAAGATGTCAACTTTCCCCGTGTAGATATATCGAACCACCAATTCCATCACTTTCAAATCAACATTAGTGATTCTAAAACAAATCTTTTGCAAATCTTTCTTGGTGGAAACAAACTTGGATTGAGCAAATATGACAGCGAAAAATGGTGATCGAGTTAAGAGCACAAGTTTGTGGACACGGAGTTCCTTCTTACCAACAAGAAAAACAACATCCGACAGCGTTCCACTTTTCAGTAAAGATTCGTAATCCTCAGCTATCTCATCGAAGATAAGTTGAGAAAGAGTGATCTTGAGTGGAATAGTATTCTGTAAATCGAAGAATTCCTTGTCATGAAATGCTTTCGCGTACTTCGAGCTCGAATGTTCCAAGAGTTTTTCCAACAAATCAAGCCTGACTCGAATGTCCTTCCAGCCCTCGGTAGCCATAATCTGGGCGCAATTAACGGTTATGTAGTAGAGACATTTGGCGGTCAACTCGGTGGCTTGATGCATATCCGCGAAAATAAGTAAATCCGAAACTGATTCGTTTGTAATCGCCTCGGACAGGAGTTGTTCGCAAATTGTCTTGAGACTGACCACTTGGTACTGGACATTAAGAAAATAAATCATTGCATTGTTACACATTTAAACGGATTAAATTTAATAAATACATTACCATATCAGCAAAAGCCAACAATTGCGCTGCATATCGATCCAGTGACTCAACTTTGCCCGTGTAAATAAATCGAACCATCAGCTCCACCACCTCCACATCGACATAGATCATGTGCACTCGATTCTCCTGTGCCTCCTTGGTGGATGGGTGAGCAAACATAGCAGCCAAAACTGGTGATCGAGCCGACAGAATTACTTTGTGGACATGAAATTCTTTTCCTCCAACAACCAGAACAACATCAGACGAGTTACCACTCTCCAATAGGGATTCATATTGCTCGGACATCTTCTTGAAGATAAGCTCGAAAGAAACCATCTTGAATAGAATGGGCACCAGAATCAATCAAAAATATCAATTGGAAATTGCACAAAAAGATAAATAAATCCAGCAAAAAAACAAACAAACAACACACGAATCGTCACGGTGTGAGTTTGTGAAAGATATCAACACAAACTGCATTGCTACTCACAAAGAAGACTGTTCACAGAGTACGATACACATTCAATATTTACTTGTATTACAAGTTGTAATCAATGTTTTCTTAAATGGTTGATTATATATCTAATTGATTTATTTACATTTAATTTATTATTGGAAATTTCATTTCAACCCTACAACGCTTTTGCCAATCTATCTACTCATCAACAATGCTATTTCAATTTTGCACAATTTGCATTCGAATATTCCCTCAAATGTTAAAAGTTTCAAATTTTTAGCAAAGAAATTGTTCAATCAAAGTTTATGATTTGTTTGTTCATCTCACTCACAGAAAAGTCCCATTCAGTTCCCTACACAAAAAGGCGAAACAACAAATCGACGACAAATGAATTTCATTCCGTACCGTTATTTGTCGTCTTCCTCTTCAGAATCTCAATCACCTATCATGTTCTCAAGTTTATTCCACTAGAATGATTTTAAGTTAAATTTTACCTTTTTGTACAGTATAACATTCACAACAATCCAATTCAACAGGAAGTCCGTATCAACAAAAGTTTATCTCAAAAGTCCAAATATTTTTTATGTGAAAAGGAGATTATTTTATTTATTGCATGTAAAATTTGTAAAAAAATAAAACAAACTTCTCATGCGGGTTGTCGTTTATAATACATGAAAAGGAGATTAGTAATATTCAATAAATTTTCATGTTCTTAGCACGTTTAAAAAGTTTAAAAACTAAATTCAATTTACCTTTTGCACATTTTCGCGACTGGAATGAGTCATTCAAAATAACTGTAAAAATACTATCTAAAATTTTATTAATTTTTATTTGGAAATATTAAAAAATATATTAAAAACCATTTGATAAATGTAGAAATATTGGATACTAGAGGTTTATAGAGAAATGGTCTGAACTTATGATCTGTGTTTGTGAGTTTATTTCTCAAATACTTTGTATAAATAATTCTACAACATGAACAAAGCTAAATTAGATAACGTTTTTCCATACACTTGCAGATTAAAAATCCCAATTCAATTAATCTTGTGCATCTAGATTTAAATAATATTCAATCATTTTAACATTCAACATTGCATTGTTGAACAAAATAATAAATTTAAGAATTACCTATTAATTTAATGAATGTGCCACAAATGATTCCAATGAATGACAAAACATTTTGTTCAAAATTATTTATGATCACCCTCAGAAATTATTTGTGGTAATCAGATTAACACGATAATCTAAAAACTAATTAATTATAAAATATAATTTGCTAAATGCGCAAAAAATAACGATAAACTAGATTAAAAAAACAATAAAAGCCAAATTATATTATGCTTGCTCATTTAGATGAGTAAAGTTGCGTGCATTGAATGAAAATTATATTATGCATTCTCATATACCACCCAGAGCAATCAAACTCAAATGAATGTTTTGCAGTATAAATCATTCAATTCATTGCGAAGTTATAAAAATGAATTTTACCTTTTGATTGACAAAGCTACAACTACAATACAAATAAATAAATTCTTTTTCAAGTCCAATAAAATCTCAATAAACACACACAAATTAATTCATAGACATAAGATTAGTGACTGCTTTCTAGTTTTATTTCAAATTCAGTATATCATGAGTTGGAGAAGATCACAAGTGATTTCACTCACAGAAATGTCTAGTCTCATTCGGTTATCCACACAAAATGGCGAGAACACAGAAATCGATGACAAATGAATTCCATAGCACTATTTATCGTCTTCCTCTTCATAATCTGAATCGCCGATCATGTCCTTTAGTTTGTTTAACTAGAATGATTTCAAGTTAAAATTTACCTTTTTGTACACCATTGTTGAAGAAGGATCAATTTAAATGAATTAACATTGAAAAAATAAAATAAAACAAAAGTCGAATTGTTTTTACATTCCCTTAAACACACAAATCAATCAACTTCAAATGCAACATGAATCTTTTATGATGAATTTGTAAAACGAAATTAAAATAAATGTTACCTTTTGATATGCAAAGCTATAGCGTATACGCTTACTTATAAACTTCAAATTAACAAATTATTTTTCAAAGAGTCCAATAAAATCTCAATCAAACCTAGTTGATAATCTCAAAATGAGATCCTCAATGTTACAATGTCGAACCGATATATCTTTTGCCTCACAATTCACTACAATCCAACTCTTCAGAAAGTCCTTTGCAAAAGTCCAACTATTATTATGTGACAAGGTCATATATGAGGTATTATTCAATTAATTTTCTGGTTCTCAGAAAGTTTAGAAACTAAATACAATTACCTTTTGCTCACTTTCGTTCTAACTAATAAAGCTCTTCGTTTTTGAATAATATGAAAGAAATAGTAGAAAAAGAAGAGAAAATAAAATGAACACGAAGGTAAATTAGATAAGAGTTATTTTTTTAAAATATACTACCAGTTAACTAGAGAACTAGAACAAGAACAAGAAACTAAATTATGAAAGTTTGAGTAAAGAAGTAAAAAGTAACGGCGTTTTGATGTTTGTTGACCTAATGTCAAGAAGGTCGAGTTGTTCCTCTTACTAAAAATGTCTTGTCCCATGGGTGTCCAGAGTGCACTTTGTGCACAATACAAAAATACCACCGAAATTGTTGAACTATAAATTTAATTTGATACCGCGATTTATCGTCTTCTTCTTCAGTATCGGAATCACCTTAAATACCCCCCATGTTTGTCCTACTTTGATTGATTTCTAAGATAAGTTTGACATTAATCGTACATTATCGTACAAGACAAAAATATAACAGAATTAAAATATTAAAAATAAAAACAAAATTTAAAATACCTTTTTGAAACTTTTCTATCAATCATAAAATGAACGTACGAAAACATAATTCTTAATCGATCAAAATTCAATTTATAAAGAAATTATTAGAATAAATTTTACCTTTTGATTGAGAGAATTGTATTCGAGTACTAAATTAAATATTTTTTTTAAGTCTAATAATAAAATCTGAATTAACACACACAATTTAATTCACAACAAACTGATTTCCAGTTAACTCAAAATTCTGTATAATATATTATGATGAGTTTAAAAATTTGATCTTACTTAATCGCCAGATTTCAAAACGAAAACAGAATATCGAAATACTATTTACAATGATATTTAACAACAATTCAACTCATAAGCAAGTTCGTACATAATAAAATGTTTTTATTTTCAAAAGTTCAAACTTTACTATGTGACGATGTCAATTCAATCAATTTTTAATGTTCTCACAACATCAACAACTAAATTCAAATTACCTTTTTGTACACATTCATGTGAATCGTGCCATGCACTAACGCAAAATACCATGTGCGATGATTTTGTATTAATTAATTTTAATTTAGAAATATAGAAAAAATACTTTTTAAAACCCTTTTTAAATCCAAATCTAAACGTTAATGTAACATTAATACAATTGACAACAAATAAAAACAGAACAAAACAATTTTGTAAATTCTTTATTTTAATTATCAATAAAATCAAATAATGAAATAAAATAAAACAGAATCGAGTGTGTATGTATGTTAATATGAACAAATCAAATCTTTTAGAAAGCATTTGAATTAATAAGTAAAACAAAATAAATGTTGTGAGTTTGAACCTATTAATTTGAAGCCCATTCCAGAAGGACCGAAAACTCAATTTAAAAACAAAATTATGAATAATGACAATAAAATAAAACCCGAAAATAATAATTTAAAAACCAGTTAATCAAAAGTATGATCTTGACGAATGTGAACAAAAAAAAGTAATGTTGATGATGATGATGAGGAATTAAATTAAATTTTCATGAAAAATATTAGAGTGAAAAAATTGGTGCGTTTAGATGTTTGTGTCGTTGTTTGATGTTGTTGAGTGTTGAATGTATTTGAAGTGGAGAGAGATCGTTTGCTTTTGCATTCTTGTTGTGTGAGTTTGATGATGATGAGTTTTCTGTTCATCGTCGTGAAGTAGAGTCGACCAGTAGAATTTCATCATCGCCCGATTTGAGTTCCTCCGGCTCGAGATCGTTGACAATGGAAAACAGTTGACGTATCTCCTCGGGTGACTTGCCCCTGATCATCATGGCCACCGTCTTGCACGCCATATTGAGCAGCAGTTTAATCTTGAGATAGTGCACCGCGTTGATCATCGTAAAGAGGGTCGAGTTGTCCATCTCACGCAGGAATGTCTTGTCCCACTCGGTGATCCACACAAACCGGCGACACCATCGAAAGCGGTGACCGATAAATTTCATTCCATAGCGCGACTTGTCGTCCTCCTCCTCAGAATCCGAATCCCCGTAAATGTCCTCTGGATTGTCGAGATGATAGTTGCACCATTTGAGTATCTGTTCGAGTATACGGCCCGACAGGTGCTTGTCGTCCAGGTAGATTGGCTTCGACTCGGCGTTGCACTCGGGATCGTCCAGTTTTGTGGACAGTAGCTTCGACATTCGGGCGATCCTTTCGTCCACTTCGTAGATTTTCTTATCGTACGACTGTAGTTTGACCAACATGTTTGAGTATGAGTACGTAAAAAATAAGTAAAAATTGACGATAAAATCGGGGAAAAAACCAAAAATGACTACACAAAAGGAATGAACGTGGAACGTTGTACTTCAAAATTTGTACTTCAAAAGTAAATAATAACAGTAGTAGTAGAAGGTTGAATAGATGAGTTGCGTGAAAAGTTAAGTAGTGGGTTGAATTAAGTTGACGTTAAAAAATTGGGTGGAAATTGAGTGGAAATTAAGTAAAAATAAGGTAAAAACCACAGCGTAATGCTGAAAATTGGATGGATTGAGAGGCAACCTGTAATAAAAACACGATGAAATATATTGATAAATAATAAAAAGTAGTGTATTACCAAAAATAAAAACGATTTAGTAAAGTAAACCAAAAGAATATACGTAAAAGTGAAGCCAAAAAGGCCTTTTCCGGAGCACGGAAAGTCAATGTTGTGATGATGCTGTGCGGTGTGCGTTTGTGTGGAGGGAGAGAAAAGAAGAGGGAGACGAGTTCAGTACTCCTCAACACAACAACAGCTGCTGGCATTACTCAAGGGGACGGCTATTTGCACAGAGGTGAGGGAAATATAATGAAGCGGCTATTTACACACAGGATAACAGTTTTAGCTATTAATATTAGTTTCATAGAGAAATTAGTATTTCCGTTCCAAAACTTGGCGATATTTTAATTGTTAAACGTAAATTAAAATATTTTAAAGTGAAAATTACCTTTTTGTAAAAATCCGTTGAAATATCTCTAAAATTCAATTTTTATTTTATTTTAATTATTCAAATTAATTTTCAATAAAAAGTTTAGATTTAGGAAAATAACCATTTAAAATCAAAGAAAGAGGGAGAGGATTAAGCTAGATTATTAATCTGAGATTAATAAATTTTCTAATTTCAGTTAAATTATTTTAAATTAATAGGATGATAGAAAATGATAATGATAATTGTTGAATATTGATTATCGTTAAAGTTGAGAAAGATAAGTTAGAAAATTAAAGTCTGAAAAAATTAATTTTAAAATTAAAGTTAAACCATTTTTTCTGATGATGGAACAACAAAATCCTCAAAAAAATATTTTTATCAATTAAATAGAACCATTTATAAATTTGCCTTGTGTTTGTCTTACTAATGTTTGTTGGATTACTGAAATTTTTAATGAAAATAAAAACAATTATCTGTTTATAAATATTTCATTTACAGCATCTGTATGAAAATCTCCATTTATAAAGAAATGAATAAACTAATTAAAAAAAGTAATTAAAACTAAATAAATTTACAAAAACAAAAACAAGAATTAAAACAAAAATAATGTTATAAACCAAACAGAATTTTTCATAATATCCAGAATAAGAAGACGATTTTGAATCAATTGATTAACGTTCTTGTTGAAGAGGAGGTGGAAAATAATGTTAATGAAAGTATAAAAAATTCATATAAAAATCAAATTTAAACCATTTAACTAATGAAGAATACTATTATCACGAAAAATATTTTTATCAATTAAATTAAACAATTTATAAAGTCCAGAATAAACAGAATTTAAAGTCGAATTATGGAATTCGCAAGACATTTTCTGTCCAACGCTCATTTTAAATCTCAACATCAGTGAATAGGTCAACCAATTTTAGTACGTTCGAGTATAACGTCAATTGGTTCAAGTATCATAAAAATATTCTTCAAGTTTAGAGATTTTGTTTTCGGTAAATTTTTCGATCACAAGAAACTCAGGGACTCGAACTTTGAATTGTAGCAAAGTTACCTCAGGTTTGTCTAACTAATGTTTGTTCGATTAATTATTTTTAATGAAAATATAAATAAAATGTTACCTGTTTAATAAACTGAGTTTATCAATATTTCATGCAACATTATAATAAAAATCTCAATTTAAAAAGGAATTAAACAAACTAACTTAAAATAAATAAATTTACTATTTAAAAACTGCGTACTTTCAAAGTCACAGCTAATGACTTTTAAAACACACAAGTTCAAATTATTTTAATAAAAAAGAAAAAAGAATTTTATTGATGACCGTTTAATGACGATGGAGTGGTGACAGACGGAATGAATATTAATAAAAAAAAATAAAGAAATCAAACAATCATACAATTCGAACACTTTACTAAAACGAGACAATAAACGATTTACCAAAAATAAATTCAACAAGCAAACAGAACTTTTAATAATGTCCAGAAATAGAAAAAGAATTCGAGTCATGAGATAAAATGAATACGATTTAAAGAAACCTGTTTATTGCAATTCAAAATGTCTTTTAAAGCATATTTAGAAATTAAATTAAACAAACTAATCGAAAATAATTGAATTAACATTTTAGAAAGCAAAGATACAATCCAGTTAATAACTTTTATAAGTTATGAATCATAACTTTAATCAAATAATTTTATTAATAGAAAAATGAAAGTTAATTAATATTGATGACCTTTAAAATTGCGATTGGTGAGGCAGAGGATAAATTTTTTAAATTATTAAAACTAATAAAGTAATTAACAAGTAATAAGTAAATAACAATTAAAGCTAAATCAATTTACAAAAACAAAAACATAAGAATTAAAACAAAAATAATGTTATAAACCATACAGAATTTATCATGATATCCAGAAGAAGAAGATTTTGAGTCAAAAGTTAAAGTTGACTCCACAAATTCGCGAAAAATATTCTGTCCAACCTCAGGTTTGAATTTCAAAGCATTATGACCAGCATCAATAATTCTATAATAAGTCAGTCCCTCAGGGTAAGTTCGAGTGTAACCGGCCAATTGATCTGCGTAAAAGTATTCTTCAAGTTTTGAAGTTTCATTTTCAGTTAAATTTAAACCATCGATAAACCTTAAAGAATTTATAATTAAATTTAATAGATAATTAATTACAAAAATAAACATTTACCATTGCCCACTAATATAAGTGCACACAAGGTCTGCGTCACCAAAATAAAGCACCACTTTAACATTTCTCTCCAACAAATAATTAATTTCCTGTTGAACCGAAAACACATCTCTATAACCATAATTCTGCACAATCGTATCATTACAATCGATCCATTTAACATCCGAATTGTTCCAATCAACATTCAACGCCTTTTGAACGTCCGCTCGATTGAAGAATTCGTTCAGATAATCCGACTGATTGACACACGCATTCCAGGGCGTTCTCTCCGTACAGGCCTCCTTCACATAGTACATGTTGGTGGGAAATGCTATGATTTGTAGGTATACGCGGAAAAGTGATTGTTTGCATGCGGAATCGGGCATTGTAAGGTAAGAATCGTAGGTATAGTTGTGGAAGAAACATTCACGGAATGTGGTGAAAGGTTGTGGACAACAGTTGCCCGTAAAATTGGTCCAGTCCGATTCATTCTATATGAACAAAAAATTGGGTAAAAGGTCAAGTTTAAGGTCAAAGTTAAGATTAAGGTCAAGTGTCAAACCAAATTACTGACCTCTACAAACAAGCCATGATCGTACGCATACTGAAAGCGTGAACTTATCACCAATCGATTGTCCAACAGTGCATTTCCAATAATAATTCCTTTGAAATTCAGTGGAAATCGATTCTCCAGTATCAGCATCGATAGTGTTGGAATATAAACACCCGAATAACTTGTTCCAGAAATGTAAAAATCGTTTGAACTTAGATGAGGAAATTTCGTGAAAAAGCTGCGCAGTGCACCAAAATTTAAATGAGCAGTATTGTTGTCGTTTGGCGTGTAAGATGAGAAATTGGGATTGTTCTTTTCGTATGAGAATCCAACACCGACGGGGCTTTCCAAATAGAGAATGTTGGCTTGTGTGTTCCAGGTGTATGGATTCAGAGTTAGAGACCCATTTTGGTGTAGTAAAAATGGTCCAGAACCCGAAACTGCAGATACAAGTGAACTACAACCTGGACCACCTTTTAACCAGAGAACCACTGGATCTGTTTCTGGATTGGATTGTGACTCGAAGAACCAATAATGAAGATAAGTTTCATTGTAGGACCCGAGATAGCCCGAATAATGTCGGTGATTGTAATCGAAATTGACTTCAGAGATAGTAAAATCGGTGACTTGATCATTTTGAATAGTCCAAGAAACATTTAAACACAAAATTATTAAACCAAATTGATAAATTGATATTATTAAGTTCATATTGAACGTTCATTCAACATTTACAAACTAAACATTTTCGATGAAAATATTTGCAACTTTTTGGACGAGCACATTCACTTACCACATGAAACGATTAGTGAAAATGATAAGATTTCCATCAATCAAGAGTGACATTATCAAATGAACATGTCAATTATCATACTTCAGTGTGTGTGTCACTAAACTCGTAGTATTAAATTTCATTCACACATTTTAGTTTCAAAGTTCAATATAAAACTTTCTTGACAATCTCGTGATATCGATAAACTTAAGACTAGATTTTCAAAAATAAAATATTTTATTCAATTTAATTAATAAACAAACAAATTAAAGTATTATTATAATTAAAAACATTTATTAAATTTATTAATCATGTCTCAATATAAATTTTGAAGAAGAAATAAATATGCAAAAGCATAATGTTAAAAATAGAAATAATTGTTTTAATAATATAAGAAATGTTAAATAGTGCGTAAAGATTAGTATAGAAATAATCTATTTGTAAAGAAAAATAGAGATAGTAATAGTTAGGAAGGTCATTTAAAAATGCCGTCTGAAATAAAAGATATGTTCAAATAAAGGTTTTAATGAACACACAATTAGTACAATGGCCATGGTTAATGGTGGCATCTGGATTGCATCAATGGAAATCCTTCTTGGTAAACTGGCAAATTATTTCTGGTTCGCAAGTCGCTGGCACAGTTGCGGACGCTTCTTCCTCGTCGATTATTCGAAATTTGCCATAATTTAACATCGTTCAGAATGAATTTGAATTTCAAATTGAACAAATGTATCATCTTCAATTTGCAGCTCCCGTTGAGCCTGTCTATTAGCAGTTCTCATGAGCCTGGTTTGAACAGGATTCAACTTATGTTTGTTTTGAACTCACTAGTGAGAAAAGTTCAACAGTCAAACAAAACTGAGAAGTAGTACGAGAATGAATTTGACTAATGTTACATAGAGGTTTTTTATACAGGATTCATCAATTCTTGGAATTCAAAGCTTCTTCATAATTGTATAATTAGGTTTGTAGATTTTATTAAATTTAGCTCAATAATGCATTGTACAATTTTGATTCCCCAACTTGAGCACTTCCTTTCCATCACTTTTCACATTTGTCACTTTACGAAGCGCAAACTCAATAACTGGTTACCAGTTACTGGTACCTTATTATCATCATATGTTATTAAATATTGCCCTAAATAAAATTTAAAAAACAGGTCAAATTTCCTTTTATTGTTTTTTTAATTGATCATCATTTTTATTTATTCAAAACCCATTGGGAATATTGTCAAACAAATTCACCTTATTCTCATTCACATCTTCTTCATTCTCTTTTTCTTCCACTTCCTCTTCTTTTTCCTCTTCGTCATTCTCAACATCCTGATCGTGAGACACCGCCAAATCTTCGTTTAAACCCGCCAAAACGGCCGCCTCTACCTCCGCTTTTATTCAATTTATTTAATAAAAACATGGGTCTAAAAATCCATATTCCAAAAAATCTGGACCAAGAATTTTCCCAAGCTGAAAGAACATTTGGTTTCAATAAATTGCAATGCCATTGATCATTTTTTTGTGCTATTTCTTCGTTGGCAATTTGCGTTATTAGATCCCATTGTTCGGCATTGTTCACAGACCATTAGATCATGTCATTGATGGCGCCCTGAATTATTGGAGTAGGTTGGTCTGCTTCTTTGATGACAGGCAGAATTATTCCAGAAGGTTCCCCAGTCGAAGGTGAAGCTTCGGACGCTTCTTCCTCGTCGATTTCTGAATTCAATCTGAATTTCAAACTGGTTACATGTCTCAACTTGAATTGGCAGCCCACGTTGAATTTTCCTATTAGCAGCTCTCTCTTACTGGGACATCGGAATTGTTCATTTCCATTTTCTTTTAAACTCACTAATGAGAAAAGTTCAACAGTCAAACAAAACTGAGAAGTTGTAATGAGAAGGAATTTGACTAATGTTACTTAGGAAGACTTTTTATATACAAAATTAATCAATTGTTAGAATTAAAAAATTTTTCGTGAAATTACATAATTAGGTTTGTCATATTTAGCCCAATAATGCCTTGTACAATTTTGGTTGAGAAATTCACAATGTTTTATCCAAAAATTACAAGAAATACATAATATTTTCTGGTCCAATAGGGTAGACCTGTCCAGCCAGTACAACTTTATTTAGGTTCTTAAAGAATTCGAGTGATTTCAATACTCGTTTTCCATCATTTTTCTCGTCTGTCACTTTACGAAACTCAAACTCAACAACTTGTACTTTGGTGAGTACATTCGCGGCCCAATCAAAAGGGAAAAGAGGAATAAATCTAAGATGTAAAGTGTGCAGAGATGGATATTCGAGTGCAGAAGATGATTTTGGCAATGTACTAAAAAGTAGCCCATCTTTGTGATACAAATTGACAATGTGCAAGTGTGCAAGATTTGCCAATTGCTGAAGTCCAGAGTACATTATCGTTCTACTAAGGGGACAGCAGATTCGCAGACGCAAACGAGTCAACGATTGATAGTTTCGATACAAACTAATGTGCAGAAAGGGTGACTCGAACATTTCAAACGCTCGATCAATCATCAATTCAGTGATTGGTGAGGTGAACTTGATGAGAAGTGCATTTCGGTGTTGTTCTTCTACTTCTGCTGCATCTTCTGCATCAAACATGCTATTGATGATAATGCCAAATTTATGCAAACCTTTCCACTGGCCAATTTGAGCCATTGTTTGGGCTGAATCCTTAAACACAAGACCAAAATAGAATTCTTCAAGTCCTACAAGACTAGTCGGAAGTTCAATTCGAGCCTTTACATTCCAATTCATCTCACAAGCAGTCAAGTGTTTGAGTGATTTCAGCTGAGCAACATGTTTGAGTAGATTGTTCCATTGGGCACTGGTAGCTTTCGATGGACACATCTTACCGCCAATCAACACTTTGAGGCTAACCAGTTGAGGCCATTGGTTCAGTAGAAAGTGAATTTTGCCAATAGTGGACGAACAGATTTGACGAAATTCGAGTGAAGTTATGTTGGTGAATTTAATGACCAAACATTTCAAAACATGTCGATTCTTCTTAGCATTCAAATTTGTCACTTCCAAACAGTGTGGCGGGTTAGTGAACTCACAATTGTCGTACAATGAATGCCAACACAGATGCTTCCTTTCAGTGAGCAAATGTTTGGCACAGCCAAGCATTAGTGAACGTTTCTGTCTCGCAACACTGTCCGACAGTGACTTCCATCGACGGCAAACCAATTCAATTCGTAACAAATCAGTCAGTGATAAACAGGCGAAAATTGCCATGACACAATCGTCCACTAATTGATTCGTGTTCGCCATTTTTTCATAAAACATATATTTTTTTTGGTTTCAAATCACAATTTACAAAACAAATCAGTACTAACTGTTTGAGGAAATTTACCTCCGCACACAAACACAAAATTATACACACGAGGCAAACTTTTTTACCTTTGACCTTGAAATTGTGACATCTGTGCTAATCATAAGAGTGCACTTAAAGATTTTGAGGTTTTGATCATACATTGTTGTTGTTACCTGTCGAATGATTTTAACAGATCTAAATATTTTGATAATCATTGATTGCCGAAGAGAAATACAACATTTGATACAACTGTTAGCAAAACATTTTACAAACCAATTTTGGTTGCACATTTGAGCGAACGTTTGTGACAATGGCAAATTGAGAGGAGATACAAAATTATTTGAAAGGAATTTTTGACATTCTAAATTGAATGATTTCAAAAAATAAATAAATTTCTGTACTGCAAGATTGCAAACTAAACCAGAAAAACTTTTCACTTTTACTATTCAACACTTGATCATAGTCAATTACAGTCAATTCTATTTTAGAGAGCTCTTTTTCTGCCCAGTAAAACAAATGATAAAGCATAGAGTATATATCCAAAGTATCTTCAGTTTGGAATATTCGGGAAACTCGGGTGACTTTGACTTTGATATTGACTTTGATATTGACTTTGACTTTGACCTTGTGTTTTACTAACAAGATAAGAAAATACTCAAAACATATGCAAAATTACGCATATGGTATAAATGGACATTCGACCATGGAATTTGGACTTTAAAAATCATATCTGTGCAAATTTTTGCATACTATACCTGACAAGTTATGCAACACAATATATTATTTCCATATTTCCATATATGAAAAGTGACAGTTTAAAATGAATATTTTACTTGTATTTCTTTTTATTGCAATATAATGTAAATCAAAAGGAGAAATCGTCATTTAACTATTTTATTAAAAAGATAATATCTTTACAAAAAATTGCATTACAAAATGTCTTTGAAATCGAGTAAATGCAACCAACTTGTCGTTCATTTTTTTGACTAGCCCCTGGATTGGTCTTGGTTGGTCTCATCATTATCAGTTTTTTCTAAGGCCAAGGTGCTTGAGTTAGAACGGCTACGCATTATATCACTAACACAGTGAGAGAAATTCGTCAGGGTGATAATCCATGGATCCATTCCAGTGATGAACTAAGGAAGTAACAAAAAGAATTAATAAAAACAGATTTTATGTATCAATAAACTTATCTTTTTATCTTCATATTATTATTAGTAATTAAATATTTCCCAAAATAAAATATAAAAACAAGTCAAATTTTCTTTTATTGTTATTTATTGATCATCATTTTTGTTTATTCAAAATCCACTGGGAAGAATTTCAAACAAATTCTCCGCATTCTCTTTAACATTTTCTTTGTCCTTTTCTTCATCGTCATTCTCAACATTCTGATCGTTGACCACCACCACATCTTCATTTAAAATCGCCAAAATTGCCGCCTCTGCCGCCGCTTCAGCAGCAATTTGTTGTTCAAATTGAACAAATGTGTCATCTTCAATTTGCAGCCCCCATTGAACCTGTCTATTAGCACTTCTCATGAACGTGGTTTGAACAGGATTCAACTTAAAATAAATAAATGTTTGTTTTGAACTCACTAATGAGAAAACAATCAAATAAAACTGAGAAGTTGAGCAATGAATATATGAATTTGACTAATGTTGCTGTGAAGCTTTTTATACAGGATGCATCAATTCTTGGAATTCAAATCATCTTTTTAATTGTATAATTAGATTTGTCGATTTGATTAAATTTAGCTCAATAATGCATTGTACAATTTTAATTTCCCAATGCTTTAAAGAAAATCAAGAATTACAAGAAATTAATATTCTTTTCTGGTCCAATGTGGTAGACCTTTCCAGCCAGTATAACTTTATTTAAGTTTCTAAAGAATTCAAGTGATTTGAGCACTTCCTTTCCATCACTTTTCTCATTTGTCACTTTACGAAGCTCAAACTCAACAACTTGTACTTTGGTGAGTACATTCTCGGCCCAGTTAAAAGGGAAACGAGGAATGTATCGAAGACGTAATGTGTGCAGAGATGGATATTCGGGTACAGCAGATGATTTTGGCCACGAAAAATACAACTTAACTACATCGTTATACTGATTGACAATGTGCAAGTGAGTGAGATTTGCCAATTGTTGAAGTCCAGAGTACATTATCGTACCACTGAGAGGGTAGCATAATCGAAGGTGGAGATGAGTCAACGATTGATAATTTCGATACAAACTAATGTGCAAAAAGGGCAACTCGAACATTTCAAACATTCGTTCAATCATCAATTCGGTGATTGGCGAGGTGAACTTGGTGAGAAGTGCATTTCGGTGTTGTTCCTGATCTACTTGATTTTCGTTTGACATAATAATTCCAAATTTATGCAAACTTTTAAATTGGCCAATTTGAGCCATTGCTTTGGCTGAATCCTTGAACACAAGTCCAAAATAGAACTCTTCCAACGTTGAAAAAGTGATTGGAAGCTCAATTCGAGAATTTATATTCCAGTTCATCTCAGAAACAGTCAAATGTTTGAGCGATTTCAGCTGAGCGGCTCGTTTGAGTAGTTTGTTCCATTGGGCACTGGTGGATATTGACGGAAGAATTATTTTGCCAATAAAAACTTTGAGACTAGCCAGTTGAGGCCATTGGTCCAATAGAAAGTGAATTTTGCCAATAGTGGACGAACAGATTTGACGAAATTCGAGTGAAGTTATGTTAAGCAATTTGATGACCAAGCATTTCAAAACATGTCGATTCTTTTTAGCTTTCAAATTTTTCACTTTCAAACAGTGTGACGGGCTAGTGAACTCACAATTGTCGTACAATGAATGCCAACACAGATACTTCCTTTCGGTGAGCAAATGTTTGGCACAGCCAAGCATTAGTGAACGCTTCTGTCTCGCAACACTGTCAACAGTGACTTCCATCTACGGCAAACCAATTCAATTCGTAATAAATCAGTCAGTGATAAACAGGCAAAGATTGTCATTACACAATCATCGATTAATTGATTCATGTTCATCATTTGTTCATAAAACATTTATTTTTTTGGTTTACAAAACAAATCAGCGCATTGCTAACTAGACGATAAAATAGACCTCCGCACAAAAACACTAAATTGTACACGAGGCAAACCTTTTTACCTTTGACCTCGAAATTTTGCTTATTAATTATGCTGATAATAAGAGTGCACTTAAGTTAGAAATTTTGAGGTTTTGATTATACACTGTTGTTGTTACCTGTCGAATCATTTTATCAGATCTAAATACTTCGATAAGCATGGCTAAAGAGAAATACAACATTTGATACAATTTTGACAATTGTGAGCAAAACATTTTACAACCCAATTTTGATTGCACATTTTGAGCAAACGTTTGTGACAATGACAAATTGAGAGGAGATACATAATTATTTGATAAAATCTTTGACATTCTAAATTTGAACGATTTCAAAAAATAAATTTTTGATTTTAAGGAATGCAAATAAAACCAGAAAAACTTTTCAGCACAGTGAGCACTCGTTTGTCTTTACTTTTAAATTTACTATTCAACACTTGATCATACTTTGTTGCAATCAATTTTACTTTAGAGAACGCTTTTTCTGTCATGTAGAAAAAACGAAAAAACATAGAGTATATCCAAAGTATCTTCAGTTTGGAATATACAAGAAACTTTGGTGATTTTGACTTTGACCTTGTGTTTTACTAACAAGATATGAAAATACTCAAAACACACGCAAAATTACGCATAAATTATATAAATAGACCTTCAATCTTTGAATTTTGACTTAGAAAATTATATATGAGCAATTATTTACTTGTCTCACAAGTTTTGAAATACAAATGTTTTTTATGTATCAAAAGTGACAATTTAAGATAAATTTAAAAAATTTAAAAATTCTACTTATATTGACATTACGATGATTTTAGTGATGTAGTTTAAGTAATCAATTTGTGTCATATCTTTATGAAAATGTTTGGTAATCTTTGAATTGTCTGGTGCTAACCTGCCTTCCCCCGCGACCCGATCAGGACTAAGCGGTTAACGATAATGAATGAATGAATGAATCTTTGAATTGTTTTTTATTAATGGTCGAGAATATAATCGAAGGATTACCGTGATTTTTATTGAACATTAATCAGTCTTCATGATAACAAATCGATTATCTTTTTTGGTCCAATATGATAGTCTTTCCCAGCCAGTACAACTTTATATAATTGTTTAAAGAAACCAAGTGATTTGAGAATTTCTTTCCCATCGAATTTTTCATCGGTCACTTTACAGAATTCAAATTCGACAACTTGTACCTTAGTGAGTACATTCTCGGCCCAATTAAAAAGGAAGTGAGGAATGTATCGAAGGCGTAATGTGTGCAGAGATGGATATTTGGGTACAGTAGATGATTTTGGCCACTGAAAATGCAACTTTGCTCTATCGTCATACTGATTGGCAATGTGCAAGTGAGTGAGATTTGCCAATTGTTGAAGTCCAGAGTACATTATCGTACCACTGAGGGGGTAGAAGATGCGCAGGCGGAGACGAGTCAACGATTGAAAGTTTTTATACAAACTAATGTGCAGAAATGGAGACTCGAACATTTCCAACATTCGATCAATCATCAATTCAGTGATTGGTGAGGTGAACTTGGTGAGAAGTGCATTTCGGTGTTGAACCTGATCTGCTTGTTCTTCGTGCGAAATAATAATTCCAAATTTATTCAAACCTTTCCATTGGCCGATTTGAGCCATTTCATTGGCTGAATTGTAGAACAAAAGACCAAAATACAACTCTTCCAAGCTTGATAAGCCATCAGGAAGTTGAACTCGAGCCTTGATGCCGAAATTCAACTCACAAACAGTAAAATGTTTGAGTGATTTCATCTGAGCAACTCGTTTGAGTAGAATGTTCTATTGAACACTGGTAGACTTTGACGGGAGTGCTATGGAACCAATCAACACTTTGAGACTACCTAGCTGGGGCCATTTGTTCAGTAGAAAATGAATTTTGCCAATAGTGGAAGAGCAAAGTTGGCGAAATTCGAGTGAAATTATGTTGGGAAATTTGCGAACTAGACTTTTTAGAGTTCTCCTGTTCTTCTTGTCAACTAAATTGTTCACAATGATACAGTCAAGTGGTACTGGATGCATGTAATGCACTTCGTCATACAGTAGATGATGAATGTATGGTTTGGTACTGGCCAAACGTAATGATTTCTTCTGTCTCGCAACACTGTCCGACAGTGACTTCCATCGATGGCAAACCAGTTCAATTCGTAACAAATCAGTCAGTGATAAACAGGCGAGGATTGCCATGACACAATCGTCCATTAATTGATTCATGCTCGGTATATGATTTTTTGCTTTCCAAAAACAAATTACAATATTTCTAACCGGACGAGGAAATATACCTTAGCACACAAGCACACAATTACACACGAGGTGAAAATCTTTGATCTTTGACCTTGGAACTGTGACATCTGTACTAATCATAAGAGTGGCCAAACTGTGAACTTCACTGTCTGTAACTAAACTGGTAGTACTTGACATACATTTTGTTTGCAAAGTTCAATTTTGGTGTTGTTTGGCATGTGTGATATATCAGGGAAACTAATACTCAAATATTCTAATCAATCAAGACAAGTTTGTTGGATTTTGTAAAAAACTTTATTGAAGTAATAATTTCCAGATAAGATAAGATAAGTTTTGTGCACTTTATTTTTTGCCTTCAAATTAATATTTTCACAAATAATGTCAATTGTGTAATAATGTACTACTGAATTTACAAATATGCGAAATAAGTAAAGAATTAAATGTGAAAAAATTAAAAAAAGAAAAATTTTAAATGATTATTTATAGATTTTTACAAACAAAAAATGAAATGGTAAAAATGTCGATAGAACTTTTTGGAAATATAAAAATTGTTGCGCTGCTCGCAGACAACTCTGTATTGATAACACCTTAATAACACCTGAGTCGACAGCAGGTGGATAAACCTAGACACAGTCAAATTTGCTCAAGTCTACAAAGTTTGACAGTGTCAAGGTTTTCCACCAGTTGTCGGCACAGGTATTATTCAAACAGATTTGAATCTGTGAGCCGCGGAGCAGTCAGCATCCATTCTGCACCAAGTACGCATGCGGACACACCACTGGACTGTGGCATCACCAACACTACAAAAACAAACGATGGCCAAATCAAACCAAAATGGTTTCAACAATTGGTACATTTTGAAGCCAATCTTAGTATCTTCGGTTATTTTAACAAAGTGAAGCAATTTGATTTTAGTATTGAAATCGTTCATTTTGTTTGAGCAAGCGAAGCGATACGATTTAGATTCAATGTTCCGATTGTGAGAACCATTTTGGTGGATTTGACCATCTTTGGTTTTTGTCGTGTAGGAAATGCAACAGTCGAATGTATCTGCCTGCTTACTTGGTGCTAAACTGACGCTGACTGTTGCTCTGCTCGCAGACAAATCTACATTAATAATAATAAAAAATCTATAACAAGGTGGTCACAATCGGATTGGACTGAGTCGACAATGGGAAAAACCAATCTTTCCGAGTCCGCAAATGGCTGAACGCGAGAGGGGTTTACTCCATAATTGTAGTGACATTTGAGGTTAAATCATCAATGGTCAATAAGATTGTAAGTTGGGACATTTGATGAGTTGACTTCAGTCGATGACTGGGACAAATGTCAATCTCCATAGCTTCGGTTCGGTTGGATGATCAAATTTGTTTTGTTGGATTTGAGACCATTTGATGGTAAATTCAAAGTTTTGTCGCACGATTCGCGATTGCGACTCATTTTAAATTTGAACGATGCAACTCCGAAAGGAGATGAATTTGTTTACAGTCACTGATAAAAAAAAATGTTCATCGTTGCAGCTCAATAAGCTCATGAGGATGATTAGTCTGCGAGGAATGCGATGACTAATCGAAGTGGCAGAGTGAATCAGTCTATTAACTAAACCAATTAGTCTAGAGAAATCACAGTCAAAGTGATGTCACCTAAATGACGAAATGTCATTTCGTTGCCACTTGCAGTTGGCACTTGACAGTTGGAACAGGATTCGCGGGAATTGGTGATTATGTTGAGCAAACAGTGGGGGGATTTCACGTGTCAGTTCATGGAGCACAAAACAAAAAGACAAAAAAATACGGAATTCAAAATCACAATTAAAATTAAAACTTGATCGTTAGGTTCGTAAAGCTGACCGCAACAAAAATGAAGGGTAAGTTAACTTCTTGACTGGCTGTAGCACCAATCTGAAGGGAACCAGAGGAAATTAAGTACAAACTTGGGCTTCGGTGAGAAGTGGAGAAGATAATTTAAACGAACGGAAAAAATATTAAAAGTGATTTAATAGAGGGAGAGAGTATTGATGCTGTCCTTGATGCGATGGTGATCAAACGGAAAGTGATCGTACTAAACTAGAATGTACATGATTGATATAACAGAGAGACAGTGATGACAGTGAACACGTACTCGTGCTGGTATGCATTGGATAGTTGGGGAGAGAGTTCCCCTAATAGCAATCCTTAAATTCATTTTGATTTAAAAGCAATTTTTAAATACGAGTATTGTTTAATCAATATAAAAATTGTTGAATTGGGTGGAGGGTAGAATCCTCATGCAAAATGTAGGTTAATAATAAGAGTATAATTTGATTATATTTTTTCTGGTTAACTTTTCATGATAATGGTTTCATATATGATTCTTTGTGATTTCAATTATAATTGTAATGTGAATTAAGGTAAGTATCATATGCTAACTCAATAAGTAGTTTACTTCAGAAAGAAAGTTTGTGCAAAACAAATTAGAATATGACATTGAATTTGATATACTTTTTAAATTAATTAAATTCTTTAGATTTACAAATTTGCTTTGATTCGATTACCAAAGATCAAGCTTCTGTCCTGATGGAACACGAAACACATTAGAGCCGAGTACAAGTTTGCGTAAATTTTGAAAGAATCGAAGTGACCTGAGCGTTTTCGGTCCTTTACTTTTACTTTTGAGCACATAATCACAGTCAATCACAATCAATTCTACTTTCGGTAGGGCCTTTTCTGCCCAATAAAACGAATGATAAGGGATTGAGTATAGTCGAAGTGTCTGCAGTTTGGAATACTCGGGAAATTTCGGTTCGTCTGCTGATTTCGTCCATGGACTATATGTTGGATCTACTCCATTGTACATGTTGGCTATGTTCAAGTAGACGAGATTGCGCAAATGATGCAATCCCGAGTTGAGCAGCAGCCAGGATTCCGGGAAACGGGTGATCAAGTGAAGGCGTGTCACTGATTGGTAATTTCGATACAAACTAGTGTGCAGAAAGTCTGTTTCGAAGTTATCAAAATGCTGATCAATTGTCAATTCGGTGAGCTGTGAGCGGTGCTTGGTCAAAAGTGCATTCTGGTGTTGGCCTTGCACCGTTTTGTAGTCATTTCCAATGGTTTGGATAATGATTCCAAACTTTTTCAAGCCCTCCCATTGGCTAATTTGAGCCATTGCTCGGGCTGAATTCTGGAATATAAGACCGAAATAGAATTCCTCCAATTTTGAAAAGCTTTGGGGGCATCCTTAAATCACGTGATCAGCAATTTGGGCCTTAATCACCTACCTCCCCCACCATGATCACATCCTAGAGCATAGAAATGTGTAGGGGATATTTGGATCAAGACACCCTACCTCCCCTCTTGATGATCACGTGATTTAAGTATGTCCCCTTTCTGGTAGTTGAACTCGAGATTCAATGTCCCAATTCAAATCACAAATTGTCAAATGTGTGAGTGACTTCAACTGTGCGGCTTGTTCAAGTAGATTGTTCCACTCGACACTGGACGTCTTTGAGGTGATCATCATTCCACCGATGAATACTTTGAGGCTAACCAGATTGGGCCATTTGTCAAGTAGAAATGGCACTTTTCTTAGCACTAAACAGGAACGTTGTCTAAATTCGAGTGAAGTTATGTTGGGAAATTTGTGGACCAAACACTTGAGAGTTTTTTTGTACTTCTGGTCGATCAAATTGTTCACGACGACACAGTCGAGTGGTACTGGCCTCATGTACCAACCACCGTCGTACAGTAGACGATGAATGTACGGTTTGGTACTGGCCAAACGTAATGATTTCTTCTGTCTCGCAACACTGTCCGACAGTGACTTCCATCGACGACAAACCAATTCAATTCGTAACAAATCAGTCAGTGATAAACAGGCAAAGATTGCCATGACACAATCGTCCACTAATAGGTCCATTTTCGGCATGGTCGAATAAAACTCAAATTTTTTAATGTAGAAAAACAACAAATCAGTGTATTCCTGACACGGACGAAAAAATACTCAAAACACATACACAATTTTCAGTTCGCAATGGACCTTTGATCTTTGAACTTGGACATAAATGCGGACATCTGTGCACCTAATCATAAGGTTTAAAAAGTAAATTATCGACCAGATTTAAGCATTTAAAATTAAATTAAATTACGATGCTAAATAAGTCTTCTCTCTTTTTAGTTGTTACCAACTAGCTAACTATCGTGATAACTACTTATCCAACTGGGGGTAACTTGTGGGATCTAACTACTTGTACCAATTGTATAGAATCTAAAATCTACATCATTTGCATCAATATTTGGTTAAGTAACTAAACTACTTTTGAAAACAAAACACAATTATTTTTGGTACTACTTGAAAAGCTACTATTTGGTAAAATAATACTATTATTCGGGAAAGTTGTAATTTTATTTGGTAATTTAAATTTAGCCATATTAAAATGTCACATTGACTAAAGTAGCAATCTTAACATTTACAAGAAATTCATAATCTTTTCTGGTCCAATATGGTAAACCTTTCCGGCCAGTACAACTTTCTTTAAATTTTGAAAGCATTCAAGTGATTTCAATATTGGTTTTCTTTTACTTTTTTCATTCCAATCACTTCACGGCGCTCAATTTCAACAACTTGTACCTTTGGGACCGTTGTAGCCCATCCAAAAGAGAAAAAAGGAATATATCGAATACGTATTGTGTGCAGAGATGGATATTCGGGCATGAAGGACAATATTGGCCATCTGGTAAATAGGGAATTATTATTGTACAGATTGACCGTGTGCAGGTGAGTGAGATTTGCCAACTCATGCAATCCTGAGTTGAACATTGTTCGGTGCAGTGGATTGTAGAAGCGCAGGTGGAGATAGAGAGGTTAGCGATTGATAATTTTGATACAAACTAATGTGAAGAAAGGGGGGCTCGAACCTTTCAAATTCACGATCAATCATCAGCTCAGTGATTGGTGAGGTGAATTTGGTGAGAAGTGCATTTCGGTGTTGTGAGATGATTTCATTGTCTGTTGCGGTACTCATATTGATGACAATTCCAAACTTTTTCAAACCTTTCCATTTGCCAATTTGAAGCATTTCCTCAGCTGAGTCATGAAACACAAAGCCAAAATAGAATTCTCCAACTTTGAAAAGCCATTTGGAAGTTGATGAATTCAACTCACAAACAGTCAAATGTTTGAGTGACTTCAACTGAGCAGCTACTTCAAGTAGATTGTTCCAATCTGCACTGGTCGTCTTTGAGGTGAACTTTGCTTCACCAATGAACACTTTGAGGCTCATCAAATTGGGCCAAATGATTTCTTCTGTCTCGCAACACTGTCCGACAGTGACTTCCATCGACGACAAACCAGTTCAATTCGTAACAAATCAGTCAGTGATAAATAAGCGAATATTGCCATGACACAATCGTCCACTAATTGGTCCATTTTGGTATAAGTTCAGAAGACATAATATTTTTAAATTTATTTTGTACAAAACAAAACAGCAATGCTAACAGGAAGTGGAAACACTCAGTACACAAAATCACATGGTATAGATAAACCTTCGACCTTTGAACATTGAACCTAAAAGTTTGAGTAAAACATCTGTGCAAACATTTACTTAGTATGACATGCGTTACAAAAGTAAATTAATTAATATTTAAAATAATATTAGTTTCAATGTATCGATAAATTTTGTTTTTCAATATATTCTGTTATCATCATAATATTTTCCAAAATAAAGAACAAGTTACATTTTAAGTTATTTTTTAAAATATATTTTTTATTGTATGTTTATGAGCAAGATGTAGAGATCATACTTCTAGATGCAAAGCATTTAATCTTCAAAACGCAAAAGCAATTTTCAATTTGACTACATTTTGAAATTTTTTTCCCAAAATCGACGAGTTAATTCATACTTAGTAAGGAATGTATCACTTATTACCAAATAGCAAGTGGTAACAAGTTGGCTTGTTTGAGAACTTCAAATCTGTTCGGTCCGAGTGCAATCTCGGTGCATTTGAGTAGTTTGAGCAGCATTTGAAAACTTAATTTACAAACCATCCAAACTTGGAGCGTGATCACGAAGAAAGTGCACATTTTGATCCAACTCATCATTCAATCCGAGATTGAAATTTAATTGCACAATAACTTCGGGCAACCAATGAGGACTGCGGGGGCGACCCGATTGATCAATTCCTTTGGCACTAATTGAGCAAATGCAAAGAAGTTCAATGCACTAATATTGCACTAATTGAGTAATAATTGGTCTTGACTCAAGACTATAAGTATACTTCGGAAAGAAAGTTTTCGCAAAAAAAATTTAAAAATTAAATTGAATTGGATACTTTATTTTTTATTAAAATCTTTAGAATTACAAATTTTCTTTGAATCGTTTACGGTAAACGGTTTACCAAAGATTAAACTTCTGTCCTGATTGAACGCGAAAAACATTAGAGCCGAGTACAAGTTTGCGTAAATTTTGAAAGAACCGAAGTGACCTGAGCGCTTTTGCTCCCTTACTTTTACTATTGAGCACATCTACCAGTTGGAAGAATTTAAAAAAATTAAATTAAATAATTCTTGCATGAAACCAATCAAATATAAACTGTAGAAACGATTCAAATTTAGTATAAATACTATTCTACTGAACAAAACGAAATAAACAAAACATGAACAATTTGTTAAACTAAAACACACTAATAAACCATTAGATTCTGATGATTAGAATGCTGTTTAATATTTTATTTATTTTTGTACTAAAAATTCCTTTTTCTTTCTGTAAATTGTTGAATGTAAAATCGATATTTATTTATGCAATATAAATTTTATTTTTTATATTATTATTATACTTGATTGTCAGAAAAAATTATTTAAAAAGAATTGATTATTTGTTCAAAAAATGATTTAAAGATTAATGACACATTTGCTTAATTAAATGACACCATTGGTTTAACATGTGATACCAAAAATAATAATGTAATTATAAGTCTTCCTTCCCCGGAGTGGACGGATCTATAATTAAAATCAATAATTAAAATCAATTTAATCAATTAAATTAAAAATTACCTGTCCTTGCTAAATATTGAAAACAAAATTATAAAGCAGTGGCTAAATAGCATGTAAAATTAATTTAAAATTTAAATTTATCAGAAAAATAACTCGTTGTCACGCTCAAAGTGGGCCTTTTGAAATAAGTAAGTTAGTTAATATTAATCTACTTACCTCTAAAATAATGCAGGAGATAGTCTCCGTCTGTTATAGAAATAAATATCAAATAAATAGCGATGAATTCGTCATTCATTCACCGATTGTTCGCCTCTAACATACACAGAACACACTCATACACGCTCTATACGCTCAACCCGCTCAACCCGCTCAATACGCAGCACTGCACGAACGACTTTAAAGTAAATTTACGAACGCGCGTTGTTCTGAATCTGAATGTAAACAATGTTTACTAAACACACAGCTGAACGACGGCCTGACTAAATATCATTTCAAATTAATGTATTCAGTTTGGTATTATCCCAACCAACCAAACTCAAATCTCATAAAACCAACTCCAAATCAACTCCATCACCACAACAATGATTCAATCTTTATTACAAAAACATTTATTGCACCGCACAGTTATTTCGCGCATTTTGTAATTCCAACCTGTAAAGTGCTGTCAATGTTAATTTATCATTTATATGTTTGTCTTTCTGTGTTCACATTTGTATTTAGTCTTTGGTAACCAGCGATGAGCCTTTTGCAACGATGATAGTTGTGAATCACTATTGTGGTGATGCAAATTAGTTGTAACGGTGTTCAATGAACCACTCAATCAACACTGTTCATCGCTTTTGATAGCCTACATTTTCATAAAATTAAAGTTAATGAATAGGAATATTGCCTTTAAATGCTAATTGAGTTAATGAAATTGATGATCACAGATCTTTTCAATATCAACATGACCTTGACAGTCACAAAACAAATCATACTAAACGACTTATTTGCCTAAATCAATCAAACGAATCTTTTATTCGAATAATGATCAACTCATCATTGACATAAAAATCAACGTAGATAAGTCAGAATCAAGCACAAGTGAAAAGAGACCAGTTAAAGCAAATTACGAATACGCACAGACCGGTAAGGTACTATGAATATTATCTGAACATTGCACCTTTGTTGGAAAAGTAGAAATGAACAGAGCAACAAAACTGACAGTGTTCAAATCCATACACAGACGGAATTCGACCGAGATTTTATTCCAGAATTGTGTGGTGAACGAAACACGAAATTACCGAATTAGGAACGACAATATACGCGAGAGTATTATTATCGAGTCGTTACTTTAATGAATTGCAAAATGCCAACTAAGTTGATTACACTATTTGATATGGCTTCTGAGATTGGCATTTTGTGAAATGCCATGAGAAAATGTCACAAGATTGTCAAGATTTGAACATTGGTAATATGGCAGAGATTGTAAGTATATTCAATTGGGTGATTCGTTTGTTATCTGTACAAGCGGTACACTCAATAAATTTTAATTCAATTTTCAAATGAACTGAATGTAATTCAAAAACAAAAGTGCGATTGAATAAATCTTTGAGAATTTTTCATTTTGATTAATCTCGATCAATTGAAAATGAAAAGCGGTGCGGTGGAGAAATGGGAGGTGGGGAGTGGGTTGGTGGTGGGTGGGCGTGGGCGTGGGCGTGGGCGCGATAGCGCTTTGCGAGGGTCGCTTGCGACCCGAGCATTTTCTTTGTATTAAATTAAATTAAATTATTCATTTATTATTTTAGAGGTAAGTAGATTTATCACAAACGAAAAGATAATCGTGTTCAACTAAGATGGCATTCACTTTGGCCAACAGAGCTTTCAATTGCATCGGAACCGTTGCTTCTTTGATTTGATTGAGTGGCGCTGCAGGACGAGCTACAGGAGCTGCTACCACCACATCTGCTACCTGTGCAACAGCCGCCAACCAATTTGTGCTATTCGGGCATTTTTCCATTAGTGCTTGGCTTGGGCCAGTCTTCTTCCTCATCTACTTGGGCAAGATTGTGAATTTCTTCATTGAATCGCTGAAATGGGTTCAGTTGAATTATCCTGTTATTGAACTTATTGCGAATGTCCCGGTTAGCAATTTGCAGCATATCCCAAATTTCGCCATTCAGCTAAATAAATTTAAAAACTTTTTTCAAATAAATATTATCATACCAGTACCATTATCAGTAGCGTCATTCTGAGATATCTCCTTTTGGACCTTGGACTCCTTGGAATTCGAGTGCCATTCAGATGGCCAGCAGCAGCAACAGCAAAATCATCATTTCCAGCAATTTTGCGACAGGTCATACAACACCAAAACCATGCAATCGCTTCTTGTGAGTTTGATTTTTGAGGCTAAAACGAGCGCCACACTTTTTGCAAAAGTAAATACATCGGCCACGATGCACAGACTTGAGGTATAATTTACCTCGTTTTTATGGGCAAAGAATTGCGAACCACATTTGGTGCACATTTGTCGCTTGTGCTCAATATCATTGGCTTGGCAATTTGCATCAAATTCAATGTTTTTCCATTGTGACTGTGATTCTGACGGATGGTTATAGTTTTATTTCAGTATAATTCTATTGTTGGAATTGATAGATATTTTTGGGCATAATTTTTAAATTAGATACATTTGATTGTAAGTGCAGACATGTACAAATTGACTTTAAAGTGGAATGTGTCTTCTGTGATTTTGCCCTGAAAGGAAATCGAATGTTTGTGTGAATAAGGAAAAAGAGATTGCTTAAATCATACAACCGGCGATCTAAAACCGATTTTATGTATCATCTAACATGTTATAATGATGCTTACCGAAAGGAGAAATGATTAAGACATTCTTTCGAATCTGGTTCAGAAACATTTTGCGTATAAAAAGTCGCATATTGTGTAACATAATGATTTAATAATAAACAAATCTCATAATATAACAAAAAGTTAACAAATAAATCAAATTAAGTGATAATAAAGCAAAACAAAAGATTTAGAGATAACAACATTACATTACACATAAGACAAAACAAAAGAAGAACCAGAACATATCGATTGTTCAAGCGTTATTTAGATAATAAACACTGGCATCATTATAATGTATACCTCGACAGAATCTCATACCAAGAGTAGGATTACTTCGTAGTGAGTTCATCATTTGACCATCTCGACTCGATCCAGAGGCCAACACGGGCGCAGCTCTACGGCCAAGTGTCACACTCGGACCGTTGAATACGTTCGATTGAAATTGCTGTGGCTCCTCAATGTCTTCATCGGCATTCTCGTGCAAGTACCAGTCGTAGCCACCATTACCCTGAGGGCCGCCACCATCACCACCACCACCCGAGTTCATATTGTCCATACAGCCCTTTTCGAGTGCATCAAACACGAGTGAAGTGCCCTGTTGCGCGTCGGTGATTTCAAAACGGAACCGTGCCCCAGGACCAACGAGCATTTGAATGTTACCGGGAAGTTGAGCCAAATCGTACACTCGAATAGTGTACCGACGAGTGAGCGCTGGTGGAGCCTTTGCTTTCGAGACGGAGAATTCACGTACATTCGACCAGAAGATTTCAAACTGCGGTAGAACGGGACCGTATTGGAGCGCCCCGGGACCCACACTGATGAAGGCCAACTTGTCACGATCACAGTTGATCACCATACGCTCAAAGCCTGGATAGTTGGAGGTGGCGTGGAAGGCGTAACGATTGTTCAGTTGAACTGAATGCGGAAATGAACGAGGAATGAGGTTCATGATGATGGAGATGGTGAGGGAAGGTTAGGGACTTTGGAAAAGAAGAAGAAAGTTTCGAGGACAAAGTTCGAAGCGAAGACGAACACAACCAAAGACGTACTGAGAAGTCAAACAGGCAAACATGTTGTGTTTTATAGACATTTTGGGTGAGTCAAGTCTGATGGTTGTGACAAGTTCAAGTTTGTCATGTTTCGTTACAAATCTCCAATGATGACGAAAGTGAGTTAATGTAGAGGTGATAACTATTACGATAAGAGATTAACAACAAAACGTATTGATAAGACTTATGAACTATAAGTTGCTAAGAGTCAGAAGTGAGAAAGCACATGCGCTACATCACTTGTCAACGATAAGTGATCGATGACTTTGTAGTACCAAGTTCAAGTGCAAAGTTATTAGTAACATTATTTTGCAGCATTGCTATAAAATAGTCTCACTCTTCACACTCATGTTGTCCTTCGCACAGTTTGGTCGTCAACTTGCCACTCTTCAACTTTTTCTTGAAGTATTTCTATTAAATTTCCTCGTCGTGAACTTGTCTCTTCTCTCTACCACCGTCGTGAATCCTCTCTCCACCATGTCGTACGGTTACGCCTACCAAGCCACCTCCAACCACGGTGGACTGGCGAATTTAATCGTGAACTGTGATTCGGACAGACTTGTCATCACGAATGATGCCAAGCCGTACTTTGCTAACCTCACTGGCAATACCGCTCTACCACAGTTTTCCATCAACTGGTCTAATGTGAGCAAATTTTCAGTGGATCATCTGCGCCCGGGCGCTTACTACTCAGCTGGCACAACCACCACACGCACGTATCACTTTGAGTTTGTCAGCGTGGCTCAACTTGCACCTCAATTTGCAGCACTTTTGGGTCCTGCACGAAAGTTTAGTTTTTCAATCACCGACCAGCGGCGTGGCGCCTCTCTGCTACTTGACGCACTGATGCTTGGCTGTTTGAGCAAAATGGATCGAAATGGCGACTACCTTTGGGAGATTGTCGACACTGACCCAAGGACCAACGTTGGCATAACTCACTCACTCACTCACAAGAAGCGATTGCATGGTTTTGGTGTTGTATGACCTGTCGCAAAATTGCTGGAAATGATGATTTTGTTGCTGCTGCTGCCGGCCATCTGAATGGCACTCGAATTCCAATGTGTCAAAGGTCTAAAAGGAGATATCTCTGAATGACGCTACTGCTAATGGTACTGGTATGATAAAAATACCATTTTTTTTTTAAATTTAATTTAAAATTTTAAAATTTATTTAGCTGAATGGCGAAACTTGGGATCTCCTGCAAATTGCCAACCCGGACATTCGTAATAAGTTTAATAACAGGACAATTCAACTGAACACAGCGATTCAATAAAGAAATTCACAATCTTGCCCAAGTGGATGAGGAAGAAGACTGGCCCAAGCCAAGGACTAATGGAAAAATGCCCGAATAGCACAAATTGGTTGGCGGCTGTTGCACAGGTAGCAGATGTGGTGGTAGCAGCTCCTGTAGCTCGTCCTGCAGCGCCACTCAATCAAATCAAAGAAGCAACGGTTCCGATGCAATTGAAAGCTCTGTTGGCCAAAGTGAATGCCATCTTAGTTGAACACGATTATCTTTTCGTTTGTGATAAATCTACTTACCTCTAAAATAATAAATGAATAATTTAATTTAATTTAATACAAGAAAATGCTCGGGTCGCAAGCGACCCTCGCAAGGCGCTATCGCGCCCACGCCCACGCCCACGCCCACCCACCACCAACCCACTCCCCACCTCCCATTTCTCCACCGCACCGCTTTTCATTTTCAATTGATCGAGATTAATCAAAATGAAAAATTCTCAAAGATTTATTCAATCGCACTTTTGTTTTTGAATTACATTCAGTTCATTTGAAAATTGAATTAAAATTTATTGAGTGTACCGCTTGTACAGATAACAAACGAATCACCCAATTGAATATACTTACAATCTCTGCCATATTACCAATGTTCAAATCTTGACAATCTTGTGACATTTTCTCATGGCATTTCACAAAATGCCAATCTCAGAAGCCATATCAAATAGTGTAATCAACTTAGTTGGCATTTTGCAATTCATTAAAGTAACGACTCGATAATAATACTCTCGCGTATATTGTCGTTCCTAATTCGGTAATTTCGTGTTTCGTTCACCACACAATTCTGGAATAAAATCTCGGTCGAATTCCGTCTGTGTATGGATTTGAACACTGTCAGTTTTGTTGCTCTGTTCATTTCTACTTTTCCAACAAAGGTGCAATGTTCAGATAATATTCATAGTACCTTACCGGTCTGTGCGTATTCGTAATTTGCTTTAACTGGTCTCTTTTCACTTGTGCTTGATTCTGACTTATCTACGTTGATTTTTATGTCAATGATGAGTTGATCATTATTCGAATAAAAGATTCGTTTGATTGATTTAGGCAAATAAGTCGTTTAGTATGATTTGTTTTGTGACTGTCAAGGTCATGTTGATATTGAAAAGATCTGTGATCATCAATTTCATTAACTCAATTAGCATTTAAAGGCAATATTCCTATTCATTAACTTTAATTTTATGAAAATGTAGGCTATCAAAAGCGATGAACAGTGTTGATTGAGTGGTTCATTGAACACCGTTACAACTAATTTGCATCACCACAATAGTGATTCACAACTATCATCGTTGCAAAAGGCTCATCGCTGGTTACCAAAGACTAAATACAAATGTGAACACAGAAAGACAAACATATAAATGATAAATTAACATTGACAGCACTTTACAGGTTGGAATTACAAAATGCGCGAAATAACTGTGCGGTGCAATAAATGTTTTTGTAATAAAGATTGAATCATTGTTGTGGTGATGGAGTTGATTTGGAGTTGGTTTTATGAGATTTGAGTTTGGTTGGTTGGGATAATACCAAACTGAATACATTAATTTGAAATGATATTTAGTCAGGCCGTCGTTCAGCTGTGTGTTTAGTAAACATTGTTTACATTCAGATTCAGAACAACGCGCGTTCGTAAATTTACTTTAAAGTCGTTCGTGCAGTGCTGCGTATTGAGCGGGTTGAGCGGGTTGAGCGTATAGAGCGTGTATGAGTGTGTTCTGTGTATGTTAGAGGCGAACAATCGGTGAATGAATGACGAATTCATCGCTATTTATTTGATATTTATTTCTATAACAGACGGAGACTATCTCCTGCATTATTTTAGAGGTAAGTAGATTAATATTAACTAACTTACTTATTTCAAAAGGCCCACTTTGAGCGTGACAACGAGTTATTTTTCTGATAAATTTAAATTTTAAATTAATTTTACATGCTATTTAGCCACTGCTTTATAATTTTGTTTTCAATATTTAGCAAGGACAGGTAATTTTTAATTTAATTGATTAAATTGATTTTAATTATTGATTTTAATTATAGATCCGTCCACTCCGGGGAAGGAAGACTTATAATTACATTATTATTTTTGGTATCACATGTTAAACCAATGGTGTCATTTAATTAAGCAAATGTGTCATTAATCTTTAAATCATTTTTTGAACAAATAATCAATTCTTTTTAAATAATTTTTTCTGACAATCAAGTATAATAATAATATAAAAAATAAAATTTATATTGCATAAATAAATATCGATTTTACATTCAACAATTTACAGAAAGAAAAGGAATTTTTAGTACAAAAATAAATAAAATATTAAACAGCATTCTAATCATCAGAATCTAATGGTTTATTAGTGTGTTTTAGTTTAACAAATTGTTCATGTTTTGTTTATTTCGTTTTGTTCAGTAGAATAGTATTTATACTAAATTTGAATCGTTTCTACAGTTTATATTTGATTGGTTTCATGCAAGAATTATTTAATTTAATTTTTTTAAATTCTTCCAACTGGTAGATGTGCTCAATAGTAAAAGTAAGGGAGCAAAAGCGCTCAGGTCACTTCGGTTCTTTCAAAATTTACGCAAACTTTGGCAAACTTGTACTCGGCTCTAATGTTTTTCGCGTTCAATCAGGACAGAAGTTTAATCTTTGGTAAACCGTTTACCGTAAACGATTCAAAGAAAATTTGTAATTCTAAAGATTTTAATAAAAAATAAAGTATCCAATTCAATTTAATTTTTAAATTTTTTTTGCGAAAACTTTCTTTCCGAAGTATACTTATAGTCTTGAGTCAAGACCAATTATTACTCAATTAGTGCAATATTAGTGCATTGAACTTTTTTGCATTTGCTCAATTAGTGCCAAAGGAATTGATCAATCGGGTCGCCCCCGCAGTACTCATTGGTTGCCCGAAGTTATTGTGCAATTAAATTTCAATCTCGGATTGAATGATGAGTTCGATCAAAATGTGCACTTTCTTCATGATCACGCTCCAAGTTTGGATGGTTTGTAAATTAAGTTTTCAAATGCTGCTCAAACTACTCAAATGCACCGAGATTACACTCGAACCGAACAGATTTGAAGTTCTCAAACAAGCCAACTTGTTACCACTTGTTATTTGGTAATAAGTGATCCATTCCTCACTAAGTATGAATTAACTCGTAGATTTTTGGAAAAAAATCCAAATGTAGTCAATTTGAAAATTGCTTTTGCGTTTTGAAGATTAAATGATTTGCATCTAGAAGTATGATCTCAACATCTTGCTCATAAACATACAATATAAAATATATTTTAAAAAATAACTTAAAATATAACTTGTTTTTTATTTTGGAAAATATTATAATGATAACAGAATATATTGAAAAATTTAATAAAAAAACAAATTTTACCGATGCATTGAAACTAATATTATTTTAAATGTTAATTAATTTACTTTTGTGGCTCCACTGTAACGCATGTAGGTTCAGTGTTCAAAGGTCGAAGGTTTATCTATACCATGTGATTTTGTGTACTGAGTGTTTCCACTTCCTGTTAGCATTGCTATGTTTTGTTTTGTACAAAATAAATTTAAAAATATTGTGTCTTCTGAACATATACCAAAATGGACCAATTATTGGACGATTGTGTCATGGCAATCTTTGCCTGTTTATCACTGACTGATTTGTTACGAATTGAATTGGTTTGTCGTCGATGGAAGTCACTGTCGGACAGTGTTGCGAAACAGAAGAAATCATTTGGCCCAATTTGATGAGCCTCAAAGTGTTCATTGGTGAAGCAAAGTTCACCTCAAAGACGACCAGTGCAGATTGGAACAATCTACTTGAAGTAGCTGCTCAGTTGAAGTCACTCAAACATTTGACTGTTTGTGAGTTGAATCGCAACGTTCAAACTCGAATTCATCAACTTCCAAATGGCTTTTCAAAGTTGGAGGAATTCTATTTTGGCCTTGTATTCCAGGATTCAGCCGAAGAAATGTCTCAAATTAGAAAATGGAATAATTTGAAAAAGTTTGGAATTGTGATCAATATGAGTACCGCTGCAGACAATGAAATTATCTCACAACACCGAAATGCACTTCTCACCAAGTTCACCTCACCAATCACCGAGTTGATGATTGATCGCGAATTTGAAAGATTCGAGCCCCCCTTTCTGCACATTAGTTTGTATCAAAATTATCAATCGCTAACTCATCTCCACCTGCGCTTCTACAATCCACTGCACCGAACAATGTTCAACTCAGGATTGCATGAGTTGACAAATCTCACTCACCTGCACACGGTCAATCTGTACAATAATAATTCCCTATTTACCAGATGGCCAATATTGTCCTTCATGCCCGAATATCCATCCCTGCACACAATACGTATTCGATATATTCCTTTTTTCTCTTTTGGATGGGCTAGAACGGTCCCAAAGGTACAAGTTGTTGAAATTGAGCGCCGTGAAGTGATTGGAATGAAAAAAAGTAAAGGAAAACCAATATTGAAATCACTTGAATGCTTTCAAAATTTAAAGAAAGTTGTACTGGCTGGGAAGGTCTACCATATTGGACCGGACAAGATTATGAATTTCTTGTAAATGTCAAGATTGATACTTTAATCAATGTATGACATTTTAATATTGCTTATTTTTAAATACTAAATAAAATTGTAACTTTCCAAAATAATAGAATTATTTTACCAAATAGTAGCTTTTCCAAAATAATTGGGTTTTGTTTCCAAAAGTAGTTTAGTTACTATTAAGCTTAACC
Organism: Rhizoglyphus robini; assembly: GCA_023373905.1. Taxonomy (NCBI): domain Eukaryota; kingdom Metazoa; phylum Arthropoda; class Arachnida; order Sarcoptiformes; family Acaridae; genus Rhizoglyphus; species Rhizoglyphus robini. The sequence continues at coordinate 1,915,610 of JAKIJQ010000032.1, read as the reverse complement.
AAATATTGATACAATTGATGCAGATTTAAGATTCCATACAATTGGTAAGTTAGATCTCTCAAGTTACCTCAGTTGGATAAGTAGTTAATTAGTTAGTAACAACTAAAAAAAGAGAAAACTTATTTAGCGTCGCAATTTTAATTGCTTCAAACTGGTCGATGTTTTAAACATTATGATTAGCACAGATGTTCGTATTTATGCCCAAGTTCAAAAAGTCAAAGGTCTATTGCCACCTGAAAATTGTATTTTGAGTGTTTTCTTGTCAGTTTTAGGAATACACTGATTTATTTTTGTGTTACATAAATCAAAAATATTGAGTTTTATTCGACCATGCCGAAAATGGACAAATTAGTGGACGATTGTGTCATGACAATCTTCGCCTGTTTATCTCTGACTGATTTGTTACGAATTGAATTGGTTTGCCGTCGGTGGAAGTCACTGTCGGACAGTGTTGCGAGACAGAAGAAATCATTACGTTTGGCCAGTACCAAACCGTACATTCATCGTCCACTGTACGACGGTGGTTGGTACATGAGGCCAGTACCACTCGACTGTGTCGTTGTGAACAATTTGGTCGACCAGAAGTACAAAAGAACTCTCAAGTGTCTGGTTCACAAATTTCCCAACATAACTTCACTCGAATTTAGACAACGTTCCTGTTTAGTGCTAAGAAAAGTGCCATTTCTACTTGGCAAATGGCCCAATCTGGTGAGTCTCAAAGCATTCATTTGTGGAATGATGATCACCTCAAAGACGCCCAGTGTCGAGTGGAACAATCTACTTGAACAAGCCGCACAGTTGAAGTCACTCAAACATTTTACTATTTGTGATTTGAATTGGGACATTGAAGCTCGAGTTCAACTACCAGAAAGGGGACATACTTAAATCACGTGATCATCAAGAGGGGAGGTAGGGTGTCTTGATCCAAATATCCCCTACACATTTCTATGCTCTAGGATGTGATCATGGTGGGGGAGGTAGGTGATTAAGGCCCAAATTGCTGATCACGTGATTTAAGGATGCCCCCAAAGCTTTTCAAAATTGGAGGAATTCTATTTCGGTCTTATATTCCAGAATTCAGCCCGAGCAATGGCTCAAATTAGCCAATGAGAGGGCTTGAAAAAGTTTGGAATCATTATCCAAACCATTGGAAATGACTACAAAACGGTGCAAGGCCAACACCAGAATGCACTTTTGACCAAGCACCGCTCACAGCTCACCGAATTGACAATTGATCAGCATTTTGATAACTTCGAAACAGACTTTCTGCACACTAGTTTGTATCGAAATTACCAATCCGTGACACGCCTTCACTTGATCACCCGTTTCCCGGAATCCTGGCTGCTGCTCAACTCGGGATTGCATCATTTGCGCAATCTCGTCTACTTGAACATAGCCAACATGTACAATGGAGTAGATCCAACATATAAGCCCTGGACGAAATCGGCAGACGAACCGAAATTTCCCGAGTATTCCAAACTGCAGACACTTCGACTATACTCAATCCCTTATCATTCGTTTTATTGGGCAGAAAAGGCCCTACCGAAAGTAGAATTGATTGTGATTGACTGTGATTATGTGCTCAAAAGTAAAAGTAAAGGACCGAAAGCGCTCAGGTCACTTCGGTTCTTTCAAAATTTACGCAAACTTGTACTCGGCTCGAATGTGTTTCGTGTTCCATCAGGACAGAAGCTTGATCTTTGGTAATCGAATCAAAGCAAATTTGTAAACCTAAAGAATTTAATTAATTTAAAAAGTATATCCAAATCAATGTCATATTCTAATTTGTTTTGCACAAACTTTCTTTCTGAAGTAAACTACTTATTGAGTTAACATATGATACTTACCTTAATTCACATTACAATTATAATTAAAATCACAAAGAATCATATATGAAACCATTATCATAAAAAGTTCACCAGAAAAAAATATAATCAAATTATACTCTTATTATTTACCTACATTTTGCATGAGAATTCTACCCTCCACCCAATTCAACAATTTTTATATTGATTAAACAATACTCGTATTTAAAAATTGCTTTTAAATCAAAATGAATTTAAGGATTGCTATTAGGGGAACTCTCTCCCCAACTATCCAATGCATACAAGCACGAGTACGTGTACACTGTCATCACTGTCTCTCTGTTATATCAATCATGTACATTCTAGTTTAGTACGATCACTTTCCGTTTGATCACCATCGCATCAAGTACATCATCAATACTCTCTCCCTCTATTAAATCACTTTTAATATTTTTCCCGTTCGTTTAAATTATCTTCTACACTTCTCACCGAAGCCCAAGTTTGTACTTAATTTCCTCTGGTTCCTTTCAGATTGATGTTACAGTCAGTCAAGAAGTTAACTTACCCCTCATTTTTGGTGCGGTCAGCTTTACGAATCTAACTATCAAAGTTTTAATTTTAATTGTGCTTTTGAATTCCGTATTTTTTTTGTCTTTTTGTTTTGTGCTCCATGAACTGACACGTGAAATCCTCCGACTGTTTGCTCAACATAATCACCAATTTCCGCGAATCCTGTTCCAACTGTCAAGTGCCAACTGCAAGTGGCAACGAAATGACATTTCGTCATTTAGGTGACGTCACTTTGACTGTGATTTCTCTAGACTAATTGGTTTAGTTAATAGACTGATTCACTCTGCCACTTCGATTAGTCACCGCATTCCTCGCAGACTAATCATCCTCATGAGCTTATTGCGCTGCAATGATGAGCATTTTTGATCAGTGACTGTAAACAATTCACTTCCTTTCGGAGTTGCATCATTCAAATTCAAAATGAGTCGCAATCGCGAATCGTGCGACAAAACTTTGAATTTACCATCAAATGGTCTCAAATCCAACAAAACAAATTTGATCATCCAACTGAACCGAAGCAATGGACATTCATTTTGTCCCAGTCATCCACTGAAGTCAACTCACCAAATGTCCCAACTTACAATCTGATTGACGATTGATAATTCAACCTCAAATGTCACTACAATTATGGAGTAAACTCCTCTCGCGTTCAGCCATTTGCGGACTCGGAAAGATTGGTTTTTCCCATTGTCGACTCAGTCCAATCCGATTGTGACCACCTTGTTATAGATTTTTTATTATTATTAATGTAGATTTGTCTGCGAGCAGAGCAACAGTCAGCGTCAGTTTAGCACCAAGTAAGCAGGCAGACACATTCGACTGTTGCATTTCCTACACGACAAAAACCAAAGATGGTCAAATCCACCAAAATGGTTCTCACAATCGGAACATTGAATCTTAATCGTATCGCTTCGCTTGCTCAAACAAAATGGACGATTTCGATATTAAAATCAAATTGCTTCACTTTGTTGCTAAAATAACTGAAGACACTACAAAGATTGGCTTCAAAATGTACCAATTGTTGGAACCATTTTGGTTTGTTTTGGCCATCGTTGGTTTTTGTAGTGTTGGTGATGGTGAGTCCAGTGGTGTGTCCGCATGCGTACTTGGTGCAGAATGGATGCTGACTGCTCCGCGGCTCACAGATTCAAATCTGAGTTAATAATACCTGTGCCGACAACTGGTGGAAAACCTTGACACTGTCAAACTTTGTAGACTTGGGCAAATTTGACTGTGTCTAGGTTTATCCACCTGCTGTCGACTCAGGTGTTATTAAGGTGTTATCAATACAGAGTTGTCTGCGAGCAGCGCAACAATTTTTATATTTCCGAAAAGTTCTATCGACATTTTTACCATTTCATTTTTTGTTTGTAAAATCTATAAAAATCTATAAATAATCATTTTTAATTTTTCTTTTTTTAATTTTTTCACATTTAATTCTTTACTTATTTCGCATATTTGTAAATTCAGTAGTACATTATTACACAATTGACATTATTTGTGAAAATATTAATTTGAAGGCAAAAAAATAAAGTGCACAAAACTTATCTTATCTTATCTGGAAATTATTACTTCAATAAAGTTTTTTACAAAATCCAACAAACTTGTCTTGATTGATTAGAATATTTGAGTATTAGTTTCCCTGATATATCACACATACCAAACAACACCAAAATTGAACTTTGCAAACAAAATGTATGTCAAACACTACCAGTTTAGTTACAGACAGTGATGTTCACAGTTTGATCACTCTTATGATTAGTACAGATGTCACAGTTCCAAGGTCAAAGATCAAAGATTTTCACCTCGTGTGTAATTGTGTGCTTGTGTGCTAAGGTATATATTTCCTCGTCCGGTTAGAAATATTGTAATTTGTTTTTGGAAAGCAAAAATCATATACCGAGCATGAACCAATTAATGGACGATTGTGTCATGGCAATCTTCACCTGTTTATCACTGACTGATTTGTTACGAATTGAATTGGTTTGCCGTAGATGGAAGTCACTGTCGGACAGTGTTGCGAGGCAGAAGAAATCATTACGTTTGGCCAGTACCAAACCGTACATTCATCATCTACTGTACGACGAAGTGCATTACATGCATCCAGTACCACTTGACTGTATCATAGTGAACAATTTGGTTGACAAGAAGAACAGGAGAACTCTAAAATGTCTAGTTCGAAAATTTCCCAACATAATTTCACTCGAATTTCGCCAACTTTGCTCTTCCACTATTGGCAAAGTTCATTTTCTACTGAACAAATGGCCCCAGCTGGTTAGTCTCAAAGTGTTGATTGGTTCCATAGCACTTCCGTCAAAGTCCACCAGTGTCCAATGGAACAATCTACTCAAACGAGTAGCTCAGCTGAAATCACTCAAACATTTGACTGTTTGTGAGATGAATTGGGGCATTAAGGCTCGAGTTCAACTTCCTGATGGCTTATCGAGCTTGGAAGAGTTGTATTTTGGTCTTTTGTTCGACAATTCAGCCAAAGAAATGGCTCAAATTGGCCAATGGAAAGGTTTGAATAAATTTGGAATTATTATTTCGCACGAAGAACAAGCAGATCAGGTTCAACACCGAAATGCACTTCTCACCAAGTTCACCTCACCAATCACCGAATTGATGATTGATCGAATGTTGGAAATGTTCGAGTCTCCCTTTCTGCACATTAGTTTGTATAAAAACTTTCAATCGTTGACTCGTCTCCGCCTGCGCATCTTCTACCCCCTCAGTGGTACGATAATGTACTCTGGACTTCAACAATTGGCAAATCTCACTCACTTGCACATTGCCAATCAGTATGACGATAGGGCTAAGTTGCATTTTCAGTGGCCAAAATCATCTACTGTGCCCGAATATCCATCTCTGCACACATTACGCCTTCGATACATTCCTCACTTTCCTTTTAATTGGGCTGAGAATGTACTCACCAAAGTACAAGTTGTCGAATTTGAATTCTGTAAAGTGACCGATGAGAAATTCGATGGAAAAGAAATTCTCAAATCACTTGGTTTCTTTAAACAATTAAATAAAGTTGTACTGGCAGGAAAGATCTATCACATTGGACCAGAAAAGTTGATCGATTTCTTGTAATGCAGACAGATTAATGTTCAATAAAAATCACAGTAATCCTTCGATTATATTCTCAACCATAAATAAAAACCATTCAAAGATTCATTCATTCATTCATTATCGTTAACCGCTTAGTCCTGATCGGGTCGCGGGGGAAGGCAGGTTAGCACCAGACAATTCAAAGATTACCAACATTTTCATAAAGATATGACACAAATTGAATACTTAAACTACATCACTAAAATCATCGTAATGCAATATGAGTAGAATTTTTAAATTTTTAAATTTTTTAAATTTATTTTAAATTGTCACTTTTGATACATAAAAAACATTTGTATTTCAAAACTTGTGAGACAAGTAAATAATTGCTCAGATATAATTTTCTAAGTCTAAATTCAAAGATCGAAGGTCTATTTATATAATTTATGCGTAATTTTGCGTGTGTTTTGAGCATTTTCATATCTTGTTATTAAAACACAAGGTCAAAGTCAAAATCACCAATGTTTCTTGTATATTCCAAACTGAAGATACTTTGGATATATACTCTATGCTTCTTCGTTTTTTACATGACACAAAAAGCGTTCTCTAAAGTAAAATTGATTGCAACTAAATATGATCAAGTGTTGAATAGTAAATTTAAAAGTAAAGACAAACGAGCGCTCACTGTGCTGAAAAGTTTTTCTGGTTTTATTTGCATTCCTGAAAACCAAAAAGTTATTTTTTGAAATCATTCAAATTTAGAATGTCAAAGATTTTATCAAATAATTATGTATCTCCTCTCAATTTGTCATTGTCACAAACGTTTGTTCAAAATGTGCAACCAAAATTGGTTTGTAAAATGTTTTGCTCACAATTGTCAAAATTGTATCAAATGTTGTATTTCTCTTTAGCCATGCTTATCGAAGTATTTAGATCTGATAAAATGATTCGACAGGTAACAACAACAGTGTATAATCAAAACCTCAAAATTTCTAACTTAAGTGCACTCTTATTATCAGCATAATTAATAAGCAAAATTTCGAGGTCAAAGGTAAAAAGGTTTGCCTCGTGTACAATTTAGGGTTTTTGTGCGGAGGTCTATTTTATCGTCTAGTTAGCAATGCGCTGATTTGTTTTGTAAACCAAAAAAATAAATGTTTTATGAACAAATGATGAACATGAATCAATTAATCGATGATTGTGTAATGACAATCTTTGCCTGTTTATCACTGACTGATTTGTTACGAATTGAATTGGTTTGCCGTAGATGGAAGTCACTGTCGGACAGTGTTGCGAGACAGAACCGTTCACTAATGCTTGGCTGTGCCAAACATTTGCTCACCGAAAGGAAGCATCTGTGTTGGCATTCATTGTACGACAATTGTGAGTTCACTAACCCGCCACACTGTCTGGAAGTGAAAAATTTGAAAGCTAAGAAGAATCGAAATGTTTTGAAATGCTTGGTCATCAAATTCACCAACATAACTTCACTCGAATTTCGTCAAATCTGTTCGTCCACTATTGGCAAAATTCACTTTCTATTGGACCAATGGCCTCAACTGGCTAGTCTCAAAGTTTTTATTGGCAAAATAATTCTTCCATCAAAATCCACCAGTGCCCAATGGAACAATCTACTCAAACGAGCCGCTCAGCTGAAATCACTCAAACATTTGACTGTTTCTGAGATGAATTGGAATATAAATTCTCGAATTGAGCTTCCAATCACTTTTTCAACGTTGGAAGAGTTCTATTTTGGACTTGTGTTCAAGGATTCAGCCAAAGCAATGGCTCAAATTGGCCAATTTAAAAGTTTGCATAAATTTGGAATTATTATGTCAAACGAAAATCAAGTAGATCAGGAACAACACCGAAATGCACTTCTCACCAAGTTCACCTCGCCAATCACCGAATTGATGATTGAACGAATGTTTGAAATGTTCGATTTGCCCTTTTTGCACATTAGTTTGTATCGAAATTATCAATCGTTGACTCATCTCCACCTTCGATTATGTTACCCTCTCAGTGGTACGATAATGTACTCTGGACTTCAACAATTGGCAAATCTCACTCACTTGCACATTGTCAATCAGTATAACGATGTGGTTAAGTTGTATTTTTCGTGGCCAAAATCATCTACTGTACCCGAATATCCATCTCTGCACACATTACGTCTTCGATACATTCCTCGCTTCACTTTTAACTGGGCCGAGAATGTACTCACCAAGGTACAAGTTGTTGAGTTTGAGCTTCGTAAAGTGACAAATGAGAAAAGTGATGGAAAGGAAGTGTTCAAATCACTTGAATTCTTTAGAAACTTAAATAAAGTTATACTGGCTGGAAAGGTCTACCACATTGGACCAGAAAGAATTATGAATTTCTTGTAATTCTTGAATTTCCATAAAGCATTGGGCAAATCAAAATTGTACAATGCATTATTGAGCTAAATTTAATCAAATTGACAAACCTAATTATACAATTAAAAAAACGATTTGAGTTCCAAGAACTGATTAATCCTGTATAAAAAGCTTCCCAGTAACATTAGTCAAATTCATATATTCATTGCTCAACTTCTCAGTTTTATTTGATTGTTTTCTCATTAGTGAGTTCAAAACAAACATTTATTTATTTTAAGTTGAATCCTGTTCAAACCACGTTCATGAGAAGTGCTAATAGACAGGTTCAACGGGGGCTGCAAATTGAAGATGGCACATTTGTTCAATTTGAACAACAAATTGCTGCTGAAGCGGCGGCAGAGGCGGCAATTTTGGCGATTTTAAATGAAGATGTGGTGGTGGCCAACGATCAGAATGTTGAGAATGACGAAGAAGAAGAGGACAAAGAAAATGTTGAAGAGAATGAGGAGAATTTGTTTGAAATTTTTCCCAATGGATTTTGAATAAACAAAAATGATGATCAATAAAGAACAATAAAAGAAAATTTGACTTGTTTTTATATTTTATTTTGGGAAATATTTAATAACTAATAATAATATGAAGATATGAAGATAAAAAGATAAGTTTATTGATACATAAAATCTGTTTTTATTAATTCTTTTTGTTACTTCCTTAGTTCATCACTGGAATGGATCCATGGATTATCACCTTGACGAATTTCTCTCACTGTGTTAGTGATATAATGCGTAGCCGTTCTAACTGAAGCACCTTGGCCCTAGAAAAAACTGATAATGATGAGACCAACCAAGACCAATCCAGGGGCTCGTCAAAAAAATGAACGACAAGTTGGTTGCATTTACTCGATTTCAAAGACATTTTGTAATGCAATTTTTTTGTAAAGATATTATCTTTTTAATAAAATAGTTAAATGACGATTTCTCCTTTTGATTTACATTATATTGCAATAGAAAGAAATACAAGTAAAATATTCATTTTAAACTGTCACTTTTCATATATGGAAATATGGAAATAATATATTGTGTTGCATAACTTGTCAGGTATAGTATGCAAAAATTTGCACAGATATGATTTTTAAAGTCCAAATTCCATGGTCGAATGTCCATTTATACCATATGCGTAATTTTGCATATGTTTTGAGTATTTTCTTATCTTGTTAGTAAAACACAAGGTCAAAGTCAAAGTCACCCAAGTTTCCCGAATATTCCAAACTGAAGATACTTTGGATATATACTCTATGCTTTATCATTTGTTTCAGTGGGCAGAAAAAGAGCTCTCTAAAATAGAATTGACTGTAATTGACTGTGATCAAGTGTTGAATAGTAAAAGTGAAAAGTTTTTCTGGTTTAGTTTGCAATCCTGAAGTACAAATTTTTTTTGAAATCATTCAAATTTAGAAAGTCAAAAATTCTATCAAATAATTTTGTATCTCTTCTCAATTTGCCATTGTCACAAACTTTTGCTCAAATGGGCAACCAAAATTGGTTTGTAAAATGTTTTGCTAACAGTTGTATCAAATGTTGTATTTCTCTTCGGCAATAAATGATTATCAAAATAGTTAGATCTGATAAAATCATTCGACAGGTAACAACAACAATGTATGATCAAAACCTCAAAATCTCTAAGTGCACTCTTATGATTAGCACAGATGTCACAATTTCAAGGTCAAAGGTAAAAGGTTTGCCTCGGGTGTATAATTTTGTGTTTGTGTGCGGAGGTAAATTTCCTCAAACAGTTAGCACTGATTTGTTTTGTAAATTGTGATTTGAAACCAAAAAAATATATGTTTTATGAAAAAAAAATGACGAACACGAATCAATTAGTGGACGATTGTGTCATGGCAATCTTTGCCTGTTTATCACTGACTGATTTGTTACGAATTGAATTGGTTTGCCATCGATGGAAGTCACTGTCGGACAGTGTTGCAAGACAGAAGCGTTCACTAATGCTTGGCTGTGCCAAACATTTGCTCACCGAAAGGAAGTATCTGTGTTGGCATTCATTGTACGACAATTGTGAGTTCACTAACCCGCCACACTGTCTGGAAGTGACAAATTTGAAAGCTAAGAAGAATCGACATGTTTTGAAATGTTTGGTTGTCAAATTTGCCAACATAACTTCACTCGAATTTCGTCAAATCTGTTCGTCCACTATTGGCAAAATTCACTTTCTATTGAACCAATGGCCTCAACTGGTTAGCCTCAAAGTGTTGATTGGCGGTAAGATGTGTCCATCAAAAGCCACCAGTGCCCAATGGAACAATCTACTCAAACATGTTGGTCAGCTGAAATCACTCAAACACTTGACTGCTTGTGAGATGAATTGGAATGTAAAGGCTCGAATTGAACTTCCGACCAGTCTTGTAGGACTTGAAGAATTCTATTTTGGTCTTGTGTTTAAGGATTCAGCCCAAACAATGACTCAAATTGGCCAGTGGAAAGGTTTGAATAAATTTGGGATTATCATCAATAGCATGTTTGATGCAGAAGATGCAGCAGAAGTAGAAGAACAACACCGAAATGCACTTCTCACCAAGTTCACCTCACCCATCACCGAATTGATGATTGATCGAGCGTTTGAAATGTTCGAGTCACCCTTTCTGCGCATTAGTTTGTATCGAAACTATCAATCGTTGACTCGTTTGCGTCTGCGAATCTGCTGTCCCCTTAGTAGAACGATAATGTACTCTGGACTACAGCAATTGGCAAATCTTGCACACTTGCACATTGTCAATTTGTATCACAAAGATGGGCTACTTTTTAGTACATTGCCAAAATCATCTTCTGCACTCGAATATCCATCTCTGCACACTTTACATCTTAGATTTATTCCTCTTTTCCCTTTTGATTGGGCCGCGAATGTACTCACCAAAGTACAAGTTGTTGAGTTTGAGTTTCGTAAAGTGACAGACGAGAAAAATGATGGAAAACGAGTATTGAAATCACTCGAATTCTTTAAGAACCTAAATAAAGTTGTACTGGCTGGACAGGTCTACCACATTGGACCAGAAAAGATTATGTATTTCTTGTAATTCTTGATTTTTCTATAAAGCATTGAACAAATCAAAATTGTACAATGCATTATTGAGCTAAATTTAATAAAATCGACAAACATAATTATGCAATTATGCATTATGTCGTCTATGAACAGTCACATACATTACACCAAGAGTGACCAAGAGAGCTACCCATGCTGTACAGGTTTGTTTTGGTTTGGTTTCAGGTGTCTCATATGCGAAATCAAATTAAGAATTCTCCAGGCTTTAGACAACCTTGATTTGCGAGTTAATATATACTTTCCCAGTTCTCATCTAATTGTGACCCCAAAACGATGGCCTCTGTCAAACCAATTCCAACTTGTCCAAACATTGTGGTGAAGGATACTGCCAAACTCACCTGGACCATTGCTGAATTGGCCAATGTTGTGGAACAACTATGGTCACCAAAATTCTATTCGCCAAACAGTCTGGACGAATTTGAATTGAAACTGTTCTTTGAGAGACGTGAATTGAACGAATCATTTGCTTATTTTGGCTTGTCTTACAATGGGCCCAAAAAGGAAGCCATTTTTCGTTATCGTATTGCAGTTGGCAATGATACGAAACGCTATGCGTCGGGTATTTATTTGATCTATTTGGATTGGATATAAATAATGATGTTAATTAACCTTTAGAGCATCTTTGGAACTGCACCGGTCCTTTTTGCATGTTTCAATCGAAACCATTTATGCAGCGGGACGAATTAAGCAGACATTTGATCTATGGAAGATTGACGATTTACTGTAAGGTATGTCATCGCCTAGTATATGATAGACAAATACAGTACTTTTAATGCTTTTATACAGGTGGACATTCTCGGAGAGAATCCCTTAATCGAATCGTTTGACAATCTTTCCCAAAATTATGGAACGCTTCTCGAAAGTGGAAAATTTAGTGATTTCATAGTGGAAATTGGTGAGAAGCAATTTCGTGTACACAAGAATATTCTAGCAGCTCGTTCAGCAGTGTTTGCAGCAATGTTTGAGCACGAAGAAACGAAAGAAGTGAAGGAAGGTCGAGTGGTGCTTGAAGATGTGGAGGTAGAGGTGTTTGAACTTATGATTCGGTACATTTACACTGGCAAGTTTGACAAATCGTTGGATGAATATGCTGCTGAGCTCTTTGTCGCTGCTGATAAGGTAATGGTTCATATATGGGTCATCATACTAATCCATTCATATATTCATTCACAGTACCAATTTGATCACTTGAAATCCATTTGCGAACAATCACTCATCACTAGCCTCACTGGCGAATCCGTTTGTGCAGTTTTTCTTCTCGCAGATATGCACAATTCCGACCAGTTGAAATCGAAATGCATCAAGTACATTGTGAAGCACGCTAAAGAAATGATTCAAACTGAGGCATGGAAGGAGTTGAAAGCTAATCGAGCTGATTTAGTTGTGGAGCTCTTTGAAATGTTGGCCATCAAAGACGATTGAGGACATTTGTGCATAAAGCGACACATTTTTATTTGTAATTTATTCAGCCAATCAGTTTGTATAACACAATACTGAGTATTGAATACTCGGTATCACACGATAAATGGACTTTACAATTACTTTGTACACACATAAAACTTTTTGCAAGCTTATTAAAAAGTGAAGACAAAGCACAACATAATACGACTATTTCTATTCTTCGGCTCCGATTGAGATCAAAGCTGAGAAATGATGAATTAAATATTTTATATAATTTAGTATGCAATTTATATTATTTAACCCTTTCAGTCCGAGCGGGAAGAATTCTTCCCGATACTTTGAGATATTATATTTTGAGGTTTTTGCCATATTTCCTGTTATTTAATTTATCAGATTTATTCATTGATGTGTCTTTAAGCAATTTCAACTAATAAACCAACACAAATAACCCTCAAATTTACCAGACCTCATCTTATCTGTTCAAAAGTCGTGTTTTTTGAAAAATAAATGTTTTGAGTTTTGATCCCCTCAAACACACGGTCCATTGGATTAGCAATATTACTTAGATTGACCTAATATTTTAATATTTTATCATTTATACGTCTAACATTGATATTCTAAACGAAAAAGTTGGATACAAAGTTGATTAGACCCATTTTGAGGCATTCGAAGTAGCGGGAAAAATTCTTCCCGCTCGGACTCTAGAGCAGTGCAAAAGTCACTTTTTGCTTACTTCCACAGTTCAAACTCGCCAGCGAGCTTAATCACGTGACAAAGAACACAGAGTCAAACTCAACACATTTCAATACAACTTTTTGGTTCAAACATTTTTGATAATATCTCGACTTTGACACATTACACAACCGAAATACTTTACAGAATTCTTATTGGGCATGATATTGAGCTAAATAAAAAATCCCAACATGATCTGCCGTGTCGGACTGAAAGGGTTAATAACTCATAATCACATATTTAATTAAAAATGTAAAAACTGTAAACTGACAGTGTAAGCAAAACGATAAAAATTAAGTTGAAAACGACAAATATAAATAAAGTCAAATACAAACAACACAAACTCACCATCGTAGTTCATTCCATCTTCATATTCTCGTTTGATGTCATAATACTGCACCATCAAATCATCATATTTCTTCTACTCTTTTTCCTTCATCTCCACCAGTTGTGCTCGTAATTGAACATTTTCACCAATCAGCACTCGTTCACGGTCCACAAGTTGACCAAGTAACGAGTGACTATTCATTTTGAGTAGATGAGAACGGGTCAGGTTGGGTTCGGGAAAGAGAGCAAAAGTAGAATCGTTCTTGGTGATCAAACAGAAATGGCGCCAATGTAGAGAGTTCTGAGCAGGCTGCCCGAAAGTCACTCTAACCTATTTTCAATTTAATAACAACTTAAAACTTAAATGTAATTTTGCATTCGTGCAATTTGTTTTGTTAAAAAATACTTTGTACGATTTATCGATCAATAAACTTCTCCGAAAAAACCTACAGTTTAAACTTTAAATCATTACCGTACTTATCAAAACGTCTTCACCAAGATAAACAACAACTTGGACGATGATGGCGATCCCCATCTACCAGTATTTCCCATCTACTGGTCTAATGTCAGCAAATTCTATGTTGGTCAACTGCATTCTGGCTCTAACAATCCACCGGACCTATCACTCGCGAGTATCAAATTGAAGTCTTCGACTTGGCTCAACTCCCAGATTTCAAGCAATTGTGGGACCTATACGAGAGTTCAGCTTTTCAATTACCGACAAGCGACAAGGCACTTCTCTTCTGTTTGATGCAATCAAGCTTGGCTGTTTGGACCGAATGAATCCTAGTGGCGTCTATCTTTGGGACATTTTCGAATCGAATGCGGATGGTTCTACCGTTTTTACTGGTCCCAGGATGAACATTGGCCCGGCACGTGATTCTGGATCGAGCAGAGAACGTCAACGTATGGACAAATCGCTCAAGGATAACATTGGCTGCCCTATGCGATTTTGGTCTGGTTTAGACCTTCTGCGTATGATCAGTTCCGATTAGTTTTCCCTCATTTTGAGATGTAAATCTTTTTTGTTTTTTTTGTTGTAATCTTTTTCATAATCTCAAATTTACTTTTGTTTTGTTATCCAAAGTTTGATCTATATTATATATTTTTATTACTATTTTTATCCGATAAACAAATAAACATTTATAATTATAATCTGATCTGATTTCGTAATTTCGCTATACTATAAACTCAAACTTACAATAGAGATGCGAAATAATAAAAATTTAGCAATTTCAAAATGAATTTGGACGTTTGAGATGCAAATAGTTTTCAAATGGTACTAACATCAAAATTCAATCAAATCCGATTAGTTCTCAAGTTTGTCGTGCATGAGCAATAAAACAATGATCCAGAAATAATTGAGCAAAAACGTATAATTTTAATATTGATGATCTATATAGATCATATATGAAATGCATAATAAAATGTATGGGAATTAAAAAACTAGTGCATATTTTTGTTAAAATCCTATAGATTAATATAACCAAAAGTGCAAAATATAAAAGAATCCATCCGGAAAATTTGACCAATAAGGAGTGTCAAAACACGAAATATTTTTCTTGGTTGAATCGTTTCCTGCCAGCGATTTCTTCAGATCTCTTGGATCTTGTTTGCCAGGCTTGTAAAGAGTATCGCCTTGGCCTGCACGGCTACGGTTTCTATTATTGGCGTGGACTTGTTTCATTTTGTCGTGGTACGATTTTGGCTCATTGCCATTGATGTTGGCATTACTCTGCGATCCATTGCTATTGTTGTTGGCATCGCTCATTTTCAGGCAACAGTTTGTCCAAATTAGGAAAAACAATTGCGGAAAAAAAGTTTCCGTGGGAAATGTACGGTGTAACCCAACAACCCCAATTGACCGGATATCGAACAGAGTTGGAACGGGTGGTGGTAGCACAAATAGAAATACAGACTGAAAGATTGTATAGAGGCACGATTGAAGTGACAAGCAAAAATGTAGTCACGTTGATAATCAAAGCAAAAGGTCGCTTTCGTGTTGTCTCACAATGAGCTACACTTAAACATCTCAAACTTAAACCATCCGCTCACTAGAATTGTTGAACAAACTAACAATTGAGTTTGTGCTAATTTATGAATCAAATGTAATCAAATTTAAATTAAAGATCCTTAACACCCCTTTCATTTCAAAATAATGTAATCTGAATGCAACAATATCATCTAAATCCATTTTAGACAATGTCGAATCATGTCAGAATCTACTTTTCATTATATATATTAACCGGTAAAATTTACTTTTATTGATATTCAAAATGACAAAAAAGATCATATTGTACAACGTTGATTAATTATATCACAATTTAAAATCGTAATTAGTTCAATCTAGTTCAACATCATAATTATAAAATCTCAATCAACGTCTCAATTGTTGAGATCCAGTGCGGAATGGATTGTCGAAATCGAATGTTTCATCTTCTGATAAGAGATTTAGCAATTCGATTGGGATTCCAAGGAAATTATGTTCTTCTTCTTCCTCATCATCTTCTTCAGAATCTTCTTCCTCTTCCTGATCCACTTCATACAGTCCAAACTGACCCTCACCAAGACATTCCCTTCGATATTTGTCTTCATGTCTGCCCAACAATGGCGCCACATCAACTTCCACTTCATCGCTTCCATCCATCATCATAATCGCATCATTACGTTCGACCATTTCCACCAGTCGATCTCTTCCCACTTGCCAGTCCACACTCTCACGATAAGGAGTGCGCAACAGAATTCGAGTAGCATTCGGAAAAATGACCAACAAACAACGCTGGAGTCGAGCCGCATTGAGATTGCTAACATAGAGTAATTCCACCTTGAGATGAACAATATTTCGCATCACTGGGATTGTCGATAGATTTTCGGGGGAAATGTCGAAACGGTCACCTAGAGGGAGAGAAAATATACAAATTAGTTTAAAAATCTAGCGAATTTAGCCAAAAAACTGTTTTCATACAATCGATCTTGAAGGAGAGATTGACCAGTTTTTTCAATTTTCCCATCTGAGTAATCAAAAATTTAAGTGTAATCCTTTCACCGATAAAGTAATATTGACGATCACTGAGATTCAAATGCAATGAACGAATTGAGCCAAAATGAGTACTAAGTGAGTTGACAATTGTTGAAAGAGGAAACCCTCTAAGAAAGAACCATCCAATCGATAGGGACTCGAGCTGCTTGGTCAATTGAGGATTCTCCTGGACAAGTAAGTCAAACAGGTTAAAGTTCTCAGAAACAAAATCAATGGTCAAATGTTTGAGAGAACGTGTCTGTTTGAGAAAGTTGAATTCCACAAACTGTGGATCTAGTAGCGTTAGGGACAGTGTTTCGAGATGGGGCAAAATATGAGAAGATTGAGCCAAAATTTGCCCAAAAGCACCAAAAGTGACATCATGAAGATGAAGAGCACGAAGCTTGGACATAGAGCCGAGGACGGGGCCTAGGCCTAGATTGTTCTCTACTAATTCGCCATTGATGCTCACCATAACAAATGCGAGTGTTGTCAACTGTGGTGCAAAGTGAGCCAAAAGATGGCCAAAATCGATTCGATCTGAGTTTTGCAGAGTGGCCACAACCAGTTTCTCGACATTCGGAAATAGATTCACCAGAAAGTGACCACCATCACCACTCGGGACAATGTTCAAACCACCACTCTCAGTCAAAATGTCACGAGTAAAATCTTCATATAAATCTTCATAAGCCAAAGTACCACCAAGCACTAAATCGTCACTCTCGTGTTTACTCATCATTAAATCCCGGTCACCCTGAAGACCACGTGCCAACAGTAGAGGACAATAGTGAGCCGTCAGAATTTGAAACGAGTCAAACAATTTGAGTGATCGTACACGTTTGAAAGTGTCCTCGATTATTTGTTTCCATTTGTGACAGATGACTCGTTTCGTGATACGAACTTGCAGTGGCATAAACAGCATTATCATGTGGAGAACATCTTCGGACAGGTCGTTCAGGTGGACGAGCGATTTTAATTTAGATAGAGACATTTTCAGGAACAAAATGAAACCAAAAGAAATATGCTCAATGTTGTTGTGACAGCACACAGATTTACGCTCAATACACAAACAAACATACGAACAGGTGACCCTCCACAAAGTACGTGACCTTCCAAAAACAATTTAAATTGTGAAAATTAATATACATTCTCGTCATTTTTTAAATGTTTAATGATGTGCACACGTGTGTTTAGTTAGCTCTTTTTGAGCGCTCAACTAATTCAAATATTTTTGTCCATTTTACTTTGTTTGTTGAAAGAGCCTTTCATTCTATAAATTTAAAATCACAATTCATGAATTTCAAAGAATGTTGAATCATGACAGAATTTACTTCTCATCATAGTAACGGATAAAATGTACTTTTTATTGATATTCAAATTAGAAACACAGAAAATAGTAGCACAACTTTGATCAATTATATCACAATTTAAAATCGTAATTAGTTCAACATAATATAACATCATAATTATACAATCAACGTCTCAACTCTTTCACCTTGTCCCATTCGATGAACGCCATTCGAAGTGCCATTCGAACCTCTTCGATTTCATCATGTTTCGCCAACTGTACACCAACAGACAGCAGTGCATTGTTCGGGTTGGCATTGTCGCCATTGATGATGATACGTTCAGGCTCAACCTGAGACAGGGCTCGATAGATGAACAGAGCAGTCGCCTTACGAACTGACGGGTTTGGATGCACCAAAGGGAGTTCAATCTGGTTGGCCATTACATCGAATGGAGTGATACGGCAGATGGCATCAAGTGCGGCATTCAACGAGTCCACCAAACGACCAATCACATGTTCATTACCAAAATGGTACAACAACATCGAAATCCACGGTTTGGCGTTTACAGGAAATCTTCCTGACTTTGATTCGGTGGAGATGAGTCGAATGCACTCGAGTGCGAGTATGGCAATTTGACGAGTGCCAATCTCGGCAACGTGTACAGTGAAAGTTATGTTGAGTGAGGTCAACAATCTCGAGTAATTGTTCTCGTAATCTAGTGCTGGAGTATCCGTTGAAAGAATTCGCTTGAAGGCTTCCATCTTTTGAAGTTGAGAACCAGTTAGGTATGGGTTCATGAAATCAACAGTTTTTTCAACTGATAGGAGAGTGAGCAAGTCGATTGAGATTCCTAGGAAATAGTCATTTGGATCTTCTTCTTCTTCCTCAAATTCTTCTGGATCTACCTCTTCCACATCTTCATCCACCACAAACGGTCCAAACTGACCTTCACCAAGACATTCACGTCGATACTTGTCCTCATGTCTGCCCAACAGTGGTGCCACATCAATTTCCAACTCTTCAGTTCCATCCATTCGCATAATCGGAGCATTACGTTCGACCATCTCCATCAGTCCATCTCTTCCCGCTCGCCAGTCCACACTCTCCCGGTAAGGAGTGCGCAACAGAATTCGAGTAGCATTCGGAAAAATGGTCAACAAACAGCGTTCGAGTCGAATCTCAACGAGATTTTCAATATTCAGTAGTTCCACCTTGAGACGAACAATGTCTCTCATCACTGGGATAGTCGCTAGTTCTTCTCGGGTAATGTCGAAATATTCACCTAAAGGATATACAAATTAGTTTACAAATATAGTTAATTAAAACAAAAATCATACTTTCGATTTTAAAAGAGAGATCTGTCAGTTCAGTCAAATTGTCCAACATATTAATCAAAAATTCGAGTGACTTTCGTTCGTCCTCTAACCAGTTCGGATGTTGTCGATCACTCAAATTCAAATGCAATGTACGGATTGAGTAAAAATGAATACAAATCGAGTCCACCAGAGTTGTAAGTGGAAACTCTCTACAGAAGAACCATCCAATCGAAAGTGACTCGAGCCGGTCAGGCAAATAAGCATTCTCATGGGCAAGATGGCAAAAGAGATTAAAGTCTTGTGATGAAACGAAACCAATGTTCAAGTGCTTGAGTGTGCGTGTTTGACCAAGGAATCTAAATTGTAAACCCAGCGGACTTAGTCTCATCAGGGACAGTGTTTCGAGTTTGGGTAAAAGTGAAGATACATCCTGTCTTCGTTTGTAAGCACCAAAAGTGGCCTCTTGAAGATGAAGAGCACGCAGATTGGACAGAGAGCCGAGGACGGGGCCAAGATTGTGACTAGAATCAATCATGTAGTGCTTCAGTCTGCCGGTGATGTTCACCTTAACAAATGCGAGTGTTGTCAATTTTGGAGCAAAATGAGCCAAAAGATGGTCAAAATCAATTCGGGTCGAGTTGTGAACAGTAGCGACAACCAATTTCTTGACATTTGGAAAAAGACCCACCAGAAAGTGACCGCCACTCGGAGCAATAATCGAATGTCGTCCATCAGCCAAAATGTCATAAACAAAATCGTCATATTCGTAAGTCAAAGTACCACCGAGCACTAAATCGTCGTCAGCTTTACTCAGCGCCAAGTCCTGGTCACTCTGAAGACCACGTTCCAACAGTAGAGGACAATAGTGATCGGTCAGAATTTTAAAAGAATCAAACAGTTTGAGTGATCGTACACGTTTGAAAGTGTCCTCGATAATTTTTTTCCACTTGTGACAGATTACTCGATTCAAAATACGAACTTGCAGAGGCACAAGCAGCATTATCATGTGGAGAACATCCTCGGGCAGGTCGTTCAGGTGGACGAGCGTTTTGATTTTGATTTTTGATTTCGATAGAGACATTTTGGGGAACAAAAGAAGAATGATGCAATCAAAGTAGAAAGTGACTTTGCACAAAAGTGTGCTCAAGGTTGTTGTTGTTGTGCCAGTGCATACGCTCAATACACAAACAGACAGGTGACCCTCCACAAAGGACGTAACCTGCCAAATGTAATTCGTATTGTGGAAATCATAATACATTGTTATCATTTTGAATGTTTAATGAAATGCTAATGATATTTTTAGCTTAACTTGAATTATTTACGCAATTCCACTATTTACTTAATCGTAAACAATTTAGGCCAAATCATTTGGCCAATAATTCTTGGACGCTCTGGATATTTTGCGTTCAATTTGGTAATAACCTTAATCCGTTCAACATATTTCTTTTCATATTCAACTATATTTGAACGCTTTAAAATTCTTTCAAAAATATGGCAATATAAAATATAAATTATATTTTTGTTATATTATACAATTAACAACAATAAATATCTCAAATATTTAAAAAGATAAGAAAAAGTTAGATTAAAAGATTAATTAATAAAATAGCTATTTAGAATGTAATTGTATCAAAGATGGTAATGATCTACTACTGCATTTGAGATATAATTGTAATTAAGCTATTAATTAGCAGTTCAAGTGTTCACGGACAAAAAGGTCAGAGTTAAGATAATGATGATACACTCGATTGATTGATTGTCTCACAATCTTGTACGGACTTTTCTTGAGATTATTATATCATATCAATGGCATTTTGTTTGTGTAAATACTTTAGCATGTTTTGCATGTGGTTTTACATGTGCTTTGAAGAGGGTGTTCATGTGGTTTAGCTATCAAGCCAATCAATATTGTGAGTATATATTTTGTGCTAATCCTGTTGTTGTCGATCTTTACGTAATAATATTGAAATGACTTTCAAACTAATCTCATCGATTTTGCTTCTATTTTGTCTTTTAAGGTCCCTCAATGGCTGGGACAATGAACTTGCCCGCATCCCACCGATGGGCTGGCTCTCGTGGACTAAATTTGCGTGCAATCTCGATTGTGTCAACTATCCAACCGAATGCATCAACGAGCGCCTGTACAAAGACATGGTGGATCGACTAGTTGCAGATGGCTATCTCGAGTTGGGCTATAACTCGGTGAACATTGATGATTGCTGGTCGGAGTTGAAACGAGATTCAGTTACGAGACGATTGGTTGCGGATAGAGCTCGATTTCCGAGTGGTATCAAGAAATTGGCGGATTATGCTCATTCCAAAAAGGTTTTATGGTGACATTGGTACGAGTACCTGTTGAGGCTATCCATCGACCCGCAGTGACAATTACGATCATACCTTGATTGGTGCTCAGACCTTCTCTGACTGGGGCGTGGATTCACTCAAACTGGACTACTGCAATGGGGACATGAACAATTTCAATCTGTCCTATCCGGAGATGACCCGTGCACTGTCGAATGTTACCTACAAAATCGTATACGAATGCAGTTGGCCTATGATGTATGTGGACAAACTGACGGATCTTGACTATGAACTAATTCGAGATAATTGCAACTACTGGAGAAACTACTGGGACATTCATGATTCATGGGCGGAGGTGATGAAGATTATCGATTTCTACCGGAAGAATGTTCAAACTTTTGTGAAATATCATGGACCTGGTGGTTGGTTCGATCCGGACATGTTGCTAATTGGTAATGATGGTCTGTCATATGAACAGTCGAAAGCACAAATGGCTTTCTGGTGCATTTGGTCCGCGCCACTGATGATGTCCAACGATCTTCGTGATATTAAACCTGAGATGAAGGCAATTCTACAGAACAGGGCAGTACTGATTGGTGTGAATCAGGATGCACTGGGCATTATGGGACATGTGATCAAGTATGACAGGGTGAAGGAGCTCGACCGGGAGAGACATGTTTGGGTCAAGAAACTTTCACCGCAAAACCCAAACGGACCTCACCCGTACGCAGTGCTGTACTTCAATGCTGACATTATTGGTATTCCAGCGCCCATGTCCTTCCAATTGGCGGATCTAATTCCGGAGATTGCAAACGTGACACACAAATATGAGATTCGCGATTTGTTTTAGACATCAACTAAAGTCAACATTCAAACAATGAGTGTGCATGACAATTTGACTTTGAGAGTTAAGACTTCAGGTGCTGTGAGAATGGTCAAGTTGGTACCGCTTGCATAGACTGATTGATTTATTAACCCTTTCAGCCCGAGCGGGAAGGATTCTTTCCGATACTTTGAGATAATATATTTTGAGGTTTTTGAATTATATTTTCTGCTATAAAACTTATCATATTCATTGATGTGTCCTTAGACAATTTCAAGTAATAAATGTTTTGATTTTTGATCCCCTCAAACAAACGGTCCATTGAATTAGAAATATTACTTAGATTGGCCTAAATTAGGACCTTATATTTGAATATCTTATCATTTATACGTCCAACATTGATATTCTAACCTGAAAAATATTTTAAAATGAGGAATTGAATTTTTGAATTTCGACACGTCCTTTGCGAACGGCGCTGTGCGGGTAGTTTTGTGTTTAGTTTTAGTTTGTGTGTTAGTGGTTGCATTTTCCTCTCGTTTCGACTCCCAAACTCACAAATCTCTCTATCCCAAATGGATCCTAACCCCAAATCAGTTACGGCAATCGACTCCTTAGTCACTGTTCTCGCCTCTTCGTTCGGCCAACTCAAATTGAATGGCCCCACCGGTGGATATTGAAAATCTCGTTGAGATTCGACTCGAACGCTGTTTGTTGACCATTTTTCCGAATGCTACTCGAATTCTGTTGCGCACTTCTTACCGGGAGAGTATGGACTGGCGAGCGGGAAGAGATGGACTGATGGAGATGGTCGAACGTAATGCTGCGATTATGCAAATGGATGGAACTGAAGAGTGGACCGATCAACAGTCTTCCTCACGAAATGATGCTACTCATTATGGGCAAATTAGGACTGGATGGTGAGGTGGTGAAGTTGCTTCGCTTGAGATTGGTCTCTACAAGATGGCGATCGATTGTCGAGCATTACTGCAAAAAGAAGAAATCATTGGTTGTGGATCGTGAATGCTCGGTCAAGTTTGGTTTGAAGAATGCACCTTTGATTTTAAAAAGTGTGGACTTTTTTGGAAAAATGCTAAAACTTTTTCCAAATGTTGAGCAATTGACCATTTCGGCTTCGGGCCTTCGTTGTAACATAGGTAATTTTCATTATATCCATATTTAATTTACTAAAAATCTTAAATAAATATTTTAAAATATTCTATTATATTTTTCAGTGGATGCTCAATTCCGTGATATTGCATCGAGTATCGATTCGCTGTGCTCACTGAAACAACTCGAACTTGGTGGATCTGAGCTTGTACAATCTCTACCCTTTTTGTTCCAAACTATGAACAAATTGGAGTACATTAAAGTCGATTTCCTCCCTATGAAGAGTGAAGAATTGAGTCAATTTATTTCCCAACTTGGACCCAATTGTGTTCGTGTCCATCTACAGGGCCCAATCATGAGGTGTGATCATGTTCTTGAATGGCACGAGATCAATCCGACCTGGTTTTCAAATCTCACTCATTTGGACATTTATCTTTTGGCTGGGCATTTAAATCCGCTAGTTATGCACTCTCTGTGTGAACACGCAACTTTATTGAAGCGCTTAAACTTGAGCTTTATTGAGTTTATGGTAAGTGAATTTTATGATATGTTCCTCTCCAGTTAACACAAAATTAATAATTTCCAGTGCAAACCCATAGTAATGCTTCCCTCTTTGCTCCAAGATCTTGGCAAACTGTCCTACTTGACTGAGCTAATGCTTAACAACATTCTTTTGCCTATCTCCGAGTTGGAACTAGCCGCTACCGAACATGGACTCACTTCGCTGAATTCTGTTTCGATTTGTGAACTTTCTCTCTATCTGGTTCGTCCCTGCACTGCAGATCAATTCACACAACTCTTTTCGGTAATTTTTCCCAATGTGATCGAGTTCACTTTTTTGGTCGATCATGAAGATCTAGATGGAGATGCTTTCAAGCATGCATTTGAGCAACATTTGGACCGATTTCCAAATTTGCACAAACATACTATTTACACTCAGAGATCGTCACCTTGGTTTCGATTTGATTTATCATAAATTGTATGGAACAAACAAACAGTGTGTCAAACACTACATGTACTGTCATTGTCATTACCATTTTCAGTTCTCAATATTTCAATATACTCTTTATCATTAAACTTTATAAATGAAATGGTTTGGGGCTTGAACTTTAAGTTTGTTCAGTTTAGTGGTTTTAAATAATTTACGAATGCTCTGAAATGAAAATTTGGATTACAATGAGCTGCAATGTCGGAATAGTCAAGATCACCAATCACATTGGTCATTATTGATTCGAAGATTTTGTACTGTCAAATAACTTTTGGGACAGTGGACTCAGGCACATTTGTAATATTTATCAATAGTCTAGGACCCAGTTTTGATGTGACTATTCGATTACATTTACGCCCAAGTGTATGTATGCCAAATTTGGTGATTCCGGGATCTACTGTTCTCACAGAATCTAGACAATGGTTTACAGACAAGGGCGGTCAGACAGACACGATGGCTATAGCATAAGCTTTGCCTCTACTAATTCTTTTTACCTTAAAGTTACGAAAAGTTACCTTAAAATAAAATCCTCTGGCTGCAATGCAAATGAACTCAAACTCTCGCCCTGATCCGGATGATCATCATAAGAATAAGCCCGCGTCGAAATGTCACTTCCACCAATAGGAACACGTCCCATCGAGTACTCAATTCCATCTTCACCAAAATAATCTCAAATCAATCTTTTTTGTAAAATTTTAGGAAGGCTCGCAATATTGATTCCTGCTGCATCCGTAAAAGCACCACCAAAACCAATGATTTTTTGATATTTCACAGATCAGTTTAGTTCAATTTTCAATGTAACGTGGCTAAAATTCTGTTGATTTTGGATTTTCACAAATCGAAATTGATTATGAAGAAAACTATCACCAGATTTACTTGTGGAATACGAAGTAATAATTCCAACTTCTTTAGAAAAGGGCAAAACTAGATCCGGATCACATTTGAGTTTGTCACTACAAACGCAAACTATCGAGCCATGACCGTAATCTCGGGAATTGCAATTTGTTTCTAAAAATAATGAATAAAATATTGATTTTAAATTTTAAAAAAATTGAGAAAAATCATACCACAACTAGCGAATCCGAACCATAAAATCGTGATCAAAATTAATTTCAACATGATGACTTGATTTGATATAACAATTTAAACAATTTGTCAATATTAATATTCAATATTGTGTAATACTGTGTTCATGTTTTTATATATCAAATATGATGCAACCTAATAGACCTTGAGTGGAATCATATCAAATCGTATATCACAAATCATACAATGTATCTTCTTAATTAATTTAAACCTATTTTTAAATTAACCCAATAACATAATATCAAATCTATCAATCACCCCCACTTAATAAGCTCAAAACGTTTATTATAATATCAGTATATATGATATATCAGTATTTATGAACGTTAATTAACCAAAATAATAACCACATGCAAATCATGTGGTAAAATATTTTAAGTCAGTAATAATAATGGCATAATCATTGCAACCCATCTATTGATGGGCAAAGTCACTATATTTTTAAATACGATAGCTACAATTTAAGATCCGTTTGCATATTTATTGATTTTGAGTATATAAAGCTACTTTCATTTGTAACAATTCTAAATCTAGTTTGTTTTTGCATTTTTGTTTTCAAATTGATTCCAATCAAGAAAGAAGAAAATCATGCTTTTGCTCTACTTTCTTTCAGTTTTGGTGATCGGTACTTCAGTTTCAGCCGTTCTAGATGTGAAACATGTAATCGACATTGCCGCTCAACAGTACGAAAAAGTAGTCCATCAAGTGCAACTGGGTCATCAGTATCCGACTGAGGGCGTAATGAAGAGTGACCACTGGGCTGCAGCTGCTAACGATTGGACCAGTGGCTTCTTTCCGGGCGTTCTCTGGCAACTTTACAATCACACTAAAAATGATGTTTGGAAGGAGCGGGCTATTGTGGCTACAAAGGGACTTGCGAAGGAACAATTCAATGATTACAATCATGATGTGGGCTTTCAGATTATGTGTTCCTATGGGGAAGGGTATGCCTTGACTGGGGATCATACATATCCGGATATTATCGTGAATGCTGCGAAACATTTGGCTTCGAGGTTTAATAGTTGAGTTTTAATGTCTGAAAATCAATTTCTAGATTAACATTTTTTTAATGTTTTTTAGAACAAGTTGGTTGTCTCCGATCTTGGGGCGGACTTCACGAAACAAAGAATTTCCTCGTAATCGTAGACAATATGATGAATCTGGAGTTGCTCATGAAAGCATACGAACTGAGTAAGAATATCATTTTTGTGGACATTGCAGTTTCGCATGCAAACCGAACTGCTGCCGAACATTTACGTGCAGATTTCTCAAGTTTTCATGTTGTGAATTTCAATCAAACCGATGGTCAGGTGATTCACAAGTACACTGCTCAGGGCTATAGTGATGGGTCGTGCTGGTCACGGGGTCAGGCCTGGCTGGTCACTGGTTACACCCAACTTTATGGTCACACCAAAATTCCTCATCATCTGAGCACTGCCGAGCATGTAGCCAAGTATTTCATTGATCATCTGCCCGAGGATGGTATTCCTGTATGGGATTTCAATGCTCCACACGATCCAGTTCACCATCCATATGTGCCTCGAGATGTGTCAGCAGGAGCAATTGCCTCAGTTGGATTGTTCGAACTGTACGGTCACACACACAAACAACGTTACCTCGACATTGCTCACAAGATTGTGCAATCATTGGGCAGTCCAAAGTACCTAGCCACAGGTCACAGCGAATATCACTTGCCATCACTTTTGGCCAATTCGACCATTTCACACGCAGACAAGCATCCAGAGTTGGCTGATCGAGCCCTCATCTATGCTGATTATTACTATTTGAAAGCACTCGGTTATTTGCATCAATATCCAATTAAAAATTAATAATTGTATTTAATTGATTAACAATTGTAAAAATTTTATTTATTTATATAATTATTTATTCGAGACATTTTCTGTTCAGTCAGTGGCTTGATACATGTCTGAGAAAATCAGAAACAGACTCGGCTGTGATCCTAGACTCGTGGTCATAAAACATTTCTATCCAATAGAGTATTTGATTTCTTATGAGAGTGAGATCCTCGTATGAATTGGACAGTGTTCACAAGTGTAACAAAAATCAATTGCAATTAAAAATTTTTAATATAAGAAATTTTTCTCTTGAATTTCATTTAACCAAACCACAAAACAACAAAATTTTGCGTTAATTTAGACTTTTAATTTGCGTTCAACTGATTGCAACTCAATGGACTCTAGTAAAATAAGGGACAATTCCAATGTCGACAATAGGCAAATAAAACGCATCCGGACCAGTATATATATAGCGGAGATCTAAAGGAGGACATAACCACTCTCCAGTTGGCAGGTGAACTATTCGACTACCCCCAGTCCTAAATTCATCTGCTGACAAATGGACCACTGGTGCCACCACAATGTCCTCTCCAAGCATAAATTGGTCAGAGATGTTGAAGAAAGTGTCATTGTTCGGCTCTGCATACCACATTGGTCGTATGATTGGTTCGCCGTATTTGGTCCATTTCGGGGCAAGTTTGATCAGCGCAGGAATGACAACTGAATTACGCAGCTCAATGCAATCCTGTAGAACCTTATTTATATCTTCGTAGAGAAGTGCGAGACTATTGTCCAACTGGGCATCGTGTAGATAGCTCCACGGCAGTGCGGGTATGCTCATTTGTGGCATAAAAGTGACCGCCTGCAGCCAACGAATGTACCATGAAAAGTCTGGCTTATGAACATGATGCACCACTGCAGGCGCAATGAATTGATAACCAGCGAGTGACATTATCAGTGACTTGCTAATGAGGGAGTGCAAACTTGAAGCAACAGTTTGTTTGTCATTCGAATACAGAACTTCCAGCCGTACAAAGGCTGAAAGTGGCTGGGTCTTGTAGGCCAGTCTAGTAGTCAATGGAATGGCCGACTTGGCACAACTCGAGGCAAATTGAGTTTGAATAAAGTTTGGATACTTTTGAATGATATCGCTTGCGAATGGACCCAACATTTTGTGCCAGTTTTCTGTCTCCAACACAAACGAGGCAGAAGTAGCCTCACAGTAGATAGAATCAATTCGGTAAGTCTCGATAAAGTTTCTTAGATTGTCCACAAAGTACTCAACAGTTTTTGTATCTGAAAAATCGAAAGGTTCTCGCAAATCAAGATCACGCTGCTCATTTTCGACAAATTTTCTTCGAAATGTTAAATATTTGCTGTTTGTCCAATCACCACCAGACAATGGATCAATTTGGAGGCTCAATTTAAGATCCATTTTGTGAATTGAATCAATAAATTTCTGTACACCTTTTTCATCATTGCTAAAATTGTGATCAAAAATGAAATTGCCCTCATTCGATTGCCATTTCTCCAAGTAGATGGTCGCATTTGGAAAATTTTTTAGCTTTTTGCAATCGTTCAAATAGAGATCCGTTTGAGGTGGACTTTTTTCTTCTGGTTTTAGAGGCCAAACTATGCGTGAAAATGATTTCTCATCTGGCACACTCAAAGGTCGCTTGATATAACCAAAATCTTTGATTGCACTTTGATAGACTTTGAGAATATTTTCCGCTACCAGGATACGAAATTCCAGTGTGTGATAAGACTGGATATGATCCTCTGGTGGATTGGATACGTACACGAAACTGTCAAGAGTGAGGGAGAAACACAAATTGCCCGATTCCATGGTAGAAATTTGCCACGGATGAGGGTCGTCCAGTGCTATTGCATAACCGTCTGAACGGAAAAAGACATTTTCGAGTACATCTTGAGATGGGTTGAGACTTGTGGTGATGTGACTTTGGTTGCCTTCAAAGTTCAAGGGAAAACTAAAAGTATCCTCATTCATGAAGGTAGAGTACCAATAAGGACCAGTAGACAAAGATCTAAAACAAACTTTCTTGTCCACATGCTGATAAGCATGCAAAGAAGAATCTTTCCACACAAATCGATACTCAGCCGCAATGTCAGTGTCCCGCCTTCTCGAACGACTCAATTTTATATGAGATTTTGCGGTCATCTTTGCATCATTTTCAGTTAAATAAACAAACCAAAATTTAAACTCTTCATTATATTCTACATTGGTGTGCTTGTTGATGTTGTAATTGATTTCAAATTCAAAAGGTTTGGGTGACTTGCTAGTGAAAAGTTG
Organism: Rhizoglyphus robini; assembly: GCA_023373905.1. Lineage (NCBI taxonomy): Eukaryota > Metazoa > Arthropoda > Arachnida > Sarcoptiformes > Acaridae > Rhizoglyphus > Rhizoglyphus robini. Next base: position 1,886,217 of record JAKIJQ010000032.1, on the reverse strand, counting down.
TAGTATGTTTGGTTGCTTCAGGTTGAGTTGATCTGATTCAACAAAAATCAAAACATTCAACAAAATCAAAATAATCATTAACAACAAAATCTTAATTAATTTCGCGTTCATTTTAAATGCCAAAATGGTTATCTGGATTGAAATGACATTTAGTCATAGTATTGAATTGTTTTACTATTATTTAATGTTGCCATTATGTAAATATTCAAATCCCAACTATTGTGATTGCTGAGTAACATAACATTTATTTTTGTCCCTGACAGCAGTTCCTTGTCATCGTACTAAAATATTGCACAAACACTTCAAGTTTCTCGGATACCAAGTCAATAATGCACTTGTTACGGATACTAATCCAACAAATCTGTGCTCACTAAATTTCAATTATAATGTGCAACAAGATGTATTTATTTTACATCCTCCAAAAATAAAAAGTAATTCTCAGTCTATTTTACTTAAATATTAATTATTAAACTTTAATCTATCGGCTTTTAATATTTAAATATAAACAATAAATTTTACGCAACGTACAATCTTTGTAACAATTCAAGGTCAGATCAATTTTTGAAAATTTTGAGAGAAAATAAAAAAATTTTAAAGAAATTATACCAGATCTAACAAATCCGAACCAAAGCGTATCGTAAGCAAAATTAATTTGAATATGATGACCATTTAATAGAATTATTTGAACAATTTTTTAATATTCAATATTGTGTCTATGATTTTATATAACAAATAGGATGTACCCTAATAGACCTTGAGGAGAATATATCAAATCGTATATCATATCTAGATTGATATACAATTTTAGAGATCTTAATTAATTTGAATAATTTGCATTTTTGCTTTCAATTTAATCAAGGGAAAATCATGCGTTTGCTCTATTTTATTTCAGCTTTTGCATTAATTGCTACTTCAGTTTCAGCCGCTCTAGACGTGAAGCATGTAATCGACATTGCCGCTCAACAGTACGAAAAAGTTGTCCATCAAATACAGCTAGGTCATGATTACCCGATTGAAGGCGTAATGAACAGTGATCATTGGCGATCATCTGAAAATGATTGGGCGAATGGCTTCTTTCCGGGCGTTCTCTGGCAACTTTACAATCACACCAAAAATGATGTTTGGAAGGAGCGGGCTATTGTGGCTACAAAGGGACTCGCGAAGGAACAGTTCAATGATTACAATCATGATGTGGGCTTTCAGATTATGTGTTCATTTGGAGAGGGATATGCCTTGACTGGTGATCATACATATCCGGATATTATCGTGAATGCTGCGAAACATTTGGCTTCGAGGTTTAATAGTTGAGTTTTAGATTTGAAAAATTATTAAATTAACAATTTTTCTTATTATTTTTAGAACAAGTTGGTTGTCTTCGATCTTGGGGCGGTCTGCACGAAACAAAGAATTTCCTCGTAATCGTGGACAATATGATGAATCTGGAGTTGCTCATGAAGGCATACGAATTGAGTAAGAATATCACTTTTGTGGACATTGCCGTGTCACATGCAAACCGAACTGCTGCCGAACATTTGCGTGCAGATTTCTCAAGTTTTCATGTTGTGAATTTCAATCAAACCGATGGTCAAGTGATTCACAAGTACACTGCTCAGGGCTATAGTGATGGGTCGTGTTGGTCACGGGGACAGGCCTGGCTGGTCACTGGTTACACCCAACTTTATGGTCATACCAAAATTCCTCATCTTTTAAGCACTGCTGAACATGTAGCCAAGTATTTTATAGATCATTTGCCGGAAGATGGTATCCCTGCATGGGATTTCAATGCACCACACGATCCAGTCCATCATCCATACGTGCCTCGAGATGTCTCAGCAGGAGCAATTGCCTCGGTTGGATTGTTCGAACTGTACGGTCACACACACAACCAACGTTACCTCGACATTGCTCACAAGATTGTGCAATCACTTGGCAGTCCAAAGTACCTAGCCACAGGTCACAGCGAGTATCACTTGCCATCACTTTTGGCCAATTCGACCATTTCACACGCAGACAAGCATCCAGAGTTGGCTGATCGAGCCCTGATCTATGCTGACTACTACTATTTGAAAGCACTCGGTTATTTGCATCAATATCCAATTAAAAAATAATAATTATTATATTTAATTGGTTAAATGAATAAAATTGTTTCATTTGTTTTTGTTGCTTTGTTTTTGAAATTGATTATCCTGTCTAATTGTGTCAGTAATATATCTAGTTAATTAATTTTAATATGAGTCAAATATTTATTTTATCAGCCACTAGAAGTTTGTGAATCATTAACAACTGATGAAGAATTCGAAGTGGAAGTGTTCAAAGTTAATCTTTCCGTGGATGCTGAGTTCTGTTGCTGTGCTTGAAAATGAGCAATTTTAAGCTTGTAGCACCTGTACAGGTAGTATTGCTCGGCAAACAGCCAAATGCCCTAAAATTAATTTTGTGTATATTTCATAAATTTTATGTCAATTACAACATATTGTCTCACCTGAGTTCCATTTAGAACAATGAACAAATAGGAGAACACTTTACTGAAGTACTTCCACTCGTGCACATAGAACACATAGGTGAGCCAAGGAATGCCAAAGTTGAAAGTGGCCAATAGAGTGACATAAAACTTGACCATTTTGAGCCGGTCAGCTTTCTTCCAGAATGCATAAGCAATGAAGATGAACAAGACAACGTTTATAGCGAGGATTCCAGTCATTGGTCCTGGTTGGCGGTTTAAAATATTTGATTAAACAAAATGAGGTAAACTTGAATATAAAAATTCATTACCAAGAAATATCCAGATATGACCTGGAAAATCTTTCGACGATATCCAACAACTATAAATTAAATTGTGTCGGATTATAATTCCTAAGATAATGTTACAGTATGCATGTACTCTTACAAATATTCTCCCTTCATTGAAATGATAGTTCGCATCCATCTGGGATGCTCAATTTCAAGTCCGTCCAATTTGATGCCGCTCAGCTCAATGTAATTGATGTACAACAGAGCGAGAATTACGACCAAAAGCGGAAATAAAAGTGCAATCAAGGAGTACTGTTTGATGTTGAGCTTCTTGAAGATGCCCATTTCTGAAGTTGATATGTAGATGTGTACACTCAGCAAAAGCATAAAACAAAATGTCGTCAAGAGACAGTAGACAAGTAGAATTGATGTTACACCACAGAAAAGGTCCATTTCAATTTGGATGTGAAGCAATGCTTTGAAGAACTGTGAGAACAATTGAAATATGAACACACACAAATGGCACAATTGCATCAGCTCACCTCCCAGTGGTCTTCGTCCAGTAAGATCATTATTATCAAATGGCAAATTAGCACACAAACCGAGACATATTTGATCAGCGACATTCTCTTTGTTTGTATCTTTGAGGGTTTGATTAGATCGCCAATGCCCGGATGCCAAATAATGGTTCTGTTGTATTTCACCATGTAAAGTCCCCAAATTATGAAGAAGCAAGTCAAAAATGAACACAAACAAGTGAGCAACAGCTTGGGAGTTGTGCGCAGTTCTTGATTGCTCACATCGATCAGAATGGCAAAATTGGTGAGGTGATTGCATTCACAGATGCTGTGATCACGGTTCGATTCCATTTGTTTGTACTCGCAGCCTTGTGTTGACCAGTTAAGAGTTGAAAAGTTCCAAGAGTCGCATTGGGGGGCTGAGCCAAATGTTAGACGATTCAGGTTGTTGGAACTAATCAGTGAGTGAAGCAAAAGATAAATGAATCATGAATAAATCAACTCACCTAAATCTCATCTTTTGACCATTCTTCAACTGTTGCACCTCTCTTTCCATTTCAATCACCACCGACAATATTTCTGAATTCACTTCCAAATCTCCATATGAGAGATATGACCGTAGCCCACTGATTACTGCTGCAGTGGCCGCGACATTATCCGTTTGATTCAGTCCTTTGAATGGGATCGAAAGATTGAAATCTTTCAAATGAAATTCTAACCTTCCATGTTCAGTAACATTGAAAAGTCTCGATTCGAGAACAATGTTGTCTCTGACTATGAATTCATCTTTTGCAAAGTCTTCTCTCAGAGTTTTGTCCATCAGAATGGACAAATCTTCAACTGTGGACAATATTGCCGACGCGGATCGAATTCCTTCAGAGAATTTCAAGTCTATCAATTTTTTTCTCTGATCAATCAACGAATCGAGTATATCAACAGAATTTTGTGTTATATTCAGCGCTGATGTTCGATTCAAACTGTCTAGTGTTTCTTGTTCGGTTGCTTGTGATACTAAATCCGTCAGATTCTGCAAATACTCAATCCATATTGGCTTGTTTATATCTTCCTCTCCATTCACTTTATCCCAAATTTGTTGAATATTCTCTTGAATTATTCCAATGATTGGCACGTTTACGATTGAATAGGCAATCGATGCTTGGTTGCACTCACATGCGATTTGGTTCGTGCTTGTTTCAATGGGAAGGAGTGAACATGAGTCATTCGACCAGGATGACGATTTAGAGTCCCATGAAGTGCACTCTGCTCCATAACCAGGATCTAATGGTTTGAGAATGTTTGATTTGTAATAAACTTTGTACAAAGCGTTTGCCAGATTCTTTTGATTTCTCTGATTGCCAATCACAATCAAACCAGATTCCGCATTGACCACATAGTCAAACGACAAATAATGCGCCAAATTTGTGACCAAAATTGCAGTTGCATAAAACTCCTGTCCCACCGGATAGCCCAAATCATCAAACAGAATTTCAACATTAAAAGCTTCATTTGTAAAACTGAATGTCAAATTTTCTCCAACAATTACAGTAAAACCCCGTGTATCAAAATCCAAATTCACTTGATCCATAACTCCAATAATTTCATAAAAATTCATTAAAACAGACAAATCTTGCACAGTCGTGAATAGCACAGAAGCAGACTGCGCACGTTCTCGAATTGTCAAAAAGTCCCAAACTTGTTTTTGGCCCACCAGAATGTCGAGTACTTGAGCAGATTCATATTTGATTTTTACAGCAATCGTACTGTTTAGGCCACCAATTAGTGCATCATTGACTAGTTGTGCAACTGATTTGGTTATAATGCTAAGCGATTGCTGCCAATAGTCAGGATTGATTTTGGTTGAGGGCGATTTTAGTGCAAACAGAAGCGATTCAATGTCGTGCACAGCTTGGTCGATTGGGTCGAGTGGGTCTGGATTGTGAGAAATCATATGATAGGATTAGAAAATCGTTGACAAATCGTTTATTAATTTAGTTAGGAAAATCCATTTCTAAAAAGGCAATCGGAAAGTTTATTATTGTTATAAACTCACCTTGTAAATTGTCGTTCGACTTGAGATAAATCGTCGTACCAACGAGGACAATTACCAAAATAGTCAAGAAAACAACCAAAAATGCATAATTGAGCAACCAAAATAATATTTCAATTAAATTGTTTGATATTGGTGCATTTTGATTATTCAATAAAATATCATCTTTATCGACATTGTTCGTTGATGACTTTTGGTTGATTATTTCAAAGAAAGTGTTTTTGAGCCACACAGCCAAACTCAACACAATCACAACACTAATAATCAAAACAAGCAGATTGAATGGATTCTCAAAAAGCAGCACACCAACAACATTTTGAATATTAATGATAATCTGCTGTCGTGAAGTGGGCGGAAAGATGAAGTACATTCCAATCATCAAAGCTGTTACAGCCAACAGCAAACCAATTGTCAAATTACTCAAATAGATGAACGTGACAGGAGATTGGTCTGCCGTAGATGGAGGTTGACTTGTCTCAAGATGAGGTTCATCTGAGAAGATAAGTGAAAGATTGAATGTTGTTGACAAAGTTGAGTGTGAATTCAAGGAGGACGAGTCGGAGTGTTCAAAAGTGACATCAAGTCTCAAGTCAGTTAAGGCAATATTCCATAATGCATAGCCGAAATAGATTACATTTACGATGATTGGCAATGTGAATGATATTAAAGCAACCAAAAAATTATTACTTCTATATTCCGCAATTACTAAAATAATTTAAAGGAAAAAATGTTGTTGAAAAATAGTGACAACGAATAACACTCACTCGAAATATAAAACGCTGTCACCAGAATACAGATGATAATAAAGTTGCCCACAATCCATAGATTCTTTTTGAATGAACTCAATTTCGATTTTGAATTATTTATTGTCCTGTTCAAATACACAATCGAGGATATGTAGACGAGATGCAAAAATGGTAAAATAAGTACAATTATATTAGGAATTCGCTGATCTATGTAAAAATTAAAATTTAGAAATTTGCATTAGAAGCCAAAAAAAATTGTACCATTATGTTTCCAGGTCAAAGCAACATAGACAAAAATTGGAACAGTAGTACATGCGATAACGGCAATTGTCGGTATCAATATTGCATTTGGTGTGGAAATAATTTCAGAGTTGTTAGCAAGGATAGGAGCCTTTCGAGTCCACAGAAGATAGAATTGAAAAGTGATAGTAAGAACGGACAGAGATATGAGAATTATCAACACTAAAATGCTCAAATATTCAAAGTCCTGCTTTTGTATATTTGCGAATGCATAGACAAAACCCCAAACTCCATGTCCAATTGGATATAAAGCAAAACATCCGTATTGGACAACCAATGTGATGGGCCATATCAATTTGGTTTCAATTTTCCTCTGTACACTTGGAAGACAAATTGCACCACAGACAAATGTTTGCACAAGTTGCAGTGAAATGATAACAAAAGATACGATTGCTTTAAAGGGTTAAACAAATATTGTAAAATTTATAAGTAAATCGATATACTTGCTTAATTGTAAATCCGAGATGTTGTTAATGGCTAAGTGACAGTCATAAATTGACACGGCAACATTTCCAAGCCCAATTAAAATTGTTAAAACCATTTTCACAATTTGAAGAGATTGTAGTTGATGATTCGATGGTACAGTTGAAAACGAATTCAAAGATGATGAGTTTGCTTGTTCGAGGGTATACTCACATCGCAAGTCAGCTAATAAAATATTCCACAGTGCATAACCGAAATAGATTACATTTGCGATGATTAGTATTGAGTATGATATTAATGTGATCAAAAAATTATTGGTTTTACATTCCAAAATTACTATTAACAATTAAAAAAGTGATTAAAGTAATGGAACTATCGACAAATCAAACTTACTTAACACATAAAACACAATCACAATGATGTAGGTCATAAAAAAGTTGCATACGATCCAGAGATTCTTTTTGAATGAACTCATTTTTGTGTTTGAAATACAAATGGTGCTGTTCAGATACACAACCGAGAAGACGTAGACGAGATGCAGCAATGGGAAAAGGAACACGATTATGAAGAAATTAAAAACTGTACCATTATTGTTTCCAGTCACAAAAGCGGCGTTTACAAAAGTTGGAACAACAGTAAATCCAATAACGGCAATTGTCGGTATGAATATTGGATTTGGTTTGGTGATTGCAAAATTGATCGTTATGATAGGAGCTTTTCGAGCCCATAGTTGGAAAAATGCAAAGTAAAATGCATGAATCGACAGTAGAATGCAAATTATCAAATATATTATGTCAAAAATTCCAAAGTCTTGTTCAAGTCTATTTATGAATAAATAAACATAAATCCATACTCCATAGCCAATTGTGCTTAATGCGAAACAGGCGTATTGGAAGACAATTGTGGTTGGCCATTTCCAATTATTCTCAATTTTTCTCAATAGACACGGAATCCAAATTGCGCCAAAAATTAATGTTTGTACAAGTTGCTGTCCAATGATAATAAAAGATGTGATTGCTACAAAAAAAATATAAAAATTAAATTATATTTGCAGAAAATGGAAAAAATGTTTACTTAATTTAGAGTTTGAATTGTCGTTGAGGACTTCTATACCGATCAAAACTGATACGGTCAAATTTCCAAGTCCAATTAAAATTGCTAAAATAGTTTTTCCGATTTTGGCAAAATTCACTTTATGATTCAATAATGAATTCAAAGAAGACCAGTCTGCCTGTTCGATAGTATTTTCACATCGCAAGTCATCTAGAACTATATTCCACAGTACATAACCGAAATAGATTGCGTTTGTGATGATTGGTATTACGTATAATAAGCTCAACAGATTATTAGATACAACATACGTGTAAAACACTAAATATAAAAAAATATACAAAATTATTGAGACTACTAGCATACTTACTCAAAATATAAAAGCCAACTCCGATAACGTATGTCACAATAAAATTGCCCACAATCCATAGATTCTTTTTGAACAAACTCATTTTGATGTTCAAACTACAAGTGTTGTTCAGATACACAACCGAGAATGTGTAGACGAGATGCAACAATGAAAAGAGAAACACGATTATAATAGGAATTCTTTGCTCTATTTGAAAATTGAAATTTAAGAAAAAATTTGTATTAAAAAAACTATAACCGTACCAATATCGTTCCAGGTCAAAGCAGCAAATACGCCAATAGGAACAACAGTGCATATGATGGCAGCGATTGTCGGTATCAATATTGCATTTGGCTTGGGAATTTCAGAGTTATTCGATAGAATTGGTGGCTTTCGAGTCCACAAAATACACGATGCAAAATAGAATGTATAAACTGGTAGTTGGATGAGAACTATCCATACAATTTTGTCATCAAATTCAATGTTTTGAACATTTGTGAATAAGTAGACAACACCCCAAGTGCCATAGCCAATTGTGCTTAGAGCAAAACAGCCGTATTGGACCACAATTGTGGTTGGCCAGCTCCATTTGGCGGCAATTTTCTTCTGTAAACTTGGAATCCAAATTGCAGCACAAATTAAGGTTTGCACAAGTTGCAGACCAATCATAGCATAAGATGCGGTTTCTTTAAAGAAAAAAAACAACATAAAATTAAAAATTAAAAAACTAATAAACGAATGCTTACTGAAATGCGAATTAAAGTTGAAAGAAATGACCAAATAGCAGTCATAAATTGAAACGATAACATTTCCGAGTCCAGTTAAAATTGTTAAAATTATTTTCCCAATTTGGAGAGATTTTAGTTGTAGCTGATGCAAATGATGATTCAACGAATCAGTCGAAAGTGAATTCAATGAAGAAGAGTCTGTCTGTTCGATAGTATCTCTTCGCAAATCAGATAATTTGATATTCCACAGTACATAACCGAAATAGATTACATTTGCGATGATTGGTATTACGTATAATAGACTCAATATATCTCTAGATACATCATACGTGTAAATCACTACATAAACAATACAATATTATAGCGACTATAATGACGATAGCTACTTACTCAACACATAAAACACAATCACATGAACATATATCATAATGAAGTTGCTTAAAGTCCATAGATTCCTTTTGAATGGACTCATTATTGTGTTTGAAATGCAACTTTTGTTTAGATAAACAACCGATAATATGTAGACGAGATACAACGCTAGTGAAAGGAACACAATTATTGCAAGATTTCTTTGAACTATGGGAAAATTGAGAATTAAAAAAAATTGTATTAAAAACTGAAAACTTTACGGAAATCGTTCCATGTTGAGGCAAGATCTGCGAAAATCGGAACAACCGTACATGCAATGACGGCAATTGTCGGTATCAATATTGCATTTGGTTTGGGAATTTTAGAGTTGTCCGCAAGCGATGGAGGCGTTCGAGTCCACAGAATGCATGATGCAAAATAGATTGTATGAACTGGCAGTTGGACTATAATTATCAATTCTATGATAACATCGAAATCAAAGTACTGTTTATGCATATTTGTGAATACATAGACAAAGCCCCAAAATCCATGACCAATTGGAAATAAAGCAAAACAGCCGTATTGGACGACAATTGTGGTTGACCAGTTCCAGTTTGCCTTAATTTTCCTCTCTAAACTTGGAATCAAAATTGCGCCACTTAATAATGTTTGCACGAGTTGTTGGCCAATGATCACAAAAGATGTGATTGCTTTAAAGAATATAAAATAAAACATTTGTAAAAAGTGATAATACTTACTGAATTGTGAATTGTCGCTGTTGTGAATCACTAAATAGCCGTTACAAACCGATAAGGCCACATTTCCGAGGCCAATTAAAATTGCTAGAATTGTTTTCAAAGTTTGTTCAAAATTAATCTTCGTTTTGACCATTCCTTCTTCAGTATTGTCGTTTTGTGTTTCCATTTTTGCATTTATCTGTTTTAAATGTTTTACAAAAAAAAGAACGTTTGTCGCTTAACAAAAAAATCTAAGTCAAAATGATTTGATCACAAGTGACACAAATGCCAATATAAATTAGTGGTTTTATTTGTGTGTTTTAAATGCAATTTTTGATAGTACACGTTAGCTTTAAGACAATTCCATTTATGACAACTTTTATTGTCCGTATGTAAAGGGTGGTGGCATCGCATTGATAGTGGACTGTTTGCCCTTTATACTTTTGTGACTTCCAAGAACTTGACAGTGAGTTGGTGTAACTTAACTTTGATTATCTAATTTACTCAAAATAAAAAAAAATATTTTATAGCCTGTATCCTTTAAAGGCATCCGTGATACTAAAAAATGCTTGCAATATTTATCTCATGAAAGAACGCCAATTGACGGAGAATTTAAAATTTAGGAGAATTTTCTTCCTTTGAATTTTCTGAAATTACTCAAAACAGCAATTTGTTGTTGACTTTTCGATAATTTGCCATTTACCACAACCTCGTGTTGGTTTGCGCTGTTGTTGTTAAAATGTTCTTGTTGTTCTTGGTCAAATTGTCGCGTTGTTGTTGATGATCAGTTGACTTTCCGGTAATATAATTTTATTTGATAGGTTTATCTCGATCTAGGGTAATTTGATTTTGCAGTTGTAGTTGTGGAATTCAATTTGGAATTGCAATTTAAGAAGTTCGGCTTGGTAGATTGATTTGGATTGGTGTTTAACGCCAATTCACTTGCGAAAAGCAATTTCAATTGTAACAATGGAAAATATATTTTATTTATACAATAAAACTCGTATACGACAATTTCAAGCAAATTATCGACGTTTTCAACAACATCTGTCAGTGTTGCTAATCTAAAATGAGTTTCACCAACTTTTTGGCTGTTTTAGGCTTGATGATATGGAATCAGGAAGCATTCTGCGAACGACTGGCCAACAAAATTCCTAACTTTTCCGAGAAGCAATCAAACAAAGAGTGACCTTTTGATTGATCTTTTGTACAAACTTTCGATTAGAAATGTCAACAAAAATAATTAGATTTGTGTAATGTATCAAACAGTCTGAATGTTATTACTAATTTACTAAATTGCTAATTTAGTAATACTAAAATGTGTTACGTACTCTGTGAACAGTCTTCGCTCGTGATTAGTTGTTTGTGTTGTTTTTTTTCACATGCGGCCGATTTGTTAATCGCTGCTGATAAGGTAAATATTCTGGTATTTTATATTTGCAATTATAAACATTTTGTTTGTTATTTTGTAGTACCAACTGGCCAGTCTCAAGTCAATCTGCGAGAAATCTGAGTTCGGAAGAACAAGACCGAACCATTCTACATGGCTTCTTTTGATTCACTTATATTTAAGGAGATGTCTGAGCAGTATGATTCACTACTGAAAAGTGAATTACTGTCGGATTTGGTTTTGGTTGCGGGTGGAAAGGAACTGAAGGTCCACAAAATGATACTCTCTACTCGATCGCCAGTTTTCTATGCCAATTTGTTTGTGGTTCACTCATCCATCAATGAATCACAGGAAAATCGAGTACAAATGGTGGATATGGATGTGGAGCTGTTGAGCCTGCTTATCAAGTACATCTACACTGGCAAAGTTACCGATTTGGATCAGTCTGCTGCGGTCAATTTGTTTCTGACTGCAGATAAGGTATTGTTTTTCTCTGTTTGCTTTTAGTTCGTTTATATTAATCTATAATTTTGTAGTACCAACTCGACTGTCTCAAATCAGCATGCGAGCAACATCTCGTGTGCCACATTTCCAACGACTCACTTTTTGATCTTCTCACTTTTGCGGACAAGCATTGCGCCACCGAGTTGTTCCGCGAATGTGTCGACTATATCATTGGCACTTGGTCAATGATGGCTTCGAAGGACTGGAAGAAGAAGATTGTTCTGACCAGAACTGATCTGTTGGCGAAACTTTATGAACGTTCGTGTTTGAAGTATTCAAGATTGGTTTATTGGTCCGAGTTTCCCCATAAGGAGAAGGTGGTAGAATCGAAGAAAGAAGATTACAGTGGCGTAGATTGGACTGTTAGAGCCGATTTGGATTTCGAAAATGATTTACTCAAGTACGCAAATTTTATTATCTGCAAGGAGGAAATGGAAGAGGTGGTACTGGTTGTTGGTGATGCGGAACTTAGAGTCCACAAGCAGGTGCTCTCTGCTGGGTCACCAGTTTTTGCTGCTATTTTCTATTCTCACGACTCCGTGACAAAAGAAGAGAATCGACTGGAAATAGTCGATCTGGATGAGGAGGTGTTGAAAGTGCTCATCAAGTACATCTACACTGGCAAGGTTGAAGGTTTGGATCACAATGCAATTGGCAAATTGTTGGTCGCTGCCCATAAGGTAATTACACAATCTATATGTTTTATACTCATTAACATCATTTTCACCTCTAATCCCTATTAGTATCAAGTGCACTGTCTCAAATCCATTTGCGTGCAGCAACTTTTGTCTCAAATGACCACAATCGAATCGGTTTTGAATCTGCTCATTCTCGCAGACACGTATCAAATCACCGAGTTGTACTCGAAATGTCTCGTTTACATCACCGAAAATCGTGCTCAAGTGGTCGCTTCAGTTGGCTGGAAGAAGATGGTTGCCAAAGCCGATTTGTTTGCTAAAATTTGTGAAATTCTGAATTTGAACTTTACCGAACAGCTACTTTTGTGCTCGATCACTACCGAAACTGTTTCAAATCTACTCATTCTCGCTGACATGCATCAAGTCACCGAGTTGACCACTAAATGTGTCGAATACATCATCGACAATCGTACGGAAGTGATGCAACAAGAGGACTGGAAGAAGATTGTGGCGAGAGGTGATCTGTTGGTTAAGCTTTTGGAATGTTTGAGCCTGAAGTACAGGAATTTAAATTCAGGAATGCAATTGTTCTCTACTTAATTTACTACATCAATAAATATATTTTCTATATACATTTCTTATTGTTTTTAAAACTTTTTAAAACCCCTATTGTCGATTAGAATGAACAAAACAGCCAAGACGATGTCATTTTGACTCCTCCATTAGAATTGATTCATTATCACATTCGTTGAGATAAGGAAGACTTTGTTGGTTATTCATTTACAAAAACTTTCGATTATAAAAATGGCAACAAAAAAACAATTAGAGACACATTCGGGCAATGGTCAAACACTTTCAATGTTGCTGAATTGCCGTGTAACGTACTCTGTGAATTATTTTGTGTTTGGTTGTTTGTGTTGATTTTCTTTCATTTGAGTAACGCACAGTAAAGTCAAGTTGAGTCAAATCGAGTTGTGTCCTATTTCGTTCTGCTAATTATTCGCAATTTTGTTTGATTCTCTTATACCAAAAACCCTTCAAGATGGATTCTTTCAAAATTGTCTACGATAAAATAGCCTGTGATTATGAATCGCTACTGGAGAGTGGTTACCTGTCTGATGTGGTTCTGGTTGCTGGTGGAAAGGAAATTCGTGTCCACAAAGTGATTCTCTCAGCTCGATCACCAGTTTTCGCGGCCATGTTTGCTTACTCATTCACCAAAGAAGCACAGGAGAGCCGAGTGGAAAATGTGGATGTCGATTTGGAGGTTGTGGAGCTATTGGTTCGATACATCTACATGGGAAAAGCTGGACAGTTGGAACAATATGCCACAGATTTGTTGGTTGCTGCTGATAAGGTAATGTATTTATTATTGCATAATCCGTTTAAATGTGTAACAATGCAATGATTTCTTTTCATAATCTCCAGTATCAAATGGACTGTCTCAAATCTATTTGCGAACAGCAACTCGTTTCACTGATCTCATCCGAATCAATTTCAGATCTGTTCATTTTTGTAGACATGCATTGCGCCACCGAGTTGTTCCGCGAATGTGTCGACTATATCATTGGCACTTGGTCAATGATGGCTTCGAAGGACTGGAAGAAGAAGATTGTTCTGACCAGAACTGATCTGTTGGCGAAACTTTATGAACGTTCGTGTTTGAAGTATTCAAGATTGGTTTATTGGTCCGAGTTTCCTAATAAGGAGAAGGTGGTAGAATCGAAGAAAGAAGATTACTTTGAATTGTATTTCTTCTGAAAATCGAATCGAACTGAGAAACGAATCGTACAATAGAGCTGCGGAGTTGCACACCAAATGTCTCGAATACATCACAATCAAATCTATTTGGTTACATATGCCAAATTAGTTATAGTTTGTGATGAGGTAACTACATTTTGACGAAATCAGAGTGGAACTTAATGTTAACATAATTTTCCCTCGAATTTGTAGAACCAACTGGACTGCCTTTATTTATTGCTTTTTATCAATCTGCGAGCAAAATTTTCCCCAGATCACAGCCGAATCGGCTTCCGATCTTCTCATTCTCTCCGACATCAATTCACCTATTTGTACACGAAATGTCTCGACTACATCACCAACAATGGCACTCTGGTGATGGCTTCGGAAAGGTTGGAAAAAGGTTGCGGCGAGATCAGATTTGTTGGTTAAACTTTTTGCACATTTGAACATGAATAATACTCAAGTGCTCGAAGAGTATCTCAAACTAATGCCCCACGAGCAATAGTTCTTGAGCAAATTTATCCAATGGCTCAACGTTTCAATTATAAATGTCAATTACAATAAGATTTAAACAGAAGAACATCACTATTTCAATTTCAAAATTGCAATTTGTTGTGTAACGTACTCGGTAAACACTCTTTTTTCTCGAGCAATTTGTTTGTGTTTTGATAATCAAAATTTAATTTTCTTTCACAGTGTTACTGTACGTTACTCACATGGGCTCGTTAATTTCTATTTGGCTGTTTTGATTTGTTTTCTTTTGATTTTGTTTAATTTTCAAATCCAAACGATTCAAGACGCGTCTTTCAAACCAATTTTCAAGAAGATGTCTGAGCATTATGATTCTTTACTGAAAAGTGGTTTACGGTCTGATGTGGTTCTGGTTGCCTGTGAGAAGGAACTTAAAGTCCACAAATTGATTCTTTCAACTCGATCACCAGTTTTTTCAGCAATGTTTGCTCACGTCTCCACCAAAGAAGCACAGGAAAATCGCGTGGAATTGATTGATATGGACGTGGAGGTGTTGGAGCTGTTTGTCCGATATATCTACACGGTCAAAGTTGACACATTGGACGAGTATGCACCGGATTTGTTAATCGCTGCTGATAAGGTAAATGGTGTTTTGTTTTATACTTGATTCGCACTATAGTATTGAATATTTGTCTTATTTTCTAGTACCAACTGGCCATTCTCAAGTCAATTTCCGTTCAACAACTCTTGTCCGAGGTAATCACAACCGAAAATGTTTCGGATCTACTTTTCTCTCGAACCTGTATCAAATCACCGAGTTGGCCACCAAATGTGTCGTTTACATCGCCCACAATGGCACCGAAGTGATGGTTTCAGAGGGTTGGGAGAGGATTTGAGTGAAGCTTGCTTTGGTGGATAAGATATTAGAACTTTCGAAAGCGATTGCTGTTGGTAAACGTTACGGCAAGATGAAGAATTACATTTCCGAACCGAAATCAACACCATTCGAGATGGCTTCTTTTTTATAGAATTATCGTTGCGGAGATGTCCGTGCACTATGATTCCTTATTGAAAAGTGAATTACTGTCGGATGCGGTTTTGGTTGCCTGTGAGAAGGAACTTAAAGTCCACAAATTGATTCTTTCAACTCGAACACCAGTTTTTTCAGCAATGTTTGCGCATAATTCCACAGAGGAAGCACAGGAAAATAGAGTAGAAATCACCGACATCGATGTGGAGGTGCTGGAATTGCTTTTCAATTGCTTTACATCTACACAGGAAAAATTGATAATTTGGATAATAATACGACGGAATTGTTTGTTGTGGCTTATATAAGGTAATCTATTTATTGCATAATCCGTTTAAATATGTAATAATAACAATGCAATGATTTCTTTTCTTAATCTCCAGTACCAAATGGATTGTCTAAAATCAATTTGCGAGCGTAAATTATTGTCCAAAGTGATCACAACAGATTCCGTTTCAGATCTGCTTGTTTTTGCAGACTTGTATCAAATCGCCCAGCTGATCACCAAATGTCTCGACTACATCACCAACAATGCCGTTAAAGTGTTGGCTTCTGAGGGATGGAAGATGGTAGCTGACAGAGCTAATTTAATAGCTAAGCTAAAAGCTATTGAATGAGATGAAAGAAAAATCCAAAGACAGTCGCATCGATTGCATTTCAAATGCACGATTGGTTGTCGCTTCTAATGCGGTAAGTTCATTTTGACGGTAATCAGTATGGAACTTTATTCTAACGTGATTTTCCTCAAATTTCTAGCGCCAATTGAACTGTCTTTTATCAGTTTGCGAGCCAGATTCGCCCAAGATCACAGCCGAATCAGTATCGAATTTGTTCATTCTCGCTGACATGCATCATGTCACCGAGTTGACTAGCAAATGTGTCGATTACATCACCGACAATGGCACTGAAGTGATGCCAACTGATTGATGGAAGAAGATTGTCGAGAAAGCAGATTTGGTGGCTACGCTTTATGTTTGAGCCTGAAGTACAGGAATTTAATGAATGACTTGGAATTCGAAAAGCAAGACAATTTCGAATAGGAATACGAATACGAAGATGATAACTTTTACGATCACCATTTCGATATGGCTTGGTTAGAGAACTAATTGCAATTGATCTCTACTTAATTTACTATATCAATAAATATATTTTCTATATACATTTCTTATTGTTTTTTAAACTTTTTAAAACCCCTATTACTGATTGTCGATTAGAATGAACAAAACGTCCAAGACGATGTCATTTTGACTCGTCCATTAGAATTGATTCATTATCACATTTTTTGAGATAAGGAAGACTTTGTTGGTTATTCATTTACAAAAACTTTCGATTAAAAATGGCAAAAAAAAACAATTAGAGACACATTCGGGCAATGTCAAACACTTTCAATGTTTTTGCGGAATTGCCGTGTAACGTACTCTGTGAATTATTTTGTGTTCGGTTGTTTGTGTTGATTTACTTTCACCAACTTACTGTGCGTTACTCAAATCGAGTTGTGTCCTATTTCGTTCTGCTAATTTTTCGCAATTTATTAGAATCAAAATGCACCTGTCCAATAATTGTCAAGTCAAGGTGCTTCAATAAAGTTGCGTGTTTGCACAGAGAGTGCACATTGTGCACTGCACAACTAGTGGGTTCGCATATTCGCCTCGAAGATGAATATCCAAATGAGTAAGACTGGACAACCAGTGAGGATTGATGTTGTGCCATTCAAGAACTTGAGCAGAGTTCAGCATTGTTCTCTGTAGATTGACACGAACACAATCGGGTCCAAGACAGCAAATAAATTGACGTAATTGTTCATTTTTCAGGCGTGTGTTTTGACTGTCGACTTGAATGTACTCCAATTTGGACAGAGTTTTAGACAGAAAAGCTAGGGCTGGTACAAACTCATGATCTTCGAGTTCGAGTTGTTTCAGTGAGCACAATGAATCTATACTAGATGCAAAATCACGAAATTGACCATTCACTGAATAGTAAAATATAATAACAATAGTTATAGTCAAGATTTTACAGTAATCAAGATAAACGGGAAATTACCCATGAAACCTCGAAATTCAGAAGCCGAAATGGCCATTTGCTCAATATTTGGAAACAGTTTCAACATTGTACCAAAAAAGTGCACACTTTTCAAAGTCAAATGTGCACTCTTCAAATTAAACTTGAAAGTGCTTTTAAGGGGATGACATGGGGGACTTTTTGAGTGAAAATAGTCGCCACATATTTCAGTGTATTATTGGTGGTCATGTGTTGGTACCATTTTAATGTACAATTCTGAACGGATTTTGCTTTTCGATACCAAAAATTAAAGATAAATGTATAATCTTTAAAACGAATGGACCACATCTTTTTTAATTTGGCTTTATTCAAAATTTGCATTAAAAAATCGGTAAAACATAAGTAAAATATAGAACACAAGTTTGATGTTCATTTAAGATAAGCTTAGTGAATAATACCAGGTATCCTGGTCCATTCGTTTTAAAGATTATACATTTATCTTTAATTTTTGGTATCGAAAAGCAAAATCCGTTCAGAATTGTTCATTAAAATGGTACCAACACATGACCACCAATAATACACTGAAATATGTGGCGACTATTTTCACTCAAAATGTCCCCCATGTCTTGCCTTAAGATGATTCACTGCCAACGATTTTTTCATTCGACAGTAGTCCTCAACAATCGCTCTCATCCTTGTGGACACCAATCTCAAGTGAACCAACTTGTGCACATCACCGTCCAGTCCCAATTTGCCAAATTGAATTGAATTTGGCCATAATTAGATGCATCATTTCGCTGGGTAGACAGTTGATCGGTGCGCCATCAGTTTTGTGATTCAATTCTAGTTGAATAGTAAAAGAAGAAGCGAGTGAAGTGACTGATGAGTCGATGGCATCGATTGTCGTAACACATTTGGCGTTAGAATCCATTTGGATCGAGATTTTAGGTTTTCGAGAAAATCAAAACGAGATGATTAAAATGCAATGAAAGACATCAACCCTCAAGCTCGACTGTAACATTGTTCACAAAGGACATGTCGACTGAAACAAAAACCCACTGAAAATTCAGTTGCTAAATCAAACTTTTTTGTTTATATTTATGAAATATTATTGTTGCATTATTGAGAAATCATCAGTAATTAGTTTTAAATGACAACACTATAAAAAATGTCAACCCAATAAATGAGTCAATTCAATCCAATCCAATTGATTTATTCTCTTAATTGTTTGAGACCAACAATAATTTATATTTTTTTAATATTATGAAACATTTCCAGTGATCCCAAACATTTAGAAGGGCAATTTCAATACTCAAATAAAGTCCATGTCGAAAATATATTTTTTTTAAATGAAACGCAATATTCCAAAATTTCCTAAAATTCATTCGTAATGTTAGAGTTCCAAAGTCTGACTAAATAGTCTCAAGTTGGTTAATACAAAAGCAATTCAAAGAAACATTAACATTTACAAAATTAATATTTGAAAATTAGATTCGATAAAATTGAAACCGCCTTTCGTTCCGCATTGTCAAAGAAAGCACTAAACTAGTCAAAACTTATTCTCGCTTTCAAAGAACACTGAACTTTACTTAAAAAAACATTTACACGATTTTATTAAAAAGCAATAGCGATAGTAATTGGAAATAAAATGAAATAAAATTCAAAATCAATCCAGAAATGTTGAATCGAACTAATTCAAGGCCATTGTGGGGTTGTTTTTTCTGACAGTTACACCAAAAGGTTGGGCAATGCGTCAGGAATGGCGAAATCACTCTCATAAACGTGGTAGATATGTTCGTAGCCACTTTCGACGTTTCGATTCGCTTCCGGACGGACGTACAATCCACGATCTACGAAAAAAATCAATGATATGAGGCAAGTATCTTGTTTGAAATTCGAATACTTCGAGTTTTGAGCTACGATGAGAAATGTGCATTCATAGTATGTTTCAGTGAAGATAAATTGTTGATTGCTTCGACTATTGCAGCAGTAGAATTGTTATTTGGCACATAAAAGTATTTTGAGGACCATTGGTGAATGAACAAGTTTGTCAATGAAACGAATGGATAATCTGACAAACCAGAATCTCGTATACAACTTATATACTGCAGTAAACAGGCACAACACGAGAAAAACTATATAAACTATATGCGTAAATTATAATTATCATTATTATGATAATAATCTAATTACGAGATTAGTGCAATACGCACGTTACAATGAATCCTGGGTCGTTTGATGCTTTCGGTATGGTATTAGCAATGGCATAGCAATGTTGCCTAACATTAATAATTCAAACTTTTGATGTTGTTTGAGCATTGGTTCAATCCAATTTTTTCGGAGAAAAAGCGGGGAAAAATATCATTAGCCAATGTCAAATAGTTGAAATCGATTAGAAATCAAAATGAGATAGACGTCTAGACGTTTTAGCCCTCAAATTGAAAAACAATTTAGTTGTAATGTAAATGTAATCCAAATTAGCAGAACCCAAAACGAACTTGTTGAATTGTATTGTTCTCTTTGATTTAGAAGTGAACGGTTGGGATAAAAGGACAAAGGTTGAATATTTCAAATTCAAATACGAAATACGAAAATAGTTTCATTTTCAAATGTATGTTTTGAAATAAAAAATGATAACCACTTTGTTTGATTTGATAACAATAATTCACACGGTGCAAGCTTGTGCGGTGATTTATCAAATCACTAACATTGAGTCAGAGTTGAGTAGTACTTTCACAGTGTGAAATGTGCGCTCACTGGTGTATGTTGACAAACTGCTGTCGCTCTGATTTCTACTTGTGATTTCGCCGTGTGTTGATTTGTTTCTACTGCTTCGATTTTATTTTATTTCAAGATTTCTTTTTGAAATCCCGATTCAACCTGATTCACGATGCCACCCAAACGTAAAGCATCTTCAGCAGCTCTGTCTACGACTACTTCGAAGAAAGCATCTCGAGTTTCAAAGCGTAAATCAAAATCTCAGCAACCCAAACCGACAACCACCGCCACAAACATCAACAGTCTGTCCTTCGACTGTTTCTTTTTGGTTTTTCGTCGTTTCCCTCTACGAACTCTTCTCCCCCTTCGACTCGTTTGTCATGCCTGGGCCAACCACATTGCTCAAATCTGTTCTCGTAAGGAATGCCTCACTCTGATCCCTTATTCTGGACCTGGACCTCACTGGGAGAATCTACAAGATCTGCACTGGACGGATGATTTGAAGCGTTACGTGGCGAACCGAACCGAAAATCGTCACGACTGTATCGAGTTCAAGGTTGAACGACTGAACGAAATTTCACTTGACGAACTTAGAGGACTTTTTCAACTATTTGATGGTGTCAACGAGATTCGTGTCCACTACGATTGTGAGCTACAGTCGGACCAGGCCAAACTGATGGCCATTCTGCTTCGGTCCATTCCTTCAAACAGTTTGAAATCATTTCAATTTTGGCTGCCAACTAATCAAAAATGGATTTTTCTAGACACTACATTTATCCCCGCTCTGTACAAAGTATTCAACAAATTTCTAACTTCAAATCGATTTCCCGCGCTCACACAACTCGATATCTGCGTAGTGTACGACCGATTCTATCTCAATCGCATTTGGACGGTCAATTATCTCGATTTTGGTATGAAAAACACCAACAACATTCTTGGCCAGCTTAAACGATTCTCCTTGGATTGCTATGTTAGCAACACTACTGTATTATCAATATTGGACAAACTGGGACCTCAACTGGCTTATCTCAGTATTGGCTGTGAGCTTTATCATCCCGAACCGCCGATTAGCCTGTTGGACAGTGTCCGATTTGACGCGTTGACCCATTTGCGGTTGGACAACTTGCCCACAGGTGTCGCATGGTTGGAGATGTTTTGTGATCGATTTCGGGGATCGCTACAATTTGTTCAACTCAAGCTGTCAGACTCGAGAGTCTATGGTAAAGTTTTTGATTTCAAATGGTTTGAACAATTACTCAAGTTGGATCGTCTCACCGAACTTCGGCTGCACAACTTTGAATTGTGTGACAAATTTCCTGATTCTTCTTCCACTCCTTCACCTTCACTTCCAAGCGTCACGAAGCTCACCTTGTGTTCATCTATTCTACTGCATCAATATCATCGTGATGACGATGATTCGGACGAATTCGATTCCGAACTGTTTTGTCGCACATTGGCGGCACAATTCCCTCGGTTGGAAGAATTGTTGATTGTCTGTATTACGAGCTGGTTCTGGCCCGACAATTTACTCGGCGAACTTGAACAACAAATTCGACAGAACTTGCAGCGATGCAATTTGGTGCGTCTGCGAAGATGTGTGCTCGATTTGAATGCGATGGAGTTTGCTCGTGTGCCATTTTAGGGTGCTCTCTGTGTGCTGTGTCCAGCTGGGACTTCTAGAAATACTTTCAATTTGTATTACGATTACATTACTTTAGCCTATTTTGATATCTTATCTTATCTTATCCCTGACACAATCTCAATCATATGTCAATGTACACATTTTCACTTTAATATATTTGTAAATTTCCTTATTCAACTATCAAGCTCAATAAATCACAACTTTAGTTCAACAATTTCTCAATCTTTGTAGTTTGTTACTTTACTTTACTTACTTGTCCAACTCGATTCCATTTGGCATTGTAATATTTCCCGACATACTCGATCACTTGCAGTTGTTGACACTTTATAACTGGCTCAATCATCAGTTGATGATGTTTCTCCACTAGTTTTGTCAATTGATGAGAAGTAGCACTGTCATCAGTATTTTCATAATGACAGAATAGTTGGAGATTTTCTAGTTTGAGAAACAAATGAACAAAATTGATTGTGCTCATCAGGTATAGTGTTTTGTCTTGTGAATTATAGATTGCAACGCTCAAATGGGTGATTGATTCAAATGGTGCAATGTCAAGTTGCTCGTGTGACACATCGTCGACTGAGTTAAGATGATCCAAAATTAAATTGAAAGTGCTCAGCTGCTTCAATGGAGACAAACATGTGATGCGTTTGGTGAATTGTTGATTGGATTTGATGAAAATTTGAATTCTGTTTAGTGAACTAAAGTGCCCACAAAAGCGTGTCAACAGTGAATCTTCAATTTCGAGATAATCATCACTTTCCGAGTAGAGACTTGTGAACTTGTGAGCCAATTTGAGTGACAGCTTGAGTAGTGATTCAATCTCCTCAACATCACCTCCTGGAGTGTTGATTTCAATTTTACGTAGAGTGGTGCTTCCTTCTGCGTACTTTTTGAGCCACTCGTATGGATTGATGTTTTCTATCGATTCACAAGAAAATGTTACAAGTTGTTCGATGATGGGAAAAATGCACTTGACTCCACCAAGAGGACAATTCACAGACAAATGCTTTAGGGAGGGCAAATTGTTGATTGCGCTTATGATAGTGGAAGAATTGTCAATTATCGGATTAGACCAAGCCCCAGACAACTTCAGTGAAACTAATTTAGTAGCCCATTGATGAGCGAGCAATTTGGCTAAAGCAGAAGAATCAAATATCATGATATATAATCAGAATCATACACTTCAAGGGTGAACGAGGTCACATTGGAATAATGGCGAATGATGTTTTGAGTAGCAGACTTGAAGCTTTTCAATTGAATTCTTTTATGATTTTCATATTGGTCATCATCGTCATCGAAATTTGATATGATCATTTTCAAGTAATGTCTACGTGCACGCTATTTTCGAGCGATTACCATCGATGACAAACATGACCAATTCGAGTGAGATCATCGAGAGTGATACGATCGAAGATGAGCAGCAGACACAAATCGGGCAGGGAGTTGAGATGTAGAGAATTCATCTTTGAACAGAAATTGTAATTTCCTTATCAAATTAAACAAGAAACTATAATAAAACAACTTAGCCCAACTTATATACCGCAAATGTACGTAGTACAAATCATGCAAATATGTTATATGCAAAATGCCACTTGAGTAGTTGTTGCTGAAAGCAGTAAAAGACAGTTCCATTTCAATAAATTTTGAGGACCATTAATAGCTTTTGGGACAGGCTTTCAGCATTTATGGGTCTCGGTTCTACATTCGGCCGAAACCAGCAAACCGTCACTTGTGCATTGGTGTGTATGAGCAATGTACAAAATGAGTAAAATTGATTGTAAAATCAATTCACCACAGTTTATCCTACCTACTATTAAGTGTTTGTCAATCTTTCGAAAGATCTCGTATTGGGCTTACTCAGCTTTCTATCAAATTTATTGGTCATTTTGTATCTTGGGAATGTGAACAAAATCGTAAAACAAAATTGTTGAAATGACTGAAATGATAAAAATAGCCACCAATCGAACGTTTAATTAAACAATTCGAGATTTTTGCTCGATCCGGACGGTCAAGTCACAGGAGAGAGATAAAGGAAAGTGAACAAACTGTAATGTACTCTAAATAACTCTAAATAATATAATTACAGTGAAGATACGTTTTCTTTTTATTATGGTTGCACAAATATGTCACATGAGTCACTCGAGAAGAAAACATGTCAATCATTGAACCAGTTCATGTTAACCACCAAGGAAATAACAATGATAATGTCGTAACATAATTATGTCTTCAAACGCATATGTCCTTTACGTTATTACGATGACATCACTGATGTATCTTGTTGTCCTTTGAAAACAATTGCACTTTTTCAAACCATTAGAAATTACCATAATTGATATTTCATATTTCATTGACAAAATGAAACACACAAACAATCTAGTTTATTCAAATTAATGAAATTAAGTTTTGAGGTCACTTTTTATTATGAAGTTTGGTTATTGTTCGATCTTGTTTTAGACCTTTTCTTTCCTTGTCACTTGCATCCGTGTTTTCCTGTCTTTCTAATAATTTGCTTCGATCGTTCTTTCAAAAAGGACTCGCATATTCACTATTTCACATTCAACCGGAGAGTGAAATGTAGTTTAGATATCGTCTTTTTTCTTAGAAAAAAATATTTAGTTACTCTATTTATATGTTATCAAAACATTTTTTCGCGATGTTTACTGCAATTGGTGATATTGTGAACAACCTGATCAATCACTGGTTCAATCCAATCAACAAATTACCTAAATCGTATCGTTTCCAGTGGGATAAAACGAGAGGAAAATATGAAATTCGCCTCAACGGAGACAAACAATTTGTATTGCATTGTCGCAAGAATATGGATAAATTCGAAGCCTTCTTTGTGCCATCGACCAGTGGCAACAGAATTGCCTGTTTAATGATTCGACTATTCGAACAACCAAAATATACGATTGTGTTCAATCACGGCAGTACTGTCGATTTGGGCAATTTGGCAAACTTTCTCTTTACGCTGGGTCAAAAGTTGTGTTGCAATGTGTTTGTGTATGACTACTCGGGTTATGGTCAGAGTGCGGGCACTTCCACTGAGAAGGCATGCTACGCAGATGCGGAGGTGGCATTGGCCGCTTTAATGCAAAAGTACGACATTGAACCTGAGAATATTGTCCTTTATGGTCAAAGTATGGGAACAGCAGTTGCACTACATCTCGCTATGAACAATCCTGTGAAAGCGGTCATTTTGCATTCGCCATTTCTCTCATGTGCAATACAGTACTTTCCTAAATTGCACACTCTGGACAAATGTCGTTTCTACGATTTCTTCAAAAAGTAAGTGATTTGACTAACTAACTTTTAATGTCTAATTTTTAATTAATTAAAGCATTGAAATGATCGACAAGACCAAGGCACCAATGTTGATAATGCACGGAATCCACGATCGATGGGTGAAAATATGGCACGCAAAAGAGTTGCACAAACGAGCGCTCAATCCGGTGGAGCCATTGTGGGTGGAGGGTGGCGGTCATGACAATTTGCACGCTTTTGATGTTTACATGAAACGGCTGAAACAATTCATCGATTGTGATCTTGAGCCAAACAAGTACGAGAAATGAACAAACCAATTATGAAACTAGTTGTATTTTTTTTAACAAATTGCAATATTCAAATGAGTCTGTCAAATGATACTGTCTAAGGGGTAAAGTGCGAATGTATAAAAAAAATTATTGAAATTAAAAATCGCTCATTAACTTTAATTGTTCACTAGCTAATATTTTCGGTATAAAAAGGTAATTTATTTAAAAATGGACATGTAATGATAAGTAAATAGTAATATAAATATAAATAGTAATTAAACACTAAACACTAAATGTAAATGTCTGTAAATTGACTTTACTTGGGTTTGCTACCCACAAACACTTGAAACATCAAACCAGGCTGACGAGTGGTGAGCTCCTTCCAGTCGTCAAACTTGAATTCAGCCGAGTGGCGACTGATGTAATCGAGGCATTTCGACTTCAACTCATCCAGTGAGTACAGCTCTGCAAGTTGAAGAGTCCTGGCAGCTGTTGAGACGGACAGTGACAGTGCCAGGTAGAGTTCACAGTAGGACTTGAGAGAATCAATTTGGTACTAAGAAGGAGAAATTGATGATTATTTTATAATCTAAATATATATCAAATATACCTTGTCGGCAGCAGCATACAACTCGTACACGTGCACATCCAAATCCTTAACTTTTCCCGTGTAAATGAACTTGAGTAAATCATCAGCCGCCTCAGCACTCATGTCAGTGATCTCAACTCGGCTACGTTTCGATGCCTCCAGATCAGATTCAAACATTTTCTTAAAAACCACCGAACGAGTTGACAAAATCAACTTGTGAGCCTTGAACTCACGCCCACCAACTGCCACGATCGCATCACTCAACTCGCCACTGTCGAGTAGGGATTGGTTATCACGACTCAGTGAAACCAGATTGTCAAGGCAACGTTGAATGCCAGGATCGTTACTAAATTCAAAAATCTATTTTTCCAAACATTACAAAACAATTTGATAACAAAATAAACCGCAAAGTAAACCTACCTCACAGTAGATTGTAAGTGTTCCATCAGGCAACAGACCATACTGTGCATCATTCAAATTATCAAGCTGTATAACATATTCGAAAATTCCTTGTCCCTCTAAACAAAATATAGAATGTATTCAATAAAGATTTAGCTAATAGAATTACACCAATACCTTGAATTTTCTGTTTTTGACCTTCTTTGTCAATCACCGAAATTCGATAATAAAACTGTGGAATATTGTCATATTCCGTAGCAAAAGACACCACAACTTCATCACCAGACTCACAAATAGCCAGAGCCAAGCTGAAAGCACCAAAGGAAAGTCGAGTTTCGGGAGAGCTCAGTTTCATGCAGCCAATGTCTCGAGTACTTTCAAATAACTTTTCGATAACCCAAGTATAGGTGACCGGTTTGGCGGTGAAATGATCGAAAAGATCCATATTTTGGGTACAGAAAGTCAGATAAAAGTGAAAAGTTGTTCCCGATCGTATTTCGAAATAAAAGCCGAGAGTGAGTCAACTTGTTGTGTTGACTGTGCGAGCAGCGAGATAGAAAAGAAAGATCTAGAAATCTGCTGCGTCATTTTCTAAAATTAAAAGACGACTAATTGACACAATGCAAGTACCACTTGTGCACGGTGTGGAACTTTGAGCAGTACAACTTTGAGTATTGAGAATTGTAATCGTAAAGAATCGCAATCAATTCGAGTAGAATTTCTATTCACAATCACTTGAACAACTTATCGGAAGAATTTCTACTGAAGTATTTCAAAACCATAGAAATACCGTTTAATTAGATAACCACACGGCAAACCCACAATTATATATGTTGACCAAAAGTTCATACTTTGTGCAAAAATGTTGCACACAGAATGCACTTGATAACTACAATCTTTTAATGATTCAATCAATTGATGTTGCACATCTCATGACTAATTCACGAGAGTTTGCATCGGTTCGAGCAATCATAGATTATTGAAATAAATTATTGCCAATATTTTTTTACTATATAATGGTCAGTGCTATATTATTTTATCGAATGTACTAATTTCTTTTACCCATAATAATAGCGATAGTGATTTGGATATGAAATGAAAATGATTCGATATCGCACTTAGAGTGTTGTTTCTACTTTTAAGACTATCGTGAACTCAATTTGTATTTACAATTTAATTTGTCTTTATGAAAAGTGACAATTTATGTATTCGAATTGACATTTTGGATTATGATTACGATAATGATAGATATGTTAAAATTAAGTTGTCGAAGTATTTGTTACAGGTGTGAAGGTTAGTTAAGTGCAGATGTGCATACTATGGACTCCAGTGGTAATGGCTTAAGCCTTAAGAATTCTCAGCAAGTGACATAATTCTCCATTACTTTAGAGTTTAAAGTTTAACATCTGTACTTTTTAGTGTACAGCTGTGTGCCTTATGATTGAACAAATCTAACAATAAGTGCAAAATGGCAATGAAAATTTGGTCACATAAAGATTGCAATCAAATTGATTCCGTTTAAGTTAGGAAAGTGTGTGGGAGTTTATGTTTCGGTTTAGGTTGGGTTCAAAATGTTTTATTGCGTTTTGAAAAATCAAGTTTACAAATGTGATTTAGTAGGTGTTGTGCGTTGTTGTGTTTTGTTGTTGTTGTTATTTTTGGGTGTAGGTTTGATTAGGTGATTTATTGGGTGTTTGGCGTGGTTAAGTTTAGGGTTAGGTTATATTATTCGCTCAATCTCCACTATTTTCCATAATCTCAATTTTGGGGATATTATTAAAGCGAATACTGTTTTTATGCTTCAAATAAAGCACCTGTTGAACACACTAGTTTGTAATTTGTTGTTTCAAATTATTTAATTCTAGACATTTACCTGATAACATCGCAAACAAATTTTAAGCAAATTATATACTCAAGTTATACTCGAGATAATAATAAAAACTCTACTATAGTAGGTAGTTGCACTATGGACTCAAAGTTGTATGCGTAATCAAAACTTTCCTGAATATAAACGAGCTTAATTAGTTAACACGTTTATTGTCTTTGTGTAAAGATTAAACAAACACTGACGTGTTCAATGGCAATTTAAAATTTCAATCCAAATTGACGCCACATTCTGTTTGTTTAATGAAAGGTTTTAAGGTTTTAGGTGATTTTGTTTGTCATGTTGGTGTTAGATTGCGTTTTGCTGTTGCAAACTTTAACTTAAGATTTTACATTTGTACCTGATATGCATGTTTGATCAAACTAGTATTTAGTAGTTCTTCAAATGTTATTTGTGTTCTCGAGTTGAGCAAGTCGAAGACAAAATTTATGTTTTCCAATTTATTTTAAAAAGTGAAAATGTTATCTAAATCAATTGACCGTTTACGAGTGCTTTTTGAGGAAGAACTTGTTCACAATCCGTGTGCTTACCATGCAATCGACATTGAGCGTGTTCGAACAGAGGAATGGCAAGTGAAGCGTTTTCTTTTGGAACATCAACCAGACGAACAGAGAGCGTTTGAAGCAATGTGCAAGTCGTTAAGATGGAAACACTCATTTGGTGTTCATGAACGAACTGATCAGTACTACCCCAAAGAATTGTGGACACAGAACGGACTGGAGATGACCGGTCAGGATCGTGAAGGCCGACTGATTGTGTGGTCTCACAGTAGAAATCAAAAGAAATTTAAAGAATTGACCAAATTGTACATTCTTATGTCTGCTCATCGCTTTGAGCAAGCAGACAGACTTGCTGGTGAGAAGGGCTGCATTATGGTTACCGACTGCAAGGGCGCTTCTCTGCTCAACATTGACCGTGAAGTTACCAAATTTGGTCTTGAACTAGTGAACTACTATCCTCAGCTGTTGCGAGCATCTTACACAGTAAACTTGCCACCAATTTTAAATCCATTAATGAAAATGTTCTTGGGACTAATGAACGCCAAACACCAATCACTTACGCACTTTATCAGTGTGGACCAACTTGCGGAAGTGGTGGACAGTGAGCACATTCCTGTGAGACTAAATGGCAAACGGCAAATGGAAGTGTATCCGGACAATTTGGTGCCACTTGAGCTGCGATTCCGCGAGTTGGGGTTGGAGCAAAAGTTTGTCATTCATTACTACAAGACAATCAACTTGAAGCGAACCGAACAAATTTGATTTCAACAAAACGTAACAATTTATTGGAACAAATAATGTTTATTAAAAATAAATTTTGACAAAATTTTTGTCAATAAAGTTCTATAAAGTTTCAACCTAAGTGTCCTAGATTAACCGACTCTATACAAGTACTAAAGATTACTATCAACTAATTTTGTTTCGCTTTGTCCATCTTTTGTCTGCAAAGCATAATGAAGAATGTACCAACTATGTACATTGCCTGACAAAAACACAATGCAAAAAATCTGTAAAAATCTTACAAAGTTGATTATTATTGAATAATAATTATTGTTTAATAAAACTTAAGTTGTAACGTTTTTAATTTTTCATTGTCACACTATTTATTTGGAAGTCACCTTTTATAATAGAAATTGAACTCATTCTCAATGAACAATCTTTTTCCATCCCTCGGAAGCCATCACTTGTGTGCCATACTCGGCGATATAGTCGAAACATTTGTTAGTAAACTCGGTGATTTGATACTTGTCCGGGATAATAAGCCGATCCGAAACTGATTCGTGCGTGATCACCTCGAACAAGAGTTTTTTCTTGAAAATTGATTTGACATCCGTTGGCGTTTCATTTGCCAGTATAGATTCATAATCGAAGGCCTTATTATCGTCGATATGATTGAATGAATCCATCTCGAATGGTACACGACAAACAAACAGCAATAAAGCCTGCAAACAGCTCGTTGTGAGCTTTGCAACCAAAACAAAATCATTTTATTGATGACAAAATTCTCGTATAAATCTTTAAAAACGTGGTCTGATGGATATGTATTCCTTGTGGGAAAATGTTTGTGGAAACTCCATATTGGAGCTGAGAGAATCAATTTGTGGACACGCAATTCCTTTTCACCAGCAACCAGAACGAAATCCGATAGTTGACCACTTTCCAGTAAAGATTCATAATGAACTGACATCTCTTCAAAGATAGTTGATTCGAAAGAAGCAATCTGGAATGGTATGATACTCTTCTGCATGGCAATAAATTTCTCCTTCTTATTGTCCTATCCATCAATTGATATTTTCAAGTACTTCAAGTTGAATCTGTAGCTTGATGCATGTAGGCAATTGCCTCTTAAGAGTAAGTAGATTCGAGACAGATTCGGTTGTGAACACTTTGGACAAAAGTTTTCGCTCGCAAATTGACTTGAGAATGTTCAGTTGATACTGGAGATTAAGAAAAGAAATCATTGCATTGTTACATATTTAAACGGATTATGTCAGTCAAATTGCATTTTCTGGTTTTTCTTTTGATACTTTCGATAAATAACAACATTTTGTTCGATTTGTGTCACTCTGACCTCAGGTATATAAAGTTGTATTCAAATGTTAATTCAATTACTGAGAGAAAGTAACCCTAAATTTAATCTTTCATTTTCATTTCATTTTGCTTATGAATATGATTTTTGATTCTTGTTATTAAATCTAATATGATTCGACATAATTGAGTTAATAAAAAATGCTTCAAGGGATATGAATTTGCTAAACAATACTTCAGTTTGAGTTAATATGATTCTGCTTTTGACATGAAATCGATCAGTTTCGCTTTTCACTCGCAACCAATGCTGTCCACGAATGTTCACTTGTTGAAACTTTTGATGAGATCATCTTTCCCAGTACCTGACTTGTATACCTTGGATTGAACTCACTCACAAATTTCTTTAATCAACTTTGATTTCTCAACTTACCGAATTTCGAAAGCAACTATTCGAATCTGCCTGCAAATCAACAACAAATCAAGAACTCGAAACGAAAAAATCCAATCCTGTTCACGATTTGCAAGACTTAAAATCCTTATTGAATTCCTCAAACTCCATTCCTTCATTCAACGCTTCCGCTGAACGGCTATTTTCTAAAATCAAACTTTTCAAAATCAAAGCTTTGGACAGGCTCAAAGTCAAATATGGCAATTGAGTCTATCATATGATTTTGCACATGAATTGAAGAATTCAATTGTCACAAATGTCAAATGATGAAACAAAGAACTTCAAAGAAAAATGTTATAAATTTGATTGGGTTTAATTCACGACGATGGATCCAATCTG
Source organism: Rhizoglyphus robini (assembly GCA_023373905.1). Lineage (NCBI taxonomy): Eukaryota > Metazoa > Arthropoda > Arachnida > Sarcoptiformes > Acaridae > Rhizoglyphus > Rhizoglyphus robini. Next base: position 1,854,389 of record JAKIJQ010000032.1, on the reverse strand, counting down.
TGCAATACAGTCGAACTCGACTCTCGACTGCTCTACAACCACCTCGATATAGTAAAAATTGTCCATGATTCATGAGAAATCTAATGACATTTCTGTAAATAAAGTAAATTGATTGTTATTTAACTCTTTTGAGCCTACAAAATGAAATTCAATTTTTGTTGTGGCTGTGCGGCACATGTGATTGTTTCTACTAATTAAATTAAATTAAAAACGACAATACTGTTTTTAATATTTAAATTCAAAATGAAATTCAACAAAATGACTTTTTCAAATAGCATTTGTAAAATGCCCGTATTCTTTCAAACATTTCAACTGATAAATTTGATCATGTGCTTTGTCTGGATCCTCGAACATAAAACCCAAATAGAGCGCTTCCAACTTTGAAAAACTTCCTTCTGGAAGTTGAATTCGAACTTCACTGTCCTCAGTCAACTCTCCAATAGTCAAACGTTTGAGCGACTTCAGCTGAGATGTTTGTTCAAGTAGATTGTTCCACTCGGCACTGGTCGTGCTTGAGGGGTACATCGGTTTGCCTATGACTACTGTTACGGATGCTCTTTGGGATCCGCAGCAGAGGAAAGGAACACGAGGAGAAAGCGGTAGGAGTTTATTGATTGTGTGCGGAGACACGTGATCGGGCTTGCGATATCCAAGTCGATTTAGCACCGTGCTCGCGGTAGTCAAAGTAGACTTCACAATGATCGAGTGCGTACAGTGGAGTAACTTATGTAGCCTGCGTGTGTGTGTGTGGAGAGGGCGTCGTGGAGCGTGGTGTGGCCACTAGCTGGCGCTAAGTGAGTGCTGGCGGCACCGTGGTGTAGATGAGATGATAAGACTTGCGTTGCGGTCCGCAACAACTACTTTTAGGCTCACCAGTTTAGGCCATTTTCGAATGAGAAATTGCACTTTTCTCAGTGCATAACTGGAGGATGATTGCCGAAATTCGAGTGAAGTTATGTTGGGAAATTTGCGGACCAAACATTTTAGAATGTTTTTATTCTTTTTGTCTTTTAAATCGGTCAAAATCAAACAGTCGAGTAAAACTAAACTCAGGAACCAACCTTCTTCAGAAAACCAATCATGAATAATGTTCGGTTCGGTGTGGGCAAAACATATGAATTTCTTCTGTCTCGCAACACTGTCCGACAGTGACTTCCATCTACGGCAAACCAATTCAATTCGTAACAAATCAGTCAGTGATAAACAGGCGAAGATTGCCATGACACAATCGTCCATTAATTGGTTCATGTTTGGTATATTCAAAATAAAAACACAAATAATTGTTTTGAAAAAGAAATCAATGTATTACTAACAGGATGAGGAAATGGACCACCCACAAACACAATTACACAACAGGCAAAAACCTTCAACCTTTGACCTAAAAAAGGAAATCTATGCTAATCACAAGAGTGAACACAAAAGCATTTTTAAAATTAATTTTTGATGTTTTAATAGATAAATAAAGATAACAAAAGCTGTCTATTTGTTCCAGTAATCAAACTTGTTTTTTTTGGATATCTTCATGACTGTCTTCACGATTTATATTGCACAGTTTGATGGTTCGGATGTTTGCCTCGTGTCTAGGCAGATCTAGTTGGTCGACAGGAAAAAGAGATTCTCGGTTGTCTTCATGACTGTCGACACAATTTATATTGCACAGTTTGATGGTTCGGATGTTTGCCTCGTGTCTAGGCAGATCTAGTTGGTCAACCATAAAAAGAGATTCTCGGTTGTCTTCATGACTGTCTTCATGATTTATATATTGCACAGTTTGATGGTTCGGATGTTTGCCTCGTGTCTAGGCAGATCTAGTTGGTCGACAGGAAAAAGAGATTCTCGGTTGTCTTCATGACTGTCTTCATGATTTATATATTGCACAGTTTGATGGTTCGGATGTTTGCCTCGTGTCTAGGCAGATCTAGTTGGTCAACCATAAAAAGAGATTCTCGGTTGTCTTCATGACTGTCTTCACAATTTATATTGCACAGTTTGATGGTTCGGATGTTTGCCTCGTGTCTAGGCAGATCTAGTTGGTCAACAGAAAGAAGAGATTCTCGGATGTCTTCATGACTGTCTTCATGATTTATATATTGCACAGTTTGATGGTTCGGATGTTTGCCTCGTGTCTAGGCAGATCTAGTTGGTCGACAGGAAAAAGAGATTCTCGGTTGTCTTCATGACTGTCTTCATGATTTATATATTGCACAGTTTGATGGTTCGGATGTTTGCCTCGTGTCTAGGCAGATCTAGTTGGTCGACAGGAAAAAGAGATTCTCGGTTGTCTTCATGACTGTCGACACAATTTATATTGCACAGTTTGATGGTTCGGATGTTTGCCTCGTGTCTAGGCAGATCTAGTTGGTCGACAGGAAAAAGAGATTCTCGGTTGTCTTCATGACTGTCTTCATGTTAATTTATATATTGCACAGTTTGATGGTTCGGAGTCCAACCGAATCATCTAAATGATTCCAGATGGGGTTTCTGCCAAATTAATTTTGATCAATACCTGCATTAGTGTGAGTGAAGTTGTTTGTGAATGGCCCTCCTCATTATTTGTAGTAATTTGTAGAATAACTAGATTAACTAAACTAAACCTAATTCATGGAATTCAAAAAATACTTGTGCAATTGCTTGGTCTATCTCAAATACAAAGTAATAATATATTAAAATGGGTTCTACCCCCAATATTAAAAAATTATTTATTTAGTAATTTATTTAAATAATAAATATGTAACTGTATTTTTTAAAAACAAACTATTTCACCGTAATGCAAAAAATGTCGATTTTTCCCCGGCGCTGGGATGATCTTCATGTTATTGATAGTTCCCTTCCTATACCTTCAAGATCTCATCCAATCAGGTCAAAGTGACCATTCAAGACGCCATCACGAAAGATGATTCGATTTTCTGGTAGAAGTCGATTTGTCTTAAGGTACCCGACAAAATTTCTTCAGCATTCGATTTGAGTAGAATGTGTGGATCATCAGGTAGAAGGTCAGGATTTGGGATTTTCCTGTTGTACCATGATGTCCATTTAGACGGAACTTCATGTCTTTTTCTTCACTTCAGCAAGAAACTATTCCAGTCATTTTGATTCTTGTAGGCTCACAATAAGCTTTTTGGTATGCTATGAGAACTAGGAATGACTGACTGATGTGACAGTGAGGCAGCTTTTATTTCAGAATAATTCAATTCTTGCACAAATTCTTCATAATAATTTAATTAGATTTTTGTAAATTTTATCAAATTCAGTACAGCAAAACAAGTATAATGTGAAATGTAAATTGAAAGTGTTGTATATTATTGATTAATATAAAAATAGTAAAATCCATTAAACTCCCATCCAATCGCACAAATAGTTCCAAAGGCAGCAATCGTTGCAACCCAAAAGTAACTTTCAAAAAACAAACAAACAGTCAGTGAAATAGCCAACAGAATGTGTGTCACAGCGAGAACTATTTGAATTCGGCCAGCAATGTAAATAAATCCACAGTAGAAAAACAGAAGATTGATCAGAAAAGTGATAGCAACTGGAATTAGTATTAATGCTGTGACGAGCTGTAAATTAAAAAATAATTATTTTTACAAGTTTGACTTGAATATTAACACTCGCCTTTAGAGTGGCCATATTGACACCATTCAAACTGTCAGGATTGTGCGCCTTGACCGTGAGCAGTATTGAGAGAACCATGAAGGTGATCAACAATAGAATGTTAATCAAACAGGGAACAAGGAGAAAATATTTCTTGATTTTCTTGAGCATTTTTAGTTGTTTTGATTCGTAAATTTAGATTTTTTAACAGGTAAAACTCAGGTTAATTATGACAATAACATCAACAAATGACACGCATTTTAATATATTTTTACATTTGATTTATTGGAGGTAAACATGCAGGTTTGCATCATTCAATGCGTTGTTGTTGTTGTGTTGCCTGTTGAGTCATGCAATCAGCTCTAAATACTTTGATAAGCACTATCAATGATTGCCAAAGAGGAAAACAACACTACAATTGATATTGCGTTGCCAATATTGTGGAGCAATACATTTGACAGATCAATTTGGATCATACAGATGATAAAATGTTTGTAGTATTGACAACAAATTAACAACAACATTGGAATTTGTTAATCCAAATTTAACCTTCACTTTGACCAAAAACAATCAGTGATGATCGAATCGTCTAAAATTTAAGTTCAATTTTCAATCAATTGCTATAACGATCGCTCATCATCAATATCACTTTGGCTCAAATGTTTCAAAGCACCGGAATAATTTATTGTTTTTTATTCTCCCATTTTTTCTTATTTGCACATTTCATTACATTACAATTTTAATACGAGTCTCTCTTCTCATACGATTCGATGACTGTGACTTTTTGTGTGTGTCAGTAAGATTGAATCATGACTGACGTAAAGCTGAAAGGTGATTCAAAAGAGAACGAGTTCAAAATCATTGCTGAATTTTGGGGTAGTTTTTACGAAAAGTTTGCAAGTTTGTGTGAAAAAAACTTACAAATACGGTGGTTTATCAAAATCAGAAGTAAATAGGCGATTAAATCAGTATAGGGAATTAAGTACTCTCTACGACCATTTTGGAATATTGACTGCAAGTTACGAATCTATCTACTCTGAAACTTTTAGCGGATCGAGTGATTTTGAGCAATTCAAGAAAAATTGGAATTGGACTGTAAACGCTTACGATTCATGAACTGAAGATACTATTAAACAGGCACTCAGAAATAGACCTATGATAGGGTTCAACAGAAACAAATCAACACAGCTGCTTTATCTTCCATGGCTCGTATAGAGTGGTTCTTAACAGTGGCAGTTAAGATCATTTGACCCCACGAACGGACGTGACACAATTGATGATATCATCTTACAGAAAGGTTTATAATTTGACGTCACGAATAATCATTCCTATTCAATAGTTATAGATTTGAATTAAAATTTATAATTATCCAATAGGAATGATTCAATAATTATAAATTTTAATTCAAATCTATAACTATTGAATAGGAATGATTAGGGATTATTTGTGACGTCAAATTATAAACCTTTCTGTAAGATGATATCATCAATTGTGTCACGTCCGTTTGTGGGGTCGAATGATCTTAACTGCCACTGTTAAGAACTACTCTATACGAGCCATGGAAGATAAATCAGCTGTGTTGATTTGTTTCTGTTGAACCTATCATAGGTCTATTGCCCATGTCACAATTCTGGTGGGGACTGTCTCAATCCGCCTGCTCTGGATCTAATGATCTCTAAGAGGCTACGGGTCGTCGAGCGAGTACTTTTGACTTCGTCTCTGCAGAATTACACTTGAGAAACTTTAAGATAAGTTCGTACTGGGCCACTCGGGAACATGATGCTTGATGAAAAATATTTAACCGCTTCCCCGGACTTAAGAGGGGTTGGCACGGTTAAAAGATGCAGAAAACACGTAAAGCGGAAAGTGGACGATCCAAGGGGTTCAAAAGCGAGGTTATTTTCTTTGCCGTCTTGTTAGTATCGTAAGGAGTTAAGGATATGATACTATTTAAACAGAGAGTCAATAATCGAATGTAAAGAAGAAGATTGAAGATTGCCCCGAAGAGAAGGATGACCAGACTTTCGTTTAGTTGCTTTTATTCTTTAAGTAATTAATATGATGCAGACTGGGGTGAAATAAAGGATAATAGTTGGTTAAGAAGAATGACAATAAAGCACAATAATATTGAAGGTAATGTGCTGTGTTACAATATGTTGTAGAGAATCATGATGACTGTTGATCTCTTGATGTCATGATATGATGCTCGAATGAACATTGTGTGAGTTCTTATATATGTTTCGAATGAGGAAAACTTGTGAAATAATACAATATAAAGTGTAAGAGTGAAATGGGTGAGTGATGTTAAGAGATAGAAACTCTAGAAAGATGGATTTGTGCTATGATTGTACACGATAAAATTATCGATGCAATCACAGGACAGTTGGTAAATCTGACGCACGAATAACGAATAATTCACTAAAAGAACTTAGCTTAACAAACAACTGAAGAGGAAATGCGCTAAATTAAAGGAGAAAGCACATTCTCGAAAACAATAGGTACTGTTGTACTCAAATTACTTCTAACCTACAAGGAAATCTAGGGGAATTCTAGGAATTTCAATAATTTAATTAATTTAATTTTTAACCTAAAATATTTTTAGTGTTCTAAACATTAGAACACAACATACATTTCGTTAAAATCATAATTACTATACGAATGAACATTCAGAATGTTACAAAAACTAAATAGAATAAATTTACTTTAATAAACGATTTTTGCAAGTTCGTTTGGAGTACAAAATTTGATAAGCATCTCCCCTTTTTGCCATCATTGCAAGGTGGGAATTTTTAAATTGTAAAAAAATAATTTGCAAATGTACATTTGTATACAATGATTTACGTTTGATATTTTTCGCATAATGCTTTCAAAAAATTGTCTCAAAAAATGTTTCTTTTCCCTATGCCAAAAATAATGATTCAAAAGTACCTTTGGGAAATTAAGTCACCAAGTAATCGAGATGCTCTTTGAGATACTCATTAATTCACAAGAAATCAGATAAAGAAATTTCCAAAAACTATTAACATTCAATGTCACGCTCTCAAACTCGCATATGCAACAACAAAAACAAAGGAAATACAAAAAAACATTTGAATTATTAAATGACGCATCCAACAACATTCATCAATGTATGTACTTTGAATCAAATTGATTATTTGATACATCTTGAAGGTCGTATTACGTCACAATTGCACATTTTGGTGAACGTGGGCATTTTTAATTTTTTAAATTTAACTTGAGAAATTTATATTAGATAGTTTCAAAAAGTTATTTAAATTATTTAAATTAGTATCATAAAATTGAATCTTTAGATCAATAAAGTAGAAATCAATTGAGACATCTACAGATTTATAAAATCTTGGATAAAATGAAAGTCAAAACCGAAGAAAGTATCACGACAATGACGAATACGATCAATAGAATTTGAGGACAACCGAGATCGGTCACACGATCGGTTGATTTATGTCTAGAAGAGTTGGTTCGAAGTGCAGCGCTCACTCGGTCAGACACAGTCAACAAGGCATCTCGGGCACCGGACCATTTGTTTGGACCTGAGAGTGTACAAAATTAGATTTAAATTAGAAATAAAACTCGTAAACATCCCACTCACCAATCAGTCTGTACTGATACGCACCGGGTGGACCAAAAATCAAAGTAAAAAATAATTTAGGATCAGTGAACAAATATTTCCAGATGGGTGGCATTGCACCAATCTCACTGGCCAGTTCGTCCATGAAAGGCAACCAATCCACCTGAAAGGTGTGTCGTTCACTTTCGTAGTATTGTAATTGCATTTTGTCCTTTTCCGCCATGTCTGCTTCCATGACTTTCTTTGATGGTAAATGAACTTTTCCCGCCATCAACAGTGCAAACCATCTCGATTGCATTTCACTGATCGGAATGAGTGCACCAATTGACTGCACTAGACCAATCAGTGCGAGGGTGTGTGGATGTGTCAGATTGTGCACAAATTGATGTTTGTACAGACGGACTTTGTTCTGATTAACTGGCAGAATTTCGTGGGCAAGGAATGGAAATTGCACTTTGTAGCCAGTTGCAAGAATTACGACATCACATGGTGTAACTTTGGTTTCGCCTTTAAAGATCACACCATCTTCAGTAAAGCGATCAATGTCGCCTTTCACGGCGACAGTTCCGGACAGAATTCGATTTGGCAGCGCATCATTGATCATAATGTGCTGTGCGAGGCATCGATGCTGAGGCTTGAGTTGATACTCCTCGTGATTGATGAAACTGTTCAGATACCACTCGATCATGGTACAGGTGAGTGAGTAGGGTAGAATGTTACGTAATAACCAAACTAATCGTCGATGGAAGTAACCGTCCAAAGGTTGGCCATTGCTGCCTACACGATGGAAGATCCAACTGCCTCGACGGGTAGACAGGTACACCTGTTTGGCCACAGCCGACAGTTCCACTGCAGCATCTCCACCCGAATTGCCAATTCCAACCACAACCACACTTTTGTCTTCAAATCCCTGTGCACTCTTCAGTGAATGACTGTGCAACACTTTTCCTTTAAATTTATTTTGATCCTTCAATTTAGGTTCATTCACAGTTCCATGGTGTCCAGTGCAAATCATTACTCCGTCAAATAATTCACACTTTACCTCATTCGGTTTGTCGATACTTTTCCATTTCACATTCCACCTCCCGGTCAGTTCATAATCGTCTGCCTGTTCCACCGAAACAATCTCGGTCCGGTACCGAACGTAGTCTTCGAAGTTGAACGACTGTGCGTACATATCAAAGTACGATACCATCTTGCTGTTGTGCATATAGTTGGGATACTGTTCCGGTGGTGGAAAGTCCGAGAAAGCGGACATTTCCTTGCTGGTGTTGATGATGGTAGACTTCATGACCGATGCAATTCCGTTTTGGTCGACATTTCCTTGGTACCGCCACAGCCCACCCGAATAGTCAGTCTTCTCAAACACCACAACATCCAGCCCCTGATCGAGGCACTGTTTTGTAGCCGTAATTCCAGATGCACCTGCACCAATAATCGCAATAATTCGTTTTGAATTCATAATTTTTGCTACATACTGCATAAAACAGACTTACGATTCGAATGTGCAGTTATATTTATATGTTCGCTTTCAAGATGACAGATAGTGAGGCACTTTAAATACAGTTGCAGTACAGTTACATTTTGTTGTTTATGTTTTTTTTCTGCACCGTCCACCATTCACGAACATGTACGCCTCATGAACATTAACATCATATCTTCGGAAAGCGATCTGTGCACAGATTCGGTTGTTTACGGAAGATGTTTTATCAGTTTTTTGCGTTTTTCTCGGAAAAATTAATTGTCATTCACTCGTTAAGGTCATTTCCTATTGACCATGTCACTGAAATGTGTTTTTTGGTGGTAAAGTCGAATTAGACTATTCAAATACAGAACGAACAAACAAAATCTTTTTAAAAATCTTAAGAGTTTTTTTGAAGGTTCTCGGATTCAGAAAGTTCACAGTAAATTTTGTCTTTAATCATAATCTGCGAATGTACATTTGAACATTTTCTTAGCTTGTAGTTAGAGCTTCGCTCACGTACGCGTAAAGTAAAAGATTGCGACTACGTATAAATTAGATTTGAATTAAGCATTAAATATTAAGTATCAAGTTTATATTATATATTCGATTGACGTGTCAATTCGTTGAAACAATAAAAAACAGTATAAAGTACATGTGACTTGAAATGTGCAATTCATGTGCGTAATTACATCTTGCAGTGCATAAAGTACACTTATCACAGACAAAAAACAAGAATAAGCATCCTTCCGTCTTCTTATCATTATTCTTTTTTCTTTTCGATAAAAAATACAAAAAAATGTGCCATAAACAGCACAAACACTATTCAAGTTGACTAACTGATTATTGAGTTTGTTTGTGTTTGAGAATGCGATTAATAAGTACGCACATTCTTCAAGAGGGCTACAAGAGTTTAATTTTTTATTTATTTAGTTCACTAATATCTTGATGTTTAGTGCATGGGGTTGTTGTTTACATTCATGTGATCATGAGTCACAAACGTGTTTCATTTTGCACTGAATATGTACAGATCGGGTTGTTGTTGTTGTTGTTGTTTGTGTGCACTAATCGGTACAATGTCCGATGGTGCATCGACCGGTGACTTGAACTCTATTTCACGTGCTAAAAAACCACAAAATTTGTCAATTTAAAACAGAATTCACTAAATTGAGAATACGGGTTCTATGCTTTTGCAAAGAGTAAATATGAAGGGCAGCAGAAATAAAAAACAAGGTAAATTAATTATAAGCTATAGCTAAAGCGATGAACAAAGAAAATGTATTTATTGATTTTTTGAGCATTTTTAGTTTATTATGTATGGGATTTATAAATTTAGAATGGAGATTTTATTTGATAACATATTTGACATAAAATGTTTGACGGTCACAATGTTAGCTATTTACAACTCTTGTTGTTAGTTTGACATGATTTGGTTGAGGCGATTCTGAATGTAGTAGCTTCAACATTATCCCAGTCGTCATCAAAATCATCGGTCCAGGCAGCATTTTCCCCTGAATCAACATCCAAGTCTGTCAGAACTTGAGAAAATGCGGGGCAGATTTGGTGAAAACTACATTCTCAATGGAAAATTGGATGTGTGCGTCAGTGTGCTTAAAAATGGCCGTTCAGTCTGAACTTCAGAGTATTCTTCTGTTGCATTTTCAATGTTTCCGTTACCAACTTTCTGTTTGAACAGCCTCGATATCTTCAAGAACTTTTGCTTTGATTGAAAGTCGGGTCTAATTTCATCTAAGTTTCAAGATGTTTTTTGCTTCGCTCAATAGAAATGATGCAATGAATGCAACAAATGATGAAACATTACAAAATGATGCATAAAACTGCGAATTGAAATGCTCTAAAGGCCACCTCAAACAATTCCTTTTATCCTCGATTATAGAATCCAAATCCCCAATTGTTATAGCTAATGGCATTATAGTAAACTTAGAGGTTAAAGGTTAAACAAATTATATTTACGAGATGAATCATCGAATAACGTTGTCACTTTTTCAAGTCTTATCAAATATGAATCATATTTCTAGATTTTCCAAAGTCCAAAAAACGAAATAGTTTCGTTTACGAATTTGTTTGTTCTGTATGTTTGCTCTTATATTTATCACTGCCCTTTCAACATGTATTTTTATGCAGTGAATCACCGCAAATGTACTATTTCTAATCGTTGTTTAGTCACCAACAGTTCAAATTCCGCTTTATTTTGTCAGTATATAAATCCTATCCATGCATTTTCTCTCGACAACACATTTTACAAATCTTTTACTACTAAAAGTTCTTACACAAATCTCAAACAAAATGGCAATCAATTTTTTCACCAAAATTTTGAACTTTCTCAACCGTTCTCCAAACAGACGTAAATCATCATCATCCTCACCAAAAACAACAATTTTCAACCTTCCAAACAAGATCCTCCTTCTCATCTTGAAGCGTGTTCCAATTCGAGATCTACTTGTGAACGTTTCGCTCACCTGTACTCAATTTGAACAACTCAAAACTGTCACTTGTGGTACGCTACGATCCCTGACTCTGGTTATTGGTGGATGACAAAGAATTGGTTTATTCAATGGTGGTTACAAAGTCCATCCTAACTCGAATCGACTCAAATGTTCTGATGACAATTACTGTTACAATTATGCATTCTTGATGCTGTCCATCGTTGATGTCTCACAGGTCAATTCGTTAACGAGCACATTTCCAAACATTTGTAATCTGCAAATTTCTGCTATTGAAACGGAGAGAAACACGCGTTTGTCGGATAATCTCGTAAATGTTCTCGCAAATTGGAGTACAAACTTGTCTTATCTGCATGTCGTCACCAACTTTCTCCATCCAAACAGAGCTCCCATTGAGGCAAGTATGGCAGAAATTGGTCTAATCTATTCGAGTCTGTTCAACATCCTCAATCACATGTCCCGTCTTCGAATTTTGAAATTCTATTCTGGAAACTGTTTCACCGTGGAATCGCTTGATCTACCAATAATCAGACAATTGCAAGTTTTTAATTTCTCAACTCACTACATAAACTCACATCGGCGATTGCCCCTGTCGGATCAACTGTCCAAAGCGCTGCTCAAGTATGGAAGCACAAATGATGGTTTGAAAAGTGTGCGCCTCGACACAATGATCACTTTGCGTAGTCCATTAGCGAAACTAGTGAGCGATCGATCGAATCGACATTTCCTGTCCAAGTTGACTCATCTTTCAATTGGATTTTTGCAAAACCATGAAGAGGACATCAATTATTTTCATGGCATTTTATTTCCACTGAGAAGAACACTGATTTGCTTGTCAATCTATCAACTCACCAATTTGCGCCAAATGATTGCAATATTCACCAAAATGCGTTCACTTTTCAATTCTCCAGGCTCTCGCATCGAGTGCTTAAAGGTGAGTATGCTCAAACGACCACGTGATCGTTCGGACCTGCTTTCCGACACTTCTGCACTCACTCAACCGACCATTGAATCCATTCGTTTGCCTTCAATTGTTAATTTGTATCTCACTGTTGAGGCTCTCGAAGTGACACAACAAAATGCTGATGATGTGTGGACAAAGTTGCGATTGGTGGACATATTTCCCAATTTGAAATTTTATAATTTTAATAATGTTTACTCTTATAACTTGTAATTTTAGCCACAAAATTTTGAACAACAAATCTTTCCATTAATTAATTAAGGGCGATAGTTTCAAAGTTTTGTGTGTGATTTTTTTTGCAAATTAAATTAAATTTGGGAGTCTTGATTTAATTTTAATTTTAAACCAAATAAATTTTTAAAAATGCTTTAATGAAATTTTTGATACAAATTAAGTGCGTTTTATGAATCTTCCAGTTTAAATCTACTTTCCGTGAGCTGCATTTCGCATCACACTTATTTCTCTCTCGAGCGTTTGTTTCTCTCTGTACAGATCTCTCTAACTGTACTTGTTCAATGATCCAACATATCTCATGCATTGAGTGCAGTGGAGTGCAGTGTGGTGCATTGGCCTACAACAAACCATATCTGGGGTAGTGCGATAACCAACCTCTGGTCTGACAGCTATATAGAATGCTGCTAGCAGCTAAATGTGTGAATTATATACAATGAACACACGTTCACTTTGTATGGCTCGATTGTAATATATATTTTCCATTGAATGTAAACACTCACGCAGAGCAATCGTTGTACAAGTCTGTATTTGTCATTTTGGTTTGCATAACATTCGGAACAATTTCACTTCACAACAATGGCTTCAACTTTATCTGAGGTAAATAATTCTGACGAGGATTCATCTGAACATTCATCTGAACATAGTTCGGAAAATTCGTCACACTCTGAATCTGTCGAATTTCCACCAAAAAAACGTGCACAACTGGATTTATCGAACATCTGGAATCGGCAATGTTTTGAGTCGAAAAGGCGAGAAATCAAATTTGAACATGTGTGGATCATCAACAATATCAGATATCACTGCATGGAAGCCAACCAGAATCATGTTTTGTACTCGTCGGTCTTCTCATCTCCAAAGGATGATTCACTTAAAATGAGTCTCAAGTTGTCTCTGTATGATTTGAATGAAAAGAAAACTAAATATTTGATGAATCTAAGAATAAACAATTGTGATAGAAGTGAATTGATTTTGAAATATTCGATTTGCTCGATAAATTATGATGGGAGTATTTCAAAAGCGTTTAGTATGTTTAAAATATTTTGACAAAAAATCAATATTAAATCTAAAATTTATTGTTTAGGTTCAAAGCAGAAGATTTCTAAAAATAATGGAAAGACTTTTGATTGCAGTGAATTACGTTTTACTGAAGTTGGACACCCTTATGGTCCAAATGATACACCTGGCGATGTGTTAACTATATTTTGTGAAATTTGTTACGACGATGTTGATGATGACAATTTGGTTGATCATAACAAAATTGCCTTAACCCAATTGCAGAATGATTTTGCTCAACTATTCCAAAGTGAAATAGAACCACACGAGGTTGAACTCTTGTTTGGCGTTATGAATTCTCTATAAATTGGTTTGACGTGATCACTTTTGATCTATTATGATAAAAGTACAAATAAAAGTATTTAATTAAAATTATTTGAATGTTTTTCGATGACATAAGAAGTAAAATTTAGTCAATTCGTTCCAAATTCACCAACTTGTAACACAGCACTTCGCAGAAAAGCTCTGGATTGTCTTGTTGGACCACTCGCAATGCGTCGTTTTGCATGAACACAGAATGTTTGCTAATAAAGTATAAAATGATATTCAACATTTGAACACATGTGAAAGCATAGTTGAATACCTGCGGATTAACTCAATGGCTTTGGACTTCAATAAATTGGCACTGTATTTTTCTGCGATGATTAAATACTCAACCACATTCTTCTCTTCTAGTTGGTCACACAAAGCAAGCTGGCACACGTGTTTGAGAGAGTCTAATTGAAACTGAAAGTACAACACAAATGTTAATTATGATTGACAAAAAACAAATCAATCAAACCTTGTCCAGTAATGGCAACATTTTGAGTGCCCACTGAGTCAAACCTTCGGTTTGGCCATAAACGAGTGCAAGCATGCGCTCGAATGTGTCAACATCGTCAAAATCTTCGATTTGCACTCGATTCGAGTTTGAAAACATTTGAGCAAACACCTTAGATCGAACTGAAACAATTGGTTTGTGAACTTTAAATTCTTTTGAACCGAGAACAAAAATCGCGTCTGTGAGTTTTTGACTTTGATAAAGCTTTGAAATATCACGCGTAGCACTAAACTCGTTCTCTTGTGCAAAAGTGTTCAAGCCTGCCTTGATTTCGAGTTTGTCAATGTTTTCGATGTAGGACACCTCACAGAAAATAACAAGTCGGTCATTCTTCAGTATCAGTTCACTATTATCCATAAGTTCTTGATTGTTAATAATGTTTGCCCAACCTCTTTTACAGTCTTTGGACACAATAAAACTTGAACTTTTTGCTTTATATTCTGAGTAAGCGAAATAAAAAAATCAAATTTGATCAGTATCAGTACAAGTGCATACCTTTTTCAATGTCTCCCTTTTCGCTGTTTTCAATTACAACAATAGAAAACCTTATCTTAATAGCAACTTTTATATTCTTGGAAAATTTAGAAATACAAAATAATGACAAATTGCCTTTGTTATTTCCATTCCTTGAGGGTTCAAAAAGAGTCTGAATTGCACAGACGAATTGCTGTTTGATTTATCGGAAGGAAATAAAGTTGATTCAATGAAGTGATTTTCACCTCCCTCATTTTTCAAATAATTTGCCCTAAAGTTGTCAATAGTCCACCGGTGAGAACATTTGAGTACCCTCGAGCCAGTGTACGACCAACTCGACAAGTTTGGATAGTCTGTGAGTGTAGGAGGTAACCAGGAAAAGAGGGTACTTTTAGGAATGTACTGGAATAGTTCGTAGCACAGTTCGAGTTTGGATTCCATAAGTGCTTTTGCCTCTGTGTTTTCCACAACATTATTCGCGTAACTACAAACAACGAAATAGAGAGATTGAAAAGTTGTCCAATCAAGTCTTACCAGTGAATGTAGTCGATGCATTTCGATTTGAGCAATGCTGCATTGTGAATATCTGCGAGAAACAAAAGACTGGCAACTGTATCGGGGTTGATGCGGAAGCACAGTGCACCTTCGCAGATTGACTTGAGCGAATGAAGTTGGTACTGAGCAATTGAATATTAAGTTAATAAAGCATAATAAAGTTATGAATGTTTGGAATACCTTGTCTGCTATAGATAGCAGTTCGTCTGAAATTTCGTGCAGATACGGCATTTTTCCATACAAATAATCCAAGAACACTTTGCCTACTTCAGCATCCACATCTTTCATCTCGACTCGATTATTACTCTTCTCTCGCATGTCATGATCAAACATTGCAGCAAACACTTCGGAACGAGCACCGAGAATTGCCTTGTGTGCTGGTAACTTGGTCTTATTTCTTTTGCCAAACACTAGTTCAACGTCGTATGATTCTTTTGCGTTTTCCAATAGTTGAACACAAACATTCTGCAAATGGGCTAATGCAATTTTGTTGTTATCTGCAGAATTGTCATCATCAACTGCAAATTCATAGCAAATTTCACACTGAATAGTTAACACATCGCCAGGCATAACAAATGATGAATTTTGATTGTGTTCATTTTCTGAAGATAAAAATTTACTACAATCAAAATTGTTCCCATTATTTTTAGATATTTTCTGTATTGAACCTGAAATCATAGATTTAAAATTTAAAATTCTATAATTTTAAGCATCAGAACATACTAATAGAATAGGGTATAAAATCCGAGTCGGAATTCAAAATGCGAATCGTATATTTCAAAGTCAATTCTATCCTTTCACAATTGTTAATTCTTAGACTCACACAATATTTATTTTTCGTATGTTTGTCACAATCATGAAAGCTCAACTTGAGACTCATTTTAAGTTGATCATCCTTTGGAGATGAGAAGACCGACGAATACAAAACATAATTCTGGTCGTATGGTGATTTCATACAGTGATATGAGAGATTGTTGATTATCCACAAATGTTCAAATTTGATTTCTCTCATTTTGGACTCAAAACAATAGCGATTCCAGATGTTTGCGTTGATGAGTTTACGCTGTTTTGCTGGCGGAGATTCGGATGATTTTGAAGCTTGTGAATCTACGCTTTCAGAATTAAAAGGAGTTGAAGACATTGTGAAATTGTACTGAATGTTACACGAAATAAAATGAAAGATACAGTATTGGCAAAAAATGCTCAGTGTGTGTGTGTTCACGAGTGCAAAATGTGAGCGAACACTTGAGCCATTCAAAGTGAGTGTGTAGTTCGGACATTTAGCTGCTAGCAGCATTATATATCTGTCAGATCAGAGGTTGCTTTTATTTATCGCACTATTTTAGATATTGCATGTTGTAGGACAATGCACCACATCGCACTCCACTGCCAGGCTATGTAAGAGAGAAATGTTTATTCGAGCAATAAAACGATCGTTAAAGTTTAACTTAAACTAGTGCTTGGAGAGAACAAAGTGACAAAGGTTGCTGTTTGCTGTGTGAGTAGTGAACGTCATGAAAGAGGTTCAGCGCCGTAAATGTTCAAAAAGGCAGAAGATGTTATAATGGATCTATTCCGAGAAAGAAAAACAGCTTTCGAGATTTAGTGTTACGGGTTGGTTAGACGTTTACTAAGGAAAGCCAATGCGCATTGCTGGATTTTTCTTAAAAATTTAAATATATTTGTACAGTCCGAAAATGTTTACAACATTTGCTCAGAAAGGATCATAAAACTCTTATAATGCAAACACTATTCTGATAAATAACTGTTAATATGGAAACCTTTAATTTTTTATTTTTTCGAAATAATTGGGTTATCTACAAAATGTTTATTTTTGAACAAATAATATTCAACATCAACATATATGAAACGATTCTGTGAAACACAAGTTAAGTTAGTAAATGGGTTGATCTGAACGATTCCCCCAAATTGGTTTGACATAATAGTCAGTGTTAATGATAATAATTGCATTTTATTGTTTTTTGCCCGATGATATAGCAAGTATAAGTTCAGTCTATTTATTCCAATTGACCAACTTGTAGCACATCACTTCGCCGAACAGATTTGGATTGTCCTGTTGGACTACTCGCAATGCGTCGTTTTGCCTCAGTACAGAATGTTTGCTGGTAAAGTAGAAAATGATATTAAAAATTTAACATGCCAGAAACTTCAATACCTGCGAATATATTCGATGGCTTTGGATTTCAACAGTCTGGCTTTGTGTTTGTCTGCGAGCATTAAATACTCAACTACATTCTTCTCATCTAGTTGATCGCACAAAACAAGCTGACACACTTGTTTGAGTGAATCCAATTCGAACTGAAAGTACAACGCAAATGTTAATTGTGATTGAAAAAAAAACAAATCAATCAAACCTTGTCCAGCAATGGCAACATTTTGAGTGCCCATTGAGTCAATCCTTCAGTTTGACCATAAACGAGTGCAAGCATTCGCTCGAATGCGTCAACATCGTCAACATCATCGATTTGAACTCGATTTGTGTTTGCAAACAGTCGAGCAAACACTTCAGATCGAGCTGACAAAATAGTTTTGTGAACTTTCAATTCTTTAGAACCGAGAACAAATACCGCATCAGTGAGTTTTTTACTCTCGTAAAATTTTGATAAATCACGCGCAATACTAAACTCGTGCTCTTGTGCAAAAGTGTTCAAGCCCGACTTTGTCTCTAGTTTGTCAATGTTTTCGATGTAGGACACTTCACAGAGGATGACAAGTCGGTCATTCTTCCCCAATAGTTTACTGTTCTCCATTAATTCTTTATGGCTAATAAAATTATCCCAACCTCTACCAGGTTCATTGGTCATTATAAAATTTATGCATTCTTCATTTTCTGTACAAATAAATTACAAACCAAATTAAAATTCCAATTTAACAGTGCACAAGTGCATACCTTTATAAATGTCTCCATTTTCGCTATTTTCATTTGCCACAATGCAAAACATTTGCTTAAGAGCAACTTTAGTCTTTCTATCATAATTCAAACACAAAAATAACGATACATGGTCATTGTTTTCATTTTCATTCATATCCTCTCCGCACGGGTGCAATCTTACGAAGAATTTCACTGGATAATTGTTGTCTGATTCATCAGAAGGAAATACAGATGAGTCGATGAAACAGAGTTCACATTCATCGACTGACAAATAATTGGCTTTAAATTTGTCAATACTCCAACGTTGTGAACATTTAAACACCCTCGAGCCAGTGTACGACCAACTGTACAAATTTGGATCTGCTGTGAGTGTGGGCGGTGTCCAGGAGGAGAGGGAATCTTCAGGAATGTGCTTGAACAGTTCGTAACACAATTCAGGTCTGGTTTGAATGAGATGTTTCATGTTTTTTGTTTCCACCACACAACTCGAGTAACTACAAACAATAAAATAGAGTTACAAATGATAATATTGAAGTGAACCAATCACATCATACCAGTGAATGTATTCGATGCATTTCGATTTGAGCAATGCAGCATTGTGCATGTCTGCGAGCAACAAAAGTCTGACCACAGATTCGGGATTGATTCCGAAGCACAGTGCACCTTCGCAGATGGACTTGAGCGAATGAAGTTGATACTAATGAATTTAATGTGTACAATTAATAAATTATGTTTAGTGCTTTAATGTAATGCAGAAACCTTATCAGAAATAGGGAGCAGTTCGTCGGCATACTTGTTCAAATCCGGTATTTTTCCATACAAATAATCCAAGAGCACTTTGCCTGCTTCAGCGTCCACATCAGTCAACTCTACCCGATTGTTGTTCTTCTCTTGCATGTCATGATCGAACATGACAGCAAACACTTCGGACCGTGCACTGAGAATTGCCTTGTGTGCGAGCACCTTTAATTGATTTTGACCTCTGCCAAACACGAGTTCAACCTCGTGTGGTTCTATTTCACTTTGGATTAGTTGAGCAAAATCATTCTTCAACTGGGTTAAGGCAATTTTGTTATAATCAACCAAATTGTCATCATCATCATCGTCGTAACAAATTTCACAAAATATAGTTAGCACATCGCCAGGTGTATCATTTGGACATCGAGGGTATCCAACTTCAGTAAAACGTAATTCACTGCAATCAAAAGTCTTTCCATTATTTTTAGAAATCTTCTGCTTTGAACCTAAACAATAAATTTTAGATTTAATATTGATTTTTTCAAAATATTTTAAACATACTAAACGCTTTTGAAATACTCCAATATGAATTTATCGAGCAAATCGAATATTTCAAAATCAATTCATTTCTATCACAATTGTTTATTCTTAGATTCATCGAATATTTAGTTTTCTTTTCATTCAGATCATACAGTGACAACTTGAGACTCATTTTAAGTGAATCATCTTTGGGGGATGAGAAGACAGACGAGTACAAAACATGATTCTGGTTGGCTTCCATGCAGTGATATGAGATATTGTTGATGATCCACACATGTTCAAATTTGATTTCTCGCCTTTTCGACTCAAAACATTGCCGATTCCAGATGTTTGATGAGTGCATCAGTGCACGTTTTTCTGGTGGAGATTCTAATGATTCAGAGTCTGACGAATCATCAGAACTATGTTCAGATGAATCCTCAGCAGAATTATTCACCTCAGATAAAGTTGTAGACATGTTGTGAAGATTGTTTTGAATGTTATGCAAACCAAAATGACAAATACAGACTTCTACAACGATTGCTCTGCGTGAGTGTTTACATTCAATGTAAAATGTATACACACGAGCCATACAAAGTGAACGAGTGTTCATTGTATATAATTCACACATTTAGCTGCTAGCAGCATTCTATATAGCTGTCAGACCTCTAGAGGTTGGTTATCGCACTACCCCAGATATGGTCTGTTGTAGGCCAATGCACCACACTGCACTCCACTGCAATCAATGCATGAGATATGTTGGATCATTGAACAAGTGCAGATAAAGAGATTTGTACATTAAGAGAGAGAGAGGTTCGCCCTGTGAATGTTCAAAAAGGCAGCAGGTCTTATATAATGGATCTATTCTGAAAAAAAACAATCTATCGCGTTTTAGTATTACGGGTTGGTTAGACGTTTACTAAGGAAAGCCAATGTGCATACTAATATGAAACAAATAATATGAAAAGATTTGACATTTTATTTTTCGAAATAATCGGATTATCTACAAAATTGTTTATTTTTGAACAAATAATATTCAACATCAACATATATGAAACGATTCTGTGAAACACAAGTTAAGTTGAATTTTGAATATCTAATTTTTCTAAAAAACAAAATTCTTCACAATCAAAAATTTCCCCATAATTTTGTGATAGCTTTTTTAGTTTTGAATCTAAATAAAAATAATAATAATTGTATTATTCAATAGTAAAATCTTTTTAAGATTATCAAGACATACTAAAAGATTTTGCAACGTTTCCATCAGAATTCAAAATACAAATCATATATTTCATATATTCAAAACCAAATTTTCTTAGTCACAATTGTGAATTCTTAGATTCATGAAATATTTGTGCTTCTTTTGTTCATCAGAAGCGTGGATAGTTAACTTTCTTAAGTTTGTCTGAGGGATTCTTCCAATTTGGCTTGAATGAATTTTCCTTTCAAATTGGTTTGACTTAATGATTATTTGAAAAGTACAAAAAAGGTATTTTTAAAATTAATTATTAAAGTTTGTAACGTTCAGTCTATTTGATCCAATTTGCCAGCTTGTAGCACAGCACTTCGTTGAACAGCGTTAGATTTTGTTGTTGAACAACTCGCAGTGCGTCGTTTTGTATCAATACAGAATGTTTTCTGATAAAGTAGAAAATGATATACAACATTATTAAACATAAAGGAAAGTATAGTTCAATACCTGCGGATTAACTCAATGGCTTTGGATTTCAACAAAGAAGCCTTGTGTTTGTCTGCGAGAATTAAATAGTCAACTACATTTTTCTCGTCTAGTTGAGCACACAAAGAAAGTTGGCACACTTGTTTGAGTGAATCCATTTCGAACTGAAAGTACAACACGAGTGTTAATTATTAATTGACAAAAAACAACTCAATCAAACCTTGTCCAGCAATGGCAACATTTTGTGTGCCCATTGAGCCAATCCTTCAGTTTGACCATAAACGAGTGCAAGCATTCGCTCGAATGCGTCAACATCTTCAACATCATAGATTTGGACTCGATTTGTATCTGCAAACATTTGAGCAAACACTTTAGATCGAACTGATACAATTGACTTGTGAACTTTGAATTCTTTGGTGCCAAGTACAAAGACTGCGTCCGTGAGTTTTTGACTTTGATAAAACTTTGATAAATCACGCGCAACACTAAACTCGTGTTCTTGTGCAAAAGTGTTCAAGCCTGACTTGATTTCGAGTTTGTCAATGTTTTCGACGCAGGACACTGCACAGCGGATGACAAGTCGGTCATTCTTCAATATTTCCATTAATTCTTTATGGTTAATAAACTTTGGCCAACCTCTATCACACCCTTGGGATAGAATATAATTTGAGCTTTTTACATTATATTCTGTGCGAACGAAATCACAAATTTAATCAAATTAAATTAATTCATAACTGCATACCTTTTTCAAGGTCTCCCTTTTCGCTGTTTTCATTTACAACAATGGAAAACTGTACTTTGATGGCAATTTTAATATTTTTGTCAAATTTCGAACGCAAATATAACGACAAATGGTTTTTGTTGTCCTCGTTCACTCCGTTGGGGTATAGCTTGATTTTAAACTGCACAGACGAGTTGCTGTCTGATTTACCTGAAGGAAATAAAGTTGATTCGATGTAGTAGTTTTCAATTTTGTCAAATAATGGTGGACGACCAAACAATACTGACAAATGATTTTTATTAAATTTGTCAATCGTCCAAAGGTGAGAACATTTGAGCACTCTCGAGCCAGTGTACGACCAACTTGACAAGTTTGGATAGTCTGTGGCAGTTGGAGGTGACCAGGAGGAGAGGGATGCTTGAGGGATGTGCTTGAACAGTTCGTAGCATATATCTGGTCTGGATTTCATGAGTTTTTGCATGCTTCTGTTTTTCACAACACAATTTGCGTAGCTAGAAAGAACAAAATATAGAGAGTTTGAAAAGTTGCCATCATTTGTTCATCAGTTGAAATTATGCTCATCACTTGCAAGCCTTACCAGTGAATGTATTCGACGCATTTCGATTTGAGCAATGTCGCATTGTGCATGTCTGCGAGCAACAAAAGATTGCCAACTGATTCGGGATTGATGCGGAAACACATTACACCTTCACAGATTGACTTTAGCGAGTGGAGTTGATACTGAAGATTAATATTAATAATGAGTTAATAAAGAATATTAGCTTTACTGTTTAGATAACCTTATCTGCTATGAATAGCAGTTCGTCGGAAATATTGAACAGCTCAAGCGTTTTCCCATATAAATGCTCCAATAGTGTTTCGCATTCATCCACATCTTTTATTTCGACTCGATTGTTACTCTTTTCTCTCATGTCATGATCGAACATGACAGCAAACACATCGGACCGAGCACCGAGGATGGCCTTGTGGGCGGGCAACTCACAATTTTCAGTATTTTTACCTTTGTCAAATACGAGTACAACGTCGTACGATTCTTCAGAGTTGAACAATAGTCGAACACAATCTTTCTGCAAATTGGCTAAGGCAATTTTGTTGCAATCAGGATTAGAATTGTCAGCATAATCAACTACAACATCGTAACAAATTTCACACAGAATAGTTAGCACATCGCCAGGTCTTTCAAATGATGAATTTCGTGTATGTTCAATTTCAGCAGATAAAAATTTATCACAATAAAAATTGTTTCCATTGTTTTTAGATATTTTCTGTCTTGAATCTAAATCATAGATTTAAAATTTAAAATTTAAAAATTTAAAGTATCAAGACATACTAATACAAAATGGTGTAAAATCCCCATCCGAATTCAAAATGCTAATCGTATATTTCAAAAGCAATTCTTCTCTGTCACAATTGTTAATTCTTAGATGCAAATTATATTTAGCCTTCTTGTTATCTGAATCACATGAACTCAACTTGAGACTCATTTTGAGTTTATCATCATTTGGAGATGAGAAAATTGATGAATACAAAACATGATTCTGGTCGGCTTTCAAGCAGTGATATGAAATATTGTTGATGATCCACACATGTTGAAATTCGATTTCTCTCATTTTAGACTCAAAACATTGCCGATTCCAGTTTGGTTTGCTCTGTTTTGCTGGGGGAGATTTGGATGATATTGATGCAGACGAATTTTCACATTCGGAATTAGTAGGAGTTGAAGACATTATGACTTGGATCTTATGAAAGTTTTGAAAATGAAAAATACGTACAATATAAGTAACCAATGTTTTGTTGCGTGTTTGTTTACATCCAGAGCAAAATGTGAGTTAAAATGAGCATGGAGTTATCAGCACGATTCGCACATTTAGCTGCTAGCAGCATTCTATATAGCTATCAGACCAGAGGTTAGTTATCGCACTATTTCAGATATGGACTGTTGTAGGACAGTGCACCACATTTCTCTCGAATGCAAGAGAGAAATGTTTGATTGAGCAATCGAACGATCGATAAAATAGTGCAGGGAGAAAGAACAAAGTGACAAACGTTCATGGGTTGAGTGTATGGTGAGCCCCATGAGATGTTCAATGTTATAATGTTTTTTTAAAGAAACAAATACATTTCGCGATGATTTAATGTTACGAGCCATTTACTAAGGAATTCGAATGCGCATTTCTAGTTTCTTTAAAAATTTAAATTTTGAGATTGTGCATAGATGTGTAATCTAGAAAGTTTACCAATAAGGACTGATTGATTCTATTCAAAATTGATTTGACATAATGATCTGTGTTAATCATAAGAAAAAAACACACACTGGTATTTTTAAAGATTTATTTTTAATGTTTTCCAGTGATATGACAGTTATTTGTGCTATTTATTCCAATTGACCAACTTGTAGCACAGCACTTCGTTGAACAGATCTGGATTATCCTGTTGGACCACTCGCAATGCGTCGTTTTGTCTCAATACTGAATGTTTGCTGGTAAAATGCAAAATGATATTAAAAATTTAACGTACGAGAAACTTCAATACCTGCGGATATATTCGATGGCTTTGGATTTCAACAGTCTGGCTTTGTGTTTGTATGCGAGCATTAAATACTCAACTACATTCTTCTCATCTAGTTGATCGCACAAAGCAAGCTGACACACTTGTTTGAGTGAATTCAATTCGAACTGAAAGTACAACGCAAATGTTAATTGTGATTGACAAGAAAAAACAAATCAATCAAACCTTGTCCAGTAATGGCAACATTTTGAGTGCCCATTGAGTCAATCCTTCAGTTTGACCATAAAGGAGTGCAAGCATGCGCTCGAATGCGTCAACATCGGAAACATCATCGATTTGAACTCGATTTGTGTTTGCAAACAGTCGAGTAAACACTTCAGATCGAGCTGAGACAATTGTTTTGTGAACTTTCAATTCTTTAGAACCGAGAACAAAAACTGAATCAGTGAGTTTTTTGCTCTCGTAAAATTTTGATAAATCACGCGCAATACTAAACTCGTGCTCTTGTGCAAAAGTGTTCAAGCCCGACTTGGTCTCTAGTTTGTCAATGTTTTCAATGTAGGACACTTGACAGAGGATGACAAGTCGGTCATTCTTCCCCAATAGTTTACTGTTCTCCATTAATTCTTTATGGCTAATAAACTTTGCCCAACCTCTATTAGAGTCTTTGGATATTATATATTTTAGGCATTTTTTATTTTCTGTTCAAATAAATTGCAAATCAAATAAAATTCCAATTAAGCAGTGCACAAGTACATACCTTTATCAATGTCTCCATTTTCGCTGTTTTCATTTGCCACAATGCAAAACATTTGCTTAAAAGCAACTTTTGACTTTTTATCATATTTCAAATACAAATATAACGATACATGGTCTTTGTTTACATTCTCTGTAGTATTCCCTCCGCGAGGATCCATTTTGACGAAGAACTGCACTAGATAATTGTTGTTTGATTTATCAGACGGAAATAAAGGTGATTCCATAGAGTTGAGTTCACATTCATCGACTGACAAATAATTGGCTTTAAATTTGTCAATACTCCAACGTTGTGAACATTTGAGCACCCTCGAGCCAGTATACGACCAACTATACAAATTTGGATCTCCTGTTAGTGTTGGCGGTGACCAGGAGGAGAGGGAATCTTCAGGAATGTGCTTGAACAGTTCGTAACACAATTCAGGTCTGGTTTGAATGAGATGTTTCATGTTTTTTGTTTCCACCACACAACTCGAGTAACTGAACCAAGCAATAAAATAGAGTTACAAATGGTAATATTGAAGTGAACCAATCACATCATACCAGTGAATGTATTCGATGCATTTCGATTTGAGCAATGCAGCATTGTGCATGTCTGCGAGCAACAAAAGTCTGACCACAGATTCGGGATTGATTCCGAAGCACAGTGCACCTTCACAGATTGACTTGAGCGAATGAAGTTGATACTGAGAAATTGAATGTGAAATTAATAAATTATCATTTAAATATTTGCACAGAAACCTTGTCAGAAATGGGGAGCAGTTCTTCGGCATACTTGTTCAGATCCGGCATTTTCCCATACAAATAATCCAAGAGCACTTTGCCCACTTCAGCGTCCACATCAGTCAACTCTACCCGATTGTTTTTCTTTTCTTGCATGTCATGATCAAACATGACAGCAAACACTTCGGACCGGGCACTGAGAATTGCCTTGTGTGCGCGCAACTTGGTTTCATTTTTACCTTTGCCAAACACGAGTTCAATCTCGTGTGACTCTATTTCACTTTGAAATAGTTGAGCAAAATCATTCTGCAACTGGGATAGGGCAATTTTGTTGTGATCAACCAAATTGTCATCATCAACATCGTCGTAACAGATTTCACAAAATATAGTTAGCACATCACCAGGTTTATTAGTTGAACTTCGAGGGTGTCCAACTTCTGAGAAACGCAATTCACTGCAATCAAAAATCTTTCCATTATTTTTAGAAATTTTCTCCTTTGAACCTAAGAAATAAATTTAATATTGATTTTTTCCAAAATATTAAAGCATACTAAACGCTTTTGAAACACTCCCATCAGAATTTATCGAGCAAATCGAATATTTCAAAATCAATTCATTTCTATCACAATTGTTTATTCTTAGATTCATCAAATATTTAGTTTTCTTTTCATTCAAATCATACAGAGACAACTTGAGACTCATTTTAAGTTTATCATCCTTTGGAGATGAGAAGACAGACGAATACAAAACATGATTCTGGTTGGCTTCCATGCAGTGATATGAGATATTGTTAATGATCCACACATGTTCAAATTTGATTTCTCGCCTTTTCGACTCAAAACATTGCCGATTCCAGATGTTTGATGAGTGCATCAGTGCACGTTTTTCTGGTGGAGATTCTAATGATTCAGAGTCTGACGAATCTTCTGAACTATGTTCAGGCGAATGTTCAGATGAGTGTTCAGATGAGTGTTCAGATGAATGTTCAGATAAATGTTCGGATGAATCTTCATCAGAATCATTCGCCTTAGAAGTTGAAGACATGTTGTACAGTGAAATTGTTTTGAATGTTATGCGAACGAAAATGACAAATACATGCTTTTGCAACGAATGCTCCGCGTGAGTGTTTACATGCACATTTACAATGTAAAATGTGCACTCGAGCCATGCAGTGAAGTGAGTGTGTTCAGAGTATAATTCTCACATTTAGTTGCTAGCAGCATTCTATATCTATCTGTTAGACCAGATCACACTCACACGTTCAGATATGGCAGGTTGTAGGCCAATGCACCACATTGCACTCTGAAGTGGAATCACAACAGTGAATGTGAGAGAAATGTCTGCCCGACGAACTATATAGTGCTGAGAGAGTGTAATTCTACCAACAAAGTGACAAACGCTCATGGATGAGGGTAGTAAAAATTCGTATAATTACTCTCTATTTCGAGAAAACAATACTGTTCTTGGTGATTTATATTCGCGGGGTAAATAGACGCTCACAGTGGAGTGGTTGGTAACATTGATAAAATAAGTATGCTCAAGTCATTTGGATTTTTAAATCTAAAAAATGTTTTACTGAATAGTAAAAAAATAAATAACTTAGCACCAGGTTTTTATCATTTTATCTTATTAAATTGGTATTATTTAACTTTTGATCATTAATCTTAGAAATTGACAAGTTATGTTTTAAAAATTATAGTTTAAGATTCAATTGAAAAACAAACAATAATCAACATTTACCTTTCATTAATATTCAAAAGTTTCCTGTAAAACATAATTTAAAAAAATATTTTAATGCCACGTTGTTTGTTGAATTATCTCGCTATGTATTGCAACGAGACTTTAATTTGTTATAATGTTGACTCAAAAACTTATCAAACAAAATCACTAGAATTTTTAAAACCCAAATCCAATATTTATTTCGACAATAGCCGTGATCTTTTGAATTCAACACATTTCAATTAAAATTAAGTATGAAAAATTTATTTCTAATACGTTTCATAACAAAATAAAATTCATAAAAAGCGTATTTATACCATGGTATATAAATTAATAAATCAAATAAATACCGGACATGTGATCTGCTTCATTACATTCTAGCTAAACAAAATGTTAGTACGCGGATGTAAAATGTATTTAGGTTCAATGTTGGACAAACGTTACATACGTCAACAAGTTCCTGAGAAACACAATTACGAATGCGTCAAGGACGTAAATGACATTATCTTTGTCAATGCCGCCCAATGCCGCGCAATCATGATCATCAAATTGTAAAACCGCTTATTTTTATGGCTATTAAGTTATGATATATAAAGATATCATCTTTAAAATTAGAAGACAGTATAAGCGCATATTTTTTTGGTCATTACTTGTGTTCAAATGTTTGTTGTTTGATTTTTTGTTTTCAACTTTCATCACACAAAATGGAACTACAAAATCAAATAAGTGAAAAATTCAACAATAAATTTGTTAAAATTTTGAAAATACTTTCAACACTTTTAATTGTGCTCGGAAATGTGGCCGTATCATTTTTGATCGGATATGTAGTAGTAGTGTTCACGCCCGGATCGCTCTCTGAAAACACATCCAGTAATTATGGTTTCATATTTTGTATCAATTTTACTGATTCTGTTTAAATTCTTATTAAAGTAATCACATGTTATGTGATCATTTCACTGCAACTTGCGCAAGCTATTTTTTGTGTTATAATTTGGATTCCTCGGTTAAAGAAAAAGCATGCAGTCACAATTGTCGTCCAATACGGCTGTTTAGCTTTGAGCACAATCGATGGTGCTGTTTGGTATTATTTGTGCATACGCATAGATCTAGTTGAGCAAACACTGACAATATTCAACAATGCAATTATTGTCTTTGTCACGCTACTGCTCGTTCATGTAATCTGCTTCATTTTCATTCTGTGGACTCGAAAAGTTCCAAAGCTTGTGGCAAACTCGAAAATTTCAAAGCCAAAGCCATTATTTATACCGACAATCGTCCTAATCGCATGCACAGTTGTGCCAAATGCGGTTTACGCTGCTTTGATCTTTATTCAAAATGGTATTATAATTTTGCATATTTTTGTTAAAAAATAAATTTTTTAATTAAATGTTTCCGCAGGTCAATCCATTCCTATCATAATTGCGCTTGCTACACCTCTGTTGCTTGTCGGCTATGTCTTCTCGATTGTGCATCTGAACAACATTTGTTGTATTCGGGCAACAAAAATGAGTTTATTCAAAAAGAATCTATGGATTGTGGGCAACTTCTGCATGACTTGTATTATTGTGATTGCTTTTTATGCTTTAGGTAAGTGTGATCAATATATTGTCAAAAGTTTTCATAATGCGTTTTTTTCTCTTGTACAGTTCTTGCGTTTTACGATCCAAATAACATTTTAAATATTTTATACGCAATACCAATGATTGCGAATATATTTTACTTTGGTTTGATTCTGTGGAATATTGCAATCTCAGACTTACGAGGAAGCGAGGATGCTTCCGTACATTCGTTAAATTCACAATCAACTGCTTCATTGAATCATCAAATGAATCAATTGCCTGAAAATGATCAAAAACATCAAAATTTCTGGACAAAATATCGTACGATTACGGTAATAATCGTTATTGGATGCGTAATTCTGGTGGTAATTGGAATTGTGCTTTATTTTACTGTATTCAGAAAAATTTCTTCAGATCAAGGTAAGTTCAATATTTTTTTGCAATATAAGTAAACTCGTCTTACCAAAAAAGGCTTAGGGAATTAAGTTCCGTGTTACATTGTAAACTTTACAATGTAAAACAATCAAACTTATAATTCTAAGCTTTAACTATCAAAGGCACATTTACACGAGAAAACGTCTGTCAGGATGTAAACTTTACATTGTAAAGATCAATTTTGATGATTTTGATAGAATTGCCTCATTGGATTGTCATGGTAAAGATAGCGTTCCATTGGCGACATTCATTAAGAGTGCTCGTAAATCATATGCTGCATATTAATAATAACAACATATTAGAAATTATCCCAATTATTGTAATATATCTGTGGCATAGTACATGTTGTAGTCATATATAAGGATTTAGCGACAACTAGAATGTAAAGAATGTAGTCTTAAGTTGTAAAAACATTAGTTTTTTAGATAATATGGAAAAAAGTTGACTCAACTATTAGTCAAGAATTATGTTGGATTAAATTGTTACATTCTGTTTGAGTTTTCTGTTTCTTTTAATCCGGAATGACTTTACACTCCTTTAATAAGTTGTGTATAAAAGAAGAAGCAAAATTTGTATTTAGAACACAAATTTTGAATACAAAATGGACGGGAACTCAGTTGCCAATATTTTTGGCATAATCTTTCTTGTGCTATCATCATTACTTTTGTGCTTCTATTGTTATGGTTGTTGCTTTACACGAAGATTTTTCCGGAGAAAACTTCAACCTCGAATTGATCAAAACGATTCGGAAAATGATGAAAAATCACTTTCGTCATGTCAACCACGTGCTCCTGCAATCTATTTGAGTATTGTGTTTGTGTTTGTCGTATCAGCTTGGCTAGTTGCACTGTTCTTGATCTTACCGCCTACTCCAAGACAACAAATCATTGAGAGCACTCAAAATGTTGTTGATGTGCTCGTCTTTGAGAATCCATTCAATCTATTCTGTTTGATTGTGAGTGTTGTGATTGGGTTGATTTTAGTGGTGTTGATCAAAAATTTTCTCTTGAGAAAGTTCAACCAAAAGAACGAACCATCACAAAATGTAATTTTAGTAAATGGTGAAGAAGAAAATGTGCAAATTGAGAAAAATAATCCAAATTCAAATTTTAGTGGAATGTTATTTTGGTTGCTCAAGTATGCTTTACTGGTTGCTTTCTTGACTATTTTGGTGATTGCACTAATTGGGTTGGTCATTTATCTCAAATCGCGCAACAATTTACAAGGTGAGTTAATTGCAGCTAACTAACTAAAGGGGGACACAATTCCAGGAAGACTTGTTTCTTATCATCATCTCTTTTATGATTGCACAATTAATAACTGTCTGTCTCGGTTGTAATAAATTGCCTTTCGCTCGACATACGGAATGTCGCCTTATCACATATTGGCTACTCATTAGGTCTTTATCAAAAGTCGTTTGGACTAACAGTACAATTTACACAGTCTAAGCCAGAACTTTTTTGTGTTAGTAGCAAAAGACAATGAAATCTGCTTAAAATCTTAAAATTAAACCATAAAAAATATTTGCCAAAAATGGACGAAACTGTCAAAATAATCGTGATTGTAGTTTCTGTTGTCGTGACGGAAATTGTTCTGACAATTCTTTGTTTCCTCCCTCGATTATTCTGTTGCTGTCGTGGCAAAAAGATTGAAACTCAAAATGGAGATAATTCTGTTGTTTCATCAAATTCTCAAACTAATAATATTGTTTCGCCAAATCAAATTGCTGCACAAAAACCTGCTTCAACCAATAAAACTGTGAAAAAGCTCATGTATTTCATATTTTTGATTCTACTCGGCCTGGCAATTGTGGGCATAATCGCTTTTCTGGTGATTTACCGAATTCAGGGTCACGCAATGACTCAAGACAATTTACCGATTGTACTAATTTTTGTTTGTGTTTTTCTGGGTTTCATCTTTCTGTTTATTTGTTTGATTAATTTGAACTTTTGTTCATGTTCTTGTGTTGCAACGCCAAGTACGACTAGAATTTCATCACCAAAAAGTGAAAATAGCAACAAATTTTGTCGTTCATTTAAAATTTTTAGCTTTGTCTTTACTTTTGTTGGTCTTATTGTGGCAGCATTTCTTGTGTATTATCTTGTGCTAAAGGTTGATCAGATCCAAAGTAAGTCTTACAAGGTTGTTTTACATGAGTATTTAAACTTTTTAATATTTTTTTCTAATTTACTTGTAAATTGATGTATTCTTTTCAACAATTTTTTAAATCTGCCACAATTTCTCTTCCTCAGATCCACTCGACCCAATCGATCAAGCAGTACACGACATTGAATCACTTCTTTTAAACCTACAATCGCCCTCAACCAAAATCAATCCCGACTATTGGCAACAATCTCTAAGCATCATAACCAGATCAGTTTCTCAATTATCTAGTGATTCCATAATTGTAGAACTAAACAGCACGATTGTTGTAAAAATCAAACAAGAATCTGCTCAAGTACTCGATATACTTGTGGGCCAAAAGCAAGTTTGGGATTTCTTGACAATCCGAGAGCGTGCTCAGTCTGCTTCGACACTATTCACGACTGCGCAAGATTTGGCTGTTTTGATGAATTTTTACAAAATTACCGAAGTTACGGATCAAGTGAATGTGGATTTTGATACACGGGTATTTGCTGTAATTGCAGGAACGAATTTGACTTTTACAAATGAAGTTTTTGAAGTTGAAATTCCGATTGATGATTTGAACTATCCATTGGGAACAGAATTTTATGCAACAGCAATTTCGATCACAAATTTAGCACCTTATTTGTCGTTTGATTATGTGGTCAATGCGGAATCTGGTTTAATTGTGATTGACAATCAGAGAATTGAAAATCTGAAAATATCGACAAAAGCGTCGTACAAAGTTTACTACAAATCCAACATTCTCAAACCTTTAGATCCTGGTTATAGAGCAGAGTGCACTTCCTGGGACTCAGATTTGTTATCCTGGTCAACCGAATCTTGCTCCATCTCCGCCCAATCAGATTCAAACCAAATTGCTTGTGAATGCACCCAACCATCGATTGCCTATTCAACAGTAAACATTCCTGTGATTGAAATAATCCAAGAAAATATTCAACAACTGTGGGATAAAGTAGTAAACACAGACGACGATATGGACAAACCTGAATGGGTTGAGTATTTGCAGAATCTGACCGACTTGGTTTCACAGGCTACTGAACAAGAGGCACTGGAACAAGTGAATCGAAGCTCAGCTTGGAATATCACACAAAATTCCGTTGATGTACTCGATTCGTTGATTGATCAAAGAAAAATATGGAAAGACTTGAAATTCTCAGAAGCAATTCGCTCCTCCTCCTCAATATTCATCACAGTGGAAGATTTGTCAATTCTGATGGATAAAACTCAGAGAGAAGAAACTGCAAAAAATGAAAAAATAATCAAAGACAATATAGTTCTCGAATCGAGACTTTTCAATGTAATTGAAAATGGAAGTTTGGAATTCGACTTAGAGGGTTTCAAACTTTCGATTCCATTTAAGGGACTGAATCAAACCGAGAATGTCGCATCAACCGCTGCAGTAATCAGTGGTCTTGGGTCTTTTCTTTCGTATGGAAATTTGGAAGTAAATACTGAAACATTAGCGGTGATGGTTGAGATGGAACGAGATTTGAATGAGTTGAATGGAGATGAAAAGTTGAGTTTTAGGTGAGTTGGATTCTTTGATTTGTGCATTCATTTTTTGTACGACTTATTCCCTAGTTCCAAAAACTTGAATCGTCTAATATTTGGCTCAGTACCACAATGCGACTTTTGGAACTTCCCAACTCTTAACTGGTCAACCGAAGGCTGTGAATACAAACTATCGGAATCGAATCGAGATCACAGTGTCTGTGAGTGCACCCACTTGACCAATTTCGCCATTCTGATCGATGTGAGCAATCAAGAGCTGCGAACAATTCCCAAGTTGATTGTCACTTATTCGAGTTCAATATTGACTTGCATTTTCATCAGTTGTGCTCTTTATTTGCTTGTGAAGTACAACAATGATCAGGTTTGGCATCCAGAGGATAGTCGCTTCAAGATTCATTCAAATCGAATGTCACTGATTAAGTGTCTCTCGGTTTGTTTGTTGATTTGTCATGTTATCATTATGGTCTTTTTGGACGAAAGCTACTGGGCGGTAAGATTTTTGTTTGATCTAGATCAACTATTAAAAAATTATTTTTCTTATAAAAGTTTGTTCAATCTCACCTCGAATTCAATCTTCGAATTGACATTTTCTGTGGTCTAACATCGATCTTTTTACTCTACTTTCTGTTGGTCACTTTTTGTTTTATGCTCCTACTCAGTGTTCACATGCACAAGTCAACTTCCAAACGAACCAATAACGTATTCGGCATCAAAATGTTCAATTTCAAACAAAATGTATCCATTGCATTCTTATTTCCATTGGTAATTGTGATTCTGGCACTGTTGTACATTTACTACTTTGAATTGAATGGAAATAAGTTGGATGGATTTGAGATTAGTCCTGCGAATGGTCCCAAGTGGAATCAAACGGTCAATTCGATGAGAGGAGAGTATTTGTGAGTATATTTTAGGTTCTTAATCAATTTTAATTTTTCAATCAATTTTTCAGCTGTTGGATTTCATCAAGTGATTATCCACATCACATTTGGATGTTTATTGGTAAGGAAAAAGTGTAAAATTTTCTTCATTTTCAAAACCTTTTTTATCTTCTAGGTCCAATGACTGTAATTTTGTTGATAAATCTAGTCCTCCTAATCCGCATAATCTATGTCCGGTACAATCAAACCCATCTTGGCAGTCATCAGCGTCACATGGTCAAACTGTTGACCACAGCTTTCATGACCTTCAATTTTGGCATTCCCTGGTTCAGCTATGTGTTCTATGTGAATGAGTGGAAGTACTTTAGCAAAATATTCTCATATGTTTTCATCGTTTTAAATGGAACTCAAGTAAGAGTGTTTCTTTCTATAGAAATTGTACTAATTTTTAACTATATTCTAGGGAATTTGGCTATTTGCCGAGCAGTACTATTTGTACTGGTGCAAAATGCAAATGGTCGCACATCGTGTAGCCCAACAACAGAATTCAGCATCTACAACCAGATCAACTTTACTCACTTCGACGAGTTCAAGTTCGCCAAATGATTCTTCAATCGCAAATGAATCATCTTCTTCTAATGGTCCAAATGAATCTTCAATAAATATTAGAAATAAATAAATTTAAAAACTATTTTATTTAAAAAAATTAATCGAATACATTTTGCTTGTCAACTACCTCGCTCAAATCCTATCAAATCCAGAGAACCACGTCATTGCTGTCAGTGATGAGAACATGGTCGATGGTGATCGAACGGTGAGCGATACCTCCTTCTTGAAGAAAGCCAACTGCACCAAAAAGTGACTTTGACCATTTCGGCACTTGTCGTTCTCATCCAGTGCAGGTTTGGTTGTATCCATCAAATGATCATACACGGAACCTTTCGGATAGTACTCGGAAATGATGTGCAGTACACGTGTCTCATCAACATTGATAAAGTCATAGAGCTTGAGCAAATATGCGTGTTTTGGTTGACATTGGTAAGTCGAACGGCTTGCGACAGTTCCAGCGCAGTAGAAGCGACCAATGCTATAGCACTATAGTCAAAGTGGGTGCAAACATCCGAGGAGAGACCGAGCCGAGACGCACTGATTTAATCCAAACAAGATGACCATCACCGATTTTCAAGAGATTTCGTTCAAAGCACACTTGAGGGCACTGTTCGATTCAAAAAGAGCACAATCACACAAGAAAATTGCTATTGCAATGTATTTTCTGGAAGAAAAATTCTAAAATTAAATATTGATTATTCGTAAAATGGAACAGTTTAAACAAGAGATCAAATGGTCTAAACCTAACTTCATGCACATAACTACAATGTAAATGAAAGGCTTAAAAACAAAAAAAAACTAAGACTAATTATGCATTAAAATCGATTAATTTTAATTTATTTTTGTCTCGTTCAAACTCAAATTGGGTTTCAAAATTTTACAGAATACATCAAACCGATTATTAATTATTAAAATATTAACAAAATCACATTTAGTGACTTTGAATTCTACTAAACATCTTGAAGGTATACATCACATAGGCAGAATAGAATAGGACAAACTGAAATAAACATAATAAAATTGAATTCATTCCATAAGATTCTCGTGTACAAACCTTGAAGACGGTTTCATTGCAAATTTTAGCATAGTGACCAATGGTGAAGTAGTGTTTGTTCTTTGTGTGGATCACCTCGTAGTAATGTTGCAGTTTAAGTTTTTGAACTATCAAATTATCACCAAAGTAGTTGATGAGCAGAAACAGATACTTGTCCCCTGCATAAAGATACTTGATTGCGGCAATCATTGGCGCGAAAATCACAAACAAAAGCACTACAATCAGTGCCAACAGGAGAGCGGTATTGAATTGAGAAATGGACGCACTTTTCACAAAGAATATGATCGCAATGAAATAGATTGAGAATATAACACCTGAAGAAACTGAGAGCAACATTGTGTTTGACACGACTCGTCGATTGGTAATGATCGCATCTTTCAACATTACATGATGCTCTCCTCGATAGTTTCCCAATTTGAGTGCAACTAATAGAAAAACAACCTTTTTCGCATTACGACATTGGACTGCTAGACTTTGTAATTGAGTGTTGAGATTTTTCAAATGACATCCATTTACAAAACAGCCCAACATGGTACAGTGTGACACGAAGATTGACAATTTAATCATGTTCCACAATTCTGCAATAAGAAACAGTAAATCAAGAGAACCGAAAACAAATATGACGAAGTTGTAGTTTTGGTACACGATCCATTGGGTATTGAAGAACACAAGAGTACAGGCTAAAGCTTTACAAAAAATATATATAAATTAACATAGATTTTTAACTGAACAAAAACATCATACCATAAATAAATTGTACAATAATTTCAAATTTCTCCCACAAAATTGTAATCACAATTGCTCTGCATCTAATTCGACAGTCCACATTGGGCAAATGTGACAGTGGCCCATGAAACTTAGCATTTTTACAGTTCCATAAACTGATGAACCATTTTCTAGTTTCAGAAACACTTCGAACTGGATTCTTGTTCCATTTAAACTTTAATTTTGGATTCAACTCGAAAAAGTCAATTTGATTTTCGTACATCATTTGAGCGACTATGACACGCCATACGAATCTGTTTGGTTTTAGATACACCAAATAGTCGAGATAGGCAGCCATTGCGCACATTGGCACACAACTCAGGCCAAACATGGCGTTTTGAATGTAGAGTTGATAGAGGGTGGTTAGGGTTGGGTCATATTGATTGAGCGTGACATTCAACTCATGATCGGCATGCAGTGCATAGGTTTGCAGTATTGCCCGAATTGTGAAAGTGACTATGTAAAGATGGCGAAGCTTTCGTAAAGGTGTGAATCGATGTGGAGACAGAAAACAAACTTGAACGCCATCTTTCTCATCATTCTCCAACACTTTCGCCAATATACTCGAAGAGCAGTGAAAGAAATAGTTCATTTTTTTGCGGAATTCGACAGTCGCCTCTCAAGTCTAAAACACAATTAAGTCTGTATTTTGAAATTTTGCACTAAATTTCAAAAATTTAAAAATTCAAAATCGATTATTCTGCTTTAAAATTTTAAAATTTAAATTTAAAATGAATTTAAATTTTAAAATGTTATTTTGAAATAGACAGACATTTATGACGAAATGTGCTCCAAAAATATACATATAATTCCATGGTTTATGATATATGTTTTATTCATTAGGAGCGAGCGGACTTATTGCAGTAAAAAGTTCACAGGAATTTTTTGGTGAGCAGTAATAAAAATAGTGCACCGACCTAGGGTTGTCAGTTCTCACTCATAGTGATAGTGGATTCATAACTGGATATCATTACTACTTTCATTATAATGAAAGTTACATTGTAATTTCTAGTTTATTCTTCTCTATGAGTTGGTATAAAGGAAATACTCGATCCAAGGAAAGAATGTAGGAGAGAGCAAATAGATTTAATTAAAGATTCAGTTAATTGACGATTAAGAAATGAATTTATTTGACATATTTGAAATGTAAAGATCTTAAGAATAAAACAACAGTTCACAACTCATCAATAGAGATCAAAGTTTCCCTGGAGCCTAGTGCGACTGTGTGTAAGTTGGCACATCGACGAAATGGTTGTCTGCTGAGACGGGCACATTCCTCGATTCTTCGTTCAGGGCCGATGTCAATGCGATCATTTCGAGGGGCCGATATCACACTGTTCGCATCTTGAAAAAAGCTGCTCCAAACGAAGCACTTGAAGATTCGGGAAAATTTCAGAGATGAAAAGTCGTTCAGTGTCAAGGTGAGACTCGGTGATGAAAAAGATTGTGAGCAGACGAACTAAAGGGACTTGAGTGATTTGAGGTAGAGCTTGTTCGTTCAATGGGATACGGTTGAATCCAAAGTCAAGATGAAGATGGATCAATTGAGGAAGCAATGCCAAACATTGAGCCAACATGGTCACTGGCATAGCAAAGGAACCAGAGTGTATCGACAATTTGCTTAACAAGTTGAAGCGAATACAGAACAGTCTCATTACATCGTATTGTTCGACAGCTGGATGCTCAATACTGCCATATCTTACGGACAATGCAGTAAATTTGGCTGCAAGTCTTTGGTTAATTTGAACCAGGTCAGACACATTGGTCTCATTGCTGTGTTCTATATAAGTCAAATTTGTGGCATACTGCTTGAGTGAAGCAAAAATCCATGCATCCAACCAGAGATTACCATCAGAACAGAAGCCAAAAGTGGATAAACCAGACAGAGATGACAGCGGTGGCAGATAGAATGGCTCCATTCAGAGAGTGAGATCCAATTTGAGGTGTCGTAGAGATTAAAGTCGATTGATACAAACGAACAGATAGGCCACATTGGCGCAAAGCTCATGAGAATAAGCATTGCCATCATCTGGATGGAACGCCATTTTGAGCTTCAATTCTATCAAATGGCGCGAAAAAGTTTGATGAATTGAATCAATTAAAATATGATCGAGTTGGCGCTGTCGTGAACCAAATGCAGACTAGTTATGTTGGAAAGTTCCATGAGTGACGAAATAAAATGAATGGTCTGCATGTCATTACCAGACACTGAGAGAGCGTTGAATGTGGCTTGAACAGGTGATTTGACAATATGCCAAGGCGATCCGTCATCACGGCGAACCAGTTGAATCAAATTGGTTCCATAAATGCATGAGTTGACGCGATATTGGTTAAGATTTTCTTGTTTTCGATCCATAAGCAACACCAAACGGCGACGTCTCAACAACTCGGTACGACGTGACTTGTACCAACTTGTGCACACCAGTCCCACGGAACAAAACAGATCGGACAGTGGCACCTGCATGAAGATGGCTTCGAGACAGACAGAGGGGAATTTGGATAGACAGGGAGCCATGCTGGAACGAGCAAATTTGGTCGGTAAAATGAAGAAAAGGAGAAAAAATCAAGGGGAGGATGCAATGTTCAAGAGGCATCAAACAGTGTAGATAACCAACACAAACACTCAAAAACAAACTCGCTCACTTATTTATGCGCATGCGTACTTTGCAACTAGCGACAATTGGTGTTTTCAGTGCCATCTAGAATAAATCCAGATTCAAACAGTCTCTAATTGAGCATAGTTTTTGCTAAAAGGACATTCTGATTATATCTCTGATTAGTTGCATTATTGGCATAATGAAATTAAATTTATCTGATTAAAATACAAATTAGCATGAAACAGTCAGTTCAATTGTAGAAATTAGTGATTCAAACTTCAAATATACACATACAATGAATCAACAAATTGATCATTGTTGATTCAACAGTGAATTGTATGACAACAATTAATTGTCAAAGGATTCAAGTTCTCGCAGAATCGAGGAACAGAATATCATTCGTATGTGTCTCACTGTTTATGCATTTCGTTTTGAATTTTGTTTCAAATCTCTTTTTTTAACAAACAAAACACACTAGAAAATGAATGTTTTGAGGCTACGTACGTCTTTTGTGAACAACATTTGTTCATTTACTAGTGGGCCCTGCGGGTGCTAAATTTGAAATTTGAACTTATAAAGTGTAATAAGTAAGACCAAGGATTATATCCGTGGTCTTTAGTCTGAACGTGAGACCACTACGACGCACACACTACCTAACCTACCTAACAAAAACCCAATCCTACACGGCACCTGACCAACCTAACCTACCTAACCAAAACCCAATCCTACACGGCACCTAACCAACCTAACCTATCTAACACCTAACCAAAACCCATTCTAACACGGCACCTAACCTACCTAACCAAAACCCAATCCTAACACGGCACCTAACCAACCTAACCTACCTAACACCTAACCAAAACCTGCAGTTGGTGGAACTGCCTCAAGCTTTCAAAGTGTTTTGTGAGGTGGCAGAGAAAATCCACGAAATGCTAAAGGTGGACAATGGTTCGAACGAATCGGACGAAAACCGAGTAATCGAAGACCTGCTCAATGACAACTTGGAGGACGAACTAGTGGAATTAGTCGACAGACTAAACGTTAACAACCTCAACGACTTGTACCCAGAAATGCAAGACGAAACACCTCCCATTGACATGGACGATCTCTTTGCGGACCAACAATTCGATGACGAACTCTTCGCATGGGAAGACATCGAGTAAGAAGCAGAACCCATTAGGTTATTATTATTATTGTAAATACTAATTATTATGATCATTTATAACACAAAAAACACAAAAAAAGAAGAAAACAACAAAAGCCCAAAAAAACACATTTGTAAATATTTCATGCATCATGACAGGGACATTAGCAATCACAGGGTTAGTGCAATCAAGAATTATTCATTCATCACAAATATCTATTGTAACAAACACAATCGTAATAATCCAAACAAATAAGCAGGAGAACTTTGTGATCCTCAGAATATACA
This sequence comes from Rhizoglyphus robini, assembly GCA_023373905.1. Taxonomy (NCBI): domain Eukaryota; kingdom Metazoa; phylum Arthropoda; class Arachnida; order Sarcoptiformes; family Acaridae; genus Rhizoglyphus; species Rhizoglyphus robini. The sequence continues at coordinate 1,813,920 of JAKIJQ010000032.1, read as the reverse complement.
TTCTCAACAGACAATTTCTAATATTCTCAATTATAACACACATTTCAGGAGCAGGCATTAGACACTGTCTCCTTTTTGCCTATGAGCAAACTATTGAAATCGATTTTGTAATAACAAACTTTAAAATGCAACTAAATAAAAACAATTTTCAAAGTTAAAAAAAAAAACCTAACCAAAACCCAATCCTACACGGCACCTAACCTACCTAAAAAAGCCAAATCCTATACGGAATCTAACCAACCTAAGACCTAACCAATACCCCAAATGAATTGTTGGTCTCACTTTCACATTGTTGCACTCATTGTTGGATATGAGGAAAAACACTGGACCTCCAATCAGAAGTTTGATCGTGGTAAAATTTGAATGGCAACTATATCTAAAAACGACTTTTTAGTTTTTGAGAACGATATGCACAAATTCGCATATTTTTATGCATCTCTGCCAAATTTCATCCAAATAGGCCAAGAAACCTCAGAGGAGTTGCGTGCACAAAAACGGCCAAAAGTAAAGGGATAGTCTTCACTCACGTTCAGACAATAAAAATTGCTGTTTGAGCCAATATTTTCATTGCTTTGGTGATTTAGCTGTGTTATTTTTGTTTTCTTTTGTACCGAAACCTCTAATTCACCAAAGATGAGTCAACTTCGCAGTACATCCTTCACCTGGGTGATTGACAATTTCGTTACTGTGGACCATGTGATCCATACTTCTAATTCAGAAATCGAGCACGGCTTGATTTTGCTAATTTTCCGTCCTAATGAGGAGGAAAATCGAAATAGTAAAATTGAAGTCAATTTATTCAGTGGCAGAGTCGATAATGCCAATGAACAGTCCGATCAGAAAGTGCTGTGGACAATTTCGCTGATCAACGATAAAGGAGAAGAGTGCTATTCCAAAGGTATTTGTTAGTTGTGATTGGCCATAATGTAATAATTTTTTGATTTTAATTTAGCTTTTGACACAAATGTTCTTGTTCCGCAAGAACGTGCTTTAATTAAATGTGGTTCGTATTGTCTCGATCGGGACAATATTATGAATACTGCCAATGGATTATTGCCTCAGGGCCAATTAACTGTCAAGTGCACGGTGAGTTGATGTTATATGTTCGGATGCATTGATTTATAAATATACTTCTTTACTTTACAGATAATCCTTATGTCCTTTCTCGAATATCATACAAATTATGCTAATCTGGCCACATACATGCAGGCACGTATTGCGAACAATACGATTACTCGGGCACAAAAGAGTGTTCGCGAAAATTACCAATCACCACTTGAAAGTTGCAAGTTCAGTGATGTTGTGTTTGTGATTGGCGAAAAGGAATTCAGGCTGCACAAGATTATTCTATCCGCTCAATCGTCAGTATTTGCAGCCATGTTTGACAGCGATTTGGAGGAAGCCAAGCAGAATCGTGTTGAAATCCCGGACGTCGATGTGGAAGTGTTCGAAGCAATGATTCGTTTCATTTACTCAGGAAATGTCGATTCGGTCCAACAGTACGCACTCGACCTGTTTGTAGCTGCTGACAAGGTATACGAATACATCTCCTGATCTTATTTTATACTAATTCATCAATTCATTAACAGTACCAATTGGAACACTTGAAATCCGTCTGTGAGCAATCACTCATCTCTTCTCTCGCAACCGAATCCGTCTGTGGGGTATTTCTGCTCTCTGACATGCACAGTTCTAAACAGTTGAAGGACAAATGCATTGAGTACATGGTCGAGAATGCAAAGGAAGTGTGCCAAACCGATGGATGGAAAGAGTTGGTCAAAAGTAAGCGAATCGATTTGGTCGCAGAACTGTTTGAAAAGTTGGCCAACAAAGACGCGATTGATTGATTTGATTGTTGTTGATTCAGTTGACACCTTTTATTCATTTATTAACCAAACTTTGTATAACACAATACTCAATACAATACGATACCTACACAGACTTTACACATTATTATTCAGAGACTTATCTTACTTATTAAGAGAATTGTAGTTACGTCTGATAGAATTATTATAGGAAAAATTATACAGAAATCTTGACTGTTTTGTCCAAAGCTTTAAGGCATATTGTTCGCTTCTAAATAAGCACAAACGTATAGATACACTTAAGTACGATTAAGCCTTTCTCCATATCAGTGATATCTTTCAGTTCTGGTTTGTCTTTAGTGAACATATAACAGTTCGTACATTGGTCCAATGGATACAGCGCTTTTCGGCGTTTAGTTCCAAATCTTTGAAGATCAACTATGAAATATCAATGTATGAAAATTATAAGATTTGGTCACTACTAACCCATGGTACCACTGTTACTACAAACAGCTGTTTTGTGTTGTTATATTTTGTTGGACTTTCATCACCAGCGTGTTCAGAAAATTATATTTTTTGATCATATCTCCGAATCCAGATAACGTACAGGGGGGGCGCAAAAAGATCGTTACACTTTTTATTTCAAGCCTATCTTTAAGATATTATTTTCTTAAGATTTGAAACTTACCCTATCATTTCGGCCTCATTACTACCTTTAAATAGCACTGCTCAACTTGTCTCAACTCACTTCCGTTTCAGAGAAAATGGAACGGAAGTAAAATTTAAGAATGTGGATTTTTGTTCCATTTTGAGAGAAAATGTTTTCTTTGAGTGAATAGCCTTTTAGAATGATTAATTACCTTTCCAAAACGGTGTCATACTCCATAATCGATGAACTCATTCAAAAGATATGATAAAAATTCTGACACAAGTTGACCAACTCTACGAAGTTAAAATAACCGACAAAGACAAATCAAAGCAATGTAGTTCATATTTAAATGAATATTTACTTAATTAATTATAATCAGATGATAAATACAGTGTATTAAAATGATGTGTGACCTCCTCCAGATTCTTGGCATTCAAAAATTCAGGGAATGATTCTAATAACTTCATAAGTCGTTCAGGTGGAATCGAATTCCAAGTTTCGATGACTCTGGCGAACAATTTTTCTTTGTTTGTAGGCAGAGGTTGTTGCAGCACGGAATTTTGTAATTTGAACCAAATATGTTCAATTACATTAACCAGGAGAGTTTCCAGGCTACTCCCACTTTATCCAAATTTGGATTCTAAGGTCCTACTTCATTAAGGACCTTCTTCATTGTTGACGTTGCTGAAAATGCTGGCGCCAAGTTTTGTAAATTTTGATTAGAAGCACGCATTTTAGTGCACGATTGCGTTTTTGGAATTACAACAAAACATAATTTAAAAATTTCGTTGAAAAAATAAAATTTATAGACCGGAAACACAAAAATCCCAAAAAAAATATTTTTACTTCCGGTCCAATATTTTGAAAAAAAAGTGAAAATTTATTCATAGGAAAACGTATCTTATCAATTTAAGCAAAAATTAACTTATTTACAAAACCTAAGGTTGAAATAATACAAAAAATTAATATTTTAAAGTTTGAATTTTTAAAAATCGTCATCATTTTTTACATTTTGGATCATAACTTTTGAACGGATTAGTCGATTTTCAAGAATGAAAGCGTTTTTGAAAGATAATTAAATACTCTAAAAGACTAACACATTAAACAAATTAATTTAACTTTAAAAACAACTAAAAACCCCAAACCCAAATATTCACTTCCGGCCCAATTAGTCTGGAACGGAAGTGAATTGAGACAAGTTGTTTATGGCATTTTAAAGATATCGACTAAGCCGATATCATAGCCTAGGTTTCAAATTTAAAAAAAATAATATCTTCAAGATAGGCTTGAAATAAAAAGTGTAACGATCTTTTTGCGCCCCCCTGTAGAAGGCTGATTTTTGGAATGTAACCTTATCCCATCGTATGGAGAGTGTGTGCCAAGTTTGGTTGGTGATGGTGCAGTGGTTTCTTCTGCCAAGAAAACAACGGACCCACTCACTCGTGACAACTTCAAATATACACATTGATACGCTTGGGATATATTATATTATAAGATTATTTGAATGTTTTAATTGAGCTTGCTTGAAACATGCTAAATACAAACATCAGGTATGCACTATAAACATAGAAGAACTAAGGGCAATAATAATAAAGTGGTTGATTATTGAACAATCGAATCTCAATTTCAATTTACCTGATAAATGGATCGTCTTTTGATCTGTCCCATTGGTCTAATTGTGAAATAAAACTTTCTCCTTGTGGCCACCAGTCAAGTGTCATGAGCTTAACTTTAGCGGTCATCTGTTGAACTGTCAAGAGTTGCTGTGCTCGAATCAAGCATCGATTCCATCCATAAAGTGCATCACAAAAACGAATACAAATTGTACAAACAGACAACGTAAACAGAGTTTGCAAGAGAATCGCACCAAGAAAGAGAATCTTTTCACCAATCAAAGGCTTATCGTAAATGAGGGTTGCAATCGTGGTTACATTCACGGGCAAATTGGTTAACACGCACATTAGCATTATTTGACTTATACAGGAAGAGTTGATGTGTGAAGCTAGACGTAGAGTTCGGAAGTACTTTACACGAAACAGCTTCAATTTGCATGCCAACAAAGTGAGACTTTACTTTTGGTTTCGTTTGACAAGAGCATAACATTTGTCGACAAAACTCGACAACGATCCTCCAATAGAGCACAAGTAAATGTGCTGATAGAACAAGAGATTTTGCAAACTCCAAATAGAACAATTCGGGTAGTATTACACAAGCCATGAGCGCAGAGAATGGTTTCAAACAGAATTAAAATAAATTTTGATAAATCAAAAGTGCAAAACATTATGTTCAGATAGAAGAACGCTAAAAACCTACAATAAAGTCTTAAATGTTTTTTGTTAGTTTTTTAAAATTAAAATCATTATAAAAATATTTACATATTGTTGAAATCATGAGAGCAAGCGATTGATTCAAAACAGCAAACATTTTCTTCACATTTTGAGTGGTAACTTGTTCAAATAAGCCGAGTAAATATGGATCCAATTTATGATACATAAAGTGAGGCATATAGATTGCAATCAGTACCGGGGCGGCCTGTACGCAAGGTACGCGGCCGCGTAGGGCGCCGACCATGTCAGGGGCGCCGCTCGCGAAGCGAGCGGCAAATTTTAGGGGGTTCAAATTGTTTTTTAGCTAATTTCTGATATGTTGATTGATGAAAATGAGCAGAGTAGAGGCACCTTATCTCACAGATTTAGTTCTCAGACAATTTGAGAGAGCCCTATTCCACAGATTTAGTTCTCAGACAATTTGAGAGCGCCCTATGCCACAGATTTAGTTCTCAGACAATTTGAGAGCGCCCTATTCCACAGATTTAGTTCTCAGACAATTTGAGAGCGCCCTATTCCACAGATTTAGTTCCCAGACAATTTGAGAGCGCACTATCCCACAGATTTAGTTCTCAGACAATTTGAGAGCACCCTATTCCACAGATTTAGTTCCCAAACAAGTTGAGAGCGCACTATCCCACAGATTTAGTTCTCAGACAATTTGAGAGCGCCCTATACCACAGATTTAGTTCTCAGACAATTTGAGAGCGCCCTATGCCACAGATTTAGTTCTCAGACAATTTGAGAGAGCCCTATTCCACAGATTTAGTTCTCAGACAATTTGAGAGCACCCTATTCCACAGATTTAGTTCCCAGACAATTTGAGAGCGCACTATCCCACAGATTTAGTTCTCAGACAATTTGAGAGCACCCTATTCCACAGATTTAGTTCCCAAACAAGTTGAGAGCGCACTATCCCACAGATTTAGTTCTCAGACAATTTGAGAGCGCCCTATACCACAGATTTAGTTCTCAGACAATTTGAGAGCGCCCTATGCCACAGATTTAGTTCTCAGACAATTTGAGAGAGCCCTATTCCACAGATTTAGTTCTCAGACAATTTGAGAGCGCCCTATGCCACAGATTTAGTTCCCAGACAATTTGAGAGCGCCCTATCCCACAGATTTAGTTCTCAGACAATTTGAGAGCGCACTATCCCACAGATTTAGTTCTCAGACAATTTGAGAGCACCCTATTCCACAGATTTAGTTCCCAAACAAGTTGAGAGCGCCCTATGCCACAGATTTAGTTCTCAGACAATTTGAGAGCGCACTATCCCACAGATTTAGTTCTCAGACAATTTGAGAACGCCCTATCTCACAGATTTAGTTCCCAGACAATTTGAGAGCGCACTATCCCACAGATTTAGTTCTCAGACAATTTGAGAGAGCCCTATTCCACAGATTTAGTTCCCAGACAATTTGAGAGCGCACTATCCCACAGATTTAGTTCTCAGACAATTTGAGAGCGCCCTATTCCACAGAATTAGTTCTCAGACAATTTGAGAGAGCCCTATTCCACAGATTTAGTTCTCAGACAATTTGAGAGCGCCCTATGCCACAGATTTAGTTCCCAGACAATTTGAGAGCGCCCTATGCCACAGATTTAGTTCCCAATAAAATCTAACCGCCCAATTGGAGTATCTCCCCGGTCAACCTATTCTGGGATAAGATCTAACTGCCCAATTTTAGTATCTCCCCGGTCAACCTATTCTGGGATAAGATCTAACTGCCCAATTGGAGTATCTCCCCGCTCAACCTATTCTTGGATAAGATCTAACCGCCCCATTGGAGTATCTCCCCGCCCAACCTATTCTGGGATAAGATCTAACCGCCCAATTGGAGTATCTCCCTGCTCAACCTATTCTGGGATAACCTGTCAAAATTTTGAAAAACGTATTAGGGTACCCCCTTCTACAACAAAATAGGGGCGCCAAAATTTTCCCCCGAAAAATGTATAAGGGTCCCCCCTTCTACAAAAATCTTGCGTAGGGCGCCACAGACCTTCGCCCCGGCCCTGATTGCAATCAAAGGATACAATGAAGTGGCCAGTGTCACATATGGGACTGGCTGATTTTGATTGGCAAAATTGAATTCCACCATAAATGAGCCAATCAGTGGATCATACCATTGGGAAATGGGCACCGATTTAAGTGATTTCCAGGACAAACTTGCGGCCACCAATCGAAAAGTGAATAACACAGAATACAAATAAAAGAAACAATGCCAAAGCATTAGAAATTTACGTCTTTGATCCACAGATCGGCCGATTGAAAGATGCTGAACAAATTTATTAGGCAATATTTGATTCGAAATTGTGCTTAATCCTGATTTAGAAACAACGATTAGTCGATGGTAGGTAGGAAAAAGAGTAGAATTCATTTTGAATTCCTGTGTTTTTAATTGAAAGCAATTTCAAAATTAATATTTTTTAATTGTTTTTTCGTGCCTAGTATTTTCGATTTAGATTTTCTACCGTAGGTAAAATTGAAAATTCTTCGAAACAAATAATTATCATCAATCATTCTTCATTCTAGTTGATTGATTGATATTTTGTTGGCATTTGGAAATTTTGTTTCGTCAAACTTAATGATAAAGTTCGAGTCGGCAATTGAAGACACTTACTCAAAGAGGTCAACTTAAATGGTAGCATGAGTTTAAATATTTATTTTTTTTATTTTTTTTTATTTAATGGAAAGTTTTAAATTGAAATATGAATTAATAATTCAGAGCTTGGGTAAAGATATTTTTGCCCAATTGATTGATCGGAAGACAATTCTTCAATTAGGTTGAAAATTCTTAATAATTAATATTTAATTTACGAGAACTGTAAAATGTATTCAAAATTAAAATTTATTTTTATCGTTTTAATTGGGTCTCAAATTGAGTTTGTTGAAAAATTGGAATGCAAACATCAAGTACGCACTATAAGCATATAGGAACTAAAAGTTAAATAATAAACTAAATTAATATTTCATTTAACAAGTCAACCCAACGCGTCGCGTTCGCCACGCTAACGCTCTGCTCTCTTCAACGCGTGTGGAGTTGACTTGTTTAAAAAACCTAGTTGCCTCTGTTCATGATCGGGATCGTTGGGAACAAAACAATTTGACCTTTAAAATGATCAGTAACAATGACATAAACAAAAATATGACTTCGAGTACCGTTAGGTAAGTCTTTTTCACGAAGTTGAGTCAAAAACCCGCTTGTTTTAAAAAGTGAGTAAATTCGTCGACAAAACTGCAACACACACACCATTTCCCCAAATGTAGCAATATTGCATACGTGTTAACTAACGTTTTTAGAAACGTGTTAATGCCATTGAGAATTTGTCCTTTATTTTATCAATTTTTTAGTAAAAAATACCAATATTGGCCAGTTTAATATATCGTTGTTTGAGGAGATGGGTGTGGTGAAATTAATTTTCGAGTTCTTAAGATAGACTCAACACCTTCTAATTCTTAAAAACCTGAGATCGGAAATTTTTATCTAAGTATCTCATTGGTGACTAAAGAGGACTTCTCAATATAATATATTATTTCAAAGTAGACACTATTTGACATTCTAATTGAAGATTTCACTCATTTTCTGCGGTACCTTCATCTCGGTCAAGACTATCATGCTACCAGACCTTGAAATCGGAATCGCAAAGGAAGCTAAAAAATCCGAAAAAGATATTTCTAAATATTTAGTAAGTTTATTGTAAGGGCGCAGGTCGCATCATAAGATTATACACAAAGCCTAGCGTCAATTGGTACTGTCACTGTCACTGTCACTGTCACTGTCACTTACTTTAATAAGTTAAGTGTTTTTGAAAATCATTTGGTATATCATTTCGTACATAAGTTTTGTCCTATTTTAGTGAAATTGAACCGATAATTTTCAAAGAAATATGGAGAATTTGATATTGAATTTTGAAATTTGAAATTTCTATATTGAAATATAGACTTATCCAAAAATATGGTGAAAATGATCTAAGCGTTCAAATATCTTGAAAACTAGAAAGAATATCACAATTCTGAGTATACCATTTGATTCAGCGTGAAAAATACTATAGGAATTGACATTTGCTTCGAATTTTTTAAGAATAGATTCTAAGCAATAATTAATATTCATAGATTGTGCCTTTGAGTAGTGCTTTTATGCAAGACAATTTGGTGTGTGAAAATCCTACTCTTACAGTACAACTTGTGAATGTGTCACATCTCTACTTCCACCATGCATGTGCCCACCACGACGACGATGACAACCACGACTTTCAACTTAGATTATCAATTAATATCAATTCACCTGATAAATGGATCGTTTTGTAATGTGTCCCAGTGGTCCAACTGTGCATCACAAACCCAAATACAAATTGAACAAACAGCTACAATAAACAAAGTTTGCATGCTTAACGAGCCAAGAAAGAAAATCCGCTCGCCAATCATCAGTTTGGTGTCGTAGATCAGTGTTGCAATCATGGTCAAGTTCAGTGGCAAAGTGGTCAAGGCAAACACGAACAGAATTTTATCAACACACGCTGAATTGAGGTGTGAAAGAAGGTTCAATATGCCACGATGTTCTGCACTGAACGACTTCAATTTGAATGCCAACAAATTGGGAATCAACTTTCGATTTAATTTGCTTGAGACTTGACTTTTGTGAACAAAACTCGAAAGCGCCGACCAAATTGAGCCCAAGTTGAAGTGACAAACAAACAAGATCGCAAAGATGTAGTAAATTCCAAAGAGAGAGAAGCGAATTGTGTTGCAAAAACCATGAGCCAAGACTATGGTTTCGCACACAATTAGAGTCCATTTGGAAAAAACAAAGGTGTGAAAGGTGATTTTCAGGTGCAACAGTGCCAAAGAACCTACACAAAAGTCTTAAAGTCCTGGTAAGTCTTTTTTGTAATATGAAAATACTTTAGCATTTACTTACAAACGATCAATATCACCACAGCAAGCAATGGATTCAAAATTTTTGTAATTAAAAGAGTTTGAAGGTGAAGTAAGCTTGTTGAGTTTGAAAAGTTGTTTAATCTTACAGGCATAGACAAACAGACATTCCACTCGCCTGGTTGCACGATTTGAGCTTTCCAATTTGAACAATATTTCAACAATTGTCTGTAATTTTGTGCATTCTGTCCATTTTGTCCATTTTCAAAGATAATTTGATGGCACATTTCAAGTAAATAGCCATCCAATTGATGATAGATGAAAAAATGCATATAGAGCACACACAGGGGAGCCAGTGAAATGGCCAACATCATGTAGGGCAGTGGTTGACTTTGATTGGCAAAATTTAGCATCACCATAAAGCTGCCCATCAGTGAGTCCCACCACTGGTCAGGGTCCAACAATTTGAGTTTCTCCCAGGCGAAACTTGCCACAGCTATTCGAACAGTGAACAGGCCACAGTAAATATAAAAGAAACAATGCCAAAATAGCACAAGCAAATTGTTTCGACCCACAGATCGGCAAACTGACAGATAGTGCACAAAATTATTTGGAAATATTTGATCTGACACGCAGTTCCACGACAATTTGAAGAGAATGGTCAACCGATAGAGTGCACTGCAAAGTATTTCATTAAAATTCATTTTTGGAAATTCTTTGTTGAATGAACTAAAATTCAGAAATGAAAATTTTAAAAATATGATTTAAGTTTGTTTTCTGAAATTAAAAAATTTTAATCATCAATTTTTCGAATTTCAATTTAGTTGACACAGAATCCATCAGAATGCCAATCACTCACTCACTTTCTTTTCCATGACAACAGACTGGCTGTTTTTTGGTGGAGTAATCAATAAAGTTCAATTTAATGATAAAAGACGAGTTTGCACTTTGCCAATGAAAAATTAAATTTATTAATTTTAAGTTTTAATTTTGTTGAATTTGATAATGAAACAATATGAACAAATAGTTTTTTAATTTGCAGATGTTTTGATCAATTTGAGTATTTTTATGACTTTCGGTCCATTCTGTTTAGTCATTTGGACTTGATTATATAATGTTTTGTTTCGATTATTTGATTTAGAGATATTTTGATCAATTTGGGTCTTTACATGACTCTTGGTCCATTTTGATTAGTCATTTGGACTTGATTGTGTAATGTTTTGTTTGGTTTATTTGATTTACAGATATTTTGATCAATTTGAGTCTTTACATGACTCTCGGTCCATTTTGATTAATCATTTAGACTTGATTATATAATGTTTTGTTTGGATTATTTGATTTACAGATATTTTTGATCAATTTGAGTCTTTACATGACTCTTGGTCCATTTTGATTAGTCATTTGGACTTGATTGTGTAATGTTTTGTTTGGTTTATTTGATTTACAGATATTTTGATCAATTTGAGTCTTTACATGACTCTTGGTCCATTTTGATTGGCCATTTGGACTTGATTGTGTAATGTTTTGTTTGGTTTATTTGATTTACAGATATTTTGATCAATTTGAGTCTTTACATGACTCTTGGTCCATTTTGATTAATCATTTAGACTTGATTATATAATGTTTTGTTTGGATTATTTGATTTACAGATATTTTGATCAATTTGAGTCTTTACATGACTCTCGGTCCATTTTGATTAATCATTTAGACTTGATTGTATAATGTTTTGTTTGGCCTATTTGATTTACAGATATTTTGATCAATTTGAGTCTTTACATGACTCTCGGTCCATTTTGATTAGTCATATGGACTTGATTATATAATGTTTTGTTTGGTCTATTTGATTTACAGATATTTTGATCAATTTGAGTCTTTACATGACTCTCGGTCCATTTTGATTAATCATTTAGACTTGATTATATAAATGTTTTGTTTGGATTATTTGATTTACAGATATTTTGATCAATTTGAGTCTTTACATGACTCTCGGTCCATTTTGATTGGCCATTTGGACTTGATTGTATAATGTTTTGTTTGGATTATTTGATTTACAGATATTTTGATCAATTTGTCTTTATATATAATATCATATATGACTCTCGGTACTTAATGCAGTTCCCCTTCCATCTCCCCATTTGACCACCAATTTCACATCATTTTCGCCGTCAATCTCTCATGATGTCAAGCCTGCCATATCACCAAGTTAATTTCTGTAACTAAAGCCTCAAGCCACTCTATTGAACTCTTACACACGAAGCCATCAAGCATCAAGCATATGACAGATCTTATAAATCTGTTATAACAGTTATTATATACATTGATATATTATAACTGATCACTCAATTTAGTCTCTCATTTTAGTCTCTCACTTTATACGCTCTGGTACGGTAAGCTGTACCTGCGCAACACTCGATGTTGTTAATGTCGTCTAGTGCTTAGTCTCTCACTTTAGTCTCTCATTTTAGTCTCTCAATTGTATTATAAACGACAACCCGCATGAGAAGTTTGTTTTATTTTTTTACAAATTTTACATGCAATAAATAAAATGAACAAATAGTTGAACATGAACATGAGTATGAACATATATGCATATCTATGCATAGACAATAGAGTAGAGCAATTATTAGATCTAATCATATTAATCATATTATTTTTATAAACTAATTTGGTTGATTGAGTTGATTTGGTTAGCAAAATTATGAGTTTTTTCCATCCAAATTACCGATTTTGACTTTACTATGACTCGCACAGCCTGACGACCACTATTGTGTCACTCTGTATAGTCTTTTAAAGCGAAAAAAGTTGGCTTAAGTGTAATGCACTACTTTGCCTGCATTAAAAACAGAAGACGAACGAAACAAAGTCAAATCTCGCAGTGGTCCAAAAGTCAATATACATGACTTGACTTTACAATTCGCTTTCTCCTGCGTTACTTGGTAGATTACTTTTGGACTTGAAGTGTCTATTCGATCACAAACAAGTTAGGCTGTAATATGCCGTTTAAAAATTAGAAAAATTCTCATCTTATCTCAAATAATAAGCATTTTTCGATTTATCAAAATTTTGATCTAGCATCGTTATCGGTAAAAATTTCAAAAAATTGTTTACAATAACGAAGTTCGTTCTATAGAAGTTCTATAGAAGAACCAGTCCCAAAAAAATCAATAAACCATCAGTTAATTAACGATTATTGATCAACATAATCAACATTGAGAAGACAAACTTGAGACTAACAAACACTGTAACCCACTAAAGTTACCGTTGGTAATGTTACCAAGATCAAATGTAATCGACTCCCATCAATTTCTTTTTGAGAATCTTCATAAACAACACAGTGAGTGCGCCAAACAACTTAAAAAGACAAAACAAAATTAGAAGACAAACAAATCAAGCCAATAATACAATTTCAAACATTCGAGAATCAATTAGTCCATTGTTCACAAAGCGAAATCCGTTTCGGATACCTTTGTAATTCGAAATTATTCTGCTCAACTAAAGTTGGAGAGTTTATCATTATTCAATACATCTTCAGTCATGTTGGACATCACTTACTTTTAACAGTTGAAGTCGTGTTGGTTGAAGTGTTCGAGAGAATGTGTAGGCGAAGCGTAGATTCGCACGGTAAATGGCCACATTTTGTCTCACAATGATCGAAGACTGACTAGTGATGAGCATGATTATGCCAAACAGTTCAATTGGGTAGCATATGTCAATTGACCTCTTGAAAATTGCATCCACCTGTCCGAATATGGCAACATACAGTAGACAACATATCATGACAACAAATCCTAAAACTAAATCCGTGATAATGAAACTCCAGAATCGATTATAAACGCTCAATTCGTGAAAAAGGCTCGATACTTTTTGATTGTACACTAGAAACTTGTTCCACACCACATAGCGCGCAAGTGGAACATTCCCGTGGAGGTGTCTGCTCTTTGAAATTCGAGACACTTCTTTAATAAGTGAGTCAATCTTCCTAAGTTTGTATTGCTGTTTCAGCTTAAAGTAGTTGGTCACCAAATGAAAGTAAAACGGAGTGTAAACTAGACCTGACAAAATATTTTTGGACTTTTATTGAAGTTGAACTAACAAATACCAACTTACCCGCAGTGCTGTAAAAAGTCCAAAATTGGTAGTACAACAAGAGCCACAAGTTTCGTGCCGTAAAGAGGTTTCCATTCTGAATTGAGTTGTACAAGTGATAGCCCACATAGAACAAATAAACCACTAGAAAGGAAGCCACCATTACGATGGAATATATTTTCCTAATTCTTGCACGTTTGTTCAAAATTCTGTCTGATTTGTCTTGTTTCCAAACTTTTAAACAGAAAAAAATTGATGAAAAGTCAATTAGTAGAAATATAGTTAAAAGAAACTTACACTTTCCTTTGTAGTAAACAGTTTGCTTCTGTATGGCATCGTTCCACACAGCAAACATCAGGTACTCAGGGTCAATGTTGGGTCGTAGTGTTAGATAGCCATAGATGAGCAAGCCTTGAGTGATTGCTGTCAACAAAATCAGATCAAAAATGTCCCAAAAATCGAATGGCGTCATCTGGTGGCTCATCAGTTCGGGCATTCCTGTTGGATCGTAGTTGCCATACCAAACGAAGATGACGTAGACATTGTCGAGGTGAAAGTACAGCATTGCCAAAACAGGCAGAAAAAAGTGTAAATTCACTTTCAACCAGGAGAAACGAGAAAAGCTCCTCAGTGGGCGAGCAGCCTTCAATGTCTCATATTCATCGAGCGAATTACAGTGCTTGATAGTGTCAAGTTCAAAGAAAAATTCTCTCAGATGCACATAGAGAGTCATGTAGGACATTTTAACGTGTTTGATGATGAAATAATATATTAAAATTAAAAATTGAAACATGTTTCAGATAGGATTGGCTGGTGATAATAAATAAGGGAAGAATCGACTGAGGCAGAGTGGGTTCTCACTGTCAAATGACACTCTTTTGAAGTTTGCCTTTTCCGAAGAAGACAACAGATAAATAACACATTACCCCTACCTACTACTAGTATAAAACCAGCAGCATGCGCTATGAAACCATTTTAATTTATTAAGAATAAGTAACGCCGTTGGCGTGAAGTCGGAGCCGGTGTATAACAGACAATAAGTCAGACACTCAATCACACAACCATCAGTTATACTCTTTCGATGACTGGTTACTTTTAAAATTAAATATTAAATTAAATATAAGGAATTCCTATAGAGAATGTGTTTTGAATAACAAAATTAAGTGAAACAAATGTAAACCTTATATTGAGTATTAATATATTGATCATATGTTGATTAATATTATTCTTAGTATTAAAAATCTCAATTGAAACTAATTGGTTATTAATTATGAATGAAATATGAATAAAAAATGAATAGATTAATATGAAAGTTATTAAATATTTATATAATTAAATTCAGATAATGAAATTAAGATTGTGACCTTTTAAATTAAATTGTTATATGAAATGAAACCACCTCTATCTTTTTTTTGTTTTTTAGTTTTTTAGATTTTTTTTGTTTTTTAGTTTTTTTGTTTTTTTAGTTTTTTAGTTTTTATTAGTTTTTTTTGGTTTTTTGTTTTTATAGTTTTTTTTTGGTTTTTTGTTTTATGGTTAGGAGTATAAATATGAATTGAAATGCGTATTTACAAAGTAATAATGAGAATTACTTGTTCTGGGGCCAATACTTGTTAATAAAGTCCATTTTTTGTTTATGAACAGCAGTAGTGGCGATGGCATCAAGTCTCGATTTAGGAAAGAAGCCATCAATGACCAAATCGGACAATTTCCGCACTCTACTCAGTGCCACATATCTCAATCCTGGAGCTATTTCTTTATCCCCAATGTTGACCACTGCTTTTGCAAGTGTCTAACCCTGAGACTTGTGAATGGTCATTGCATATGCAAGTCGCAATGGCAGTTGTGTACGAGTGCATGACACGCCGTCCATTTTAAAGTGACTCACCACTGGGACAATGGGGAACAAATTGCCTACCAAGCATGGTCCTTGATAATCATCAAACTCAACTAAAGCATATTTTGGCATTGCTGGTGGATGTTCACCTGGTGCAAACACAATCGCTCTAACTTTACCTGGAGAACCATTGACCAACTTGCCTGCCACCCACAAGTTTTGCTTTAATGCAACATGACAACCAATTGTCAAGTACAAAACTGCTTCCAAGTTTGTGTCATCATCAGTTGCTGAAAAGGCTGTGTTAGGTACATTCAACGAGACAATTCGAGCCACTGGATCACCAGATGAACGCAACACATCCTTGTTTCTCTTATCGGTCATCTTAATTTTGGGACATAAATATGGCGCATTTTGGAAACTCCTCCTCTCCTCGCAACGAAGACAGCCAGTTCGGTTACAATGGCAGAACACAGCCTGTGATCTCCGAGACATTAACAGTTCATAGTCAGCTTGCGTGACACTGCCTTTCGATAGGTTTTTAAGTGCAACTCTAAATGGATTCATCGCCTTGTTGCCTGTGACATTCTTTCAATTCAACAAACTCATCGAATGCATCAAACACTGCTCTCCCAGCAGCATTGTAAGGTCGAGTGAATTTAAGAGAAAACAAAGCAGTGTCCTTTACCGGTGGAAGCTGCAAAATGTCACCAAAAAAGAAGATCATGATACCACCGAAATAGTCATTACAATATGGCTTGGCTTCTCTGCAACGTTTTTCTAAATGATGCAACATTGCTGCTCCAATCATGGACATCTCATCAGTGATGATGAATCGAACTGATTGCATCTCAAGTTGGAACTTTCGAAGCGGCTCACCATTGAGTTCCTCAAATTCGCCCATTTGAATTCTGAACAAAGAATGAACAGTTTTGCCACTCACATTGATTGCTGCCATTCCAGTTGGTGCGACAATTTCAATTGAATTTGGACTGAATTCACTGATTACTTTTGCTTTGATGGCTTTGATCACGGTACTTTTACCGCTTCCTGCCTGTCCTTGAACTGCCACAAACCTAGGAGGACTTCCTTGCTGATGCTTGATGTACGCAATTTGCTGATCACAAATGTCCAACAATTGGCCTTGTTCAGCTGACAGAACAATGTTTTCCTCTGGCACATCGTTTACTTGAGCAATGGGTGCATTTTGTTTCTACGTTTTGAGAAAATCCCTAGCCTGTTCCTCTGATGGATATCTCTCTGACGCACTTGTCCAATCATGCGTAAGATCAAGCAATCTGGTGCCAATTTCTGGCTCACCAGAATCACTTTGCATTGCTACAGCAGTTGTGGCTGCTACTATGCACGGTTCCAGGTCTCTTCCACCGCTTAGACCTTCAATCAATTCGCCTTCATATTCTGGCTCAGGAAAGTCAACTGGTTCACTGATTGCAATGTTAGTACTTTCAAATCTACTCCTCCATGTTTCGTGAACAGTAAACTCTTCAGTAAGCAGTTCATTAAACTCTCCACGGAATGGAATGTTTAGAATGACTTGCTGGCGATAGAACTGTTCGTCGTTCTCTGGTTCACCAGTAAGTTTCAACTTTGGAAATACTCTCACAATTGCCTCTTTCCTTCTGCGTCCACCTTGTCTATTGATTGTTGTCACATACTCGAGCAAGGACATTTCCTCCATGTCAGGTGCTCTGCCTCGGTACAGATCAAACCACGACAACCCACCAGTGGTCACATTGTCATTGTTGTCCACAGTTACTCGTTGCAACTGCTCGTTTGAGATGGTCAACGATTCAAATTTACGAGAGCAGTGAAAAAGAGCCCAACCGAGCAAAAGATGGATTACTTCCTGAGCGGAATAATCACGCTCACCAAGTGAGGAAATGATCATTTTCTGCAAAATCTTTTTTGCAGGCGTTTCATCCAATTCATTAGTGAGCAACTGATTGAGCAAATCTAGCAAAGAAGATGACGACTTTTCGCCTTTGGATGCATATTTAGCAATGTAATTGAGCACTGCATGCAAACTGGTCACTGTGGAGAAGTCGATGTTGGCTCTCCATGTTACCATAAGCCAGGCATTGAATCGTTGCATTAAAGGGTCATTTCGCTTTGGAATATATTGAAAGTAACCATCAACAATTTCCATGACACTGTGTTCTCGTTCTTTCATAGGGAATTTGAATCGACAAAATTGTTTGCCGTTGTCAAGTCGCAAACAGTGAGAACCACATTTTGTATGGCGTTGCACAGTGTTGACCATATCACTTAAGTCATTAACCCACTGAGATGAATCGATGTCGGAAAACCTTTTCCTACATGGATGCACATACACATTGGGATCGGTGTTAATGTTCGTAGTCGAACTCGAACGTGACATGGACCGTGTGGTTCGACGGTTGGTCGTGTTTGGGTCAGCATTGGAAGTGCTCGGTACAGGGGCTGCTGGAACAGTGCTGCTATGTGAAGTGTGATTAGTTTGTTCAGTGTTGGTTGAATTTGGTCCGTTAGGGTTGATGGCAGTGCACATTCTATCGAAGTACAGTCTGACTCGCTCCAAGTCAGCATCAGTCAATGATGAAAACTTGTTGGCTGGATAATCTCCAAGCCAAAGGAGGCCATGAACATGAGGACTACCCCTCCACTGCCACTCAAACCTGTACCAATAATCCTCAATATCAAAGACATAGCTCAAAACCTCATTAATATAAATTCGACAACGCTCTTGAAAGTAATACGAAACAATGGCAGGATTGTCATGCATTAGTTCACGCCGTTTGGCCTCAGTCAATGTAGCACTGTTCAACTGGGGATCAATCAAACGAAACAGATCAGGCCAGTGATAGTCAGCGGCTGACAAAGTGAAAAAGATTGTCGGAATGCCAATTTGGTCAACCATATCCAGCAGTTCACCACATCGCTGTCGCCAATATGGCTTGCTGGAACGGATTTTGGCGCAGTACACCATTACTTGGTTGACAAAACCTGGATCATTTTGTAATCTTTGTTTAATCTCAAAAGCATTCAGTGGTGCTAGCCTTGACCTTTTGATGTACACACCAACTGCACACTGAGCTTGTCTTCGCATGACAGTGTTGAAGGCAAAAAACCTAAACCTTGGGTCATTAATAAACCTTCTGTCATGGTAATACATAAGAAACTTAAAATACTCCTCAAATAACACTTCTATTTTCCGCGGTTGATTCAAGTCTGCAGTTCCGTACGGAAACAAACATGGAAAAGCTTTCACTATGTAGCCTTCCTCAGTAAATTCATTAATTGGTGTACGAGACATAGTTGGATAAGGAAGATTAAGGGTATTGTTGACCTGTTGCTGTTGGTCAATTGGTTCAAACAGAGGGACATAACTTTCGTTCAATGACTCAAAATTACCTGTCGAGTCATTATCAGTAAGAGACATGAGCAAAGGTGTCAAGTCACCATCATCAGGAATTTGAGACAGATTCTCCTCACTGATTATGATGTTCTCGTAATATTTATTAAACCGTTTGAGCCAAAGAAGTGCAGTGCGGAGTTTGTCTGGTCGAGCGGTGAATAAACTAATGCCGGTAGAAGTAGTTTTAGAAAATAAAACAGTCGATGGAATTTGACGTGGATTGTGTGGCAAAATGCTTGTCAACGAACCGATGTTTTGGTAAAAATTTATCACATTACCTTTATAACAATATTGTGCCCCTTTGACACGAAAGACACTCACTACAGGATGGACTAATGCAATCAAGATTTGCTCAATGTACGTTAGCCAGTCAGTTCAGGCGGAATGGAACCAGGCTCCATCTTATTAACTGCACTAAATTTTTCTTGACCATTAGGCTTGTTGCATTGAGTGCAAACCGAGAGTAAATCAACTTTCAAGCCTGGAAATGATCGAGCACATTTAGAACACCTTATAAAATTAATCTCTGCAAGTGATTTGTCAAAATGTCGAGCTTTATTAACCATTGTTTTGTTGTAGGCAGTGAGAGAATTACCGATTAAATACGATTTAGGTTGTGGATAAATTGGTTGTTGAGCTGGCTGCTGAGGAGTATTTGCTCTTAGATTCTGCATGCCAACTCTATTCCTTTCTTCCGAATGCGATCATTTGTAGGCATTTTAAAAATATAATTTAATGTGTTAGAAAAATAAACATTTATCAGGGATATTTAGAAAAAAATTCAAATATTATAAACCCCAAAACAGCAAATTGAAAAATGAACTTTTAGATGTGAAAAGAAATCAAACACAAATATTGCTTTGAGTAATATAAAAACCAAAACCACCGAAAAGTTATACTTTCAGGAAGAAAATCAAATCAAACAAAACGCACACAACAAAGGCTTACTTTGATGAGATATAGAAACGCAAAGATTCTGTCAAACTCGTCTGATCAGACGGGACAGGCAAAGTCAAGTAAAAAGATATTAAACAAATTTGAAAAATTTATTTTAAAAAATTGCAACTGAAGACAAAAGTGACTTCTTTCTCTTTCTCTACACAGGAACAGGATAAGAGTGATCACATGTGCGTTTACTCTCACGTTGAGTTGAGTGAGTTGAATGAATAGAGAGACACGGAGAGGTATGCGTTGTGTGTAATATGATAAGAGTGATCACATGTGCGTTTACTCTCACGTTGAGTTGAGTGAGTTGAATGAATAGAGAGACACGGAGAGGTATGCGTTGTGTGTAATATGATAAGACTCGAGTGATTACATGTGTGGAGAAGAGAGTGCAGCATACTTGACAAACATTCTTAGTGTTCATTGAGATCATATATTGTGTGTGAAACTGTTTATACAAACAGCGCTATGCCAATAATTGGATAAATTAGATGTGCTTTAATTGAAAGTGTATTAGATGGTATGGGAAGAAAGCTCGAAATTGTGTTGACTTGATTTAATAGATCACACAGACTTGCAAAGTACATGTCTTGATAGTTGTTCAATGTTTATGAACAGATACAGTCAACAGTAATTTGGTGCAAGGTAGACTGTAAGTGTAGACACAATCACTGCACTATTGCGTGGGTTTGTTTGTCAATGCGCATCCCCTTTGCGCACAGCGGGCGCGATTGTCGGCTCGTGTGCTTGTCTGTTTCGCACACCCACTGTTGACACTCGGTCCCAACACATTTCTATGCAAAATATTTGAAAAATCACTGCTCCGTTGCCCTTTGACCTATAGTGACATATTTGGGCACTGCACATCTTCACCCCAACCAGAACATTGAGTTAAATTTTCAGACCGATCCATTGGACCGTTTAGCCGGAATCCTCTACACAAGCCTTTTCCAATTGAGTCAACGCAGAGTCGTCACTACACTTACTCGCTCGCTTCGCTCGCTCGACGTTCCGCTCCGACAATTACCTCTACCGGTAAAGTAGGTCTAACAACTAACCAAGTTGATGTTTGTTTTCATCCCACCTGATCCCACTTTCGATCGATTCATTTCGACAGCAAACTCTCTTCACAAACTTGGTGGATCTCCTTGTCAAGTTACATGACAAGTCCTTGACAACTCGTGCATAAAGTTTTGTGACTCTTGGCTGACATTCAAATTTGCCCATTAAGAATGGAAAATTTTATTTCAATTTACCAACAACTGCGTCTTACATTGGATTTGCCGTTTTTATAATGATCACAAACCGAACCAGTAGCTACTACAATTCGATCGATTTTTATTTATTTATTTGCAAAACAATTTCTTCGAGTGAATTTCATTCTATGAGCGAGTTGAATTTAAAACAAAATCAACTCACTCAGATGGACAAAAAGTTGGACAATCAGTTACTCTAAAGGGCAACTAGTTGCCCAATTTGGCCTAATTTGGACAATTTAGCCGATTGAATTGCGTAGGATCGATTCCCGCCTGGTAAATTAGGCTTAAGTGATACCTCGCTAAAGGGCTTGCTGAGAATGAGCTAAATTATGAGAAACTATCGTGGCATTAAAAAGCGAATTCACTGATCATCATGAATAAGACAAACTTGAGACCAACAAATACAGTAAACTGCAAAAGTCGGTCGCATGTAATGACCATGTGCCCATATCAAATGTAATCGACTCCCATCAATTTCTTTTTGAGAATCTTCATAAACAACACAGTGAGTGCGAAAAACAACTTGGAAAAATAAAACAAAATTAGAAAACCAACAAATCAAGCCAATATTACGATTTCAAACATTCGTGAATCAATTAGTCCATTGTTGACAAAGCGAAACCCGTTTCGAATTCCTTTGTAATTCGAGATTATTCGGCTCAACTAAGGTTGGAGAGTTTATCATTATTCAATACATCTTCAGTCATGTTGGACATCACTTACTTTTAACAGTTGAAGTCGTGTTGGTTGAAGTGTTCGAGAGAATGTGTAGGCGAAGCGTAGATTCGCACGGTAAATGGCAACATTTTGTCTCACAATGATCGAAGACTGACTTGTGATGAGCATGATTATGCCAAACAGTTCAATTGAGTAGAATATATCAATTGACTTCTTAAAAATTGCATCCACTTGTCCGAATATGGCAACATACAGTAGACAACATATCATGACAACAAATCCTAAAACTAAATCCGTGATAATGAAACTCCAGAATCGATTATAAACGCTCAATTCGTGAAAAAGGCTCGATACTTTTTGATTGTACACTAGAAACTTGTTCCACACCACATAGCGCGCAAGTGGAACATTCCCGTGGAGGTGTCTGCTCTTTGAAATTCGAGACACTTCTTTAATAAGTGAGTCAATCTTCCTAAGTTTGTATTGCTGTTTCAGCTTAAAGTAGTTGGTCACCAAATGAAAGTAAAACGGAGTGTAAACTAGACCTGAGAATAGAATGTTTTAGCGTTTGCATAATTTGAATTCAACTTACCCGCAGTGCTGTAAAAAGTCCAAAATTGGTAGTACAACAAGAGCCACAAGTTTCGTGCCGTAAAAAGGTTTCCATTGTGAATTGAATTGTACAAGTGATAGCCCACATAGAACAAATAAACCACTAGAAAGGAAGCCACCATTACGATTGAATAGAGTTTCTTTATTCTTTCACGCTTCATCAAAAATCGGTCAGATTTGTCTTGGTTCCAAACTTTTTTAAGCAACGAACAAATTGCAAATTAAAGAAAAGTCAATTAGCAGAAAAATATTCCAAACAAAACTTACACTTTCCTTTGTAATAAATAGTTCGCTTTTGAATGTCATCTTTCCACACAGCAAACATAAAATACTCAGGATCAATGCTGGGTCTCACGGTTAGGTAACCATAGATGAGCAAGCCTTGAGTGATTGCTGTCAAAAGGATAAGATCAAAAATGTCCCAAAAATCGACAGGCGTCATCTGGTGGCTCATCAGTTCGGGCATTCCTGTTGGATCGTAGTGGTCATACCAAATGAAGACCACATAGAGATTGTCAAGATGAAAATATAGCATCACCAATGTGGGCGCCAGAAAGTGTACATTCACTTTGATCCAGGGAAAACGAGAAAAGCTTCTCACTGGACGAGAAGCCTTCATGGCCGCAATTTCATCGATTGAATTACAGTCCTTGATCGTGTCATGTTCAAAGAAAAATTCTCTTACATGCACATTTAGAATGGTGAAGAATTTTTTGATGTGTTTCAATGTGAACAAAAAGATTAAAATTAATAAACGAAACATGTTTCCGATTGGATGAGATTAAACTAAGAGCAGAATCGACTGGCACAGAGTGGAGATCACTGTCAAATAACATTATGCTTTAATTCACTATTCTTAGTTTTGCTCTCCAAACAAAACAACAAAGTAATAAAAAAGTAACAAATGAGTTTATTTCAACATGAGCGAAATTGTGTTTGTCATTAGTAACCTACCTCTACAGGCTGGTCTCACCCTAACTTGGTGATATTTGTTTCTGATCCCTCTCGGAACACTTTTTTTCATCGATTCATACGAATGAAACTTTCTTCACGAGTTTGGGGATCTCTCCAAGTCAAGTTTATAAGTTCTTAGTGAGCTAGGCTAATGTCAAGTTCTGCTACATATTTTGCAACGTGTATATTTCAACACGAGCATGATGATCTTGTGACTTGCATGTCATTAAAATTTGACATTAAGAATGGAAACTTTTATTTCAATTTGCTGGAAAAGCTGCGTCTTACATTGTATTTGATGTATTTGTTTAGCTCATCGACCGATCAAACAGCTACCACATTCGATCGAATCATATTCAAATGCAGTACCCAATTTATTCGAGTGAATTGCATTCTTTGATCAAGTAATGGGAGATGATAGTAAAAGTGTAGAGATTGTTAATGGGTACATACGAAACCAGAAGGATGCAAAACTGCTTTCCATGAGTTCGATTGATTTCAAAGAAAAATGTCAGACTTTGCGCAAATAGGCGATGAAATCGATAGTATTGCATCAGTGGGAAAGTGATTTTGCTTGGCTTTGCTGTGATTATGGTCAACAGGGCAAGAATTTGTTTCATTTTCAAGTGAAACATCATCAAAAGTGATGCAGTACAGGAGAAATTGACTGCTAGCACATAATTTATATTGATGAAATATAGAGCATATGCGAACGCGCTGAAATTACCAATAGCGATGAAGAGTAAAGTGGAGAGGACAAATTGGCTCGATTGTGTTATCAAGATGTACATGAAATAAATGTACGAGCAAGCGATGATGATTTCTACAAATAGTTGATAATTGTAAACAACAAACAACAGACAAACAAAACTTTATCAGGTATTTGAGGAGAACGGTCAGCCGATAGAGCGCAATTCGCAGGGTGTCAGTAAAATTCATTTTGGAAATTCTTTGCTGTACTAGAATGAACTGGAATATCAAAATGAGATTTTCAAAATAATTTTTAATTTGTTTTTTAGATTGAAATTCAAAATAATTTATTAAAAATTACCAATTATTTGAATTTAAATTACTGTAAATTGTATTTGACACAGAATTCATCAGAATGCCAATCAGTCACTCGCACTATTCCATGACAACAGACTGGTTGGATTTTTGGTGGAGTAATCAATAAAGTTTAATGATCATCACGAGTTCGCATTTTTCCAATGGAAAATTTAATTTATTGTTGTTGAATTTGATAATGAGACATTATGAGCAAATAGCCCACATAGACATAGTTTGTGTTTGAAATTATTATTATTTGTTCGTACTCACAAACATGGAAAAACTAGCACATGATTTACTTCTCTCTAAGCAAACAGATGTTGTTAGGAAAATTTATGCTCAGTAATTAGCGATGTACTAAGCATAAATTTTTCCTATTTAAGAATCCATATTTGTTTCTAAATGTTTTCAACGAGATTGTATCTGTCTGTGTGTCCGGCTGCATAAATTATTAAATGTCAACACATTCACGGCTCAATTAAGTAGGAATAAAGGTATTTATGAATATACCAGCGACCATTATTTAAATTGGGATTTTTTTGTATTTACCGAATATTAATTTATTGATTTAGAATATTAAAATATTTGTACAAGCACTGACGCGTCTTGAAAGCAATTGCTTTTGGGAATATGCCAACGGCCTCATTTCAATTTGTGAATTTTAATAAATATTAAATCAATAAATTGAAATTTACTGGAGCTAATAAATACAATTGGAATTGAAAAGAATAGCACAAATGTGTTTGGGATGTAATTGAAATATGATTGTAAAGTAATATCATTTGCAAAAGCCTGGAACACCGTTATTCGCCGAACTAATCTCAATCTTCTCGTATTACGTCATTTGCTATCGCCATTTTCTGATTGCCACTTAATCCCACTTCTTATTTCTTGTTTTTTCGAGTGATCCGCATCTTAATTCTGTGACCACAAATTAGATTCCGGTTTGTGGACAATTCGAACCCGTTATCGTTCCAGTGCTTTAATTTCCGATCGGCAACATCAAATACAAAACACTCGAACCGTAATAACCGTGTTTCCGGATATTCAAATCAAATTACTGTTCGACTAATCACATTCGTCGGCCCATTCGCTTGGATCATATGATTTTGGCCAAAACAAACAAAAATTGCATGGGTGTTGGGCAATACAATTGTATTGGCAACTGTGCCGTGAATGAAGAGTTCATATTCAGTGCATTTTACATGTTTTTCTCATCAAAGTATTAAACCCTAGAGGGATTTTGTTGCTTCATTCTAATCACAACAACAATGCCTCCGGATTGTTCACTTTTGTTCGCCGTGCCAAAACAACATGGAAACAGCTGAACAAAACGACGCGTAAGGGCACAAAAGTTATCCTAAAAATTATATATTAGATTTAACAAAAACAAAAAACAAATGGAATACAATTAACAAAAGTGCAATTCAAGTTTAAACTCACCGAAAATGTTCTACTAATACAACAGTACACAAGTGGATTCATGAAACTGTGCGACATTGCGAGAATGTGACACACCAAATAGCCGTAAACAAGTTGGTGATAGTCACGGGCCGAACGATACTGCAGAAAAGTGTCCTTGAATATTGCCAACAAAGTGTAGATTTGTAGGGGAAACCAGCACACGATGAAAAGCAACACAATAAGAAGCATCATTTTTGCGACCTTGAGAAATGAAATTAAAAATAATTAAAAATAAAGGAAACCAAGTATTTCCTTGTTTTGCTCGCTCTTTTCACTCGTTCGTTTACTCTCACAATTATTTGCTAATGTCAAACTCGTCAACTTATAAATTCCCTGACCGAATTCTCTGTCGAATTATCAATTTGAACATAATTCAAATTTTAAAAAGTTAATTAATTAAATTAAAAGTTTGACAAAAATTTAAATTACTCATATAAGTTCTCTTGGGATTATTATTCATTTCGTTTTATTATGCATTTAGTTCCAAAATATCATCTCTAAAATTTTTAAATTTAAATAAATAAAATGCTAATTCACTTTGACACTTTGATCAAGCGTCAAAGTCAATTAGCATCATCATTTTCGCTTACAATAACAAAAGTTGTAGTCAACAACTTCAACAACTCTCGTATTACTTACTTTTCTCATGTGAATATGATTTCGAGATGGAAGTTTCAGTTGTTGTTGATTATTACTCTGCGTAATTGGCGTCACAATTGTTCGTACATGTCGCCACATTCTATAGCCAATAATCGAGTAGACATAGAGTAGAATGAGTGACGGTAGGGCAAAAGTGTTGATAAACAAATAGATTGTGTACACTTTAGAGTAGAACTGGTCGGGTATTGTCTCTCGACACTCGAACTGGGTGCGATTGCCGTACTTTATGGGAACAACTCGAGTGTAGAAGAGTTGTACACAACCGGAACAAATGCCAACCAGCCAAATGGCGCCAATTGAGAGCAATTTCTTCCATTGATTGAATTGATTATGCTTTTTTGATAAATGATATTTGGTTGTAGTATTTGAATGGTTCACGATGATGACCAGATACCGTTCAATTCCAATTAGCGTCAAATTCCAGATGCTCACCAGTACCGAACAGACCTGAGCAAAGTTCACCAGTGGACAGAGAAAGTCGGGGAAAACCCAACGATTGAGAATAAAATTGGTGTAAGTGAATGGAATGCACAGCAGTGACATGACAATGTCCGACACGGACTGGTTGATGAGATAGACATTCAATTCTGAGTAGATTTTATCGTATTTTAGTAGCACTGCAATTGTCACCGAATTCAAGGCGAACGAGACCACAGCTATGGCTGTGTAAAGGCAAATTAGGATGACCTGGGCTGGCCAATAGTCGAGCGTTTCAAGTGATGATGTTTGATTTTGCATTTTGATTTATATTTGCTTTTCCAAGAATATGTCAATGGTTTCGTAAAACAAATTTAAACAAATTTTCAGCACGATTGCCAAAATTGTTTATAATCCGCGGTCAAGCATGTCGAAATTGCACTGCAGTGAAGTGATCCTTCAGAGATGGATTCACAAATTCAAATGAACTCGACACTTTTGTTGACGACCAGTTAAATAGGTGTCGAACAGAGAGAGAGAGAGAGAGAGAGAGAGAGAGAGAGAGAATGTCGCCTACACAGATGCGCGTATATATCACGAGAGCCTCTCTTAGACGTCATGTTTGGCAAGTAGCATATATTTTGTTCTTGTATTTCCCCTATTCAGTATTTTTCAACATACTCTCACGGCGTTAACAGGCAATGTCAACAACAGTCTTGTTGACTTGAATTTGTCACTAAATTACATGCCTACGCACCATATGCATACATATGCTGTATATGTCAAAATGTTTGATAGAAACATTAGCCTTTTCATCATATAGGGGTTGGCAGAGTATTTCAATAGCAATGATAAATAAACTAAGCCCTTATAAGAGCTTTTGTTTATTACGATAACAAATTCTTGTTCTTTCTTCAAATCTGTGGATTAAAGCATGAAATTTTGACAAATGACATTATTTTGTAATCGTTAAACAAAATATAATTTTAAATTCCAATTTGCATAAAAACGAAAAAGACCAACTTTAAGTTGTGAAGTTCAAGAGAATTAAATTTTAATTTAAAAGTTTTAAAAATTACGTCTATTTGTGTTTCGCTCAGATCGAATCTTACAGTTCATTTTTCTCAGTTTAGTTAAGACTTGTATTTGATTTTTTAAAATTGCGTGTTAAATCTACATCTTGGTCGATTCTGGAAAGCAAGGGTTTTAAATTGTAGAAAATGAACTAAACACTGAATTGATTTGAATCGATGGGGTTTGCTTCATATTTACAGAATCTTTCGAATTATAGCAAAAGATTAGATTTTTTCTATTTAAATCAACCCAATTTTATTATGCCATTTAGCCGAAACGTTCCTGTCCAGTTCTAAGTTCTTTTAGATGTCCTTAATTTTCGCCCCCATTTTTCGAAATCAAATCAAATTAAAATTTAAATGTGGTAAAACGAGAATTCAAAAAAAGACATACAAATCCAGTCAAAATGCAATCTTTCACAATTAAACATATTTCCATCGTGTCTCCCGTTAAACGATTTTCTTTGTGCAATGCGTTTATAGAATTTTTAAATTTAAAAAAATATTTATTCTTCAAGTAAAATTGGATGTTCACGTGTCTGTGGCGTAATATTGCCCGTAAGCTCGTGTTGGCCATTGAGAGTGCGATGCTCAAGATTGCGGTAGTACACTTTGGCAATGGGCGGTCTTGGGCGAGCATTGGCCAGCGGCTCGAACCACCGGATCACAGCCTGACGGATACAGTTGTCCTGGCCAGTCCTGTCGCCTGGACAAAAGAAGCAATTTCCTTCACGGACAATCATGCCAAAGCACACCAAACTAGGCAGAGGTGAGTTTTCGGGCGCCCACTGCCATGGTTCTCTGCCTGGGAATAGTGCAGCCATCGAGATTGCCTCATGAGCCCTCAGGTTGATGTCCATGATGATCATGCACACTTGAAGGCTGGCCAATTGCACGGGTCGATTGCGCATAGTGGCAGCCTCTTGTGGGCTGAAAAGCGTAGGCTGTTGGACGATTAAATATAAAGATTGCAAGTTGGGAAGATGGGACAGAGGTTGAAGGACTGTAATCAATCGCAGTCCGGCTAAAAAGAAATAAAGTTTCGAAAAGTTAGCAATAGCATTAAAAAAATAACAGAATTTTTACCTTGACCCAGATGAATGCCAATTCGGGTGAGTGCGTGAAATCTGCTCATCTGACGAACCAATTCATCCAAAGAGACATGTCCATGGACAGGTGCCGCTTCCAAGGGAACTTGTCCAGCTTGTAAAAGAGCTAATCCATCGAAGGTTATGTTGATCTCTTGAAAGCGATCAACAAACCCATCCTGAACATTGGTCCACCGACGGTAATTGTACCGATTCTTGATGTAGATTCGGCGCAAGTTGGCCAACGGGAACAGTCGTTCAGCCATCGTATTGTACGGATCAAAGAGTTCCCCGGAGAAGCGAAATTCCTGCAGTTGGGTCATATTTCTCAAGGTGATCCGACCCTGGAGATAGTTCTCAAGTGGTAGAACTTGTCGACGCGGCACAATCACAGGAAGAATCACAGGCAGGGCTTCTTCCTCCAGTTCGAGCCACAAGACTCGACAGTGCACCATTGCGTCCAGTGCGGGCCAGAGGTTCGGTACAAATTGGTGCCTTAGTGTGGAGTGCCAGGCTGCAGTTGTGCCTTCAACCACAACGAAAGTTGGCGCCTTAAACCACAGCCTAAAGGTGACCAGCCGCGGAGCGTAAGTCTGGATTAGGCGGACCACATTGTTCACGGTATCTTGCATTACATCTGGGGGCATCGCATTTCCAAGGTCAACCATGAGGTTCAGCGTTTCGATCTGTGGAAGTTCAAAGTGATTAAGAGGAGAAGATTAGGTTAGAACTCTGGAAACATTATGTAAAAGGTCAAAGGTGTTCGAAATAATCCGCAAACCCTTAACCTTATCCTGGAGGTTCTTCAAATCAGCACTTACATTTGGATAGTCGTTCAGAATTGCTTGCGAATCACGGTGGCTAAACTGGTCATAGAATCCTAGGTAGGACTGATGCATAGTTGGATACATGCCACCAGGGAATTGTGCCAGTTCACACTCGAAAGGATGCCACAGTTTCGACTCTCTACAGACGAGCTGGGCCCTGCGCCCAATGGAGAAACTCAACGTCTTTGTAGTGCGCATCACTTCGACTTTGCAATCATACAAGACCGGATGCTCGGGCTGGTAGCTGTCCAGATCGGCCACGTTGAGTCTCCTCAAAGTTGCCTGAATGTTTGGTGCGTCCAAGCGAAGCAGTTGCTGCACAAAGGCTGGATCGTTCGGATTGAATCCCATCGGTAAAGGGGGCCGGCTTGGGTCGTCCGAGAAAGGTAGAGTCGCCGAGAAAAGGAGAGGGAGAGTCTTTCTTGGGCTCTTGAGAGACTTGAGACACTTATTCGAACACAAATCTTTTCACTATTAAACTTATGACTCTTCACTCAAAACCTTGCTGAGATTTTATACATTTTGGAACAAAACAGAAATGTTTCAAATGGAACTTTCCTGATTTTAGTTTATTCTATCAGTCTTAAAGTCGCTTAACTATAACGTAACTTGATATATGAATGTTCTTAGATTTCAACAAATCCAAAGGTATTTTTTAGTTTATGAACCCAAAACCTTAAAGTTCCAAAATCTACTTTTTGTTTAGGTTGAGTTAAGACTACCAGGTATTTGCATCGGATTTAGGTTAGTCAAATTAGTCAACTAAAAATATTTCATGGATGTGTACGTTCAGTAGTTTTTGTTCGCGAAGTTTTTGTCAAACAGAATTAGTAATATTAATAAGTAAGAGATTTTTGTTTATTAAAGATTAAAATGAAAAACAAAGATCTGAAATAGTATGTCAGCATAGAAATCAATTTTAAACATTAAAATCATGAAATTGAGCGTAATTGAATGAGAATGAATGAATAGTTGAAAAAACTCATTGATCGCACCGGTTGATTTATCACCGGAATTATGGTTACCATTTGGTTGTTATCGTCTCCGGTTGAATGTCCCCCCGTATCACAAAATGCTAAATATAATTTATTGTTGATTTTGAAACCTAGAAACTCAGTATAATTCAGTGATCATTTATGGTTATCAATGTCAAGGATATGTAATGGTACAAAAGTACTTTACAAAACAAGTGTGTGCTGTTTCTAAGCAATATTACTCTACATTTGGAATTTGCATATTTTTTGCAATAAAGTTGCATTGCATGTACTTTAAATGTCATGCTTGTAGATTAGGATTTCCATATATTCAAATATGGTATAGATTTAAAGATTTTGTTGCACTTGTTGCCGATTTGTTGTTATATTTTTGGTTCAACCGGGGATCAACTAAGCGTGAAAAGGTCTAACATACTTCAGCATTTCACGAACAATTCATCCCAAATTAAAAATGAAAATTTATCCAAAAAATTGTTGTCAAACTTTAAACAAAATAAAGTGATTGAGTCATTTTTTAATTCAGTTAATTTTTGTTTTACTTGCGAATTGTCCAATTCAGGGGAGGATCTCACTCTTAGAAATCTGAATGTTTGTGACAATTGTTGTGTGGATAGTTTGAGAAAATCCATCTGTGTTAAAAAATAGTTTAAGTTAAGTAATGCAACATTAAATACATTAAAATTAATTTGAAGACATTAAATAACATTAAATATATCAAATGTTACAAAAAATTTTAAAATATGATTTTTAAAAACGTTTTCAAAAATTTGTAATTTCAAACAAGTCACATAGGCTTCGACTACGTCATGCTAAAACATGCCAATTAGAAATTGCAAACTTTGCAAATTGCAATCATTGCAGAGAAGAACGATAAGTTTGCCATATAAACTCTGACGTCTAACGAGTCTCGCTAAAAAGAAAAAAATCTCAATTCAATATCCGCTTCCTATTACTATTAATAGATGTATAATCCGGATTATCCAACACAAACAAATTGCGTATTGTTATTGTTGTTTTTATTGATAAATAATAACTCAATCGAGCGTTTGTTTACGTGCTTAACCCACAATGTACAATACGAGCATTTGTGTGTTTGTATTACACATGTACATTTGCATAAATTGCAATAAATAAAAATATAAAAATATGTTTCCATCCCAATGGATTGCTATACAACCGTATCAGTAGTACCTATATGAATGGGACAAACGGATTTGTGTTGTATTACATTGAATTGTAAAGAGAACGAGTTCATGTACCTGAACAAGGATCATGCGTGACGCAGGTCCAATTTGAAACCAGTCAATTAGTAGCTAACATATGCAATACATATCGAATGCCAATCTGTATCAACATCCCTTGTAACCGTGATTTTTCACACAAATTTTTCAAATACAATCTATGTAATATTTCAGTTTTGAATCCTGAGATATATCCTGAATCATTGCACACACAGACACACAAAGATATATAAACAGCTCACAGCTCCCAAAGATGTATAACTCACTAGTCAGCTTTCGTAAGAGATCTCAACACCAAAGTACCAAAGTACTCTCAATCCAAAATGAATTCAATCAAAATTGTGACAATTTTACTGTGCTCACTCCTGTTTTTGGGCTGTTTGGTTTACGCCACCGCAAAGCCACTCGATCCAGAAACAAATTTGAACAATTCAAATAATGTTGAGAATGTAAGTCCATAATTTTTTCGTTTTTATCTATAACAAATTGTCATTACATTACACAGATTCGGGCAACTCTGAGAAAAAATCATAAACTGAGTCGAATCTTTAATCCTCTCATATATCGCAAACGATCGGTATAAATGTGTTATCTGACAATATTTTCTTTTGTTTCCTTTATTTTTTTCTGTTTTTTTAAATTTTTGTATCAATTCAGTGAAAATGAATTAAAAATTTTTAATTAATTTTATTTTATTTGAACAATTTTCCTTTATTAACTCATTCCATGCGACCCTTCGCTCAGGGCTAGAGACCAAACGGTGCAACCGATTGACTTGAAAATTCAGGAGCATATACTTCAAGATGGGGGGAATTTGGGGACGGGGCATATTTTGTTCCAATTGGAACTTTGGTGGCGAATCGAATATACGTGTATTTTTTTTATTTGTGTAATCGATTCTACTCGCAATTCTGAGCATTTTGATATATCACATGCATATGAAAATATTTAAGAATCCACCGGAAATCCTCGATCCAAAATTCCAGAATCCAGAAACATGGTCCCTGGATACAATAAAATGTGCCTATCTTATTCTACTGGTTCTTCTGAGAATTTTGATGTATCATATGAAGCATTTGGTCCACGGGAAGGTAGTGAAATGAATATTTGAAAATAAATTGTAAAAATGTTCATATAACCCGATTAGGGCACGCGGACACCAGTTGCAGTGTATTTGTAGAAAAGCTAATTGGTAGGGTTAGGATATACCAAAAGTGGACATGCGATACACCAAATTGACCGTAACGATGCAGAGAACAATATGGCAGAATCTGTTTTAGGTCCTAGACCCAAATTCTGGCTAGGGCCTAGGTCCAAATGGACCAAAATTCAAAAATTAGGTAATATGGCAATCTAACACACCAAATTGACCGTAACGATGCAGAGAACAATATGGCAGAATCTGTTTTAGGTCCTAGACCCAAATTCTGGCTAGGGCCTAGATCCAAATGGACCAAAATTCAAAAATCAGGTAATATGGCAATCTAACACACCAAATTGACCGTAACGATGCAGAGAACAATATGGAGTGATCGAAAAATAATTTAAAAATGACCCCTAGACCATTTACCACAATTGTTTGGTCAAGAAATAATTTAAAATTGAACTCTAGACCATTTACCACAATTGTTTGGTCAAGAAATAATTTAAAATTGAACTCTAGACCATTTACCACAATTGTTTGGTCAAGAAATAATTTAAAAATGACCCCTAAACCATTTACCACAATTGTTTGGTCAAGAAATAATTTAAAATTGAACTCTAGACCATTTACCACAATTGTTTGGTCAAGAAATAATTTAAAAATGACCCCTAAACCATTTACCACAATTGTTTGGTCAAGAAATAATTTAAAATTGAACTCTAGACCATTTACCACAATTGTTTGGTCAAGAAATAATTTAAACTTGAACTCTAGACCATTTACCACAATTGTTTGGTCAAGAAATAATTTAAACTTGAACTCTAGACCATTTACCACAATTGTTTGGTCAAGAAATAATTTAAACTTGAACTCTAGACCATTTACCACAATTGTTTGGTCAAGAAATAATTTAAAATTGAACTCTAGACCATTTACCACAATTGTTTGGTCAAGAAATAATTTAAAATTGAACTCTAGACCATTTACCACAATTGTTTGGTCAAGAAATAATTTAAAAATGACCCCTAAACCATTTACCACAATTGTTTGGTCAAGAAATAATTTAAAATTGAACTCTAGACCATTTACCACAATTGTTTGGTCAAGAAATAATTTAAAATTGAACTCTAGACCATTTACCACAATTGTTTGGTCAAGAAATAATTTAAAATTGAACTCTAGACCATTTACCACAATTGTTTGGTCAAGAAATAATTTAAAAATGAACTCTAGACCATTTACCACAATTGTTTGGTCAAGAAATAATTTAAAATTGAACTCTAGACCATTTACCACAATTGTTTGGTCAAGAAATAATTTAAAATTGAACTCTAGACCATTTACCACAATTGTTTGGTCAAGAAATAATTTAAAAATGAACTCTAGACCATTTACCACAATTGTTTGGTCAAGAAATAATTTAAAAATGAACTCTAGACCATTTACCACAATTGTTTGGTCAAGAAATAATTTAAAAATGAACTCTAGACCATTTACCACAATTGTTTGGTCAAGAAATAAATAGCTGAGCGAAGTGAACGAACGAACGAACGCACGAGCGATAGCGAGTACGTGAGTGAGTGAGTGAACGTAGCGAAGCACTCTGTCAGCACTCGAGAAAACCGTTTCGACTTTTCAATCTTTATCATCATTTTGGCAATAGATGTTATCTTTGGTTCAACGGTCAATATTACCAGATTTTTGTATTATGGTACATTTGGATCTTGGCCCTACCCAGAATTTGATCCTTAATTTCAATACAAATTAGACAATGTTGTTCCCTGCATCGTTACGGTCAATTAGGTGTTACATTGTCATTCTACCTAATTTTTGAATTTTGGTCCATTTGGACCTAGGCCCTAGCCAGAATTTGGGCCTGGGACCGAAATCAGATCAGTCCGTGATATTCTTTGCATCGTTACGGTCAATTTGGTGTTACATTTCCATATTACCTGATTTTTGAATTTTGGTCCATTTGGACCTAGGCCCTAGCCAGAATTTTGGCCTGGGACCGAAATCAGATCAGTCCGTGATATTCTTTAAATCGTACAGTAAATTTGGTGTGTTAGATTGCCATATTACCTGATTTTTGAATTTTGGTCCATTTGGACCTAGGCCCTAGCCAGAATTTTGGCCTGGGACCGAAATCAGATCAGTCCGTGATATTCTTTGCATCGTTACGGTCAATTTGGTGTGTTACATTGTCATTCTACCTGATTTTTGAATTTTGGTCCATTTGGACCTAGGCAATAGCCAGAATTTGGGTCTAGGACCTAAAACAGATTCTGCCATATTGTTCTCTGCATCGTTACGGTAAATTTGGTGTATCACATGTCCACTTTTGGTATATTCTAACCTTACCAATTAGCTTTTCTACAAATACACTGCAACTGGAGTTCGCGTGCCCTAATCGGGTTAAATTCACATTTTTACAATTTATTTTCAAATATTCATTTCACTGCCTTCCCGTGGACCAAATGCTTCATATGATACATCAAAATTCTTAGAAGAACCAGTAGAATAAGATAGGCACATTTTCTGGTATCCAGAGACCATGTTTCTGGATTCTGGAATTTTGGATCGAGGATTTCCGGTGGATTCTTAAATATTTTCACAGGCATGTGATATATCAAAATGCTCAGAATTGCGAGTAGAATCGATTACGGATATAAAAAAATACACGTATATTCGATTCGCCACCGAAGTTCCAATTGGAACAAAATATGACCCTTCCCCAAATTCCCCCATCTTGAAGTATATGCTCCTGAATTTTCAAGTCAATTGGTTGAACCGTTTGGTCTCTAGCCCTGAGCGAAGGGTCGCATGGAATGAGTTAAATAGTGATCACTGTCCTTAGTGTAATTTGGTATCTTTTGAACCAAATTGTTAAGTCTAATAATTGCATTTATAATTTGAAATCTAGTTTGTGTACTTACTAGTTGTCAAATGGTTCAATTAAATAATTAAATTAGATCAGTCACTTGAAAAAAATACTAACTTAGTTGGCTTGAAAATTAAAGTTTTTTCAACTTTCTAAAAATAATTTCTAAAAAGCTAATTAACCATTTTATTATAATTACCATTTTGAAACTAAATTATTTATTAGTATTCAGAAATTTAAAAAATTTCGAAAGTCGATTAGAGAATTTAAATTTTTGAATATTTGAATTTGTCAGTAATAATATCGTTTAAATGATCAGTCGTTTGTCATTCTCTTCTTTGCATTGCAAAAATGACTTCAAAACTGCTCAAACTAATTTCTCCCGCAATTCCATTTTTGAATACATCCACTATCTATCGTTCCTATCTTGCAACGATTGAATCCATAATAATTTATCGAGATAAAACTCAAATTGCCTCAATATATGTTCAGTTGGCTCTATACATTTATATGCTGTTAAACAATCTGTATTTGATGCAGCACAATTTGACCGAATTTTCTCGTTTCATCCATGTTGATATGGTCCATTTTGTGCTGTCGAAACAATTCTACCTGATAATTGCACTACTCGCCTGTATGGCCACATACTTTTATGCAGTTTTCTATCTCAAAGGAGATTGTAAATACTTTCGGGCATGTGAAAAAATTTGTAGTTTTAAAAGCAAAAGTAAAAGTAGATTGCCTTCAATTGAAAATTGTTTACAAATTTTTATTGTAATTTGTGATTTGCTTCTCGTGTATCTTCATACAATTCTCGCTTTGGATTTTGCTAAATTGTTTCACGAACTATTTGGTTCGTTTATTGGTATGGCTGCT
Organism: Rhizoglyphus robini; assembly: GCA_023373905.1. NCBI lineage: Eukaryota > Metazoa > Arthropoda > Arachnida > Sarcoptiformes > Acaridae > Rhizoglyphus > Rhizoglyphus robini. The sequence continues at coordinate 1,776,761 of JAKIJQ010000032.1, read as the reverse complement.
TTTGCCTTTCATCTACTCAATCTACTGATTATCGACGTTTCAATTGTAAATTTTGTCAATCTTGGTGTGGTGATTCTTTCGGTGGGCTTCCAAATGTCTGCTTTGTTGTATGCGAATGTTGATTTGAATTTAAAAATTGTAAAACAATTTAATTTGTCAAGCTTTCGCTGGTCAAGCTTGAATAGTTTCGTTCGGAACAATATCGAAACATTACAAATTATATTTGCCACCGATTCTACATTTGGTTCAATGTTTTGTTTGTTTATTGTGTTCAACTTGCCCATCAACGCATTCATGGCCGTGAAGGGGTTGCTGTTTGATGATGATGACAAAACAATGCAAAACATTATTCAACAATTTGTAATCTACTCATTGGTGGTGGAACAAGTGTTGGGCCTGTTTGTGATACACTACATGATGGCAAACTTGTCCACCAAGCTTCATTCCTCATCTCGATTGTTGCTCAATTTGAGTGTGCGGAAACAGTGGAAAGTTGGTGATTTTCGGGCGAGACTCAAACTGGCCCACACAATTGCTCGGCTTCATACAAACAGAAAGTATGGCTTCAATTATGGGGTCTTTGGGCTTATTACTCTGACTACGTTTTTAAGGTAATAAATATTTGCACAATTAATTATGAATTAATTATTTTATCTATTACAGTGTCTTTTGATTTACGGGAAATTGCTGATATTTTCTTATAAAATTATTAACAAAAAATAAATTTTAAAAAATGCCTAAACGAATTTATGGATTATTATTTCAATTTCAACTGTACTCAAGACAAACTTTCACAACATGTCAATCACAACAAAAACTGTTTTGTAAGCGGAAAAAATAAAAAAACACGCAGATGTGTTGTGCTTTTAAAGCAAGTGTTTTTTAAACCAACACCAACAAATGGAATTGTGAAAAGCTTTTCCTCATTACTAATGAGTCATTAGTGTGTAATCTTGTAAAAGCTCCACATGTTGATATTATCAACTTGATAAACTACGTAAAACCACTTTTGCCAACATTTACTCTTTTAGATTAAAAACTAACTAATTAATGTTCCACAAGTGATAGTATATAAATCCAACTCTATTTGAACAAATTTTCAAATCAAAGCAAACCACTTTTCAAAATTTACAAGTCCATTAACGACCACCTGAAAACTATCCACAAAATGACACAACATCGCTACTGGCTTTGGTTCGCGTTGGTGTTGGTGGTTGCTTCAGCTGTTTTGGGTAAATTTTTGTCGTTGAATGAGATATAACTTCTTAAATTGTCACTTTATCTTCATTATTCACACAGAGAATTCAATGGTGAGCGCCGGTTATGGCTGTGGAACATTCATGGGCCCTGAAATGTGCAACAATCAATGCATCAAGAATGAGTCCTGGCTCAAAGACGGCAAGCGAATCTATCCTTGTCGAGGCGAGTGTCAGTTGGTTTTTCGCTGCACGTGCTTGTATGGCAGTGCTTGTTGAGCCAAATGTTCCCATTTATGATTGTTTCTCAAAATGATCAAAGAGATTGTGAAAATTTGAATTTTATTTGAATAAATAAAAAATCTAAATTAGACGAGGAAAGTAATTTATTTCAAACTTGAATTTAAAAAATAACAGTTTAAAAAGTCATAATTTATAAAATGATTATAAACCCAACTCGTATCACAAATGGACACTTTGAATTATTGTTATAAAAAACTTTAAAGAATTCAACTAAATACAAGTCTCAACAAATTAACTTTTATTTGCATAGTTGCAAAGTGACATTCAAAGTCAATACAGTAATTTAGTTGACTATAATTGACATTATAATCGGCATTGGTATCAATTGCCACCAGTGGGTGCCATGTACTTCCCAGAGTCCGAGCCTGCACCATTGGGTCCACGGTTGCCATAGTCGCCATTCGACGGACCATTCTGCGCCGACTGACCGTATTTGGGCAACTTGATTACCTCGAACGAGGAAGACACCGGAAAGGGGTATGCCATGCGTTTCAGTTGAGCCAACAGCTTCTCATCGTGCAGAACCAAACGGACACAGACGGGTGACTGAGCGGCGGTTGCCTGTGCCATGCTGGTTATAGTGTGCAGGCCTGGATCGGAGTAGAGTTCGCCGGTGAGACCAACTTGGTAGAGGGCCTCAAAAGTGGTCACCACGCCCAGGTAACCGTTGGACAGGGTCACACGAGACACGAGCAGGGCACGGCGTTGTTGGTTGTGCATTACGAGCACACCAACCAGAATGCCACTGTCGGGTGGGTAGGGATGGAAATCGAGTGGGTCGACAACAGCGCCACCATCAGCCGGAGACCGATCGATAGTGACATTGTTGATTCGAACAAAATGCAGATGGTCAACTTGGTTGTAGTCCTTCTTGTAGTAGTGATCGTTGTACAACGGTAAGCCATAGGAGTACTGATCCACGGGAGCAGGCTGACCACGCGAGGGAGAAGCAGGTTCAGAAGCAGAAGGGCCATCCGATTCGTCGTTCCATTCGAAGCCATCTTCGTCCCATTTGGTGAACGACATGCTGAAGCCAAGAGACTCTTTAGAGTGGGTACGAGGAGGGGCAGTGCCACCCACCACCACCAGCACCACCACAATCATTGCGACCCTTGACCGGGTCCGACTTTTGACGCTTGTTCGGCTGCTGCTGACCATCACGGATCGACAAATCGTTGTTACTTTGGTTCGACATCGACGAATAAGAAGGAAAGCTGGAGGAAGAAGCGAACACTAGTCACAACACAAAATGAACTAGAAAGTAGAAAAGTTATGGTGGTTGGTTCGACTATTTTCGAATCGAAAAGCGAATGCCGAGTCATCGAATGCCGAGTCATCGAATACCGAAACATCCAAATCATCACTTACTAAACTCGCGCTCCCACAATGACTTGCATAATCAAAAATAATAATCAAAAATAATGATCATAAACCCAACTCGTGACACAATAATGGACAATTTGAATTATTGTTGGTAAAAAAACTTATTTATGCAAAAACTGCTTTGGAATATTCAGAGAAGTCTTTGTTCAGACAAACAACAATAATTCACTGATCCATTAGTGACACGAGTAATAAGATTTATGTCCATTCTACTATATTATTACTTTTCAAATTATTCAAACTTGTAAATTATTGCTATCGAAAAAATAGTTTTGAAAATAAAATATGAAATAAAATATCTTTGATATTTTTGAATTCTAATAAATCATTAATTCAAAGAATGACACAAGACCATCAATTATGTGAATAATAATTTTGAAATTTAAAATTTAAATTATTAGTTTATTGGAAAAATATAATTTCGAGAGTAAAGCACTTTTGGTTTGGTTTCATACAAAAAATGCTGGGAAAGTGGATTTGGTCTTTCCTCAAATTGAGTTTCTATGCTCATCACGATCAGTTTGATGTGATTCGTGATCCTGTCAATGGCTACGATATTAGTGAAGTGCGCAAATGTTATTTCATCTCACTTGTGTGGTTCATTCTCAATGCATTGTATGGAATATTCGGTCTCGAATGTGAATCTCGTCCTTCGTGTGAAATCGACTTCACTGCATTGCCTACAAGTCCATACAACTTTTACCATCAAATGTTTCCTAAAGCTCTGTGGAATGAAATAAATTTAATGAGCCTCGCTTTGCACATTTTGTGTATTGGAAGTTGGATTGGTTTTCTCACCAATTCACCAATTGAGAAACGATTCTTGATTTTTCTTGACAATGTTGAAAAGGAAAAGAATGGTATTCATTACAGACTCTGTAATAAATTAACTAATTACAGTTTTCATTTTTTAAAAATTAAAGATAAAATCGAGCAAATGTGCAAATTTCGACGCCGATTTATCAAGTTTTCTCGGGTAGTTGAAGTGACCATCATAATATGTTGCACTACCTTTGTCTATGTGCACGTTTTCTATATCAATGCAGTTTACAATGTCAATTTGACGTCAGCAATCTACTGGGGACTGGTCAATCCATTGCATATGTATTACGATGATCTATGTGAGTCGATTATGTTTGTCATTATTCTTCTATTCTAACATAATTTGTAGTTCTCTACCCTGCGCCACTCTATGTAATACTGACAAGCCGATACATTACCATACAACAGAAAATCTTGAAAACCAAATTGGCTAATCTGAATAAATTGCAGCAAAAAATTCGACATCAAGATTCGACACCTAAACGACGTATCGCTCAGCAGCGACTCTTTCAGGCGTATCTCACCGTGAACAGACAGATTTGCGACCTGTGCAAGCATCAGCGAGAGTATGCTCGCTTCTGGTCACCATTTCTCACGATGCTTTTTATGACTTTTATCACAATTCAATGCTATGTCTTTTATATGATTCTATTTGTTGGTGATCTGCCGTTTGCACTGAGATTGATACTGCTGTTGTGCGTTGTTGGCATTTTGTTCAACGAATTTGTGCTCATCTCTCAGTGTGCTTCTGTGGTGAAGCAGTTTCGTGGAATTAGTGCGTGCAATCGACAATTTCATCAGTGTTACAGCAATACAACAGATGTACCATGTCGAAATTTGATTAAGGTAAATGCAAATTAAGATTTTAAATTATTGAAAATCTTTTCCTTTGTAGACGGAAAATTTGCAAGATAGTCGACTGTTGCACACGTATGCGTTTCGTTTGTATGGCAACTATCGAATCACCAACAAATCGTTTCATATTGTAAGTGATAAAAGTTACAAATGATTTTGCCTCATTTTACTAATACAAAAAACATTTAGATCATATCCTACATCAGTTTATTCTTTTTGTATACTGTAAAGAATAAATATAAAAATACAAATAAACACTAAAAACCTTAAGATATGGCAATTCTAATTTTCAATAAGCAACAATAATTTTCAAGTTTCAAGCCCAAATATTCAGTTTACGTACGTATAATGTTTATAAATCTGAATGATTTTTTAATTTAAAAAAATTTCTAAACCTTTTCTGTAATTTTCAAATTTGTACTTAAAAACTTTGAAAAGCAATTAATAGAATTCGCAAACTTTGCTTCTGTTGCGTAATACTAATGGATCGGTGAATTTTTGATTGTTAATTGTCAACAAAACTACCAATAAGCTTTGCGATGAATTTATTGATGGACGGCAGTTGAACGGGCTTCTTGCTGGTTGTTCAAGGGAGGATTGACAATGGACGGCACTTTGAACGGTCTTGCCATCAAGGTAAACTTGATAGTTGAAAAGTGTAAATACATTTCAATTACTAATTGGTTTCAGCTGTGGTAGTCGTCGCTTTTCCCAATTGATCGTATTATTACCGATGTTATGCTTAAAGGTTAGCGAATGTCTTAAACGCTTGTTTGGCAATAAAAAAAACTAAATAACTTTATTGAATTGAAACATAATATAATCACAAATTCACTCAATAAACTAAAAAAACATAGATAATTTCTCCTTATGCGTCCTTGTAGCTGATAGCCAGACATTTGAACACAAACTTGCACATGAAATAATTGGGAACCATTCCAGTGAAAATTCGAATTGTGTTTTCTCGAGATTGTCCGAATCTTTTGAGCAACCAATTGAAGGCGTATCGATTAGACGAATTACTTTGTTCTTGTTTTTCTTGATCGAAACTCTGTGATCAATATGTTCATATGTGCTCCGATGCTTTTCAATTTTGTTTTCAGATTTCTGTCTAACATTAATGTTGTAAGATGTAATGTAATGTACGGTGGTAGTATCTTATCTCTTCCACTTGAGGTTCGGTGAAACCACACACACAGTGAGGAAAATTGCGTTGTGTCGTGTTGGTTCAAACACAACAACAACCATCGATGGATCCTTGCTTGTGCATTGCTGACATTGCAACCCAATACATTTTATACCCAAATCAGTCACGGAAACCATGTATGGAAACGGACACATTGGACACAAGACAACAAGTGAATGCGCAGAAAATGTTATCACTAAAAAGAATAAACTAATCTTAATGTAACACAAATAACAAATAACAATCTCAAATTGTCTTATTCCTCCACCTGAGATGTGATAAGTAAACGATTATAGTGCCAACAATCTTGCAGCGTTAATAACAGCGCTTTTTAAGTATAGGGTGCGGCAAAAAAATTTTTTATTTATTGCATTTAAAATTTGTAAAAAAAATAAAACAAACGCGGCAAAAAAAATCCATTTGACAATTTAAAACTTACAATATCAAAACATTGTGAATGAATATTCAATAAATGTATTATTTTTATTATCAACCCATTCAGTATGAAATGACTCTGATTACATTCACACGCACAGTGTGTTCACTCGAATTCTTGTTTCAAATTTAGCCACTGAACTTAATGATTTACAAATTCCAACTTGTGCAAATGTTTCAGATCGTCTTTTTGTACACATTTCTCTAAAAAATTTCTAGCTTTAAAAATTGAAGCCCACAATTAGATTGCACGAAGACTGTCCTTCTCTTCTTAGAGTGAATTTTCTTTTGCTTCAAAAATGTTAATTTCTTTCCTCTAATAAGATTATATTTTATTTATAGGACTTAATAATCAGAAAAATCAGAAAAATGTTTATTTAAAACAACACAAACAACAAAGTAGACATTTACAATATTTTTGACAACATTTGTTTTGTTGTTTCTTGTTTGCATCTTTTGGAATCAAAGACTGCGTTGGATCATCGTTTTCATCTACCAAATCAATTGGTTCCTTTTCATTTGTTTTGAAATAATTCGATGGTTGTTCGATGATTGGAGAATTGGTTTCTGTTGGAGTGCGATCTTCTTCATCCGACACACTCTGGGTATTTGATGGGCCCGGAATATTATGTGAACAGCCAGAGATTTTATCCGATTCTACTGGCAAATTTCCTCCATCGATTGAGATGATACATAATTGCTTATCGCCACTCATATCATTATCAGTATGCTCATAATCATTCGAATCAATTGGGTCATTTTCATTTGTTTCAATATGATTCGATGGTTGTCTAGTGATCGGTTTGGTTTCTGCTGGTGCGTAATCTTCTTCACCCGATTCACTCTGTTCATTTGAAGTATCCTGATTGATATCTTGAGAATGATGAGTGATTTTACCTGGCTCTACTGGGAATTGTTCTTCATATGTTGACATATGTTTAACAACAATCACATCATTATTCACATTCATGCCATTCAAATTCATTGCGCCATTTTCAATTAGATTCGCCAATTCAGGTGAAACAAAACTTTTTCGTAGCATCATAATAGAATGCACTTCTTGCAAGTTGTTCTTGATCATATGATCAATATTCTCAAGAACAAAGTCTACAGCATTATGATTGCCTAGGGTAACATCGCCAAAGTTGCCATCAGAATTATCACATGTAAAAATAACATTTTCTAATTTGGCATTTGTGAAATCATATCTGGTGCTTTTTTCGCTAATTTTATTTTCATATTTCAATAAATTTTTCTCAAAAAATGGTTTCAATTAGCTTTTTGAAAAATTCAGGTCCATTTTGGTCACTGGTGACATCTAGGGGCTCATTTTCATCATCCAAATTTATCAAAATTTCACCAATTATTTGTTTCTGGTGTACAAATAAATCGATATTCACAGGATTCAAAACTGCAACTTTATCAAGGAACGTCTGAATTTGAGAACGCATTTTGTTCCAGTTTTCATTGGAATTCTATAATATAAAAAATAAATAAATCATGCAATTATTAAGATATTTAAAAAAATATGACAAACCATGTAGCCTTCGTTGTCAAAGTAGAAGCAATTCACATCAAGACGCAAAAGCAATGCCGAATTGCTGCTGTAAATACGATTTCAAAATCAAATAGTTTTGACTCGGTTTGTAAATCTCATTCTTGACAAAGGTGAAGTAAAAAATCACATTCTCCAATGCATCTTTGGGCAGGTTGAGCAATATTTTCTTAATGCGATTCTTGAACTCTGTTGAATTTGATGTTTTGTCCCATCCTAATAGAACACAGATTCCGTGCAGTTGCGTTAGGCTTGTTCAATGTTTTTCTAGAAATTGTTGCGTTTTCTCGAGATTTTTTAAACCTTTTGGATGGTGTGTCAATTAGACGAATGGTTCTGTTGTTGTTCTGTTGCTTGACACAAAATTTTTGATTAGTTGGTTTACGTGTGCTCGACTGTTTTCCAAACTTGCCTGTTTCCGATTTCTGTCTAAACATTGATGGTGAAAGACATCCTACGATTGGCACATCACTTGTGCGTTCAATATTTTGCAGGCTTCCATCGCTTTTAGCCTCTTCAAAACTGGAATATTTCAAAGATTTCAATGCTCTGATGAAAATGGATTTCCCCGCATCAATTTCACCAAACAGCAAAATGTTGTACTCGGTGATGTTGGTAGGCAAATTATCCAAATTGAGGCTCATTTTAGCAGACATAGCAAATGATTTGAACCTATTTGAATAGAATGATTTGAATAGAATGCTTTATATGTAGTTATCTTAACCTACTGCGTATAGAAATTGTAAATTTAATAGCAATATATCACGTGTTCAAAGAAATCAGTATTAAAAAAATGCATTAGACTTTGGATTCAGATTATAAAGGAAAAATGGCAACCATTTATCAAGCGGCAATATGTGCCCAAAGGTTCTATCTAATCTCCAAATAAATCACTTCAGAATTACACATCAGGAAATTATTGGTGTATGCTGATACATAACAACAGGCATTCTTTATTTTAGCGTTGTTATTTTTTTTGTTTGCTTTGTCGGTATAACAAATAGACAAATTTGTTTTCTATCTACGTACAATAAATCTCTGTTAACAACAATGTTCAAAAATCATCCTCAAGGGTAAAATTGATGCTGCCAAGAAATTGTCACAGACACTTACATAAAATTCTCATTTGATGCTTGTGTACAAAACCTGCGCACACAAAGACAAATCAATAAAGATCCAAAGTTACATAGTCAAATAAAATAAACGCCGATGTTCTGTTATCTAAGAATGTGAGGTACATGCGTGTGAGGTTATAATCTCAAGACCACTTGAGACTCGCAGTGAAGAAAATTGTGCTGCTGTGTTGGTTCAAGCACAAAACCAACAACCATCCTTGCAATTGTGCAGTGCTGTTGTTGAATCTCGTAAATCAATCAAAAATAAATCTCATCATAAAGTTCTTAGGGTGAATCAATCATAAACAGAGGAGGTCTATAGATGTCCTGTGTACTAAGTGCATTATTCACGTATATTGTTATATATAAGCGGAATGATTGGTGATAAAGCCATACGAATGTACAATCTCACCTGACTTACCTGATCATCCATTTCTTAAAAATATGAAAACAATTAAATTGTTTGTTCTTATGGCTACTTTTTATTTATTTATAATCAATGTTAAAAAACTTCCAAAAATGAAATGCAAGAAAAAACACCGTACAAAATAATTTTCTAAAATAATTTTGCAACAAATTATTTAATCAAATAATTTTATTCAAATATTTGAGGTCTCCTTCCAACAGTTGCTAACTTTAATTTTCCTCCACAATCTCAGCGGCTGAAAGGTCCATCCACAACAAGCGACAAGAAGCACATAAACCAATACCAAAACACCAAAACCGATTCCGCTAAACAGTCCTATATCGTAACCGATGTAATCATTTGGCAGTTCCAGAATGCAAATTATTCCATAAGTGAGCCCTCCTAGCGGTATTCCCAGTGGCAGTACCCAAAACAAATGAACCAAACCAACATGATAGGACGTTCTTCTCCATTTGTCTGTAAAAACTGATCTCCATATTTTCCACGCTTGAAACGAACCAATGTACTTTACATCTGACGGCATTTGAATGCCCTTTCTAATATTCAAACAGCCACAGCACCGGAAAACATCTTGACAGAGTTCAATTTTTGGTGGTTCATTTCGGTTTCGAGCAAAACACGTACAACAGCAGCAGAAGACGTCGTGAAATTCTTCAGGAAATGAAAGTTTTTCATTTTCTTCTGGTGATGCAATTTGCTCATAACCATCTGATCTTTTGTGGCAACATTTGAAGCAACAGAAGAATGATCGGTTTGGTTGACTGGTCAATACGTCCGATTCGTTTGATCCATTTTCTAGCAAACTTTCGTTTTCAGAATCGCTGTTAGACGCTTCTCTTGAATCCGAATTTTGGATTGAAAATTTCTTTTGTTCACTTCTCAATATCATCAAATCATTATGCAGCTCTGCATCAATCGCCATATCGACCAGCTGTTCCAAGTAATACGAGACAATTCTCAAACCAAGAATAATTTTCACAATATAAAAATCTTCAGTATTCTCATATTTGCCATTACAACTGTAAACGTAGATAAAAATGATGTAAACCACACAAAAAAGTGTTCCAACGTGTACACTGATTCGCTGTAGAATCCAGAATTTGTGACTATACAGGAGGACTTCAAAGAAGAATTCAATTCCTAGAGCAGATATGAGGCCAATGTCTTTGTTGGTTTGAAGTTTCAGTAGACGAGTCTCTCGTTCAATGTCGATGATTGCGAGGACAAAGATGAGAACCAGGGCAGTGTTGTTGAGGACGTAGAATATGAGATAGATTGCACGCATGATGCGATACTTTGCGGTGGTCAACATGTCCAACAGTAGGTTCTCCTCGGCGGTAGATGATTTTAATTCTGATTTAATGTTTTCTGTTTTGGAATCTGCTTTGGAGTTCGGTTGTGTTCTACTGGAACCTTCCAGAGGATCCTGAGGTAAAGCTTCAACGTTTTCCCCTCTTCTAAACGCATAAATTCGATTATTATGCATCAAACACAGCAGCCCAAGACTTGGAATAATCATCTTCATGAGAACCGTATCCTGGTTGTTGTACTTGACAAAAGCATCACCCTCTCCTCCTCCATCTTCTGCAGAATTTGCTTCATTTTCAAAATTCCCTTCTTCTATATTTGAACTCATTTTGATCACAAAAAATACGTTGGACAAATTATGGCTGTCTAGACTTTATAATGTCTACAAATGTGCACACAAATTTGTGATTTGGCATATTTGAGATAAATTATACAATCCGCACAATTTTTTGTTGGTAGCGATAATTGAGAAAACAATGTACAATGTGTTAAAAAATAAGCAATAAAATTTATCGCACATTATATATTTGATATATTTTGCATTATTTGGTAACACCTTAAAAATTTATCTTATACAAAGAGGCTCAGGCGATAGTGTCCAATTAGTTTTATTTGAGATAAAATCCATATCACTTGTGATACTTTGAGGTAAGTAACATTAAAGTTTTGCTTTACGATAGACTCAAATGGAAAGATTACCAAATGCAATTCATTTGAAATTAATTTTCCCTCAATTTTGTCATTGCTCATTAAAATGATAACTGCTTAAATCACTTAAATTGAAACTTACAGAGACAATGTCGAGACTCTCGACTCGAGAGACACATACTCAATACAATTGGATACAATCGAGTGTCCAAGTCCAAGTGTAAAAAGATCTAAACTATTTTGCGTCAAAATCAGGCTAACTCTTTAAATAAATTATTCCTTTTAAATTATTTGAGGATATATTTCGAGTATTTGAAAATTAAGAGATAGACAATTTTTTGTACAGAATCAAAAATCCAAATCGATGCAGAAAGTGAGCCAGAAAACGAGGAAGTAATCAAGAAATCAAGATTTTAATATTGAATAAAACAAAAATAATCTTTAGATTACATAAAATCATAATGAAACCTACTACTCTCCGGTGACAGTGACGAGCTTGAAGAAGATTGGCACCACGGTCTTGTACTTGTGCCTCAACATTGCGGACACATCGTTCGAGTCATAGATTGCTTTCAATTCAGACCAGACGGTGGCATTGTATTTAGCGTTACATGCGTCCATGTTCGGGTACTCCGGACAAGCCAGTTCGTGATTCTCTTCTACCTAAAACATTGTCAAAATTATTAAAATTGTCACAACAAGTTTGTAAAAACTCACCATTTCATGGACCATCTCATGGAAGTACTGTCCAGTGTCACCAGGACACTGTGCCTTGATTTCATTTAGAATGCACTCACGCATTTCAATGCTCGAACAGCATGATCCACCGTGAATTAGTGCCCTTGGCAAGTTGACCACCTTCTCCATCATGAGAATGTGCTTGTCGGCACACAGTCGAATGACTCCAGCCTTAGCCCGATTCGTGAAACATTGCACGTGCCTCAAGTATTCTGCTCGGTGGGCGGCTGAGTCACAGCGAACTGTGAAATGTTTCTCCCAATCGTTGAATATTTTTGTTGTGATTGCTTTTATTTGGCCTTTCAGACATTTGATCCCTTCGTCCTTTATACATTTGACTCCTCTTTTGGCTCTTCTGTAAAAAATTAAGGATGTGGTATAACAAATAGGTGGAAAATGAAGAATTAGTCAACGAAATCAACAAAATATTAGGCGACACTTACGCACACATGTCGAGCACATCGGCATCGTTGGAAGGTATTTTCAAATGTCTATTTCCCAAGAAATTCATCTGATGCGCACACTCATCCAATTCTTCCATTGTTTTGCACGTCAAGATGCACGATGGCAGAGCAAGCAAAAAGGCACACAAATGCAAATTGCATCTTATAAGAATCGAATGAAATCTTCAACATTTGCAATTTGTCTTTATATGCGTGTCAATAAAACTAAACAAATCAATAAGAAAATGTGCCTCACGAGGATTCAACCAACCGTATCCAAGTGTGCACGTGCGTTCACATCTCGTTCACTTTCTAATATGTTAACCAACACACAATAACAAATGAGTGGCAATTCCAGTAAAAATTTGTTTTGATTTATTTTCGCTAATTTGCATTTTAATGACCACATTAAGGCGTTAATGGACAAATAATGAGTAATAAATTTACTCAAGCTGACAGCAATCAGAGATAGAATAGAGGCGTAAAAATTCTTTGATCTTGAAAGTGTCGAATTCCAAGAAAAAAGATTAAATAATTATAATTATGAGATAAATCAATTTAAAGTTCATAGTTTGGTAATCGTTTTTGGTCTCATCAATGTTCTGCTGAACAGAACTCACCCCCACGAGAACAATTGAACATCACTCATTCATATCTCATTAACACTAATTAATTACAGTAATAATTAACGTATGTGCTAATTTTTGTATGTGTGATCAAGTGCATGCACACTTTCGAAAGCGCACTGGCACTTTTAATGTTAATTAGTCAATTAATCAAAGCAAAAGATCCATTATCCAATTTTATTGTTTATTTATTGGGTTTATTGTCAAATTGGTTGGTGAACTCAATTGCAATGGTATCACCCTACTGATATTCAGCTGCCCTAGGTCCAAGTGTTTCATTTTATGGAAAGCACTGTATAATTTTCCTATTTCATATAATTCGAAAACAGCAATCAATCAAACTCAAAAGTGAAGATGTGGATAGACTTATTTAAAATTCCTAATAATTTAAAATTCTTTGAAATTTGAAATTTTATTTTCATTACAAAATTATTTAGAAAATAACATTAATTTTTTATAATTTTATTTTTTGATAATTTCAGTTTTCTTCAGGTAGAATTAGTCGCTCGGTGTGCCATCATCAATCATATTCGGTGAGTTTCGTTAAATTTGCATTATCTAAAAAAATACATTAAAAGCTTCAGTTCCCGAGCAGAAGTAAATAAAAAATATAATTTAAGTTTTTTATTTCGAATTACCATTGACGGGAAAATGAGTCCGTTTGGCATGCTAATCCAAATGAACCGTCAAAAGTTCACTCAATGCTTTTACACTATCGTGAAGTGGACAGTCGAGTCTGGCAGCACTCGGCCACTGACTCTCAATTATCAAATTGACATTTGTCTACTCGTCTATCTGTCCATTCGTGTAATGTGTCTCATTGTGATGATTCTATCCGACTATCAATTTGGACTCTATCGCTTTGATGTCTTTGCACACATTCAGATGGACAACTCAGATTGCTTTGATCTAATGATGCTTCTTTCGGTGGCTTACTTTATCGAATTCTACTACATCAACAAGCGCGGCCTGGCGCGGATTCCAAATCGCTCACCAGTCTGGGCATGGTTCTACCGTGTGGTGGTTGTGAGTCAGCATGTTTATCGTCGTAGTATGAAAGTAAATTTGAAATGTTCAAAAGATGGAACATGTTGACCAAAGAAGGCTGCTCAAATTGAGCAATTTTCGACAGTCAATCTTTCCAAATATGGACGCCAGGCTTCTGTTGGTTTGGTGGCTGATTGTGATTGATAAGATCTGTTTGGCTGTCCAAGTTACAGTTTGTATGCTTTTTATCTTGATTTATTTATTTAAATTTTAAAAATTCTGCAAAGTTTACTTCATTGTAAAGCGTTTGTACAACGTTTTACTGTAAAGTCAACCTTACAACCTTTTGTTTACATTGATGTTAATGCTCTCCAAATATTTTAATATCAAATTTCCGCCCAAACAGATCTTCTATTTGTCATGGTTGCGCTCATTTGCTTTCCAATATTGCTACATCCTTTTCCGTGGCACTTTTCATTTCAAATTGTACTCGAAGACAGCACCTCTATTACCTCATCATCCAACTGATTCAATGTGCTCTTTTCTTTGCACTATTTGCAATATTCATCACATTTGTGTACCGGTCACAGATCAATGCCGATTTGGCTGCGCTGAAAAAAAAGACAAAAATTGTCCTCCAAATGGATGTATTACGTAAAATTTATTAAAATCAAAAATTTTCATCAAAATCATTCGGCAGTCTGTTTAAGGATTATCACTTGTGTGTTTGGCTGTGTTCTGTTTGGCTTTATGCTCACACAGATACCTGTGAATGTGGAAATACTTTACTTCAAGAGTAATCTTGTGAGCAAAAATATGATATTTTGGCTTGTGTTTGGTGCGCAAATATTCGCGCTGTTTGGGGTACTGCTACCCATTGGGAAGCTCAGTAAAACAATGAACAATCGACCAGTGAAATTTTTTGCACGAATTCATTATAAACTGCATCCACATTCTATGCACTACAAAATCAAGATGGACAGTTTGTTCGAAAGAATTACAAGTGGTCCTAAGTATGGAATCAGTTTCGGCCCACTCAGTGCAATAACAGCCAACATTATTTTTGAGGTATGGGTTGTGGTTTTGAAATTATAAATTATTAAATTTAAATATTTATTATTTTACATTGCAGATTGCAGTCATTTACATTGGATTTGTTATGTTTGTGTTTAGCTTTCATTACGGAACAAATATTAAATAAACAAGCTAATAGTACTAATCAATAATCAAATAATCAACGCTGAAATGTTTTATAAAGCAAAGATCTGTTCAGTGTCACTGTTCAACCTAAAATTTGCTAATTTTTGCATTCAATCAGGGCCCTTTTTTTTAATTTCGCATAACCACAATATTCTTTTTGACCACCATCTTGCAGACATACAAGATGTAAGCAAAATACAACAACACAAATTTGAAAATTGAATTTTTAGTTATCTTGCCAATTGAGCCCAGCGTAAAGTAGAACCTTCGCTTTGTGTGCAACAACTCATAGTACGCTAAAATTTTAAGCTTTTTTCGAGTACATTCCCGTCCATTTAGGCAAAATTGAAGCCGATAAAGTTGGTCAGCCGAACTGTGAATTGCGCTGGTCATCGCTAAACATAGATTAGTCAACAAGATGAATATTGCAATTGTGCCCACCAAAGCAATGATGAATGGCACTTTAGTGGTAAAACTGATTTTCTCAAATAATAACATTGATTGAATGTAAACATTAAATGGAAAGGCCACCAGACAGCCCCGAAGACAAAAGGGCGAAATGAAATGTCGATTTATGATGATAACGGTGAAGATTGTCCGAGAATTGATGCGATAATAGTAAGCCAAGAACAGAGGTAAATTTATGGTGGGACTTAGCTTTCCATTACGACTGAAAACTATTCTACGCCAAAATCCATTCAATCTTTCCAATGAGGAAACAATGACATAGTACTCGATATAGCCACAGTGAAGATAGTACAACAGAAAGAAACATAATTTCCAAAGTCCACAAATCACTATTGACAAATCCAGCAAAACGACCAAACAAATTTCAATACGTTGATGTGCCAGCCTGGAGAGATGCAGGATTTCAATAAATAAAAATAAAGCTACAGACAAAATACATAAAAAGAAAGTTTTTGATGGTTATAGACAATTTTGTTACCATCTAGTTTGATGATTATTATATGAAATCGTTCGAATAGAAACGAAAACAAAACCAAACGAATTCTCAGTTGAGGATAGAGGACATCTTTGTACAAACTCAATTTCGAGTCAAATTTGATCAAATTCTGTTCTGCTTCACCACAATTCCAGATGAGTTTCAGCTGTTTGATAGCAGATTTCGCTGATTGAACTGGCACTCTCCAATTGAAGCTAGGCAATTTCAAGTGTGGATTCAACAGCCAGAAATTTCGACCATTTTCACCGACAATCTGGGCACTATAAGGCACCATTGGATTGTTGTCCTTAATGTAGACAATATAGTCCATGTATATTAGCATTAGAGGCACTGGTGCACAGATGAGGCCAATTGTTGGGTCTGAAGTGAAGGTCATATAAAAGGTTTTCGTAGTTAAATCCCAAAAGTACTCGTCCTTTCCATTGAAGCAATAGAGCACAGAACGAATTGAGTATATCATCAACAATAGATAGAAAAGCACTCGCCAAAGGCTGTACCGATGGTTTCGGTAGAATGGTTCACCAAATTTCTGATCATCAAGTTGCTTGAGTCGCAGAATTTCGAATGACAAGTTGGCTGCTGGAGTTTGATTGAGTGAAACAAGTTTTGCAAAAAACTGCCACATTTTCGGTAAATACGCTGTGTCTGCTTTCGAATTAAAAACTTGAACAAATAAAGAAATTTCAATTCAAATTCTCAATGTACTTTCAAAATAATTTTAAAATAATTTTTAAAAAATTGAGCATTTAAATATTCCATGAATTTCCAACTTGAAAGGGAAAACGTTTTTTTATTTTTAAATATTTAACATATTTTAATATATTTAATTTGACAATTAATGCAGAAATTATGATGGATGATGATAGTGTCACACAAATGTCGTCTGGGAAAATATAAGATTTTTGTTCTTGGTAACAAAGTCTTCATATTTGCAAAAAAACAAACTTATTCGACATACTCAATACGCAATTCTCTCAGAGAAATGACGTGCTATTTGTTTTGATCAGGATTAAATTGGGTGCTGCATGTGCATGACAACAATTGAAATTTTTATGGATTTTGATGTATTTTGAATAATACCGGATTGCATTAAATTTTGTAGTTACGAGTTACGGCGATTGAAAAAACAAAAACAAAACAAAACAAAAACTTTTAGTTACGAAATAAAATTTTAAAAAATGCCAACAAATTCGTCAACTTGCAGACCATGGGTTATAGTCGAGAGTTCAACCAATCCGTTATTAATGACTGATACATCACATTAAATCAACTATTTGAAACCAATAGGGACAATGCAGAATGACACATACTCAAGCAGATGGTTACATTAGAGTGATATATTTTGTATCCAGGCACAAGTTACATTTTATGGAAAGTATCACAATTTTTCGATTATATCCCAAAAAATAGTAATCAATCAAACTCAAAAGTGGACACGTGCCTTGAATTCTTCAAAAATAATAATTTGAAATACTTTTAAATTCATTATAATGTTTAGTATCAAAATTATTTAGAAATATTAATTAAATTTATAACTTTTTTGACAATTTCACTTTATCTAGGTGAAATTGGTCGCTTAGTTTGCGATCAATCATTTTCGTAGTTCTTGTTAAATTTTTTATTAATTTTTTCAGTTTGTAATAAAAACTCAGTTTAAAATTTCGAAAATACCATGGACGATGAAATGAGTTCGTTTTGCCAGTTAATCCAAATGAACCACCAAAAGTTCACTCAATGCTTCTACACCATCATGAAGTGGACAGTCGAGTCTGGCGACTCTCGAGCACTGGCGTTCAATTATCAATTTGACCTTTGTCTTCTCATCTATTTGACCATTCGTGAAATTTCTATAATTGTTATGATTCTATCCAACTATCAATTTGAACTTATGCTTATCACTTTGCTTATGCACACATTCAAATGGACAACTCAGATCGCTTCGATCCGATGATGATTCTTTCGGTGGCTTACTTTCTCGCATTTTACTACATCAACAAGCGCGGCCTGGCGCGGATTCCAAATCGCTCACAAATCTGGGCCTGGTTCCACCGTGTGGTGGTAGTCAGTCAGAATGTTTATCGACGTAGTAAACGCAAAAGTAAAATTGCAATACAAAAGAGTTTCGATCGACAATTTAATCAACAAATGATTTTAAACCAAATTGTCTTTGTAAAAAAAATTGTCATGAAATGCTATTTGAAATAAAAAATTAAATTTGAAATGTTCAAAAAGATGGAACATGTTGATCAAAGTATGCTGCTCCACTTCCGACATTAAATCTTTCCAAACATGGACGCCAGGCTTCTGTTGGAAATGGTTTGGTGGCTGATTGTGATTGATAAGATCTGTCTAGCTGTCCTGGTTATAGTTTGTATGTTTATTTTATAGATTTATTTATTTAAATTTTAAAATTCTGTAAAGTTGACTTTACTGTAAAGAGTTTGTACAGAGTTTAACGGTGAAGTCAATTTTACAAATTTTGTTTATATTTGATGTTAATGCTCTCTAAATTTTTTATTACCAAATTTCCGCCCTTCAACAGATATTTGTCATGGTTGCGCTCATTTGCTTTCCAATATTGCTACATCCTTTTCCGTGGCACTTTTCATTTCAAATTGTACTCGAAGACAGCACCTCTATTACCTCATCATCAAACGGATTCAATGTGCTCTTTTCTTTGCACTATTTGCAATATTCATCACATTTGTGTACCGGTCACAGATCAATGCCGATTTGGCTGCGCTAGATAAAGTTCTGAAATCCAAATTATTACGTAAAATTGGTCAAAATTAAAAATTTCCATCAAAATCATTCGGCAGTCTGTGTAAAATATTTTAAATTATAAATTCGCGAATATTCTTCCATGAATTTCTAATTTGGAAAATGGTAAGCAACTTATTGTATTTTATTTTTAAATATTTAACATATTTTAATATATTTAATTTGACAATTAATGCATGAATTATGATGGATGATATGATAGTGTCACTCAAATGTCGTCTGGGTAATTTTTATTCTCGGTAGCAAAGTCTTCATATTTGCATAAAAACAAGTATTCGACCTAAATTCAAACGAATATTTTTGTACATGTTCGACTCAATTCGCAAAAAGAAATGACGTGCTCTAGCTTCTCGGGATCAAATTTGTGGTGTTACATGTGCTTGACAACAATTTCGTGACTCTGAAATAATTGCTGCCTCGTAAATTTCGCAAAATTTGAATTAAAAAAGTGACTATTTAAATTATTAAAATTAGATATCTGCATTTTAAAGGCATCTCATTCAAGCGAACGGTAACAAATAAGCAAACTAAACTTAAATCGCAAGTTCTAACAAAAACAATCACCCATAAATGTGTAATTCGATTTAGTATTTGTAGAGTATCAATTTGTATTTTGCATGTCTTATATGCAAAATTGTCGCCACAGAAGATGTTTGATATCGCACTCAAAAAGGCCAACATTATTTGTTGTTAAGCTCACTGCTTCTCATTAACTCACACAAACATTTTTTTAAATGTCAAACAATTAAACAAAACATTTAACCAAAAATAGAATTGGAAATAATAATTTCTAAATTGAAGTTTTAATTTTTAACACATTTTCAAACGACAACAATATTCTGTTTAACAATCAATTTGCAGACAAAGAGAATGTAAGCAAAATAGAACAAGACAAATTTGAAAATTGAATTTTTGGTCATCTTGCCAAGTGCGCCCAGTGTAAAGTAAAACTTTCGTTTTGTATGCAACAACTCGTAGTATGACAGAAGTTTTAGCTTCCTACGAGTATATTTCGTTCCATCAAGGCAAAATTGAAGCCGATAAATGTAGCAAGCAGAACTGTGAATTGCGCTGGTCATTCGGAGACATAGCTGAGTGCACACGAAGAATATAGCAATTGTGCCCGCCAAAGCCAAAACGAATGGCACTTTTGTGGACAAATTTTGTTCAAACATTAACAGCGATGAAGTGTAAACACTGAATGGAAAGGCAACTAGACAGCACCGAAGACAAAAGGGCGAAATGAAATGTCGATTTATGTTGATAACAGTGAAGATTGCCCGTGAATTGATGCGCCAATAATAGGATAGGAACAGAAAAAGATTGAGTTTGGAATTCAGCTTTCGATTCTCACTGAAAACAATTCTACACCAATATCCATTCAATCTTTTCAGTGAAGAAATAATGACATAGTACTCGATATAACCAACATGAAGATAGTACAGCAGCAAGAATAAGAGTTTCCAAAGTCCACAGATCGCTATTGACAAATCCAGCAAAACGATCAAACAAATTTCAATTCGACGATGAGCTAGACTGGAGAAATGTAGGACTCCAATAAGTAAAAGTAAAGCTAAAAAACAAATTTTAAAAGTTTTCAATTGGCATAGAGAATTTTGTTACCATCTAATTGCATGAAGATTATATGAAATCGTTCGAATAGAAACGAAAACAAAACCAAACGAATCCTCAGTTGAGGATAGAGGACATCTTTGTACAAACTCAATTTCGAGTCAAATTTGATCAAATCCTGTTCGGCTTCATCACAATTCCAGATAAATTTAAACTGTTTCATTGCAGATTTCGCCCCTTGAATTGGCACTCTCCAATTGAAGATAGGGAATTTCAAATGTGGATTCAACTGCCAGAAATTTCGACCATTTTCACCGACAATCTGCGCACCATTGGGCACCATTGGATCGTCGTCCTTAACAAAAGTAATATAGTCCATGTATATTAGCATTAGTGGCACTGGAGCACAGACGAGGCCAATTGTTGGGTCCGAAGTGAAGGACAAATAAAAGGTTTTCAAAGTTAAATCCCAATAGTGTCCATCCTTTCCATTGAAGCAGTAGATCACAGAGCGAATTGAGTACATCATCAGCCATAGGTATAAAAGCACTCGCCAAATGGTGTACCGATGACTTCGGTAGAAGGGTTCACCGGATTTCTGCTCATCCAGTTGTTTCAATCGCAGTATTTCGAGTGACAAGTTGGCTGCTGGAGTTTGGTTGAGTGAAACAAGTTTTACAAAATACTGTCGCATTTTTTATGAATAAGCTGCGTCTGCTTTGGACTTGAAACCTTGAACGAAAAATGCAGTTATATTTCAAATTCTAGATGTACTTTTAAAATAATTTAAATATAATTTTTAAAAATATACATTTTAAATTATAAATTCGTGAATATTCCATGAATTTCAAATTTGCAATGGAAAACAACATTTTATTTTGTTTTAGAATTTTAAGAAATTTTATTATTACTATTATTTTTAAATATTAAACACATTTTAATATATTTAATTTGACAATTAATGCACGAATTATGATGGATGATGATAGTGTCAGACAAATGTCGTCTGGGTAAATGAATACGATTTTTGTTCTCAGTAACATACGTATTTGCATAAAAACAATTTTATTCGACCTAAATTCAAACTAATTTTTCTTAAACATGTATGACTCAATTCGCGCAGAGAAATGACGTCTTTTGGCTTCCCGGGCTCAAATTATGTTGAATTTACATGATAACAATTGACATTTTCCAATAGTTGACGCTGAAATTTTAGCTGTTTTGTACATTTCTCAAAGTTTGAATTAAAAAGAAAGCTGCTATTTATATCAAAATTTGACAGTTGCACCTTTTGAAACATTTCTTTAAAGCGATCTTAATAAATCAGCAAACTAATCACGAATCCAAACAAACAAACAAAATTGTCTATCCCCCATTTATATAATAAAACAAGCCACGGGGATACAACAAGAAGCTTGATCCAGTGGCGTTATGTTTTCAGGGAGAATAGGGTTAGTAACATCCAAACTTAAATAAAGTTATTACCTTTATTTTCATAATAACGTCATATATTTTTTGCCCTTTTGTGGTCGTCAGTGCACCTAACTTTTTTTCTTCTGAATACGTAAAATTTTGAGCCAATAAGGTTGTAATAGTCGCAGCCGCAGGTCAGTGTTTTGTTTGGCGAAATAGTCGTTTTTGGCTAGACACACGTGACTACCACGCTGTATTCATACGTTCTCCAAACGAACTTCGCAACCTTCGATTTCTGTTGTTTTTCGCGTTATCTCCCTAATTGCTATCAGTTTGGTCATATCATCACCACCTGATAATCACAATGCCTACCCCCAGATTGAATCTGACGCCCGATGAAATGAGGGCCAGAAGAAACGCTCAGCAACGTATTCGTCGCCAAACTCGCAATGCCACTGAGAATGATGCTGAGAGAGAGAATAGAATTGCTAGCGAGAGAGCTTCTCAAGAGCGTTACCGTGATAGTTTGACTCCAGAGCAGCGTGCTGCACGTTATGCAAGTAGTAATTTGATTCATCACAACAACATTCTCAATGAAACTGCATCACAGAGAACAAATCGTCTCGATAGACGGCATTATCAGCGATTTGCTAGCCAGGATAGTGCTACTTCTAACTCCCAATCGAGTTCTATGAATGATAGTCAAGCGAGTACTTCTGGTCGTGTGATTCCAACTCGGAGGCAGAATTTGTATTTGGCCGCAGTTCTCAATGAACATGGCAAACTCAGGAACGGATTGCCTGAGGTCGATTATCTTGGTCCGCTTGATCAAGAGTGTCTCAATTGTCATGCTTTGCACTTTGATGACGAGAGAAAGCGTAATGTTAACCGTCAAAATGGAACATACTCGGATTGTTGTGACTTTGGCAAAATGGACCCAGCACTCTTTGATTTCCCCCCGTATCCAGAAGGTTTGCAGGCGCTCTTTGATGATCCTCACTTCTCAGATAACATTCGTCTTTACAACAATTCTGTGGCACTTGGCTCCATTTGCTACACTTCTGTTAGGGCTCCAACTCGTGGCGCTAGACTTTTCAAAGTCCAGGGTGCTGTTTATCATTGTGTGTATAATTTGAATGATTGTCGATCGAATCGGAACAGCGATCTTGGTAAGTGCAATCAGCTTTGGTTTCTTGACACACAGGTAGCAAATCAACAACGCATTGAACGAACTCCTGTTCTGCAAGAAGACATTCTGGTGACACTCAAACGTGAGTTGGAACGTGCCAATAATGATCTTTATGCTCAGTACAAACCGATGCACACGTTGGTCACTGGAAGTAATGAAGAGATGGTCATTCAATTCGAGAGACGCCCAGCTCAACTGCCTAATTTCCAAGACCGACTCTACGACTTGCCTGCTGCTCGCGAAGTTGTCGGTGTTATGGCAACCAGAAGTGATGACGCCCGTGGTGTAGTTGCTTATCCCAGGTGTCAATACTATCAGCAACGCTTTGACTACAAGGAAGGAGTCTGTGATGCTTTGTGTTATCCACTCTTGAATCCTTGGGGTATGATGGAATGGTCACACGATCGTCTCAAGAATCTTGATCCCGAAACTGTTCGAAAGGTTAGATTCTTTGTATTTCTTGATTATCATTTTAATATTTTATCAATTCCCAGGTCACTTTGATGCACTTCTACGCTTACAGGACTTCGATCAGGTTTAATCAGTTCAATCAAATTCTCATGTCGAAGGACCTTTTCCAGCAGTACCTGGTGGACGCATACTCGAAGATTCTTCAAGAGAGACTCGAGTACTTCAGGAAGAATCAAGTCAAATTCTGGTGTGAAGAATTCCAGACTCTACAGAATTTGAACATTCTGGATGCTAATGGCGAGCTGGACCAGGAAATGCTCAAGCAGTTCATTGGCCAGAAGAAGATCATTCCAGCTTCTTTCCCTGATTCGCGTCGTTTTCGGCAGAAGAAATTTGATGACGCCATGTCCACAGTGGCTCGATATGGCAAGCCTGACTTTTGGATAACCTTCACTTGCAATCCCAAGTGGAGGGAGATCCAGGAGAATTTAATGCCCGGACAGAAGGCGGAAGATCGACCCGATTTGGTAAATCGGGTGTTCGATAACAAGGTCCGTAGACTCATTGACGAGATCTACAAGAAGGGCGTTCTCGGCAAGTGTGTCGCTTACATCGGTTGTGTGGAGTTTCAGAAGAGAGGCCTCCCTCACATTCATCTGCTGGTCACGGTGGAGCCTGAGGACAAACCAAGTTGTCCAGAGCAAATCGACCGAGTCATCTCTGCTGAGATTCCGGATCCAACCAAGGGTGAAGAGGAAGCGGCTCACTACCAAA
The DNA here is from genome assembly GCA_023373905.1 of Rhizoglyphus robini. Classification (NCBI taxonomy): domain Eukaryota; kingdom Metazoa; phylum Arthropoda; class Arachnida; order Sarcoptiformes; family Acaridae; genus Rhizoglyphus; species Rhizoglyphus robini. Next base: position 1,752,430 of record JAKIJQ010000032.1, on the reverse strand, counting down.
TTCTCTACGACCACATGCTTCATCGGAAATGTGGTTCTGCTGATCCTACTGCTGTTTGCATGCGCGATCGTCGGCCTCGTGTTACACTGGTGGATGAAAGTGATGATAGTAACAACCTTCAGTTTGATGCCGATGGTAACGTGATCATCAATGACAGTCTCGAACAGATTTTGGATGAAGCTTTGGCTCAGAACGGTCTGCTCAATGTTCAAGCAAACGATAGTAATGACACGATTATTGTCGGTGAACAGACTCAGCAAGTCAGTAATCCCACCAACATTTCCCCAGAGACGCAGTTCGACAGCAACACTTCCTCTGTTGAAGATATGACGGGAAATGATCATCACTATGATGATTCAAGTGAAGACGAACCTGATGACGATGATGATGACGATGAAGGTTCGGAGGTTGAGATTGAATTAGGTGATCTTAATGATGATGAATTTGGGACCGCTCAAGTTGTCGACAGTATAATGGATGCCCAATTTGAAGATCAACTTTATCGTTATGACTCACAGTAAGTTCTCATGTACTCACTATAACATTTTTGCTAATGTTTTTTATGTTCTAGACTCGATGATTATCAAGTCAATGTATACAACGAACAGATTGACCACCACGACAGTTCTGGGTATGTTCGTTCAAATCCTCTTCTTACTCCCCTCTTTACACCAACTCCTGTTCCAAATGAGACTAATTCGAATCTCGAGTCTGTCTCAAATCCGAATCCAATTGGCGAACCCGTGACACGTAGTCAGAATGATCGCGCAATAGTTAGTTTCGGTAATGTAGTTGACAGTAGTGCTCGAGTGTGCAGCAAAGGTTTTCCGAAACCATTCTGCGATCGAACTCATTTTCGAAACAAATATCCTGTTTATCGTCGTCCTGACAATGGTCGCAGCATTGCCAAGGGTCCAATTAGCAATCCAACTGTGTACGACAACCAGTGGGTTGTGGCTATGAATTTGTATTTGTCTCGACGTTTTGATGCTCATATTAATGTGGAACTATGTGCAACCAGTTGTAAGGTCTGTATATATCTCTATCTGTACATGCACAAAGGTGCCGACAAAGCTGATCTCAGTTTTCGCCAAGCTGACAATCCTGACGAGATTAAAGCCTACCTTGACTGCAAGTACATCACTCCCCACGAGGCTCACTATCGTATTCATTCATTGAAAATGTACTATTCGTCGCATGTTCCAGTTGATCTCACTATCCACCTTCTAAATCGTCATTTGATTTTTTATCGCGAAGGGAATGTCATCAGAGCTAGGCGACAACATAAAAACACACATCTCACTGCTTGGTTCGAGTTGAATCGACAGTCTCAATTGTTTGATGATGCTGATTGGCTTGATCGTGGTGAATCTTGGTGCACACACACTTACACTGACGCTGACACGAATGTACAAAAATCAGTTCGGTTCAAGTTATTGCAGGATTCTCGGTTGTTGCATTACTTTGAGATTCCTGAGCATTTTGTTTTCAAGCTAATCAAGGGTGGCCATCACTACTGGAGCTCTGCTCTCAGGTCTAGGAAAGTGATTGGTCGTATTCACAAAGTCACCTGTGGAATCAATGCAACTGAGAAGTACTTTCTTCGAATGCTTCTTCTCCATGTTAAGGGAGCCACTGGCTTTAATGATCTTAAAAGAGTTCCAAATATGAACAACGAGCAGCCTTTCTCAACTTACAAAGAGGCTTGCATTGCTCGAGGTCTCCTGATCGATGATCAAGAACATGATAGATGCTTGAACGAGGCGTCGCTCTATCATTCTGCTGGTCGTTTCCGTTATTTGTTCATTTTCCTACTCTCTTTGGGCACGGTTTTGGACCCTGCCGGGCTGTATAACAAATATCACTCCGATTTGATTCATGATTTTGCTCTTCGTTTTCCACCTCAGCGAGCTCTTTGTGCTCTTTTCTTTGATCTTGAACGTCTTTCTAGGTTGTTCAATTTTGAGTTCAGTAGTCTTCCGTGGGTTGTTCGACCGGAAGGCTGTCCGGACAATGTTGAATCTCTGCTTGATGCCGAGAATCTTGAGCAACTCAGAGCGGATGGCGATTTGCGCTATTCGCAGCTTAATGTCGGTCAGAAAGTTGCTTGCGATGCCATTGAATTATGTGTTAGGGAACGTTCTGTTGAGAACAACTTTTTCGAAATCAAGGGCTCTGCTGGCACTGGCAAGACATTTCTGTACAGAGCCATTTACAACCGGTTGGTTGGTGAAGGGAAACGTGTTCTCTGCGTTGCGTGGTCAGGCATCGCTGCAACCCTTTTGCCAAAAGGTCAAACGGCCCACTCTGCGTTTGGTTTCAAATTGGACATGACCGCGGATGACTATACATCAACTATCAACATGCAAAGCAAGCGAGCCAACTTTCTTAGGTCATTGGATCTGATCATCTGGGATGAAATTAGCATGGTTCCGTACTATGCTCTTAAAAGCCTTGATGAACTTTTACGTGAGCTTAAAGGCAAGCCCAATTTGCTGTTCGGTGGTGTCACGGTTGTTGTCGGTGGCGATTTTCGCCAAATTCTTCCCATCATTAACGGCGGCAGCAGGACAGACATTGTTTGTTCGACTGTTAAGTTTTTTGACAGTTGGGATCGTAGGACCACTTTCCATTTGACCACCAATGTTCGATGTAGTGACCCTTTTTATCGGGAATATTCACTCAAAATTGGTGATGGTCTTCTCGGCACTGTTACAAATGAAGCCAATGGTGAGAAGGAAATTCCAATCGAACAAAAGTTTTTGTTTCCTGTTGATCAACCATTGAGTAGTTTCATTTCAGAGATATTTCCAGACCGAATATTTCAGATTGCGGACCCAGTGATTCGAGGACAGCAACTTGCGAAGCGAGCAATTGTCTGTCCGTACAATTACTTGGGTGATCAAATTAATTCTTTTTGTTTGAACAAATCTCCTGGTGTAGAACGATGCTATGCCAGTAGCGATTCCATTTGTCTTGATGGTGCTTTGCACCCAGATTTTCAAAATGTTGAAAATCTCTATGTGGAGAATCCTCCAGGTTTCCCTCCCCACGAGTTGAAACTCAAGAAAGGTGCAATTGTCATGTGCTTGCGAAACATGTCGGTTGGCACCAGTTTAACCAATGGAACAAGGTTGATTGTTGAACATATGGGCGATTACAATATTTCATGTCGTCGACTCGAGTCTGTTCCAGGTTGTGACGATATTGTCGATATTGCTCGGATCCCCTTTATTATTCCTGCTTCAGTTACCAGTTTGGAATTCGATTTCAAACGCTTTCAGTTTCCTTTGCGACTGGCTTTTGCGATGACCATTAATAAAAGCCAAGGTCAAACACTCGAATCGGTTGGTGTTTGCTTGCAAACCCCAGTGTTTTCGCACGGACAACTCTTCGTTGCTATCAGTAGAGTGACTAATCCTGATGGCCTTAGGATTTTCAAGCAATCCCGTGATGGCGTGCAAAATGAGGCTGTCACAATGCGCAATGTTGTGTGGTCAGATGCGCTTGATTAATTTTGGCGTCCAACGTCAAATTGCAAACATTCCCACTTTTTGCTCATTTCCTTACATGCATATTTTACTATTTGTGTTGTCAATTTTTATTGCATTTTCAGTTTGTCATTGAAGTATGACCAATTTTTAATAGTCTAGATATTTTGAAGCACTTTTTTATTGTTGTAGAAAGAAGAAAACTAGAATTTTCCGATGTTTGTGATTACAGGTGAGTCAAGGTAAGATTATTTAATTTAATTTATATTATATATATTTGTGAATTATCATTTTTATTATCGCATTATATTTGAATTATAGTTATATTACATTTGCATTATATATATACTAGGAAATCGTATTTGCTATTGGTCGAATGAGTTTGAATGAATTTTGCAGCATTAAGTCACTAATTGCCAATTAATCACACACAAACAAACAATGATGCACATGACAGTGTCATGCCATGCACCAAGTGTGACTTCCATTTCTGCCTTGGACTAATGGCTGTCCTACCAAATTAGTAAACCGATCTATGATTTGCCCAAAACGGCATTCGAGTGGTGTGATCTTTGTGCTTTGCATGAATTTCAGAATTCGATATTTATTTCTTTATTCTACCAACTGTGGTAAGATACTTAATTTCCATGTTTTCTAAGTGAGCATGAAGAATCATAGATCAAAATGTAGCCATGCAACAAGGCAGGTTGCACTTATTTAATCATATCAAACCGATTGGCTTAAAACGAACTAATTGACTTGCTGTTTTTCGAGTTCAGTTTATTGTGATCAATAGCAAAGCGATTCGTAGTTTAATATTATTGCTTTGTAAATCCTCATTATTATTAATTATTTCAAGCATCAAACGGCCCTTTTCAGGGCCACAATCTTTATTGGAAAAAGAGCATGTGTGTTCACAACTAATGAAATTATTTTTTTTACGAATCTGTTAGGTTCAAGATAACCCAACGCGCCGTAGGCTCGTTTTTACAAGGAGACGTTCGCTCCGCGACAAATCGTGAAGCGCCAGCTTCGCGATTTGAGTCTCCTTGTAAATAAATTTGAAATTTGATTTAATATTCCTCTTTTTGTTGTCCATATATTGTAGATGGTTTTTACATTTATTGAATTGATGTTATCTGAATGAATTTTAATGTATTTTTAATAATTTACCTTTCACCTGTTGCTCATGGTCATATCCAAATGGTCGTCCTAGAAATCATTTTCTCTGATAATTGAGTGCGTTACCTTGTCTGTTTGTAAACTGGCTTTGGTGTGACATTAAACCTTGATGTGATTTGTGTGTTATCACACTCAACAAGCAACACTATTTGTTGATAAGCTCACTTCACTCACCCATTTCTCACTGTAAGAGTCTTTTCTCACACAGATAACACACAAACAAGCATTAAAGCAACAAATAGTTGTACATTACATTTGAGCACAAGTTGACATTGACTACTAAAAATGCCTGAAATACGAGAAGAAAAAGACGGTCCAGCCGAACGCAATAAAACCAGAGAGTTTCCCAAGTTTTTTCAAATCACCTTGGCAATTCTAATTGTGCTTGCAGCTGTCTATTTTGCTTCTGTTCTTTATGTCAAAGTAAGAAAGCGAGCCTCTTCACTGTACCCAACAGGTGAATCTTCCGATGTCGATGATGCCTTCGTCAAAGCAAAAAATCCATCAATCCAAGTGATTTTACAGGCACCGACTGCTGACGGAATTGGAGACGGTTATCCCAGTTTGACTAATCTCGATCGTAGTTCCTGGTACCAGTTGAAACTGACTAAATTAAACAACACTTCCGATGATAAACTGTTGGTGTCAATTGATGTTCGAATGAGTCTCAAATCGGCCCGTGAACATGATTTGTTCAAACTGTGGCGTTCTGCACACAAACTTGAACGACTGTTTGAATTGAGACATGCTAAATCCTCCATAGGCGAACATTTATCCAACAAAATAACCTTCAAACACGAATCTGGCTATCAGGCTCGATTTTATTGGAATGCCAACAGTGAGGTTCCACTGGAGATTCGTTTCAACTTTGCCTCATGTCAATTTCCGTTCAAACAAGCTTCAAACGATTTAGCTTTTTTACTTCATGTTCGAGTGCTGAGGCAAAGCAATTTGGAAATAGAAAATTATTTCTCTCAAGTAAGTTTTTCTTTGAATATTGCTGTAAATATCTTCTAACAATTTGATATTTCAATTACAGATCAAACTATTCTGGCCAAGTGGTGCAGAGGAAGCAAATCATCGTGCAAATGAGCAACTATGGAAAGCCACAAAGCAAAAGTTAGTTCCTTCGAGCCCTTACACCAACTTGACCTGGTACACAAATGCTAATTTTGTTTTACTGAACGAACCACTTTTGTACAATCTTCAATCAGCAAATTTTGAAAGTTTCCAAAACAAAATCGATCAATCATTAATCCAGCAACAAGCGACTTACAACAATATGAGATACATCTTAGAGAAACCTGTAACCCCATTTGTGAACGGTTCGCATAAAGGTACTCAATTCTTGGGCGTCTTTTTAGAACAAAACTCGTCGCTTTCAATCAAAATCTTGCTAAATTTGGAAAAATCAAAAGAATTTAAACAAAACTCAGTAATCAGAAATCAATTTGAATTGAATCTTGAAGGACACATTTTCACCAAAGAAGAGTTGATGAATTGGTATGCCAAGAACGACCAAAAATATTTGTTGGAACCAGATTTCCCTGGATCGAAAGTGACTTCAAACGTGATTGACATTCGTCAAAACGAAATCAATTTTGTTGAAATGTTTTGGCAAGTAGAAAATCAGGATGAAATTGTACTGAACTTCAAAATCAACTCACTTTCAGATAGATTTGAGGGCAAACCATTTTCGTTCCAAATCAAAAGTTACCTACTTTACAATTCAATCGATAAAAATTCAATCAAACCACTAGATGTCGCTACATTGTGGGTGTTTTCTGTCAAAAGAGGTCAAGCAGTAAACGCAAAGAAAAACTGGATGAAAGAAAATGAGAAAAAGATGAAAATCAATCCATCGGATCTGCCAATCGCTGTACTGCTCCTCAATCATCCAGCTCCAGAATTAAATTTCTATAAATGGCTTTACGTTTTTGTATTTACTAATCTAATTAGAATCCTCGGAGGAATTTTTGCATCTTTATTCATTCAGATGCTCGTGGAAGACAAAACTAAACTGGATGTCTACGAAAGAATTTCATTGGGCGCTCTAATTGCAACAATTGCGTTTAGTTTCTATGGCAGCTTGATAGTATTTATGCAACTATTAATTGGAAATTTACTTTCGATAATAGGGACTCATCCTGAAAGGATTGATAAAATTGTCTATGCATGGGCAATTATTTTACTAATTCTTGAATTCGTTGGCTTTGTTTGTAGCGAAATTTTGTGGATTCAAATTTTCTTTGTTTTGCCCTTTTGTTTTTTATTGCATTTAAAGATTGCCGGAGAAGCACCAAATGATCGAGAATCAAATTTTGGGACTGGTGTTTTTATTGTAATTTTGTCCATTTGTAGTGTGCTAGGGTTTTGCTTCTATTAAATTTAAAATGATAATGTTGATTAATTTAATATATTTTGAAAATAAATAAAGCATTTAGTAAAATGAATATTTTAAACATAATAATAAACCGTTAAGAATTTTGGAGAAAATTCATATCATTAAATTAACAAAAAGTTTCTCTTTTTATTCGAAAATTTTGCAAAACTAAAACACATTGAAAATTTGAAAAATAGAATGATTTTTTAATAATTTTAAAAGTTTTAAAAGAATATATCATGATAAATAATGGTTAAAGAGTTAAGTGATTTTTTTTAAACACAAACATTTTACAAAGTTTAGATAATTAAGTAATGTAGTAATCGTAAAATAATTAATTACAATTCAGTAAAACCAAAAGCCAATTCCAATAAATACCACAGAAATAACAGAAAGTATTTCAAAAAATATTTTGCAACGCAAATCTTTTGGACAACTGCCCTCTTTGACAATTTCAATCAAAACAAAACTCAGAGAAGAACCAAAGCAAAGTTGAATAAACACAATTTCGCTACAAACAAAACCGAGAGCTGCATTCACTAGCAAAGTAATCGCAAATATTGCATCACCACCATTCAATCGGTTTGATCGCATACAGACATGAGATAGTATATTCCCAATTAGAAGTTGACCAAACAGTGATAGAGAACAAAAGAAGCTGAGCACAAATGTTGTGATCAGCACGCACAGGGATACCATTAAGAAAAAATCAAAATAATCGAGCCCAACATTTATCTCTATCATTAAGTAAGAGATGCCAACACTAGCAATAAATGCAGCAATGGTTCGAAGTAGATTAGTAAAAACAGAGACATAGAGCCATTGAAGATTGTGGTGGTGTGGATCGAGGATTGAAGAAGGAACATCATTGATGAGCAAAACTGTGATTCCCAAGTTAGATGGGTGAATCTTCATAGTATTGATATGATGTTTGATCCATCTGTTTCGGCTGTTCATCGGTTGCCCGTTTTTGACCGAAAACACTCGTAGGGAAGCGACATCAAGGGGCTTGATTGAATTGCCCTCGGAATCGGAATCAAGTAGAAAACTTTTGATTTGAAATACAAATGGTTTGCCCTTAAACTGAACTGAAAGTGAGTTGATTTTAAAGGTCAAAACGATTTCGTCTTCTTGTTTTTCCAATTGATTTTTTGGTTGCCAAAACACCTCAACAAAATTGATCTCGTTCTGACGAATGTCGAGCAAACTCGAAGCAACTTTCGACTCGGGAAAATCTGGTACCAACAGATGTTTTTGGTTGCCATTTTTGGTGTACCAATTTGTCAATTCTGTTTCGGTGAAAATGTGTTCATCGAGATTTAATTCAAATTGAGTTCTGATGATCAAGTTTTGTGTGAAATCGGATGAATCTGGGGAAATTTTAATTTGAAACGATTTTCCTTCTTCCAGAAACAGGCCCAAGAAACGAGTATCTGTGCTTTTATCGGTAGCGTTCACGAATGGTGTAACGGGACTCTCCAAGGTATATTTCAAATTGTTGTAACTAATCTTTGACTCAACTAATGATTCGTCTATTTCGTTTTGTAGGCTTTCAATGATGGATGAAGGAAGCTGATTCAAAATTGATTTGTTCAGTTGCACAAGATTAGAATCCGTGTACGAGGTAAAGTTGGTGTATGGACTTGAAGGGGCAAATTGTTGTTGTTTGGAAGCTTTCAATACATTTCGATTGGCTCGGTAATTTGCTTTTTCTGTTCCATTTGGCCAAAGTAGTTTGATCTGAAAAAAAATATTGTTAGAAAATATATGCAAATATATTCAAAGACACTTACTTGTGAAAAATAATTTTCCATTTCCAAATTGCTTTGCCTCAAAACTCGAACGTGAAGCAAAAAAGTAAAATCGTTAGAAGCTTGTTTGAACGGAAATTGAGCGGAGAAAAAGTTGAAACGAATTTCCAGTGGCACTTTACTTTGATCATTCCAGTAAAATTGAGCCAAACGACCAGTTTCTTCGCTAAAGATAAGTTTGTTTGTTGAATGTTCGGACGATTTCGCGTGCCTTATGTCAAAAAGTTGCTCAAATGTATGAGCAGAACGCCACAATTTGAATAATTGATGTTCGGAGACAGAATTGAGACTCAATCGAACATCAATTGACACCAGCAGTGTGTCATCATCGGAATTGTTCTTGTACAATTTAGCCAGTCTCAATTGGTACCAGGCCCCAGAGTCGAGATTAGTCAAACTGGGATAACCAATCTGTATTCCATCAACAGTCGGTGCTTGTAGAATTACTTGAATCGATTGATGATGTTTCTGGACTTGAGTGATGATGGTAACCTCATCTCCGACATCGGTAGACTCATTTGTGGATGGATAAAGTTGCGGTTGAGTGGATTGTTCCAGTAAATTACCATCATCATTAATTACAGAAGCAAAACTGACACTTGCAAACACTAGTAGAATTGTGAAAACAATTTGAATCATATTTCGGTCCCCTGGACCGAATTTGTCGTACATTTTTTGTTGTAAATTTCAAGTGAATTTGATTAGTTTTTTCTTGAAGTGCGCACCGATAGAAAGTCTGTTGAGTAATGATGTGGAAAATTGTACATTCAGTACTAATGCATGCATCTGGTATGTGATGTGAGTAAGGGTTTGGGCATGTTTAGATAAAAATATTCAACTTATTTTTACAAAACTCTAGATGTGTGAATAAGCGATAGATGTAATTAACCAACGCAATTTTGAACAAACAATCAAATGAATCTCTTCTTTATCAATTTGAACATGATCATACAAAATTTGCCATACAACAGCAAAAATTGAGCAAATGTTACCAAGTTGACAAGTCCAAATGGACCGTACGTAAATCCGTACCGGTCTCGAGTGTTCAGTGCCTCCACCAAATAGACAATGTTCAATCGGGTTCGTATCGACAATGTCCGAGACAATGAATGAATGCGACTAATTACACCAAAAAGCAATTTCACTGGTTTATGAATGTGCATGGTACAATACGCAAAGATGCAGTGAAACACAAACACAACATTACACAGATAGGCTATCCAAAAGTAGACAATCAACCTCGTGACCTCGTCCAACTTGTCCTCTATGAGCCAAATTGTGAAGAGAATGTTTGTGGGCGCGAAAGCTACCAAAACTGCACAAAACATTGATCCATAAAATCGATTAATGGCAAAGAAATAAGCCAAAGTGTCCACAAATGTTTTCCTATACCGAATGAATCGCTTGAATTGAAATTTTCTGTCAATCACAGCTTTTGAAGCTAAGCGTGCCAAAAGTGAGAAATTTTGTTGCATTTTCAGATAGAACATCATCAACAGTGATACTGTGCAAGCAAAATTGATCGCAACCGTATGACTAAAACTCAACACATAAAGACAAAATGTTGCCAAATTCAAATGACACAGCGGGATCCATAATAAGGTGTACAAAAGTGTTTGAATAATTTTGAATTCAGTTGCCAAGTGGTAGACATGTTTGATGAAGATTGCGGCGAAATAAATGTATGCAATGGATATCATAATTTCTAGAGTAAAATAAATAGAATTTAAAATTGGAAAATTTTACGTATCGTGATACATCACCCTACTTACCACAAGTTCCAATTGCACTAATGCACAAATTGAGAACAAACATGAAACATTTTCTTGTCCTCTCACAAACGTTGCGATTGTTAAATTTTGTCCTTATAAAAAACGGACGCCATTTTCGGTGAACAATTACCCGATAAAGTATGGACAAGAGTTGATAGTCAGCTTTGAGATAGAGTTGCTCATTACAGTAGAGAAGCATGCCCGAGACAGTGAAGGCAACAAAATTGATTTCTGCCTTTCCAAACAGTAGAAAGAGGACATCAAAGTGGATTGCAGTCTCAAGTGTGCTTGCGCTGCTCGACGTCCAACAGCAAAGATAGAGAAAATGAACAGTTTTCAGTGCGAGAATTGAGTTGACAACTCTTAACAAGATGATCAGGCGTGAATTGTGGTGCCAAGCGGTTTGTTGGACCAGAAGGAAATATTGTACAAAATAATTAATATTTTTTATTGGATAAAATAGCAAGGATACAAGTGGATTCATGGCTTTGACTTTTTGAAGAAATTGAAATTTTCATAAATATGATTTTGAATTGAGTTAAAACGAATGCTTCTAAATTAATAAATTAATTTATTCAACTTAATAAAATCAATATTTAATTAATTTTAAAAATATTAAAATTAAAATTTAAAAATAAATAATTAAATTATATTTCAAAACAATTAAATATCCGAATTAATTATCGCAAGTCACGATTAATTGGGACTTGAGTTGAAGTGGCCTTTTCTAATTTGACCTTGCCAATGGGGGACTGTGTGAATCATAAGGATTTCAGAAACACTTTTTGTGAATATTTTAAAATAATATAAATTAGGAAGTCTTGTATTACTTGAAACACAAACATTTTACAAGGTTTTGATAATTTTGTATGAAAATATCAAAAATTTTCCATACAGAAGAATGCACTGAAAAAATAAGAAAAGATATAATTTTCATCAATTCTAAAAATTCTAAACCAAAATTACCTTAACAAATGTTTCCAATGTAACCAGTCCAGCAGGGCCATAATTGTAGCCATATTTGTTGTTAGTATTCAGCCGCGCAATGATCAACTCGAGTGCCAGTTTGCCTCTAAAATTGCCAACTCTATGTTGCTGTGCCACAGCCAAGTTGAGCAACACTTTCGCACTGGAATGAGCCTTCTTACTGAAATATGCCAACCCAAAGTGAATGCCAAGAATGCACACAATTTGTTCAAAAATTATTCCATAAATTATCCAGATCTGGGGTCCGCCAACAGGACGATATATTGAGAGAATCATTAAGTAGGCATTACAGGGCAAATTGGCCAGCATGAAAGCGGCAAACAAACGACCAAACACTCGATCATTGATGAACAGTGCTTCGAATGTTGCAATGTCGTGTTGGTTAAAGTTGGACAATTTGGACCATTGGAATTGCAGACACAATTTTGCCAGAATTTTACGATTATTTCTCAAACGAATGTACAGATGCGCCAGCCCACAGAGACCAAGACAGGAAATTATAATTTGGGCATGCGCATACAGAAACGAACACAAATTATATCTTGTCAAGTTGGCAAATATCCAGAGTAAATTTCCCCATCCAATTTTGAATTCAGGATATTTCCAAATTTCGTTGCTAAAATTCACATAAATGTAAATACTGAACAAGTCTACGATAACGATAATTAATTGCTCAAAATTTAAAATAGTGTAGGCAATTTTTGATAGGTTCTCATTCTCTGGTTGATGATAATTTTGACGAAATTTAGTTGATGCAAATTTTCGATTGAAAATTGAGTTAAAATATCCAATAAATCGCACATCAACACACAGATAAATTCGATACAGAAAATAGCCGGTCATCGAATCTAGTAGAATTACGATGAAATAGAAATCTCTCGAAAAAATAAAGTGCATAATGTCCGGGTGGAGCAGCCGATCCAGATCAGACATGGACACATTAGCCAAATATACATAGTTCACAATGCCATACAGGTTAATCAGTAAAACACTTTTGACGGTCCATATTTTTGGTTTACTTTTGTAAATCACAATGTCTTCAATTGTGCGAAGATAATCGTAGTAAAAATGCAGTGTTTTATAAGGAAATAAATATGCAAGGATATTAGCGAACATTTTCAAATATTTTGTCAAAATTTTTATTTCCATTTTAAAAGTGGGTTATGGAAATTTTAAAATAAAATCGACTGATGGCTCGTCAATTTGTTTTGACATTTAAAGAAATTCTTAGAAATGATCGATTTTTGTATTATTTGTTAATTAAGTTAGTTAAGTTTCAGAATTTGTTAAATTATAAATTGCGATTTTGAAATTTGAAATATAGCTTACAAAAAACTTTAAGAATTTTCAATATTTTTGTTTAAAAAAATGAGAATTTCCAAAGAATTTCTGTTAACAAAACAACAATTAACATTATGGACAGGAAATGATTCCAGTAAGAAATTTGATCAGCTTGAAATAAGCTTTCAAGTGAGTTATCAACCTTTCAATTTTAATTTGCTTCTAAAACAGGCTAAAAACCAGCGAGAGATTTTTTGGAAAAAAATTTCCAGTTGTAGTAATTTACTACTAGTAAACTGTAGTTTATTGCTTGGTTAACCAATTCAATGAGGTCTTTAGCCTACGACCACAAAGAGCATAGTAATCTAACAACCAGTCATGCACATATGAGCTAATGAAAAGAGATTGACATTGACTATATGTGTCGTTAATTCTGTTTTCTGATTATTCCATGCATTTTGATATATTACTTGAATATATTTTGTGACATATAAAAAATTGAACCTAGGGCCCTAGGGTCCTGGACCTAATGTGAGAGATGTCTAAATATAATTGATAAATCATTTAATTGCAAAGTAACTTATTATTTGGCATATTTGTCATTTTTGACTAACATTTCACCATTTATTGGATCAATTTCCGGTCCTAGGGGCCCTGGACCCAACTTTTGTTGTCACCATTGAATTTCTCGTATTCGACTTAGTAAGTATGGACAAATTCAAAGCTTGTGGTTGCTGAGATCCAGAAAATGGGCTCAAAACCACAGATTTCTCCACTGTTTTGACGGGGAAAATCCATGTGCCCGGGGATTCGGTTAAACATTAATCGATTTGGATAAAAAACTTGTCACCGTGTTCTTTACATGTAATGACAAAGTTTCCGATGTCAGGACTTGAGAAATTATTTAATTGAGTAGTTTCTAATCTAATCAAATCTAATGTCGACTGTGGCCGACGGCCCAGTGGTCAGAAGCGCAGTCGACCGGTCAGTTAGGGTCGAGGGTCGGTGGCTCGATCCCTGCCAGCGGCGTTGCCACAGCAGCTATGTTTACATAGTTGACCTAGACAACTGTCCGAGAGATGGCAGCACGCTTCTAGTTTGTTGTCATTTCTGAAACCCCACACCAACTGTAATTCAACAACAACAACTGAAAACCTCAAAAACACCGCCTGTAATTGACTTGCTCGCAGGCAGTCTACCTGAAAAGATACCCGAGCATGTCACCCAAAAACAATAAAGGCCTTCGGGCCCAAATCTTTAAATCAAATCTAATGCACAAATAGGCAGCTCTGGAATTTGAATTTGCTAAGTACATTGAGGGCTTTATATACCCAATCTGGAGTATTTGATCGTATATGGCGCTAGTGGCCTATATACAATCATAGGTGTCCGTGTCATTGGGTGCCCGTGTCATTGTGTGTGAGTGTTGGTGTATCGTTGGCGAGCATCCCATCCAGTGTGTTGAAAGTTGTCACAAAGACAAGGGCCACGGCTGCGGCGATTGCGTAAGGTTGACTCATGATGGTTGGTTCATTGGATTCATTTGCTTGTTCAGAACCTCTGACAAGTACCTCCATCCGATTGGACGCTTGTCCCATGCCAATGACATTGTACGGAGTGCACATGTACGATCCCTCCTGCTGGTGAGTGATCTCACTGAAGTACAAGGAACCATTGGCCAGCAGTTGCACATTTGGTTGAATATATGGATCAAATGGCCTGCGATCTTTAATCCAGGTGACAATTTGCACAGGAGGCGATGCCTCGATGTAACACTGGACAGTGCCTGACAGGCCCAGTGGCAAGTATTGACGTGCAGGCGAAAAGATGACTCGTGCTGGGTCTAGGCTCAATTAGTTCATTTTAGTGACAGTTATACGGTCAATACATTCATCAAGTCTTACAATCAACCCTCAAGTAGGCAAATGCAGTGTCGACATCTCCAATTCCATTTGTGGCATTGCAGGTGAACTTGCCCGAATCATTGGCTATGGTCGATGGGATGACCAGTGAACCGTCGGACTTGATATCAGTTCGTGGTGCTAGCCAGTTAAGGTCGTTGATAAGAATTCCATTATGGTACCAGTTGTAGGTGATATTGTTGGGTGTTCCCGTTGCGCCACACGACAACTCCACTGAGGTGTTCTCGAGTACGGTTATGTTGAGAGGGGGCTTGATGATCTGGACAGCTTTGGGAAACACCGTTTCTGGAAGTTCTTCCGTTGTGAGACAAAGAACTGCACATAAACTGAGAAGAAATGGAAAGAGAAACCAAGGTTTGAACATTCTCACTGGAGCGAGGTTGGCCGTTTTTTTGTCTGTTCAGTTTTAGGCTGGAAAAATCTTCGCGAGCATCAACATTACTTCGATTTGTTATTCCATAAATAAGAAATTTGAGAAGATAAAAGAAAAACAGTCTTATCAAGAAAGATGGCCTTGACTTGGTAAAAGTGTGGAAAATAACAGTGTTTTGGCGTGCATAACTTTCTTATCAAGAGTAGAGAGATAAGGTTAGCACTTTTTGTGTCATGTGAAAATGTGGTCTTTCAGGCAAGAAATGGGTTTTTCTGTTTTAATTCTTATCAAAGATCCCGTGTATATTGCGTCAAAGTACAATTGGTACATTCACAAATGAAATTACATTATCAGACTGGCGGGATGTATAGTTCAATGAGTTGATAATTTAAATTTTTGACTTATATCACAAAGTTTTGATAATTTTGTATGAATAAATCAGGAATTTTCCATACAAAAGAACGCACTGTTAAAATAAAAATATTATTTTTGATCAATCTAAAGTCTATATAATTACCTTAGCAAATGTTTTCAATGTAACCAGTCCAGCAGGTCCATAATTGTAGCCATATTTTTTCTTGGTATTCAATCTCGCAATTGTCAACTCGAGTGCCAGTTTTCCTCTAAAATTGCCAACTCGATGTTGCTGTACCACAGCCAAGTTGAGTAACACTTTCGCACTGGAATGAGCCTTCTTACTGAAATATGCCAAGCCATAGTGAATGCCAAGAATGCACACAATTTGTTCGAATATAATTGCGTAAATTAGCTAACCATGGGCTCCGTCCACTGGACGATATATTGAGAGTATCATCAAGTAGGCATTACAGGGCAAATTGGCCAACATGAAAGCGGCAAACAGTCGACCAAACACTCGATCGTTGATGAACAGTGCTTCGAATGTTGCAATATTATGCTGTGTAAAGTTGGACAATTTGGACCATTGGAATTTCCGAGACAATTCTGCCAAAATTTTACGATTATTTCTCAAACGAATATACAGATGCGCCAGCCCACAGAGACCAAGACAAGAAATTAAGATTTGGGCATGCGCATACAGAAACGAACACAAATTATATCTAGTCAAGTTGACATAAATCCACAGTAAATTTGCCCAGCCAATTTTCAATTCAAATTCATCAGTAAATTTCCAAATTTCATAGCTAAAATGCACATAAATATATATACTTAACAAGTTTACAGTAACGATAAACAATTGCTCAAAATTTATGATAAAGTATGCTATTTTGGATAGTTTATCATTCTCAGGTTGACGATAGTTTTTATGAAATTTAGTTGATGAAAATTGACGATTGAAAATTGAGTTAAAAAGTTCGATAAATCGCACATCAACACACAGATAAATTTGATACAGAAGATAGACGCTCAAAGAATATAGTAGAATTAGGATGAAATAAAAGTCTCTCGAGTAAACAAAATGCACAATGTCCGGGTGGAGCAGCCGATCAAGCTGAGACATGGACACACTAGACAAATATGCATAATTCACAATGCCATACAGGTAAATCAATACAACACTCTTGACCGTCAAAATGTTGAGTTTACTTTCGTAAATCACAATGTCTTCAATTGTCTGAAGATAATCGTAGTAAAAATTTAATGTTTTGTAAGGAATTATAAATGCAAAGATATTAGCAAACATTTTCAAACATTTTGTCAAAATTTTAGTTATTTCCATTTTAAAAGTGTGTCATGGGAAATTATAAAATAAATTTAAATACTCATGTAACATTTTCTTCAGTTTGTTTCGTATCATTTCCGAGTAATATTCGATTTTTAAGTTTCTGAATTTATTTTAAATTGCAATATAAAAATTTGACATATAACTTTGAATACTCAAAGAATTTGTAATAATTCTGTTTAAAAATGAGAAATTCGAAAGAGTTTCGGTCGATAAAAATAATAATTGACATTTTGATTAACGATTCCTGTGACAACTTTGATCAGCTTGAAATAAGCTTTCAACTTGAAAGTTTCAAGCCAGCTAGCAAATTCTCGATTCTATTTTGAATCAAAAACTTGCTAAAACAGACGAGTTTTTTAAATTCATTTCTGAATTTAAAAATTATCTGTTAATATTCAGGAGAAGCCAATTTATGGTGTTATTTAGTGTTGAATTTATTCTTAAAATTTAAAATTATTCGAATGGACTTCTAAATATTTAATAAATAATAAACATTGTTTATCCTGGTCGAATTTGCTTCAAACAGTACCTCTTCCTTATAACTTCCACTCTCTTCCCTCCAGCCACAATTCTCTTCTTTGTGTTGTTTCCGTTTGTTATTGATCATCACCGTACACACAGACAAGATAATAATTGTAACCACAAAGACAAAGACCCGACGATTGTGTAAGTTTCGCTCATGACGGTATTGTTGTCTTGAGTCTTTTTTTCAATGCTGATGTTTCGAGTTTGATTCGTGATTTCGATAATTGATGGTTCGTTAATTTTTTTGGAATCTTCGAATTCTTGGACCTTAAATTCCGACGGATCTACACAAAGACAATATGAAACAAATTAATTGGTTGGGATAAGGAAAAACTTCTTACCTCTCACGAGTACCTCCATCGGATTGGAACCTCGTTCTATTCCGTTGATATTGTACGGTTTGCAAGTATAATATCCTTCCTGTTGGCGAGTGATCTCACTGAAGTACAAGGACCCATTGGCCAGCAGTTGCACATTTGGCTGAGTGGATGGATCAAATGGCCTAAGATCTTTAAACCAGATGACAAATAGCACTGGAGGCGATGCCTCGACGTAACACTTGACCGTGCCTGACAATCCCAGTGGCAAGTATTGACGTGCCGGCGAAAAGATGACTCGTGCTGGATCTAAGGAAAAAAGGCCCAATTAGTTTTCCCTTTTAGTCAGAGTTATGCGGCCAATACTTACGATCCACTCTCAAGTAGACAAATACAGTGTCGACATCGGTGGCATTGCAGATGAACTTTCCTGTATCATTAGCTGTGGTCGGTTGGATGACCAGTGAACCGTCTGACTTGATATCAGTTCGTAGTGCTAGCCAGGGAAGTTCGCTAATAAGAATTCCATTATGGTACCAGTTGTAGGTGATATTGTTGGGAGTTCTTGTGGCGCCACACGACAACTTCACTGATGTGTTTTCGAGTACGGTTGTGTTTTGAGGGGGTTTGATGATTCGTGTTGCTTTGGAAAACAACCCTGTTTCTAAAAGTTCTTTCTTTGAGAGACAAAGAACTACACACAACTTGAGAAGAAATGCGAAAAGAAGCCAAGGTTTGAACATTTTCACAGGAACGAAGTGAACGTGATGTATGTGATGTATTTGTTTGTTCAATTTGTGTTTTAGGTTCACGAAATTTTAGCGAGCAGAAACACTAATGCGAAATCTTAGTTATTCATTTATTAGTTAGCATTAATAATAAATTTGAGAAGATAAGAGAAACATCAATGTCAATTTATTATCAAGAAATATGGCCTTGACTTTGTAAGAGTGTGGAAAATGACAGCGTTTTTACGTAAATAACTTGCTTATCAATAGAAGAGATTAACATTTTTTTGGGTTATGTAAAAATTTTGTCTTTTTATGCAAGAGAAACTTTTTCCGGTTATATTTCTTGTCAAGAATATCATGCATATATGCGGTGATGTACAGTTGGTACATTGTACAAATGTATATCATAAATAAAATAACATCATAAAACTAGATGCATTTTTGAATGAGTTGATAATTCAAGAATACTTTAAAATTTCTTACTCTGGATCACAAAGTTTTGATAATTTTGTATGAAAATATCAGAAATTTTCCATACAGAAGAATGCACTGGAAAATAGGAAAGATATAATTTCTATCAGTTCAAAAAAAATTCTAAACCAAAATTACCTTAGCAAATGTTTCCAATGTAACCAGTCCAGCAGGTCCATAATTGTATCCATATTTGTTGTTAGCATTCAACCGTGCAATGGTCAATTCGAGTGCCAGTTTACCTCTAAAATTGCCAACTCTGTGTTGCTGTGCCACAGCCAGGCTGAGTAGCACTTTCGCACTGGAATGAGCTTTCTTACTGAAATTTGCTAATAAGTAGTGAATCACAAGTATGCAGATAATTTGATCCGCTATCAGTAAGTAAATTATCCAACCCAATAATCCGCCAACAGGTTGATATATTGACAGCATTATCAAGTAGGCATTACAGGGGAAATTGGCCAACATGAAAACCCAAAACAGGCGACCAATCACACGATCGTTGATGAACAGTGCTTCGAATATTAAAATATTATGTCTCGTAAAATTAGCCAATTTAAACCATTGAAATTGCGCGCATAATTTGATCAACAGCTCACGATTAATTTTCAAACTAATGTACAGATGTAAAAGTCCACTGTTGCCGAGACAATTGATAAGAATTTGAACAAAGGCATAAACAAACAAACAAACATTAAATCTTGCCAAATTGGCAAAAATCCACACTAAATTTATCCAGCCAATTTTGTTTTCGTAATAATATTTCACAATTTCGTATGTGAATATCACATAAATGTTAACGATAACCAAATCTACAAAAGCAATAAATATTTGCTCAAGATTTAAGATGATTTTGGCAATTTTGGAAATTTTCCTATACTCTGATTGACGATAAATATCAACAAATTTGTTGTTAGTTGACGAAAATTGACGATTGAAAATTGAGTTATAATATGCAATGAATTGCACATCAACACACAGGTAAAATTGATAAACATAATAGGCACTCATGGCGTTGAATACATTTATGATCAGATAGAAATCTTTGGAGAATGCAAAATAAACAACGTCTGCGTGCCACAATCTATCTAAGCGGGACATTGGAACAATCGCCAAATAGAAACCATTGTACAATGTGCCGTACAGGTAGAGGAGTACAACAATTTTGACGGTCCATATTTTCGCGTTGTTTTTGTAAATCACAATGTCTTCAACACTATTGAGATAATCGTAGTAAAAGTTGAGCGTTCTATACGGAATTGCATAGGCCAATATTTTAGAAAACATTTTTAAGAATTTTGTCAACATTTTAAATTTACATTTGAGTTAATTTTAAATACGAATACATTTTGTCAATTTTAAAAATTCTCCAAAACAAATAAGCGAATTGATCGACTTTTTCAAATTAAAATTTCCTGTTTAATGTAAATTTTCTTTAATTAGGAATGTATATGACAAAATGAAAAGAAAAGTTTAAATATTTAATGTATAAGTAGAATAACTAGAAATTAGAAATTCTTGAAAATAAAAATACAATTAATCGTTGGCCAGAACTTTCGTCATCGCATCATCATCATCATTGCCGTTATATGTCCATGCACTAGCACATTTCAGCACTAAATAATTGCATGATCATATTACAAAGTTTTGATAATTTTATATGGAAATATCAGAAATTTTCCATATAAAAGAATGCACTAGAAAAATGTTATTTTCGTCAATTCAATAAAAACTCTATATAAAAATTCTAAACCAAAATTACCTTAGAAAATGTTTCCAATGTAACCAGTCCAGCAGGTCCATAATTGTAGCCATACTTTTTCTTGTCATTCAGCCTCGCAATGGTCAACTCGAGTCCCAATTTGCCTCTAAAATTGCCAACTCGATGTTGCTGTGCCACAGCCAAGTTGAGCAACACTTTCGCACTGGAATGAGCCTTCTTACTGATATGTCAAGCCATAGTGAATGCCAAGTATGCACACAATTTGTTCGGCAATCATTGAATAGACTAGCCAACGAAGCAGTCCGTCAACAGGTCGATATATTGACAGCATTACCATGAAGGCATTACAGGGGAAATTGGCCAACATGAAAGCACCAAATAATCGACCAAACACACGATCGATGAGGAACAGTTCCTCGAATATGGAAATGTTGTTTCGCGTAAAGTTTCACAATTTGGACCATTGAAATTTAAAACACAATTTCGTCAACATTTCACGATTGATTTTCAAACAAATGTACCAATGTTCAAGCCCACACAAGCCAAGACAGGCAACAAGAATTTGAACATGCGAATAAACAAACAAACAGAAATTGAATCTTGTTGCACTCGCAAAAATCCACACTAAATTTGCCCAACTAATTTTTCTTCCGGAATATTTTAAAATTTCACAAGTAAATATCGCGTAAATTTTTATGATTGCCAAATCTACAAACGCAACTAATGGCTGTATAACATTCAAAATAATTTTGGCAATTTTGCAAATTTTCGTATACTCTCGTTGACGATGATAATTTTGAATAACAAAATTAGTTGATGAAAATTTACGATTGAAAATTGAGTTAAAATATCCAATGAATTTCACATCAACACACAGGTAAATTCGATACACAAAATAGGCGCTCATAAGGTTGAGTAAATTTAAGATCCAATAGAAATGTTTTGAGTAAACAAAATAGACAACATCTGCATAAATCAGTCGGTCCAACTGAGACATGGACACATTGGCCAAATAGACATTGTACATTGTGCCGTACAGGTAGAGGAGTACAACAATATTGCCGGTCCCTATTTTTGGTTTACTTTTATAAATCACAATGTCTTCAACACTATTGAGATAATCGTAGTAGAAATTTAATGTTTTATATGGAATTGTATAGGCAAGCACTTTAGCAAGCAATTTCAAATAATTTGAATCAATTTTTTAATTACCATTCCAAAAGTGAAATAAACTCAAAATATTCAATAATAAATTCAAAATATTACGCAGTTTTGGAATTGTTTGTCTCAAAGTTTCCTAGAATGCAATTAGGACGAAATGATCGATTCTTTGGCTAAATTACTGGTTCTGAAAGTTTTAGCAATGTCACATATTGTACTTTTCTACAAAAACATAAAAAAGATTCACTAAAAGTTTGTTTTAGTAATATATTTTCAACTTTTGATATTTTCAATTTTTATTTTTTTATTTGAATTATCGATATAATTGTGAAATTGAATCTACACAATAAATATTAAGATTGAAATGAACTCAAAATCAACTTATCAAGAGTAATACATGGAAGAGCAGATTGCGTACCAAAGTTAAACTTTTGAACCAATTATTTTTAAATTGCTATATAAAGTTTATATGACATTTTCAAATGGTTTCTGCTTTTAAAAAACAATTTAACATTAAAATCAATTATTACGTTCTCAGCAATTTTAAAGGTAAGAACAGTAGGAATTTATTTTATTTTCGAATAATCTTAAACCAATGAAGCAAATTGAATGGGCCAGTGTCCAAACATACAATCTTAAATTCTTCATCAACATTTTTGTTGGTATTTACAAATTGTATTTTGTTGTATTTTCATTGGATTAAATTCAAATATTGCTTGATGAAACATATTTTGAAAGTTCAGTTACATTAAAAATGTACAACAACAAAATTTTCCACAATTGTCTAAAATTGAAAATATTTCTGTAAAATCGAAGATTTCTACTATAGATTTTTTATTTTCCATATATTTAGAGTAGCGCTTGTAAATTAATAAAACATGCAAACACACCTAACGCTTCTAAATTAATAAAACAAGAAAATTGAAAGGGTAATTCATTTTCCAGTAAATAATAAAAAATCGTGCCCCAGGTGTAACTGCAAGAATTGTTGCTTATTCTTGACAGTTCTTCCAAATTTGCAGTTGTAAGAATTGGACCGGGTTTTTTATATTATACGAGCTCGAACAATTAGAAAACAAATCCAATATATGCATATAATCCAAGGTGCAACTATTTAAAATCAACGATTCTTGTTAATTTTTTTGGTCATTTCTGAAATGTAATGAATGATATTTCATTTCTGTCAAGGGAGGCGTCACCAAAAACATATTTGGCAATTAATGCTATTGATAATGTTATTGACTTGACTACAAATCATTGACTAAACGATAACTGAAGAATCACACAAAATGAATGAATAATACTTTTTTACGTCTGGTTTAAGTGCAAATTTATTCTTTGAAACTGATAGTTTGGTTTATTCAAGGAATCACGTTCATAAATTGTTATCTCACTTTGACGGGATTTACACCTGGGGCACGATTTTTTATTATTTACTGGAAAATGAATTACCCTTTCAATTTTCTTGTTTTATTAATTTAGAAGCGTTAGGTGTGTTTGCATGTTTTATTAATTTACAAGCGCTACTCTAAATATATGGAAAATAAAAAATCTATAGTCGAAATCTTCGATTTTACAGAAATATATTGCATCGATTTTCAATACGTGTTATGAACATGTACCAAAGCAAGTCCAAAGCACATTGAAAAGCTACAAGGCACGATTCCTTTTGACAATTGCTCACAGGACACAATATGGCTCCATTCCAGTACCAAAATCCAAACCAAAGCACGATTCTATTCGCCATTTGTTCACAAGACACAATATAGCTACATGATCATAATGATCATAACTATCACCAGTTCGTTGTAGACAAAATCTAGCATACAAAAAACTATATTTGTTACATGAGCAAATAGATTGTCCAGAAAACTTACGAAATAACATCCACAGATATATAACAGTGTAGCACCGTTAGCACCTTGTTCGTTTTTGCATATCAGATTTATCACCGTGTAAGAACTTTAGGAAGTCGACCATCACTTCAGTTTATCAATCTTCTCCTTTGCTTGTTTACGGCTTAGGTTTCTTTCGAAATGTGATTCTTATTAACTTTTTGTATGTTAGTGGTATCAATTATAGAAGGTTGAGCCAGAGTTTGCTTCATGCTAGTGTCCACCACTCGTGGTCAACTTGTTTATCTTCAATCACTTGTAGTTTATTATTGAATTGAACACGTGCGGTCGTATCCACGCTCACATCTGGCAATGGTGGTTGACGGTTGTCTAATTCCACGGGATGGTTCAGGTTCGAAGGTTGGTGGTTTTTATTCTTCAGGTTCTTCTAGTAGGACAATCTGATTATAAGGGTATACAATCAATCCCATGTTGTCACTTTTCGGTTTGGTATCTGATTACGGAGTTGACTGGTGGAGAGATCGGTTGAGTCGATTAGAAGTTGGGGTTACAGGTAGAAATTCAGAGCTCAAACTCACAACGCGACGTTACAGCTCATCCTTCGCAAAGTACTGTAACGGCAAAAGTATGATGAAGATGGTTCACGCTGCCTTCCCGATGCTGATCTAGTCATTTACAGAGATGTATTCGGGACAGAATGCGGCATTGGTTCTGTTTTTGTCGTCTATCAAAATAGCCTAAATTTAAACAATGAAATGTTCAATCTTCCGTCATATTGCAGGCGGAAAAGGAGGGCGATGCTTCACGAAGCAGGAGATTTGTTGCGTACGAGTTGTGGCAAGTGGTTTTTATATTGCTAATGGTGGGGCAATGCCAATTTTATTCCATTTCCAATTGCATTCGTTTTTCTTTTTTCATTCCAATGCAGAAATGCAAACCAAAGATTGATTCTATTAGATATAAGATATATAAATGCTCAGTGATGCTCACATGACATAATATGCTTCGCTTCCATGGAAACGTACTGCAGTACAGAAATTCAAAACCAAAACACCAATTTGTATACAAAAGAAAACCTAACCTAATTTGAGCACGTTGTTGACAAAACAATGTGTTTATGCAGCATCGAGCAGTAAACAAGACCGTCCACAAATGACGTTTGTTTTCACTCAAAATACGTATTTATCAACAAATAAGACAAACACACACGAGCACAGTAACGTATTCAGAAGTTTAACACACAAACATGCGCAAAATTGATTTCACGTGTGATTTTTTGGTTTTCTGCGCATTTGGTCAAAAAAATGGGCATTTCACATAGTACATGTGATTGCGTCACTAACTTCTACAATTCAAGTGCTCCTCCTTGCTGGTGGGCAAAAGACACACCTCCTCCACTTCTACAATGACGTCCCCGAAAGGCTTAAAATGTACCAAATTTTTTGGGGCACTAGCGCCCAATGGGAAAAATACATGGAAAAGCGTTAGTTTACCTAGCAAAAATAACTAAAAAAATCTATAATATGAAATTAAAGCAATCACTAAAACGAGTAAAAGGAAACATCCCAGAATGATTCCTTTTTACATACACTCGAAACTGTGACAATAGATCAACTCAATGTTCAGTCTCTTATCACAATCTGAAAATTAACCAAAGACATCGAAACGAGAAGAACTGAACATCCCACAATGATTCCATCTTGCAAACACTTCCAACTATACCAATTGATCAACTCGATGTTCAGTCTTTCATTACAATCTGAAAATTAACCAAAGACATCGAAACGAGAAGAACTGAACATCCCACAATGATTCCATCTTCGAAACACTCGAAACTGTACTAATAGATCAACTCAATGTTCAGTCTCTTATCACAATCTGAAAATTAACCAAAGACATCGAAACGAGAAGAACTGAACATTCCACAATGATTCCATCTTCCATACACTCGAAACTGTACAAATAGATCAACTCAATGTTCAGTCTCTTATCACAATCTGAAAATTAACCAAAGACATCGAAACGAGAAGAACTGAACATCCCACAATGATTCCATCTTCGAAACACTCGAAACTGTATTAATAGATCAACTCAATGTTCAGTCTCTTATCACAATCTGAAAATTAACCAAAGACATCGAAACGAGAAGAACTGAACATCCCACAATGATTCCATCTTGCAAACACTTCCAACTATACCAATTGATCAACTCGATGTTCAGTCTTTCATTACAATCTGAAAATTAACCAAAGACATCGAAACGAGAAGAACTGAACATCCCAGAATGATTCCATCTTCGAAACACTCGAAACTGTACTAATAGATCAACTCAATGTTCAGTCTCTTATCACAATCTGAAAATTAACCAAAGACATCGAAACGAGAAGAACTGAACATCCCACAATGATTCCATCTTCCATACACTCGAAACTGTACAAATAGATCAACTCAATGTTCAGTCTCTTATCACAATCTGAAAATTAACCAAAGACATCGAAACGAGAAGAACTGAACATCCCACAATGATTCCATCTTGCAAACACTCGAAACTGTATTAATAGATCAACTCAATGTTCAGTCTCTTATCACAATCTGAAAATTAACCAAAGACATCGAAACGAGAAGAACTGAACATCCCACAATGATTCCATCTTCGAAACACTCGAAACTGTACTAATAGATCAACTCAATGTTCAGTCTCTTATCACAATCTGAAAATTAACCAAAGACATCGAAACGAGAAGAACTGAACATCCCACAATGATTCCATCTTGCAAACACTCGAAACTGTATTAATAGATCAACTCAATGTTCAGTCTCTTATCACAATCTGAAAATTAACCAAAGACATCGAAACGAGAAGAACTGAACATCCCACAATGATTCCATCTTGCAAACACTCGAAACTGTATTAATAGATCAACTCAATGTTCAGTCTCTTATCACAATCTGAAAATTAACCAAAGACATCGAAACGAGAAGAACTGAACATCCCACAATGATTCCATCTTGCAAACACTCGAAACTGTACTAATAGATCAACTCAATGCTCAGTCTCTTATCACAATCTGAAAATTAACCAAAGACATCGAAACGAGAAGAACTGAACATCCCACAATGATTCCATCTTGCAAACACTCGAAACTGTATTAATAGATCAACTCAATGTTCAGTCTCTTATCACAATCTGAAAATTAACCAAAGACATCGAAACGAGAAGAACTGAACATCCCACAATGATTCCATCTTGCAAACACTCGAAACTGTACTAATAGATCAACTCAATGCTCAGTCTCTTATCACAATCTGAAAATTAACCAAAGACATCGAAACGAGAAGAACTGAACATCCCACAATGATTCCATCTTGCAAACACTCGAAACTGTATTAATAGATCAACTCAATGTTCAGTCTCTTATCACAATCTGAAAATTAACCAAAGACATCGAAACGAGAAGAACTGAACATCCCACAATGATTCCTTCTTCCATACACTCGAAACTGTACTAATAGATCAACTCAATGTTCAGTCTTTCATTACAATCTGAAAATTAATCAAAGACTCTGAAACGAGCATTTGTGAACATCCCAGAATGATTCCATCTTCCATACACTTTCAACTGTAATAATTGATCAACTCGATACAAAGTCTTTAATAAAATGTCGAGTTAACGCAATCCCCTTAGACGAGCATTAACAGACATCCCAGAATGATACCATCTTCCAAAGACCTTCAACTGTGACATTTGATCATCTCGATACAAAGTCTTTAATAAAATGTCGAGTTAACGCAATCCCCTTAGACGAGCATTAACAGACATCCCAGAATGATACCATCTTCCAAAGACCTTCAACTGTGACATTTGATCATCTCGATACAAAGTCTTTAATAAAATATCGAGTTAACGCAATCCCCTTAGACGAGCATTAACAGACATCCCAGAATGGTACCATCTTCCAAAGACCTTCAACTGTGACATTTGATCAATCCAATGTGCAGTCTGTTGCTGAAATATGAAATTAAAGCAATCACACTAAAACGAGTATTTGGTAAAATCCGAGAAAGTCAAGAGAAGACAAATTGAAATTAACATTTGCATCATACCACGACTACTAACTCCTTTCAATAATTTGAATTAAAACATTGTGTCTATGAATAGCTCTGCCCTGTTGGTCGGTACTACTCATTCTAACTATTCTAACATACTAACATATCTAACTAATCAATTGTAATCGAAGTAACACTTGGTAAATCTCAAATCTATTGTTTTAATTTAAATTAGTTTTGTAATTTTTAATTTTTAAGATTCTTCAGAAGTATCCGAAGTAAGAAGTATCTGCTAATCTATTAGCCTGTTCCTGAAATACTTGAATCTTAATCCCGATGATGCAAGCTACAATTTGCTTACGATTTTCTCGCATTGGCTGATTGAGCTTGACTCTGCATTCAACCCAAAACTAGTGAGCTCACATTAGATTAATTGAAGTTATCCATGATCAAGTTCCAAGTAAAATTCAATTGAAAGTAATTGTGACATTTTATTGTTTTGATTTCCACTATTGACTATGTCATATCAGTAACATTTGGTTGTTTTGCCTAATTCGCTGTTTGGAGAATTTGGTCAACTTTATCATCTGATCTCTTATCTACATCGTGTTCCCTTCAAGTGTCTTTCTATTATCATTCTATTATCATATCATATAATTATCCTGACACAAATCAAAGTCAAATCTATCATCACTTCACTTCTTCCCATCTCACCTCGTTTCACCAAGTCCAGCATCTCTAAATCGTATTCCAATTCATTGTTCATCATTTGTTCTTCCACGAAATGATTAAGATTTGTCTGATTAATTGTGTTATTAGTTTGATTATGTCATTGACTTATCATAGTCACTTATGAGAGTTATTATTACTACTGATATTTGTTCGTTCGTTTCCTAACTTGTAAACACTTAGTTTATTCATTTTCTCATTGTAATTTGTGTTATTTAAATAAATTGCTTGTTAATGAATATAAACGTTCGAGGGACCGATAACAAAATAGTTACGTACTATGTGAGCAACCCCCGAGCTGCTGCTGCTTTTCTGCAGTTGCTCATATTATGACATACTATGACCATTTTTTGACCTATTTTACAGACGAATGATGACATATAATGAGTATGACTTATTCTCATAGTATGACATAAAATGAGTCAAAAATTTGCTTGGGTAGTGCTGTAGAGCATTACTCATATTTGACTTTGATTAGTACTACTCAATGAGTATGATAACACCGCTAACCAACTCACACTACTGATTAGTCATTGATGAGTGGTTGATGTCAACGATCAACGTGTATGAGTTGGACGGCGTATAGTAGTTGAAGTACAAAAGCGGACAAACTGAAAGCGAACTTGGTCATTTCAATTTGCTTTCTCGGTCTGGCTTGTTCTAACCCACTGAGCGAGTACACTACAACTTGTAGTCTGTACAAATCACTTGAAGCCGAAGATTTTCTTCGAAGCAAACGAGCGATCCCCGTTTCTGTACCGCATTCCTACCCGAGACTTCGGGAAAATTTTAAAAAGGTTCGTATATACTTTCTATTTTTTAACCTTTCTATTTATATTTTCTATATAACAGTTATTTTCCCTATCACCTCTAGTAAAGGTCCTCTACAGATGTCGATCTACCTGCACGAAGCGAAGCTGAAGCGCTGCCCCTTTGACCGGTCTCACAAGATGATTTCCGAAGCCCGTTACAAGTTGCACGTTGCCAAGCGTATCTCGGCCAATCAGATGCTGTATGTCCAGTGCAAGTACAACGCTGGCCAGTGGCCACTGGTTACTGTCTGAGGAGGTCGAGGAGAATCTTCGCTCCTGTGGTGACTTTCCCATTGCGGTACAAGAGGTGAAGCCCAAGTTTTACTGTGCTGCTGCACGCGAGGATTCCTCCGTTTGAGGTTTGTCCTGGCTACGAGAAATGCCCTACGATAGGTGCCCTTTCCCGAACGACCGGAACCAATTCCTGAACGAACAGAGCCCGTTCCTGAACGACCGAAGCTAATTCCCAAGCGACGAGAACTGCTCCCAGAATAACCGAAACGACAGATTCCCCAACGGTGGTGGATGGGATTCCTGGACTGAATCACCAATTAACCAGTACGGACGAACCTACCCGAGCTACCCTGCCAGTACCCAACCAAGCGAACCACCATCTTCACCTGGTTCACCATCGTCATCCAACAGTGGCATGCACTACATCAAGCCGAATGGCCGCTAAAGAATCCTGGATATGGTCATCCCAGGATTTAATCTACTAAAACCGGTGTACTGGAGTAGTCTCCGGAGCCGTGAAACCTTCGAACCGTTGACCAAATATCAGTTACAAACACTGAATGCTGTGCGATCGCAAGAGGTATCACCAGCTACTGATGGACTGGCAGAAATGGAAAAACTTGAGTCCTGCTGGTGGTGGTGAAAATGGCGGCAGGTGCGATGTTTCCTCGACTGAGGATGGATTCTGATAATGAAAATCCATCGTGCCCTTTCTCCTATGCCCTTACCCTTATCTACCTTTATATATTATTTCCACACCACACATAAATGTACCATATCTATGAATAGCCCATTCCATCTTATCTATGGAATATTATTTTTATTATTATACTATTACTTTATATAACATTATATTAATAAATCAATGATAATCTAGATGAATCACTTGTAATATTATAGTTTGTATACCAATTTTAATTGCCATTTTAAAACGATGTGTTTTTATAAGTAAATTTGTGTCAAATAAATTTAAAATATTGCAAATTATTTATTTGTTTGTTTCAAATTTCCTAAAACCCAATTAGAACAAAATGATAAATTATTAGGTTAAATTTCTGGTTCTGAAACTTTTCTGTAAAATCAAAATTTGTATTTGACGATAGAATCATTAAAAAATCGCAAAAAGTTTAGTAAAATATTTTCACCTTTTGACATTACCTTTTAAATTCGTTGTACAAATTTCCGATGAAATTGTGAAATTATATGTCCACGATTGAGACAATTGTTCAGATTACAATGAACTCAAAACTAAAATATCAAAGGCAATAATACCTATTAGATATTAGAAGCAGAAATGCGCACCTAAATTGAACTTTTGAATCGACTATTTTAAGATTGCAAAATAAAGTTTATGACTTGGTGACATTTTAAATTTGTTTTTATTTAAGAGCAATTTAACATTAAAGTTAGTTTAAAAATCGATAATTAGATTGCTTTGAACTTTAAAGTTTAAAGGAACAAAACAGAATTTGTCTGATTATTTTCGAATAATCTGAAACCAATAGAGCAGAAACTCTTCATTTGTGAGCATAAATTTATAAAATGAAAACATGCTCATCAGTCTAAACGATCCATACTTTTTCATGGTATTGAACTTGTATTTATATAAAGCGAAAGTCGAAGTCTGTCTCGGAAAGAAAGTGTTCGATGCATCTGCGAACTATGGCAAAATAGCCTTTTTGGACTGTTATGAATTCTTTGGCTGAACATTGCAGCCAGCAGGTGAAATTCGAGTGCGGATGATACATTTGGAAGTGCATGTAGAGTGCATTGGAAGCAATCAAAAAGTTACTGAGTTTAATCCAATTATAGCGAGCAGGCATTCCATAAAATATTGTTGGATCATGAAGTAACAATCGCATCCAATAGCTCAGTGGGCCAAACAGTGTGAGCAGTATACTGCTATAGTTGGCTTGACCAATAGTACCACAACACAATCAACAAAATGAGTCGTCCTGTTTTGATGCGATTGTTTCGGTTGAGAATTGCATCTAAATATTGGACAATTTGATTCGTCCATTTTGTTATGATTGCTTCTAATAGTTTTCGGAGTAATTTCAATATTTTATCTTTTCTCAAACAAGGCCGCCTAATAACAAGCGCAAAATGTTGCGGATGATTGCAGTCAAAGACATTTTGATTGAATTTAAATGAATCACCATTGAAAAATTTTTGAACAAAAATAAAGTTAATTTTTTAGACAATTAAAAATAGAATTTTACATTTTTTAAAAGTTTTTGAGACCGGTAACTAAAATCTTTAACTGCTAAACAGGAAATGAAAGAAGAAGTAAAATAAATTTAAACGAAATTCTTATTGTGAAAAATGAAATTAAAGGTCATCGTAATTGTTTCAATGTAATTTTGTATCAAATTTAAAATATTAAAGCAAAACTTTTAAAAGCATTCGTGACTATACATAATTATGTTGTGTAATATTATTGATTTACGACTCATAAATACCTGAATTGCCACATGGAATTTCCAAACAGGAAGGGAGATTCTTTGAAATTTGATTTGGAATAAGTTTATTTTTCTATATAATTAGCATTCAAATAAATAAACAAATAATTCCATGGAAGCTTTATTATTATTTTTCACTAATTAATCATGTTCCATTTTTTCCTCAAACGTCACAAACTCTACTATTAATGACAAATTTGGTGTAAGTCTATATTTTTATTTCGGGCGGTATAAAGTAAACTATTAGATATCAGTTTCTAAATTTGAAAATTATTTGTTTGTTATGATTGAAATAATTGTTCAGAAATATATATGTGTAAATTAAAGAGCAATTTCTATTCAATATTCTGGCTACCTTTACTATTTCTTGTAAAAACTTGTTTGTCAACGGAGTAAAACGTAAGCATGCCGACTCACAAATATGACACTGTTTTACATACATTTTACATAAATTAAATATTACCAAAACCACATTGCGACCTCAAATTAAAATTAATCATTTGATTCAAGAAGAAAAACCATAAAAGCTAAGTCTATCAATCACAATATTAAGAATGACATTGAAAGGGATATTGCAACCTTCAATTAGTTTCATTCATGTTTCAAAAACAGCATTTTTATGAATTCAATTAAATATTAATAAACAGTTAAATCACCTGTAAAAACTATGTGAATACTGCAAGATACCTGACAAAATACATAGCATAATTTTTAAAAACAAAATTAACTTGACTATATCTTTTTTGTAAGTGTTTGTTCGCTTCAAATTGAAATCAATGAAAATGATTTAGAAATAAACTCAATGTAATAATTAATAACCATTAAACAATTCTTTATGAAAAAGCACTAATTATTTGATATCAAATTTGGCAATTTGTGTTATCAATGATCCAAACGCCAAATAAAATAAAATTTACTAAGTAATTTCTTACCATTTATTCTCAAAAATGTTCGACGTTGTTAATTTTGTTCACACTACCAAAGATCAAACATGATAATTAAATTTAAAATTAACACATTCATTGAATTAAAATATTAGAATTGATTCAAAATTGAGATTACCTTTAGATTTGCAAGAAATTCGAGCATAGTAAATTGTCTGGTTATTGCAAAAAAGTGTAATTTAAGATAAATTCAAGATAATCTGCTAACTTCACTATTTGCAACTTTAAAAAACGGTACACATGAACGCAATATTCATGTAATTCACCACCACTACTGAATTGCCAGTAATTTGTGTGCAAATCACAGTTTCCTTGCAATTCAAATTGAATTGCTTATTAATCAAAATAAAAAACTTTCTTCAAACCATCCGTAACGGAATAATACATGTGGAAATTCACAGATAAAACAGCATATTAAAAAAAGTTAATTTTTGAATTCAACAACAAGAAAAAAACAGCAAAAGATAAATGAATCAATCACAATGCAGAAATGACATTGAAAGAGATATTGCAACCTTCTGTTTAATTACAAATTAGTTGTCTATAAAAAAAACTTTATTTGTATTTTTATATATTTTTTAATCTGTATTAAATAAATTGCATTTACTAATTAATTATTAAATAATTAAAGTACCTGTTTGAATCCTTACGCTAGAGTATTTGAATTACAAACATTACATAGGACAATAGTTTAAATCTATCGAATCAATCTACTTTGAATTAATACCTTTTTGCTTGTGATCAAACATTCAATCTCATATATATTAAAATCCCAATGTAACGCTCATTCAATAGAAAATCAGAAAAATACTTTAGAAATAAATTCAATGAAATAAGGTTAACCATTTTTATTGTGAACGTGGTGGACTGGTATTAATTTATACATGAATTACATTTTTATTAGGTTACATGACAATTGGCGTCTCCAATCTAAATTGTTAATCTTTAGTCACAATTAGCAATAATTTGCTATCAATCTTTTCATATAAATCCGGTTTGCCACATGTCGCATAAAAGTCTTACACTTGTTAACAATTTTAAAGTTGAGTTAAGTTATTTAAAGGGTAACCTTTATTTAAGAGTAGAGTTCAAAATTGGACTAGTTAATATTGATTAATGTGATCAAATGATTTAGCTGCCTACTTAAAGATTGGTTATATGATTGTTATTGTCAATAACTTATTGACATAGAATTAAACCAATCCCAAGGACGCAAACACAAGTTGTACAATCAACGAATCTAATCTTAATCTATGTTGAGGCGCTGCTATTACTTTACCATATAACTATTTGTGTACTTGATCGTTTTACTCTCATAAATTATCTTTAATTAATACGCATCATTTTTGTATCTTTAAGAATGAATTTTTACGTTACCACCCTTCTGTTGGCATCGATTTGCTTCTGGAACCAGTGGCAAGCTGTTGAGAATGTTCCTACCAGTGAGGCATCGCTTTTTTGCATCGATGTGCGCCATATTCCTAAAGCTTTCCAGGTAACCGTGGTTGGAGAATTTGTGAATAGAAACTGTGCTGTGCGATGTTCGATTGCAAATGTTGCCATGCCTGATGATTTTCTCAACGAACAAAAGCCCTGTCCAGATGACGCTACTGGGGTAAATATATATTAACCGTATATTTCCGTTTAAATTTAAAAATAATCTAATCTAGCTGTGTCAAAAAGGTCAATGTTTTGGTGGAGTAGACGATGCACGACAAACTTGTAGCAGAGAGTTCAACATTGACTTTAACAGCACCAATTCGGTTGGCACGGCATACCTCTATAACCAGTGTACCCTCAAGTGTGTGCTCAATGGTACTGTGCTGTTCAACGGACCCAAATACGAAGGCTTGTTATGTCCTTTGGATTCTACTGGTCGATGTCATGGTGGAGTTTGTGTTAGAATGTAACTTTTTACCATTTAACCGTAAATAGTCGATCAACAAGAATAGACGCTTCATGTCACTATTCTACCTCAACAACTAAATAGGAACACGTTTTCCTAATCCCATATGATTCACAAGATAATAAATTGCTTTAATACTAAAATATACTCGATTAACGTTTATCTTAAACTTTTAAATCCTATCTGCATCCTCTGTAAGCAGAAACTGGAAGAAAGGCAAACGAGGATAACTTAATGCCGTTGCCACTATGGAAAAGATGGATCAATTAACAAAATTTTGAATTGAAAGGGATATTGCAACGTTCTGTTTAACTGCAAGTTATTCCACATTATTTAAAGACTCAATTTGTATTGACATCATTTGAAATAATATTTAAATCGTCCATCCAAATTATGAATACAGAATTTTGAATATTTTGTATCAAATATTACATAAGAATTGAATCGATCAATTTAACTAAAGAATACCTTTTTGTTCAAGCTTAGAAAATCCTCACAATTAAAATCAGTAAAAAATAGATTTTAGAAATAATTTCTATGAAATAATTAATAACCATTTATATTGGAATAGTCGAATAAACATCTTAATTTACATTAATATACTTTTTTCAATGTCACATATTTCAATGACGTCTACAATCTAAATTGTTAATCTTTAGTCGCAATTAGTCATAATGTACAATCATTTGGTATTTCAATTAATACGTATGTATATACCTTTAGTCATAAATCCGGTTTGCCACATGTGGCATAAAAACCATACATTTGTAGACAGTTTTAATCAAAATTAAGTTATTTAAGAAGATCTTAAATTTAAGAGGAGTAAATCCGAGTCTACAATTGGATTGGTTCACATTGATTAATGAGATTAAAGGACTGAGGTAGACTACAGGATGAATGAAATAGTGAACTGATGAATATTGTACCAAATATTACAAATGAGTAAAATCAATCTAATTAACCGAAGAAAACCTTTTTGTTCCCGAACATAAATTCTACAAAAATGAAATCAAGGAAAATATTTTGAAAATAAAAACACGATAAAATAATTTGCAACCATTTTACCATTTACATAAAATACAAATTTTTAAGGCCACATGACAATGACGTCCACAATCCAAATTGTTAGTCCTTAGTCGTAATTTGCTATCAGTTAGTATATCAATCAATATTTCTTTAAAACTTTTGCCATAAATCCGGTTTGCCACATGTCGCATAAAAACAATACACTTGAAGACAATTTTAATGTCAAGTTATTTAAGAGAACCTTTGTTTTTGAGATGCAAAGCTGAGTCCACAATTAGATTAGTTGATAAATGAGATTAAATTATTGAGGTGGACTACAGATGCCTACTTAAGATTAGTTTGTGGATTGTTATTGACCTTCCGTTTTTATGTAGAACTAAACCAAACCCAAGAGCACATACACAGGCTGTACAATTGATAAATCTTATTTTAATCTATTTAGATCATGTTGATGCCTTTGCTTTTCCATATAAATATTTGTGCATTTGATCGGTTTACCATCATATTTTTTTCAGCAAATAAAACGCATTATTTGGCTTAAAAATGAACTTCCACGTTACTACTCTTCTGTTGGCATCGATTTGCATCTGGAACTTGATGCAAGCTGTCGAGAATGTTCCTACCCCCGAGGCCCAACTCGAGTGCAGCAATGTGCACCATTTTCCCAAGCCAATCCTTGCAACCGTGACTGGAGAATTTTTGAATAGAAACTGTGCTGTGCGATGTTCGGTGGCAAATGTTGCCATGCCTGATGATTTGCTCAATGAACAAAAGCCCTGTCCAGAAGATACTACTGGGGTAAATATATCAATTATGCAATTTTTTTAAAAATTAAAATTCAATTTAGTTATGTCAAAAAGGTCAATGTATCGGTGGAGTTGACGATGCCCGGCGAGACTGTAGCAGAGAGTTCAACATTGACTTTAGCACCAATTCGGTTGGCACTGTTTACCAAAATAGTCAGTGCACCCTCAAGTGTGTGCTCGGTGGCGCTGTGCTGTCCAACGAACCCAAACACGAAGGTGCTGCATGTCCTTTGGATTCAAATGGTCGATGTCGTGGTGGACTTTGTATTAAGGCTTAATGTTTAACTTAAGCAGTAAATCCAAACAGGCCGGTCATGTCACTATTCTAACTATATGGGAAAACCTTTTCCTAATGTCTTATGATTTACATATGATAATAAACTAATTTAGAACTAATAAAATTGCAAAATACACTCGATTAGGGTTTATCTTATTGTAAACCCTTACATCTTAACTGCATCTTCATCTGTATGCACAAACTGGGACTGAGTTAAACGAAAATCACAACGATGGGATATTAGAATTTGACAATTTGAAATTAAAGCAACAAAAAAAACAAAAAAAAAACAGAAACAATTATTTTAAAAAAATAATGGAGATTACTTTTAGATTTTCTTTTAAGACTCGAGAATGGTAATTTTTTTGTTATTTTCAAAAAGTTTAATTTAAAACAATTCAAGATAAACTGATACCTTTTCTATTTTCAAGCTGAAAGAAAACTCACGAAAAAATTTATAGTTTGAATTGCCAGTATGAGAATTAGTATTCAAATCCCAGTGTACTTGTAATTCAAATTGCTTTGATTAATCAAAATAGAAGTTTTCCTCAAACCTCTTTTAGTGGAATAAAACTTTTGAACATTTACAAAAAAACTGTATATTTTCAAATCATATTTAAAATCGAAGTAAATCCTACAACGTAAGAAAAACAAAATATAAAAGATAAATAAATTTAAATTACAAGGCTAAAATGACATTGAAAGGGAAATTGCAACCTTCTGTTTATCTGCAATATAATGATTTATTCAAAAAACTCTTTGTATTAATTCAATTGAATTTATGAATTTACAATTTTAAGAAAATTAAATTAACTGTCTACAAATCTTTTCTCGAAATAATTGATAAAATCTTACATAAATGACTTGAATCAATAGATCAATCAATCACTAACTAAATAATATCTTTTTGCTTGTGATCAAACTCAACTCAATTCAACTCACTTGAAATCAGAGAACATATTTTAGAAATAATCTCAATTAAATATTTAATAACCATTTTTATCACGAATTTGAAAACTTCCTAATTCACATTAAATACACGTTTTTAAGGTCACATGACAATGACGTCTACAATCTAAATTGTTACTATTGAAGTCGTAATTAGTCGTAATTTGCAATCAATCGGTAAAGTATGTTAAATTTTTTGACATAAATCCTGTTTGCCATATGTCGCATAAAAACATTACAGTTGTAGAAAGCTTTAAAGTTAAGTTATTAAAGGAACCTTTATTTAAAAGCAGTAAGAGTTTATATAATTGGATTAGTTCACATTGATTAATGTGATAAAAAAAAGATTGAGATGATAAACCTACTTAAGATTAGTTTTATGATGGATATTGACATAGAACCAAACCCAAGGACGCATGCATAAGTTGTACGATCAATAAATCTAATCCTTGTTTATCACGTTGATGCTGTTGCTTAACCATATAAATATTTGTGCATTTGATCGATTTACTATCATAAATTTTGCAGCAAATAAAACGCATTATTTGGCTTAAAAATGAACTTCCACGTTACTACGCTTTTGTTGGCATCGATTTGCATCTGCAACCTGATGCAAGCTGTCGAGAATGTTCCTACCCCCGAGGCACAACTCGAGTGCAGCAATGTGCACCATTTTCCTAAATCTATCCTAGCAACCGTGACTGGAGAATTTTTTAATAGAAACTGTGCTGTGCGATGTTCTCTATCAAATGTTGCCATGCCTGAAGATTTGCTCAATGAACAAAAGCCCTGTCCAGACGATATTACTGGGGTAAATATATTTATTGTGTAATTATTCAAATGATTAAAAAATCCCATTTAGCTATGCCAAAAAGGTCAATGTATCGGTGGAGTAGACGATGCCCGGCGAGACTGTGGCAGAGAGTTCAACATTGACTTTGGCACCAATTCGGTTGGCACTGTTTACCAAAATAGCCAGTGCACCCTCAAGTGTGTGCTCGGTGGCACTGTGCTCTCCAACGAACCCAAACACGAAGGTGCTGCATGTCCTTTGGATTCAAATGGTCGATGTCGTGGTGGACTTTGCATTAAGGCTTAATGTTTTGTATTTTAACATTTAATCAATAAAAACAGACAGTTTCATGGCACTATTCACTACAACTACATGGGAACACTTTTTTCTAAGGCCATATGATACACATGACAATAAACTGTTTTAGAATTAAAATATACTCGAGAGGAAAAATTATCTTAATCTCTTAAATCCTATCTGTATCCTCATGTAACGGTAAGCATAAACTGGGAGCTTGGGGTAGTAACATTTTTGGTTTTAATCGAATCAATCATTAAGTAACAGTATCACTGTGTAATTAGGTTTCGACATACAATTAAGATTTTACCCACTTTGTCTGCAATTGGAAAAAATGTTAATCTTTAGTTTTAGTCAGTCGGTAAAGTACGAATCATACTGTAAGTTATATATTTTTAGATACAAATCCGGTTCGCCACATGTCACACAAAAACGATGCAAAAACTAAACCCCACTGCCTTACTTAAGATAATAAGTTTATAATTGTTATTGACTTTGAATGTTGGGCATAACGATGCAAATCCACAAATCTAATCAAAATAATCAACATTTTGTCAATCAATTACACTACCTTCCACACTGTAATTTTCCATTGTTTTTATCATATAAATATTTATTTGCACCAATTGTTTTAATGGCACCAATTTTTTACAAGTAAAACGCGCATTGTATTTATTTGGACTCTGTTAATCTTTAGGTCAAACATCAACAGACTAAAAATGAACTTGAACATCACTGCGCCCCTGTTGGCATCTATTTGCTTCTGGAGCATATTTTTTCAAGTTGAAACTTTAAGCGAGTTTGCATCTTTTGAGTGTAGTCGGATTCATCATGATGTGGCTAATCGGTATGATTTGGTAATTCCGACTGGAGAATTTTTGAATAGAGAATGTACCCTTCGATGTGCCTTTGCAAGCGTTCGTTTGAAAGACGATTGGATTAACGAAGAGAAGCCCTGTCCCGAAGATGTTTTGGGGGTAAACTTATATAAGATTATGGCAATCAATTGAAATTTGTATTTACCTTTAATTTAGATTTGTAAAAACGGCAAATGTGTCGGTGGAGTAGATGATGCTCGACGAGACTGTGGCAGAGAGTTCAACATTGACTTTAGCACCAATTCGGTGGGAACTGTTTACAATAATAGCCAGTGTACGCTCAAGTGTGTTCTCAGTGGTCAAGTGCTGTCCAACGAACCCAGACATGAAGGTGCCCCATGTCCTGCTAATACCAAAGGGGTGTGCCGTAATGGTGTTTGTGTGAAACCAGGTTTTCTCTTAAAACCGACGGATCTTGGCACTGTTCTATAACTAGTAGCAATATGAGTCCCATACCTTCGTGAAGTGTCATATGATAATAAACTGCTTTGCACCTTGGCTTTGTTTTTTATCTGTATCCTCGGTTTTTTGTAAACTTGGAAGAATTGTTTAATATGGTAAAATATTTACAAATTTACAAAACTAACAAAAAAACAGCCATAAAAAGAACATGTTACCTTTTTCTTTGAAACCTTCTGAAATCCCTTTGTAATTAAATTCAGAACTTGCGCATTGGAGGCAAACAATTGATTCAAAAAATACAAATACAAAAATTATAAACTGTTAACTTTCAACCAGAGATTTATCCAAAATATTGATTTAAAAAATCTTTACTCTTCCAGATGTCCAATACTCAATATGTAAGATACAAAATCAATAAATAATTATAATAGTTTCAACACTGATTCCAATTTTAACAAATCTGATAATTTATCTAAAAATTGCAAAACAACAAATAATTAATTTAAAACCAATTCTAACACTTATTAAGCAAATTGATCGCACACAATTCAGTAGCCATATGGTATAATTAAATTTTGAATTAATATTGTGATTTTAATATTTTAACGACTTTTCTAGCTATATATATTAGTCAATAAGCTAATAAATCCGGTTTGCCACATGTCACAAAAGTAATACAAAACAAGAACCCACTGCCTTACTAAAGATAACTTTTCAATTGTTATTGAATTCAAACCGATGCAAATCCACAAATCTAATCTTAACAAACAACATTTTGTCAATTTGTTACACTGCCATTGTGCCTTTATCATATAAATATTTGTGCATCGATTGGTTTACTGCCACAAATTTTGCAAGTAAAACGCATTATATTTATTTGAACTCAAAATGAACTTG
The DNA here is from genome assembly GCA_023373905.1 of Rhizoglyphus robini. Lineage (NCBI taxonomy): Eukaryota > Metazoa > Arthropoda > Arachnida > Sarcoptiformes > Acaridae > Rhizoglyphus > Rhizoglyphus robini. The sequence goes on along the minus strand of JAKIJQ010000032.1, from coordinate 1,711,280 downwards.
CACGTCGCTGTTCTTCTGTTGGCATCTATTTGCTTCTGGAGCTTCTTCTGTCAAGCTGAAGCTTTCACTGAAGCAGTGATCGAGTGTGGTCGGGTTCAACACATTAAAGCGGAAGTCTTATCATCAGTGACTGCAGAATTTTTGAATAGAAAATGCACACTGAAATGTGCGTTTGCAAACGTTCCATTTAAAGATGATTGGATCAACGAAGAGAGACACTGTCCAGATGACGTTTTTGGGGTAAACCTATATAATTATTAGTTTAAGCTTAAGGTAATCTATTATAATTTGTATTACATTGAATTTAGGTATGTCAATTCGGCAAATGTGTCGGTGGAGTTGACGATGCCCAGCGTGACTGTGGAATAGAGTTCACCACTGACTTTCGGTTGAATTCCGCTGGAACTGCTTACATCAATGACCAGTGTGCCCTCAGGTGTGTGCTCGGCGGTAAAGAGTTGTCCAACGAACCCAGACATGAAGGTGCCCCATGTCCTGCCAATACCAAAGGTGTGTGTCGTAAAGGTGCTTGTGTGTTACCGTAGATTTAAACAGACGGGTCTTGGCACTATTGACACCTCTACAACCAGAAATTTGAGTTTACTTATTTCAAGTGTAATACGATAATAAATTGATTGAGATCTAAGCTTTGTTTTTGAATCTGCATGATTTTAGAGTTTAAACTAAATGAATTGTTTCTAATGGTATACCATAACTATAGTTAAGTTTCAATGTCAATGTTAAATCGGCAATCGACAATCGACAATTAAGATTATTCGAGAGTTGACTGTACATTTGCTTTTGTTGATGCGTCATGACAATTGAACCAATGGAGCAATGAAGACCAATTAACAATTGTAAGAACACTCGAGATCATGGGAAGCATATTCGATGATTGGGATATCAGATGTACATTGATTAAAAAACATAAATTAAATGCTTGTTGTTGTTGAGTTTATATGTTTAATTTCAATCAATTATTGTCCCGTTAATGTAAAGGTCTTTAAAACTAAATGCGTAGTCAATAAATCTAATCTTACAATCAACTATGCGAGAGATTCTCATTTTGTTGCACTGCCAATGGTTTATCGTATATCACTTTTTGGGCTCATCACAGAGGAACGGACAATTTTATACATTCATTGCTTTTACACCCGTTTAATGCCACAAATATTGAAAATAATTGAATTTAAAATGAACTTTCAATTGAACTTTCAATTTTGAATGAATTTGCTTCAGCAAAACAAACTGATTACAAAAACTCCATTAAATAATTAATTGATTACCATTTGTCATGCAAAATAATCACTGTTTATTAATGAAATAAAATCATGAATTTTAAAAAACAAAACAATAATTCCACATCAAGTTAGCATTTCCACAAACAAATATTAACAAATGCAGCTATTCCAATAAACTAACCGAAATAAATCAATAAAGCAAATTCAATTAAACGAAAAGATAATAGAACTTACAAAACTTCTTGAGATATACGTAATTATGAATTTGTAGCCTTTTTCTTTGAACCCTGCTACAATTTTTTTTATATTGAAGTTAATTATATATTAAAATTATTTAATTAGTTAAAAATCATAAAATAACGAACTCATTACGTCACATTTTTAATGTCTGATTACTGATTACTAAATTTGTATAATTCACAATGTTACAATACTCAACAAGCAAAACACATTTTTCTCATTTCTAGTTTAACAATTGCTCAATTTTCAAAGACAACTGTTTGTGTTTGTTCTGTGTTTGAATACGTTTTGCGGCAGCCTCCAGTTTTTTGTGTAAATTTTCATCACCAAGCATCTTGTCAATTGCACTGATAAGTTCGTCATCCTGAAAGTGGTATGGATCAATTCGTGCGCCGTAACCAGTCTCCTTGAGACGTTGTGCATTGTCGTACTGATCACTAAACAGTGGCAGCACTATCATTGGCTTGCCCTCAGCGAACACCTCTGTCACGGTGTTGTTGCCTCCGTGGGATATCACCAGATGCACATGAGGTAGAATTGAGCTTTGAGGCAGAAATTCTTCACCCCACATGTTGCGTGCGAGCTCATACTCCGAGTGACGTGGTCCTTTTGAGACAATGTACTTGTGGTTGGTTTGGCCAAGTGGCCCAATCAGCCGTTTCATTAGATCCAAATCGATCGATCCCATCGAACCCAATGAAAGGTAAATCAACTTGCCACTGAAGTTTCCGTCGAGATCATTGTCCAAAAATTCTTTTGGTACGCTCGATTCCAAGTTGTCAATCTGTTGGCACTTGTCCGGCTTGTTGAACACTTCAATGTTGAACCACAATTCTTTGGCTCGAAATTGAGGATAATTGATCTCCTCTGGAAGGGCGTACACAGTGAGAATTTGTGTCTGTGGATACAAATCGTTGGGATAACGTGGATAGCCCATTTTCTCATAAATGTCATTCAATTTTTTGCAACGAAAAGTTTTCCAACGAATTTCTGACCATTCGGCCCACTCGGATCGATCTCCATCGATTGGCAAACCTAACCAATTTATCCAATAGTAAATTTTAGTAATTTTAGTAAATTTCCAATTTAAGTACATTACCAGATCCACCAGGGGGAAGATTCTCGTCGTAAATGTTTGCCAGAGGCTGTGGAGTTATATGGAGAATCCACGGTATGCCCGAGTAGAGAATCGCAGGAATTCGGCCACCATCAACGTATATCAAATCGGGTTTCAAGAGAGCAATCGCTTCTCTCACGCACTTGTCCTTATGCACGATCATGTCCTGCGTTACAGATCGGTCCACTGCGCTGGCCATGTTTTGCTCCTTCTCCAGCGGACTGTACGGTCCAATGATCTTGGCAGCTAAAAATAGTTCCGCTGCAGCAGTACCAGGATTTTTGCCAGCGTATTGAAATTTTGTATTACTCAACTTTTCATTTGGTGGCATGATGTACTCCTCGTAGCCCAACTTTGCAAGTTTGCCTTCAAAACTTTTGGTCAAGATAAAGATCACCCGATGGCCGCGTTCGAGTAGACCAGACAGTGCACCAGCGCATGCATTCACATGGCCCACAGCTGGAAATGGTGAGACCAGAATTGTAAGTGGCTTCATGATTTTCTAGTTATGAGTCAAAGTAGCCACAAAAAGAATACCAACAAGCTCAAATGTTCAACTGCTCTTTTATGCTCAAATTTCATCAATATAATCTGGTTTCACCTTCACTTGTGCAAGATAAAACTTATAAACACTTTACATTCATTGGTTATCAAAAAGACCCCATTAACGTCAGCGCAAAAAAGTGTTTGTTGATAAGCGCAAAAATAATAATACAGTAATATTAAATAAGATATTTATTTAGGTTGATCAGAAGATAAGAAGCCAAAAACAATTTGCATGTTCATTTGACTTTGACAAAGTTTTCAGATAGTAGGAATACGTGATCAATCGTTGATATGCCATTTGGTGGTACAGATGTATCTTGAATCAGTTGTTTTGTAGTGTTAAATAACCTTCCGAAATGTTTGTTAGTCAATGTATAAAAAAGAAAAAACCCCAATCATTGAGTGACAAATCATTAAATGCTCTCATTTATTTACATGCTGTAACGACTAATAATACTAATAAAAGGAAACTCAAATGACTTCGTGACAGGTCACGAAGCCATTTTAAATGTGCAAATGTTTCCTTGTAATAAAAACCTACTTCGGATGAGATAAACTGTCAAATTCATTAATAAAAAGCTTAGTACAAATAAAAAGAGTAATTTGAGAGATTTCAACAGCCAGATTTTTAACAGAAATTAAACGACCAGATTTTCAACTCGTAAATTGTAAATTTCAATTGTTAACAAAATTGAATTCAATTTAAGTGTAAATGTAAAGGTTTTTATTAATATTGGTAAAAACTTAACGCATATTCAATAAATCTAATCTTATAATCAACTAGTAGAGTCACATTTTGTTGCACTATCATTAGATTATCGTCTACATTTTTGCATTGGCATAGGTTTGCCCCTTTAATGCCAATAATATGGAAAATATTTTGTCGACGAATTAACAAAAATAATGACAACAATGAAAAGTTGTTTAAAAAAAGATTTCTAGACCTTTGAATAGACCAGTAAAGATTACCATTTAATTCAGTAATCTTACATTGAAATTAATTAATTAATTAATTGAAAAATATAGATGCAAAAACAATAAAAATTCATTACGTCACCTGTTAAATGCCTGTTACGTACAATCAGAACTAAAAAAGCTAAAACCTTATAAACAAATGTGGGATAATTCAATGTTTTTTAACCAATTTTAAATGGTAGCTAATTGATTTCATAATAATGTAAAATGTAACAGTAATACAGCAATTTTAAATCATTTCATTTGATAATAAACCCAAGCCGCTTTTTACATTGTTCGCGCTTCGTCTATCTGTTAGCACAATACATAGAGAAATATAAAAAACAATTAATACAATTCATCACTTCCTGAAATAGCTAAACTTTTACTAAGATGCAGAAAGGTTTAACTTGAAATGAATTCATCTATAAATTAGAATAATTTAAGCGAATAGAAACTTGTGTACCTTTTAAGACCAATGAAATCATGTAACGACATAATAATAAGTTTAGTTAAAAGATTATTTGATAATATGCTGTAAGTGTTTTTGTTGAAGCATTGATGGAATGATAGAACGATTAGTGACACTCGAGTATTGGAAGTTAAGATTATGACATCAAGTCTACATTGATTAAAAACAATTAAATAGATGATTCGACACGATCGCTTAATTAAATCAACAGACGATTATTATCGATAGAGTTAGTGCCAAAATGCCTAACCTGATTTGATAAAATATAAAATCTATGACCAATTATTAATTTAAGAATATAAATTGACGCATTATTTTTAATATGAACATCATTCCAACTTTACATTTACATTTCGAAAGGGAATTGATACTAAATGATGATGAAACCTTTTAAACATCCAGTTGTGAAGATTTTAATTTTGCTGCCATTAAGATGCCAAAGTAAAATCTGTTAATATGTATTTTAAATTTTAATTGAATATTTTTAATTTAGAAAGCATTATTGTCGCAGTAAATTCCGCTTGTGAAGACTGGGCCCCATTCAAAGATGAGCGTTGTTTCAAAGTAGTTGATGATACAACACGAACATTTGATGACGCAGTCAATAGTTGTCAAAAACTGGACAATGACTCAAGTTTGCCAATCATTTGATCAAAAGAAGAACAGGATTTTTTGTCTGATTATTTGTTCAAAACTTTGAAAAAAGTTGACAATGTCTGGATTGGTGCCAAGTTTTCTAACAACAACACATTCCACTGGATTGACAACACAGATTTGAGTTTCACTAATTGGAATTCCAAGCGGCCGCGTAACAAGCCAAATGAGTACAGATGCAATCGGATGAAGCTTCAATTGGAAAATGGATCGACGAGCAAAAATTCGGCGAGTTCAACATGCAGGTGCTCATGCAAATCGTGATACACCCCTTATCTCTGGCCAATGGTCTGCTTATGTCAGAAGTGGTGGCAATGGCGGTGACGATGGAATTAGTTTACTACTTGATTCAGGTGAAGTGCGTCCTGTAAATGAAGCGGTTCGAATCTGGAAGAGAAGTGGATAAACCAAAATATTGATTTTAATTATTCAATAAAATAAATTTCATTTTGGATCTAACAATAATCCTAAAAGTACCTTTTATTGCAATGAAAGTAAATCAACCAGTAAGTCAACAAAATTTAGGTCCAACAAACCAATCTTTATCTAGCCAAACATTTAAATAAAAATGATTTTTAAACCGAATAAAAAGCTATTTAGAACTGACATATCTTTCAATTTACAAAATGAATATTATTTATGTTTGAAGCAACCGTTCACAATGTCCAATTTCGAAAGCAAATAAAAGCAGAATTAACAAAAATGATAAAAGGAGGATACTTTTGACTATTCCGAGTAGAATTGCAATGTCAATATCTATGAAGAAGTATGGAAGAATTTTCATTCCTAAAAATACATTGATTATCATTATTAAAATCATAAATTGAAAAGACAAAATCTAAGACATTAAGACATAATGTAACTATTTATGCAAAAATATCATATCATGATACCTTTAGGGAAAAAAATGTCATTCCGTATGCGTTTGATATAAAAATGATACAAGACTGTCTGTTTGTTAAAATTATGATTATCCAATGTCGATAAAATCTGTGCACACAATTAAATTAAGAAATAATGCAAATAGATTTAATGTTCAACATAATCAAGCTATTAGCAATTGTTTCTGAAAAGTTATGATAGTTCGATAACACCTTAAATAATATATTCGGCAATTAATCCATGAAGATCTGATCATAAAATTCCATTAAATTATTTGTTATCATTTGTCGTTCGGAACAGTTCTATCACATAAAATCAGCCAAAAAATGGAATATTACAATTTATATATGAATGAGTTTTCAAGTCCAAGTGTATTTCCAAGCGAATTCAACGATCGCAACAACAACAAAATAAATTGAATGATAGTGACAATAATAACTTAACAAATAAAAAACTAAATGAATTGCCTGAATTTAAAAATAAGATAAAAATGCAATCTTTTCTTTTACCTTTTGTACAAGGAAGTTTATTTGCATTGTAGCTTAACGCTAACTGTATAGGATTCGACCGAGAATAAAATTCTGCACTCGTATGTAGAAATCGATCATTGAATTTTAAATGTTTATTAAAGAAACTGAAAAATCATTTTATTACCTTTTAGAAATCGCCAAGATTTAAACAAAACATCTTTTTCAATTAGCAAGACATTGAATTATTTGCAGTTAAAATAAATATCAAATAGACCAACGATTTTAAAAACCATGTCATTTTCGGTCTATGGATTTTAAACAAAAAACTGAAAAAAGTAACGAATATTTCGACATTTTAAAGTGGCAAATGAATCTGTGGAGAAGATGATGCACAGAAAGACTGTAGAATAAAACCAATAATAGACTTTATTGCATTTTCTGGGATCTGGCTACACCAACGAGTGTGTCAGACACTATGTGACAGAACCCAAGTGATTTTGAATATGTAGATTTGACCAAAGTAACTTTGAATATGAGTGTCATTTCTTCTGGGCGGAAGGTATATCTTTGGGTATATTCAAAGAACGATCACACGAATTTATGGCGAGTTGAGCATGAAGGTGCTCAATGAGCTGAATGAGCACTGCTCATTCAACTCGTGATACAAAGTTTGTATTATAACCATATTTGATACAAACCATATTCATTGCAAATAATCTGCTTATGCTATTTAATAGAAATGGTGATATGGTGGTGATATTACAATTAGTTTGTTAGTTGAAACTCGTGAAATAATTCCAGTTAATGAAACGGTACAAATTTGGAAAAACCTTAACAAACCAAAATAAAATTTCCAACTGTTCAGTAAAATAAATTTCATTTTGAATTTTACAAAAATCGTAAGGGCACCTTTTGAAAAAATGCAATCATTGTGAGGCTGAAAAAATTAAATAATGTATATGAAATGATAAATGCAAACAAAATTTACAAGATTTCAACCTCTTCTATGTCTCACCCCTTTATACCATACAACATGTTCCCAATTAAATAAATGAATTTTAATGATGATTATTAAAAACAGTAAATTGGGTTTTCGTCACCTTTTAAAAGTTCGTATATGTACCTATCTAATATATGTAATGATATTTTTATCGAGAAAACTACATACATCACTACATTGCAATAGAACACAAGATAGACTTTAGCCTCAATTCGTGAGGAACGGCTTACATCAATTGTGTCCTTAAATATGTGCTCAGCCTTGTCGTGTTGCCCACAAATGCCATATATGAAGGTTCTACTATAGTATAGTAACTATAGTTCGGTTGTCACTTCTAAAATTGAATGAATTTTTACTAACAATAAGATGTAGGCCGGTTTTTCTTGAAAAGAATTCATCCATAAATGAGAATAATTTTGGCAAATAAAAATTTGTTTACCTTATTTAATGAAGCAAGTTGTTAATCAATTAGTGAGATACAGTTCTCACTCAAATACGATTTATGTAGAAGTATATAATGATTTCAAACATGTTAATTTGAGCACATGTTATATTGACAAAAAATACAACATCCTACATTTTAAATTAAAATTAAGTCACCATTATCAAGGCCAAATTACACATTCGATCCAATGGAAATGCAAATCAACCAGATTAATTAGAAACCATTTGTAAGTCATTTACAGAAGCAATAATATTTATATGCCATCTTGAATGATATATTCCACCACCAACGCTAAAAAGAAGAAAAATGAAAAAGTTATCTGAAAAAATCCAATAAATCATAAAGCTAGCTAGCTGTGTGATAATAATCAAGAAAATTGAAAATTTTCTCCACTAAAATGTGATTTGAAACGAAATAAAACCTTTTGTACATGCCACAAGTGTGTGTCCAAGTTTTAGTCAGTATTTCCATGTATTTGCATGTGTTAACAAACTTAACGGTTGAACCAACTAAACGAAATTAATCAGAGAAATCAAAGAAAAAAAGGAAAAAAGACAGTGATTCAACAAAAACTGCCATTAAAGTAAAAAAGAAGTTTTTGTAACCTTTCTTTAACCAGCCCAAGTTGCATGACTTCCCAACACACTCTAAACTAACTTCAATTCATTTTGAAATGAATAAATAAATTTTAATACATTACTAAATATTATTTGTAAAATTTCATGTTTAAAAAATTGAAAAACAAGTAGATTTAACCAATTATAATTCCATAAACCCGTTGAGTGAATTTATTTATCGACGTTTTTTAAACAATTTAAAAAAAAATTAACAACTACTACTCTATGTGTCCGATAGCGATGCTAGATGAAAACAACCTGTTCAGTGGTTATAACTGATACATAGAATAAAATACAAAGATTTAATTAATACAAAAAAAATCATTAAAATCCATTATTAGCATAATCTTTTCAAATAAAACAACCATTTGATAACATCTCAAATAACTCTTTCAGTAACCAATGCTCGCAACAACACGGTAATATTAAAACTTCCATTAAATAATTAATTACCATCAGTTAACTCGAGTGTCGTACACTTTATCAAAAGCACACAAAAGTGGAAAAAGCTTTCCATTAAGAAGTGTTTCCCAACGGAATAAAACACGTATCTTTCATGAATTCTCAAGTTCAAATTAGTATTTCCATGCATGTATTTACGAATTCAACAACTAAATGAAATCAATCATTGCAAAAACAAATAAAACTGAATTAACAAATAATGGTCATAAAAACAAAGATATTACATTCTTTACAACTACGAAGTCAAACAATCAGAAACTTTCCAACACGTCCTCAACTCAATTCATTTCTCATGCATGATGAAATCAATTAATTGTTTTTATAATATAAGAATTTTGTTAAAGTTGCATCACCTTTTAAATGTCTGAAGAGAAGTGCTACGTTAACAACAATCCATATTTGATAGATTTATGTTAAAAAATAACAAAACATTTGGAAATGATCGAATAATAAATACAATTAAAAAATAACAAATAACAAATATTTATTTTTAAAACCTGTGTAAATTCTAAACTAACTTGAACATTCACAAAAAATAATGGAATAACACCTCGAATATGTGGAAATAAAATAAAATTTTTTACCATGGAAAATAAATTTTCAATTGATTTAAATTTTTCCTAAAGAACACAAACGTACGTTAATCAAACTACAATTGTACGTGCTGCAAAATCATATAAAAGCACACCAAGTTTGCATCAATTCTTCATCAAATCATCTTTGCAATCAAGCAAACCTTCTCACAAAACTTCAAAAATGAAATCCTATCTCGTAAGTCTTTTTCAAAATATTTTTTCATATTCATTTTCAATTTCACCCAAGGCTCTCGTCTTTCTGTTGGTGGCACTGGTTGCCGTGACCCAGGCCCAGATCTTGTCGTACAACGCAGTTCAGCACCAGGCTCGTGGTATTCCAACGTACGGTGGCTTGGCGTATCCCTCGGTGTACGGTGGTGGTCTGTACTCGGGCTACAACACTTACGGACTGCACTCAGGTCTGCACTACATTCGCTAATTTGGCTTATGCGGTGTAACTTGGAAATCCCAAATTGAGATTTGTTGCATTGTCCTGTCATTGTATTGTCACTTTATTCTTGACGCATCATTTGAAAATAAAATGTTGGCTTAATTAATAATCATTTATTTGTATTGCTAATTAAAATTTGGAGCTTCTTCAGTACAAGAACTGTCTTTGCAAAAAAAAAGTAGTATTATGACACTGCAGTGTCCATGATTGGCAAAAAATGATTAGTTTGAAAATATCTCTAAAATGTCGTCAGGAGTCTCATATTTCTCAATCATACTACTGATTGTAATAAAGCAAATATTTAAATACACAATAATATAAACGATTCTATATAAAATAGTCATAATAATTAACTGAGAAATGACCTTTTTATTAACAAAAGTTGAAAGCGAGAACGTAATCTACAATTAAAAAGGCCCTATCATGGAATTAGAAATCTTATCATGTTAAAATGCGAACTACAACTATCGTAGATGAAAAAGTATTTTTCAATATAGTTAACTAACAAATTAAATTTAAGGCAACGAAAATTAATTATTTTTAAACCGATTTCAATTTCACCAAAAACAAAACTGTGAATAATTTCTATCCCAATTAAAACTGCAAAAAGAAAACCAATGATCGATAACAAGCATTCATTTGAAAGATTATTGGATCAAAAATGTTGAAGAGACAAAGAGACGGCTTGTCTAGATGATGCTATTTTAGAAAATAAAATAAAAAACATTATTATCAACTCTTTATGAAAATTACAGCAATTTGATAATATCTTTAATAATAATAATTCCGTAATCAACGCATAAAATAAAAAATTCCATTAAATAATTAATCACCATTTGTTCACACCTAAATCAAGCTTAATCAAAATCAAGCACAAGAGTGGAAAATTTCACAGTTAACAAGTGTCTTGACGGAATAAAACGTTTCGTACATGAATTGTCAAGCTCAAGTATTATCAAGCATATATTGACAAATTCCACAGTTGCAACAACTAAAAAGAGGCAATCATAAAGCAAACATAAAGTGAATTAACAAATAATTAACAAAACGCTGACAAAAAGAAAATATTTCAACCTTTTCTTAATCCACACCTTTTACTATGGAACTTTTCCACACGTCCACAACTCAATTCAGTACATCTACGTGTCACATGTAACGTGTGTGATATAAAGAAATATACAGAACGTGAAAATTATTACTAAATCTTTGTAGTTAATTGTTGTTAAATTATTTAACAATAAAATCTTTATATCAAACAAATAACGTAGATTATAAGACAAGAAGATTAGATCACAAAGACACCGATCAATGTAAAAACACCATCAATTAGTTATTTTAAAACCAAATTCAAAATTATTTTTTAGTATGTAGTAAATATAGAAACAGACTTGAATTGATTACTGCGAAAATAAAGTTGTGATTTGACTTTAGTAAAATTTTTCAACGTTTACAAACGTACTTTAATCAAACTACAATTGTACGTGCTGCAAAAATCATATGAAAGCTTCCCGAATTGAGATTTGTTGCATTGTCCTGTCATTGTATTGTCACTTTATTCTTGACGCATCATTTGAAAATAAAATGTTGGCATAATTAATAAATCAAATATTTGTATTATTAATTGAAATTCAAAGATTCTTATACAAAAACAACTATTTATGCTATATAGTAGTTTGTGCCAAAATAGATTGAATTGTTCATGAATTCGTTGGAGAATGTCGAGCTTGTAAAGCAGTACTATATTGTACTTGTATAAACAATGACATTTGTCTAACAATAAATCATTAACGCTTAACAATTACAATGAATTAGTATGATTACCTTTAAGAACTTCTTACGGATTGGCTTTTTAATCTCTAGTGAATATATTTCTCTTAACAATAAACTCTAGTTTAACTTTTTGTAATTGAACTAGCTACATGGGTTTGAATAAAATTGATCACCAATTTAAAACCCGTTAAAAAGTTATTGATATTCGTTTTCAGGCATTTATAAAAGCATTAATATTTTACGAGTGCCGCAAATTGAGGCGCCCATTTAAAGAGGTTAATTTTTGTGTCCATCTAATTCGATGATGATGACACTGATTATAATGATAAACTTGAACTTGATTCTCGATATATCAAACCGATTACTTTTTAAACATTTTTAAAAAAATTATAAGATTTTTAAATAAAAATAGTTTTTTGATATTTATCGATAATATGATAAATAATATGATGAAGGCAAATTGTTAGAAAAAATCATTTGAGTTTCAATATGATTCTTTCGAATTAAAAAGAATTCTCGAAGATTTTTTTTACTTGAGTTGATGGAGGATTGTGTTCGTACAGTGAGAGTTATGTGAACGTGTACAAATTTGGCATTTAAAGGCAGCATGCACTCGCGATCAACAAAATAACAACAAAACATTTTCTGCTGCACTCAAATTTAGCCACTCGCTAATTTGTTTACTTATCTTTGATTGCTTATTGATTTACCACTTTTTGGTGCAATCTAATCTCGTATTGACAAAATGTCTAGTCACAATCAAGTTCAGAACAACACGAAAGTGTCAATGTTTACTCTTCCCAGTGTTGATCCACTCGGGCCAAAGGTTTGGATAATGTTTTGCATATTACATTACATAACACTGAATTGTGTATTATTTTTGTTAAAGGTTAATGATCCATTCGCTCGTCTCCCAAACGAACTTTTCGATTCAATTTTGAAGCGTCTGGAGATTCAGAAATTGATTCCACTTCGCCTGGTCAACACTCGATGGCTGCTTATGATAGAATCTATGTGTCAGCAAAGGAAATCACTGGCACTTAGCTATTTTGTTACTTTGTGTTCACACTAAAGGATCGATTCGATGGTCATCAACTCGATCTGAGCCGACTAGTCGCTTTGAAAATGAAGCCTGAGAAAATTGGTTGCTTCCAATTTAAATTATCCCCCGATTTGTGTGCTTTGCTTGGCAAACTCTTTCCTAGCGTTGAGCATCTGTTTGTGGACGAAACAGTCGCCAAGAAATCTGGGATTCATCACCTTTTGGGTCTATGGCCAGCCAGTTTGGTAACTTTGCATTTCGCTGGCCAAATCGCTGCACAGAATGTCTCTCAAGTATGTGCTCAAATTAATGCGATGACCAACTTGAGGCATCTCGATTTCCCGAATGATTTTTTGCCACTCGCTGCACTTTCACCAACACTCGAACGACTGCATTCATTTTCATTTTGCATGTTCACTTCTCTACAAGCCACTTGTGATGTGTTGGTGAGCCATCTTGGACCGAACTGCTCCAAGCTCACCGTCGTCGATGTTCACGAGTTCAATAGGGCTTCTGTCAATAGACCAATTCGGGCCGCACAAGCCCCAATCACTCATTTACATCTCACTGATTTTGCTGGCGAATCAGAAAATTTCATTTTCAGTGTATTTCCACGACATTTTGCCGCAACATTGAAGTCACTGCATATTACAGATTACTCGCTGTATTTGCACACTCCGTCAGTGCAACTAGCTCAACTGTCCATTCTTACTCAACTCACCGACATTTGGCTTGACGGACAAATTGAGATATTTCTGAGTCCAGGCGATGCACCACCAACACCAATGCCAAACATTCGCAGCATCGCTTTGTTCAACTTTACTCTCAATTCTACCACAGCCAACAAAGAAGAACTGTTTTGTCGTTTCTTTTCGAGCATCTTCCCCAACTTGGAGCGACTCACTCTACGCTTCTGGGATGTAAATTTTGGTGACAATATTCGACCTTTCTTATGCCTTTTCAAAGCACTGAGCCATCAGGACATTTTGTGTTTGTATTCTGCTTAACTGATTTTTGTTTGTTCGTTTTTAATAAAAAAAAATTTAATATTTGAGACTGCTTAGTTTTACTGGGATGTGTGCCTGAACCGATTCCTCAAGGAGATTTTTTTTTATTCTGAAGCCAAAATGGCAAATTGTAAAGTTTTGATGTTTGCGAAGTGGTTGTATCATGAAAATAGTAAATATTAGTGAACAATAACGATATCTTGGTTGCACACATGGTTTTCAGTTTATTCTCTCACATCCAACATGTCTATTCAGTCGCCACTTGAAACATGGATAAATATTTATTAAAACTAAAACATTTTTAGCAACCATTTATGAAAGATTACTACAACATGATAATATATTGAAAAATAATTCTGTTATAAATGCATAAAATAAAATAAAATTCCAATAAATAATTAATCACCATTTGTTCACAGGAGCTTCAGACTAATCAAAATTAATCAAGAAAGTGAAAATTTCCAAGTGTTTCCTAACGGAATAAAACGTGTCATACATGAATATCATGAAGTTCAAGTAATTATTTCCAAGCATATATTAGGAAATTGAAAAGTTGCAACAGCAAACGGAAAAAATCATTAAAAAAATAAACTGAATGAACTAAACGACAAAAAATAATATATTGCAACCATTTCTTTGTCCAGTTCGATTGCTACATGTATGAAAAATTCAAACACGTATTCAACTCAATTCAGTTCTCATAAGTATGACGAAATAATTCAATAAATTTAAAAATTAAATACAAAATTGAATTACCTTTTAATTGTATGACCAACGTTTAAAAAAACACAAATCTTGGCCATGGCATATCCATTAGTGTATGGTATTGGTCTGTACTCGGGCTACAGCACACTTATGAACTCCACTCAGGTCTGCACTTATATTTGCTAATTTGGGTAATGTTGTATAACTGAGAAATCCCAAATTAAAATCTGTCCTGTCTGTGTATCGGCATTTTGACGCATCATTTGAATGTTAGCTTAATTAATAATCATTTGTTTTGTATTTTCTAATTTAAATCTCTTTTGCACATCAGCTGTTCAAAGTTTAATGTTCAACAGTGTTCATGCCACAAAATATTTTTTTTACGTCTGGAATTTTCCCGATGCAACTTTGTTTTTTATTCTCGGTTGTTTTTCCATTACCTCAAGCACAAGAAAACAAGTAGTGTCTATGACATGCCAATTATAAAAGCTTAGTGAAATTCGCATAGAAAAATGCCCTCATGCCTATGAGATCAAACATTTAACAACAAAGAAAATACAAATAAAAGAATAATAACGATTCTACATTTTTAAAAATATAAAAAATAATTTAACAGAGATCTCACCTTTTAATTAACAGTAAACATTGACACTACATATACATAGTATTAAGCATTGACCATCCAACCTTTAATTTAAAACTTAGGCGCTCTTTTCTTGTAATAAGTAAATTCATTCAAATTAATTTCTCCATCGATGTTGTATTGAAAGCAATTACCAAAAAATCAATAACGTTACATTAATGTACATTCCCGAGTGATCATCTTCTTAACAAGTTTGTGATCTACCAGTATCCTCATGTATCAGTCAGTACTATTCAATTTCTAATCACTGAATGAGATATGTTCTTCACTCCATTACATTTAATGTTGAAGTACCTTTATCGAAAGTTTTCCGAGCTATTAACTAAATCAAACAATAAAATCTAACTATTTACCACATGAAATAAATTGATAAATCGAAATAGTAAAAAATAAAAAGACATTGTCAATAACTTTTTATGAACGTTACAACAATTTGATAATATCTCAGCAAATAATTCCGTAATCAATGATCGTGAATTTAAAAAAATCCATTAAATAATTAATTACCATTTGTTCAATGTAACTTTGTCCTGGTCAAAATCAATCAACAAAGTGGAAAAATTTCCTCATTAAAAGAGTTGCTTAACGGAATAATACGTTTCTTGCATGAATTGTCAAGTTCGAGTTAGTTATTTCCAAGCATGTACATTGGCATATTCAACACTGACAACAACCAAACCAAAGCAATAATAGCAATAAAAGATAAACGGAATTTTAATAAAAAAACATAAAAAGAATTGAAACCTTTACTATTTCTATTGGATAATGACAAAATTTTGTGATACGCAATACAACATAAAATTTTATTTGACCAATTAAACAGATTCAATCGAAATAATTGCAATTAAACTTAGTTTAGAAAAGAAATAACATTTAAACAAAATGTTTTGTAAAATAACCATTTAAAACGATACTGATGAAAAAGCAGAAACATTGTAAAACTACCAACTTTTAATTATTCTAAAAACCAAATTCAATGTTCGTCTACAGTGCGGTTTAAACAGTGGAAACAAACTAGAATCGACAGCCACGGAAAATAAAGTTGTGATTTGATTAAGTAAAATTTTCCTTTGTTTACAAATGCACGTTAATCAAACTACAATTGTATGCGCTGCAAAAATCATATAAAAGCACACTGAGTTTGCATCAATTCTTCATCAAATTAACTTTGCAATCAAGCAAACCTTCTCACAAAACTTCAAAAATGAAATCCTATCTCGTAAGTCTTTTCAAAATATTTTTCTATATTCATTTCATTTTCATCTTCAAGGCTCTCGTCTTTCTGTTGGTGGCACTGGTTGCCGTGACCCAGGCCCAGATCTTGTCGTACAACGCAGTTCAGCATCAGGCTCGTGGTATTCCAACGTATGGTGGCTTGGCGTATCCCTCGGTGTACGGTGCTGGTCTGTACTCGGGCTACAACACTTACGGACTGCACTCAGGTCTGCACTACATTCGCTAATTTGGCCTATGTTGTGTAATCTGCCAAATTCCAATTGAGATTTGTTGCATTGTCCTGTCATTGTATCGTCATTTGACGAATCATTTAAATAAAATGTTGGCTTAATTAATAATCATATAGTTGTATTACTAAATTGAAATTTTAGAAGAATTAATTAACAAAATTAAGAAAAAACAATAAAAAGAAGACCTTTTCTTTATTTGGATTCCAGTCGATACTGACTCAACCAGCATGAAACTTTCCCAAATGCTCTCAACTTGATTTCACTACTTGTAAATTATAATCGATAAATTTTCCAATAAATCCAATTTTCAAAAATTACACCACCTTGTTGAATGTACAATCAATAATAGACAATAGATTGTAAACAATTATAAGCAAATCACTATTTTTTAATAATGTTAAATAATTAATCAATAAAACCTTTATTCAAATTAATTCCTTCCATCAGAATTAACTCCTTTTTTGTCTGGCAATATTTGTATTTTGCAATTATAAAATCAAAATTTGCAATAGTAGAAATTAATTTGATGCAATAGTGGAGTTTTGCAATAGGGTTAATAAAATTTGCAATAGCAAATAATTAAATATGCAATAGTAATAAATTGATTATTTGCAATAACAAATAATTAAATATGCAATAGTAATAAATTGATTAAATCTTTAAAAGCATCTTTAAAAAATGTAATATTTAAACAAACACAACCTTTTCAAAAGATCAATAATCAAAATGGAATATAATTTAAAAACACAAACAATTAATAAATTTAACCCTTTCAAAAACCTTAAAAAACCGACATCAATGTTTCCTAAATTAAAAAAAACTGAATCAAACTAGTATTGAAAAACTGTAGAAATGAAAGTTGTACATTATTTAATTAGAAATTTTACTAAGAAAATCAAATACATTTATCAAACTAGAGTATTTATATTTGCAGAAAAATCAAACCATTTGCATCTTCTCAAAGTCAACTGTAAAATCTGACAAATCTTTTCAAAATCCCTTAAAAACCGGAAGTAAATCCAATCTGCCTTAACCAAGATCCAGATTACGGCGTTCAGCATCAGGATCATTGTATTCTTACAAAAACTGTAACACAAATAAACTTTACTTGCTTATCTTGGAATAAATTTTTATTATATTTCGAAATGTTACGAAAGCTTATTTTTATCATACATGATTACAATGACACGCATTAATTGTTAGGTTAACGTTAGGCAAATAATTGCAATGTATTAGATAGATTTAGTCTAGCTGTGTCATACGATAAGCATTATAAGTGCAAATCTGTTACTGTTAGGTTGGATTGCGAATTTAGTTAAAGGTTGTATTTGATTGTGTAGTATTGTACAGTGAATATATACAGACTGTGTACATACGCTGTACAATGTACATGTTCAAAGTGCATTCGTTAAGAGAGCTCTACTCACAACAGTGTATAGCTTGAAAACATTAAGACACAAATTCAATTAAAATTCGTTGAACATACGTTCTGTCAAAGTTAAATTTTCTGATTTTGATTGTAATACAAACGTTCAATCTTATCATTGTCAACATTTGTCTCGTGCATTAAAATCTTTGTAGTGTCTGCTTTTACAACACTCGACATCATTTTACTATATAAACATCGAACATTGGCGTTTATATCAAACATAAGTGACATTGCGAAAACAAAAACTTTTATCTGAGAATAATTTTTTATTTTAGTCAAAACTTCCATTTTTACGACATGTCTAAATCAATGAAAACAAACGAAACCCAAACTTCTGCTGCTTTAGAAAACAACGAATCCCTTTCTGAAGACTCGCCATTTTCTTTCTCCAACTTGGATGCTGAAGTTTTTGTTCGTGGTTCTCCTCCGAGTGATATTGAGAAAAGATGTTTCGACCTGTGTCGCAACTATATCGGTGGAATTTGGGAAAAGACCTCAAGCGAAAAAGATGTAACGATTGACCGTTTGGCTGGCGGAATGACCAATCAGTCCTATCGAATTCGTTTGAATGAAAAGTTGGCAAATTTGGCTACAGCTAATGAGCCCACTGATGTTGTGTACAAAATGTACATGAGTAAATATATGAAAAACTTTGATGCAAACGACGGTGAGAGGTTCAATGATCATCTGGTGGCGGCAATTCTTTCAGAAACTGGAATTGGTCCTCGCATGTATGGCATTTTCAATGGTGGTTATATTTGCCAATTTGTTGAGGTTTGATGATTTATTTTTAATTTTTATTAATAAAATATATGCAATTTAGAGTGAATATTTTGAACCAAAACATCAACAAAATCCTCAATTGGCACAGAAATTAGCTCGTCAACTGGCTCGGGTACATCACTTGAACGTTCCAATTAGTAAAACCCCCGATTTGTTGCTGCAAGAAATGAGCAAAATGCTTGACTATGCGTACGAAAGTTGTAATGTTCAATCAGTGATTGACAGTATGAGCTGTTTGAAGTATTTGAACAAATCAGATCCTAGGGAAGAATTCAAATTTGTCGAGAAATTGATTGGGGATCTCAATTCGCCTGTAGTGTTTTGTCATAACGACTTTCGTGGAAACAACATTCTGGTCACCAAGACGGAACAGGACATTAAACTGATTGATCTTGAGAATGCGGGTTTTGGCTATCGTGGACATGACATTGCAAACTATATTCGAGAGTGGGGCTAGGATTCACACGATTTTGAGCATCACGACCTTCCAAAAGATGATGTTGTGAGACACTTTGTGGCACTCTACATTGATGCTTGTGACCAGATGATGCCTGGTTATGCAGGAACACCTGAAAATTCAATTGAAACTCTACTGAAAGAAGTGAAAATACACAACCTGGAGGTGATAATCTTGTTTGTGTGCTTTCTCATGAAATTCGGTGAGAAACTGTTTGACAGGATCGAGTACGATGCAGAGGCAAATTTGGTAAGCTATTTTCTGTTTGTTGTTTCAAACATTTATTTTTTAATATTATATTTACAGAAATACATAGACTTTGTGTATGGGAAATATTTTCAAACTAAACAACGTTTGATTGATGATGGAACAATTTGAGATTTATTTATTTTTTACAAATTTACTCAATAAATTTTTTAAATTAAAATTTGCTTGCTGTAAATGGCAATCTTATTAAATCTCCAGTAAAGTATTTTCTGACCAATAAAAGTATCTTTTATGAATTCTCAAGTTCAAGTTAGCATTTCCAAGCATATACATGTATTTACAAATTCAACAATTGAAAAAATTGCTACAACTTATAGAAATTACTACAAAAAATTGCGAAAAAACTAATTAATCTGAATTCATAAAAATAGTCATAAAAATAAAAAATATTGTAACCTTTCCTTTAACACAAGAGTCACGATAATCTTAACAAAATTCATTTCACGTGTATGATGAAATTAATCATTAATTTTTAAATAAAGTTTTTGTAAAAGTTGCATTACCTTTTAAATGAACGAACATTGGCTGCAAATTAACATACTATTAACATTCTACTCTACTGATAGCGATGACAACGCGCGTTCACAATTAATTTGTGTATATTATCCTCGAGCCTTATCACAAGGACACTTGTGTATTTGTACAAGGGAGATTATTGCTGAGAGATTATTTTGTGCATGTGCTTTGTGGCATGAACGTAACATGAGCGTTTTGTGTCTGATGTTTTGGAAATATTTTTTTTTTCGATCTGCTCACATTCACAGCAAAACTCCACAGCAAAGAAATTGACAAATTTAAATTGAGAATAATTATGAACAAATTAAAACTAAATTGTAAAGTTTGTGGTAAAGAAGGTGCCCAAGGTAATGTGATCAAACTAATTATTTAACATTTTAAAAAATTGGTTTTACCTTTAACAAACCAAAAGGTTTCAATTACTCTGGATGCAAGATTTCGTGTTATTCATGCAAAGTTTTCTTTCACCGTCATGCAGAAAAACATCAGGTTTGGTTAAACTTTTTCTGCATTTCTAATTACAAAAACTTATATCAATATAGAAAGTGAAATGTAAAAAAGACGGCAAATGTTTGATCAACAATTCAAAAGGAAGAAAATGCATGAAGTGTCGTTTGGACAAATGTGTCTCAATTGGAATGGTAAAAGAAGTCAAATTACAAACTAAATTAAACAAAGAAATCTCCACTCCAACTATGATTGAAATGAGTGAACTTAAAAACATTTTGATAACAATTGACAGTGAGCTACAAATAGAAGAAGAAAATGAAATCACTAAAAAATTGTTAAGCAAAAAGAATAATATAAAGAAACCTTTAAATGACTTAAATTGGTATGAAGTGAACAAAATAGAAGAAGTGCAAAAAGCAGTGGAAGTTTTAGTTGAAGAGACAGCCATCACAAACATTCGAATAGCCACAGACTTTTTTGATGCAATTGGTTCACCAGAATATCTCGCAAAACAAGTCATTAAATTTTGTAAACAGTTAAGCACATTCAATCAGTTGAGTGAACAAGATCAATTTGCACTGTTCAAACCATTTTGTTTCAAGATGTTGTCCCTAAGATGCGCTTTCTCGTTTGACCTAGAGAAGGATGGATTCGTTGCTTCTGAGGTAAATATTGGAATTTGGTTTTGGGTTTATAATTCAAGTTAAATCTATTTTTTGTAGGATGAATTTGGAAATAGTGGAATATTTATTCGATATGAATTGTGTGAATCGAGCAAAGATTATGATTTGGTGAGCTTCAACAAACGAGTCACAGTGGCTTTGTGCAAAGAAATGGAAAATGATAGGAAAATTAGAGATTTGGTAATTCATATAAAAATTAACTCATTTATTAATTGGAATTTAAATTAGCTCTCTGCACAACAACTATTCATGTCACCATGCAATACTGTTTCATGTCCAGAATTCATTCGATACAACTTTGCTTTCTATTCACGATTACTGTGCCGTTACCTCGAACAAAAATACCAGTGTCCACGACTGGCAAAGAATAAATTTGAATTGCTCATGAATTTGTTGAACAATATCGAACTGGTCAAGCAGTACGAAGGTGTGGTGTTTCGTGACATTGCCAAGGAGAAGCTTCCGCATGCCTATGTGGAGATGTATGATCTTGTTTGAGAATATTTGGACAAAAAATTGACAATTGAAAAATCAACAAAATCAAAAAGAAAAATCAAAAGGAAATAAAAGATTAACACAAAAAGTATCTTAAAATAACATTAAAACCTTTTATTTATTTCCAATGGCACATCATTAAAACATTTTCAAATATATCGTACATTTATTACACTTATGTTGAAATTAATTAAATTTATAAATCAAATAAACAAAATCTAACCACACAACCTTTTTTACTATTTTTACAACATGGATTTAACCTGAAAAGGATTATTCAATCCCTATATTTGATAATTTTAAATACTTTATAATAATCAATTAATGATACCTTTATTGAATCTAACAAATGTGTTGAGATAAGAATTGGCCTCAAGTTTGCAGTAAAAAGCAAAATCTTAAACAACAACCTTTTAAATTGATAGCCATGATGGTCAAGTTTTAATCTGAAAACTATAGTTTTCTAAGTCACTTCGAGTGTGGATAAAATCTGGATACAAGTTTTGAATTGTCTACAGTAAAAAAAATAAAGTTGCGAAACCAAACAAAATAATCAAAAGAAAAAATTTTAATTTTGTAAAACAGATATCAAATCAAATTTTGTATTGGATGACAAAAGAATATAAAAACAAACTTAAATTGCTTACTGTAGAAAATTAAGTTTCGAAGTGTGGTAATTTGCATTTCATATGGAATATAATGGACCAAATTTAGCTCAGAAAGCAGTGCGTA
The DNA here is from genome assembly GCA_023373905.1 of Rhizoglyphus robini. NCBI lineage: Eukaryota > Metazoa > Arthropoda > Arachnida > Sarcoptiformes > Acaridae > Rhizoglyphus > Rhizoglyphus robini. The sequence continues at coordinate 1,688,709 of JAKIJQ010000032.1, read as the reverse complement.
ATTATAAGTGTTGAATTGATTCATGATACTGGCAAGGAGAAATCTTGAAATGTATGATCTTGTATATGATTGAAAAAATGACTAGCCTTTCATAAATATTTATTATTTCAACATTATGATTTAATAATAAAACAATTAAACAAAACAAAACAAAAATCGAAAAAATAAAATAAATTACCATTAACGATAGCCAACGCGTACGTACCGCGCAACAATGAATTGAATCTACGAATCGTAAAAATGAAAAATGAAATTCCTGACAAGTGTTTCTAATCACAATCAACGAAATCACTCAAAGTAGCAATAAGAAAAGCAAAATGAAATAAAAGAAACTATCAATTAATTGTGTGTGATTAACAAAAAGTGTCATAAAATGTAGATATTGAAGCCTTTTCTTTACACAAGTTATATCAGGAAACTATTAATCTTTAACCTTTTACAACGTTGAGTTCGAAACAAATGATAATTTTTATTTTTGATTAATGATTTAATTTTAAAAACAATTACGCAATTATTAAAATTGTACATGTTATGCAAACTAAAAAATACAACAAATTAATAATTGATAAGAACCTCTTTTATCAATTAGTATTGCACTGGAAGCTGAAATCCTTGCTCTTGCTTGAATCAAAAAGATTGTTTGCCTGCATGTGAAGTAGAGTTGTTTAATAACTTAGTTTAGTTTATTTAGCATAAAAATAAATTTTCATATAACCCGATCACTATTTACATTGGGAGTTTGTTGAATATTGTAATTAATAAAATTATCTGAGTAGAAGATACAATTGAATCGCTGAACAATGACACAATCCAATTCAACAATTGGTTGGGAAAGTGCTTTTGAGGCATTCAAACCTATGGGATCTTCAAAAGATTTCAAATCTCACCGAAAAATGGCTGTTCGAAACTCTGTTAGCCAGAAATCTTCGAGAACCGTTCCAGGAATTGGTGGTCGCTAAGAACAATACTCTCGCCAGGCAAGATTGGAATGTCTCAAAGACATTTCTAAACGAATCTGCATGCTATGAGAGACTATTAAGAGGATTAATTCAATCGAGGAAGCTGACTTGGAAGAAACATTCTACTGTCTCGAATCTCTCCTGTGCCTGGAAAGTCTCGTGAACTACTTTTACACGCATGAGCAACTTGCTCTCAAGACAATCCCATCCGACCAATACTGGAAGTTCTACGTGTGCACTCGAGAAGCTTTCTTAGAAGCGAATCCAGTGAGAAAAACGATTTCAATCAAAAGTGCTGCCAAGTCGGTCAATCAAAACTCGGTGACATATATGCTGGTGGTCTTCATCTGGTCCTTTGTCCTTTCAAGTTTTAAATTTTTACCATCATCTTTTCCTATATATCCTTCTTTCAACTGGTTACTTGCTTGACCGAGTTTAACCGAAGCAAGGGGTTTCCATAGTATGTCCAAAAACTTTTAATTTTCCATATTCAATTGCCTTAAGTTGCTATTAATTTTATTCAATTTCCTCAATTTGTATATGTAAATAATCATTTATATTGTTTTTATAATTATTTTGTTTTATTTCAATTCATTGACAAATCAATTTATGCTTTTTTTGTTTACTAAAGAATAAAAATATTTCCTAGATTCATAATATGTTCGTTCTAGGATCAGGATCACGGTTAACGATCATGGTTCAGGATTTAAATTTCAATTGTGCTACAAAGCTGGTTTATAATGAAACATAAAAATAAAAATCACGAGAGATGCGAAAACTCATCAAATACGTAAAACATCAGAACTATGAACAAATTACATGAGCAAAAAATACATCAATCGCGAAATTGTTTAACAATAAATAAATTCATCAAAACAAAATATTATCAAACAAAAATATCATCAAACAAAATTACATATTCAAATAGTCGAAATTAAAATTGGCGAGTTAATTGAATAATTTCACTTATGAATTGCGCTGTTGCTGTTGCTGTTGCTGTTGCTGTTGCTGTTGCTGTTGCTGTTGCTGTTGCTGGCGTTGTTGTAGTAGTTGTAGTCTTCTAGACAATTTCTCCTCTATCATTCGTAGCCTGCAATATGCGTTCACCAAATCATCACGTTCATCAAAAGTTCTATACACTTGCCGCTTAATTTCTGGGTCGTTGGGAGAGTTTGCCCAAGGAGTCAATAGATCTATAAGTTGTCGAACAGTTTCAGGATTTTTTAAGGAACCCATATCTAGTGGAATAACAGGGACTTGGGGCTGGGAATTGTGGGTTTGACCGTCAGATGGTTGAGGCGGTTGGTGTTGCTTGTTTTGTTTTTTAATCTTTTTAATCTGCCGTTGATGTTTATAGATAAAAGTTGCTATCCTAGCATGAGGGGGATTCGGGAGTTGATGCTGGTAAGCATTGGGATTGTTGGCAATTTCTATCAAAATGTTCAAACAAATTTCAAGTGGTTCTAAACTATATTCAGCAGAAGCTCGTCCTCGAACAGGACTCGGGGGTCGACGCTTGGCCCTCAAATCCATCTCTTGACAATACAAGTCAAATTGAGTTCCAATTTCCTCGAGTAGATCTCTTTTAATCTTGATATTGTTTTCAATCCTCTCCCAAAGTGCTTCCAAGTGGATTTTAACTTGATCAATGGATGGAGGATTAGTTTGAGAACCAAAAACTTGGGACTGAGCTACATGGCCTTGAGAAGTGCTGGGTTGAGAAATGTTCTGACTAGGAACATTTGTTTGGTTGTCTGGATCTGGTTTAACTGATAACAGTGGAATAATAGAAGACTCTTGTTGCTCTTGTTTGATAGTAGGTCCAAAAGCAGAAACTTGAGATTGAGAAATGTCCTGACTAGGAACATTTGTTTGGTTGCCTGGATCTGGTTGAACTGATAACAGTGGAATAATAGAAGACTCTTGTTGCTCTTGTTTGATAGTAGGTCCAAAAGCAGAAACTTGAGATTGAGAAATGCTCGGTTGGGCAAGATTGTCTCGAGAAAAGTTGGTTTGGGGATTGAACGGAATTGGGCCTTGCATTTGAGAATTCCCTGGAACTGGTAGTTGATGTGAGACTTGTGGTTGTGGATTGAATCGAGATAGAAATGGTCCACAGATCGAACAGCCCAAATTAGCACAATTGTTCCAGTGATTGATCAGTCCTCTGAACGCTAAACATCCAGGCATGATGCATTGGTTGCCTATTGGAGAAGATATATTGCATATAGAAATAATGACAAACAGAATATACGAGTATTACAAACACAACATACCACCAGTACAGGGCACCGCATGAGCGTGTCTCACTGGTGCTTCTTCTCGTCTTACTTGAAATTTTCTCTGTTCCATTGGTTGAATACGAGCGCAAGGAGCTTTTGATTTGACCACTGGTTGTTCACTTTCATCGGATTTGTCAATTTGTTCATGTTGTACTGGTTGAGGAGGGTTACTGTTGGGTGCAATCATATTTGATTCAAGTTCGTGTTCGCGTGCTGGCACAAGTCCAGATACAAGTTCACGTTGAGGCTCTTGCTCAGGTTCTGGCTCATGTATAGGTTTATGTTCATTCTCTGGTTCAAGTTTAGCTTCAGATTCAATTTCAGTTTCATCATCATCATCATCATCCACAATAACAGCAAGAACTCTCTTCTTTCCTCTAGGCTCCTTTGTGGACTTTTTCATTGTGAGTGATTTGATTGATAATAAACATGAAACAAATGATGGTCCACTCACAGGTTAAAAACAACTGTTCCGCCAAGTCGAGCTCACAAAGTTCTATATACCTGAAACTATTCAATGCAGACATGTATGCGGCATTTATCCCGGCAACATGTAAACATAAACGAGAGAGAAGAGAGTGCATATGCAGAGTACTCCTGGAGTAGGACAGTTATATAGAATACAACCGAATATGAAGGTTTTACTCATAAAGTTCGTATATACCAAAATGTAAACAACAAAACTCAATCGAGAAAATTTCTTTCGAGAAAAAAAGCTCGTGTTTATTATGTACTGTAGAAAATCAAACTAAAAAGCAAGAAAAATATTTAAATTTTAAAAATTAAATAATTTATTACCATTTGCTAAAATTCTTCGCAAACGTATAAACGGATTTGAAATGTTTATTGTGAAAACTTTTTATTTCTCTTTATAAAGCACACAAACGCATGTTTATCAAACTATAATTGTACGTGCAAAAAATCACAATCAATAATATTATTGGAAATTCCAATATATTTTTATTCGCACATTCAGTATACTCGCTTGTTCACATCAATCAATTGTATTTATAAACAAATAAAATATAAACGGAAATAACTCACGTTTGTGACTAATTTTGAAACATGAATTTTACTTGAAAACCAGATGAGCTGCCCGGGCTTCGCTCCGGGATTACTAATTTTAAAACATTCTAGAACATTTCATAACATTCCATTGATATATCCCTCATAGGAAGGTCCATTTTAGAAGTTTCTAGAACATTCCATTGATATATCCCTCATAGGAAGGTGTATTCTAGAAGTTTCCAGAACTCTCCATGGATATATCCCTCATAGGAAGGTGTATTCTAGAAGTTTCCAGAACTCTCCATGGATATATCTCTCATAGGAAGGTCCATTCTAGAAGTTTCTAGATCATTCCATTGATATATCCCTCATAGGAAGGTCCATTCTAGTAGTTTCTAGAACATTCCATGGATATATCCCTCATAGGAAGGTCCATTTTAGTAGTTTCTAGAACATTCCATTGATATATCCCTCATAGAAAGGTCCATTCTAGTAGTTTCTAGAACATTCCATGGATATATCCCTCATAGGAAGGTTCATTTTAGTAGTTTCTAGAACATTCCATTGATATATCCCTCATAGGAAGGTCCATTCTAGTAGTTTCTAGAACATTCCATGGATATATCACTCTTAAAGGAATATTCTCGAATGTTCATGTATAATCTTATATTTCTGCAACCTCTCTCATGTTTCTGCAATGCGCATGCGCGATTACAATAACAACAATACATAAGAATCCTAAGAATTCGAATATCTCCAGTTCCACATAATATTTTGACTTGGGACCAAGACTAAAACCTTCCCTGGCCCGAGTAGAGAATCTATGCCAAGTTTCATCAAAATTGGTCTAGTAGTTTCCGAATCCATAGCGGTCGTACAAACAGATTTTCATTTTTATGTATATAGATTAAAGTTTATTCAATAGCTTTTTCTATTAATAATTAAAATAAATGAAATCTTTATTGAACCAGACAATCGTACCAAACAAACCGGTATTCAGGTTTCATCGGAATTCCGATTTTAAACGATAATAAAGAGACAAATTAAAATTTTGTTTACATTGAAAAATGAAGTTTCAAAAGTTTCAATTTGTATTTCTAATAAAATTTGTTGGACGAAATCAAACTCATAAAGCAGTACGAAGGTGTTGTATTGATTCATGTTATTGACAAGGAAAAGCATTTTCAAACATATTTTTAAATGTATGATCTTATCTGTGAAAAAATTACAAACTTATTACGAACATTTATTATTTGGAATATAATGATTTCATAACATCTTTAGCAATAATAAATTTTAAAACAAAACTTAAAACATATTTTAAAAATATAATTAATTACCATTTACTATAGCGTACACGTAAATTCCTTGCAACAATAAATTAAATTTGCGAATCGTTGAAAATTTCCTATTACACGATCATTATTGACATTGGGAGTTTGTTGAATATTGTCAAATAAAACTATTTGAGTAGAAGATACAATTGGATGGATGAACAATGACACAAACCAATTGAACAATCGGTTGAGAAAGTGCTTTTGAAAAAGTCCAACTTTTGTAACTAAAATAATTCGTGCTCTTTTTGTTTCCTTGGATAAGAATGTTTCCTAGATTCATGATATGTTCGGTCTAGAATTACAATCATGATCGTGGTCATCATTACAATAGCAAAAATATATCAGAACAATTGTTTAACAGAAAAAAATAAATTTATCTAACAAAAGGCTCAAATTCAAACTGTCATTAAGATTGGCGAGTTAGTACTAAGTTTGAATTAATCGTTAATAATTTTACTTATGAATTTCGTTGCTTTTGTTGTTGTTGTTTTAGAGGCCTTAATTTGCCCTCTATCATTCGGAGCCTGCAATAAGCGTTTTGCAAATAATCACGCCCTCCAATAATTTTCTCCACTTGCGGCTTAATTCTTGGATCGTTGGGGCAGTCTGCCATAAAAGTAAAAAGTTCTATAAGTAGTTGAACAGTTTTAGGATTTTTTAAGGAACCCATATCTAATGGAATAAAAGGGAAATGGAACTGTGAGTTGTTGGATTGACCGTCAGATGGCTGAGGCGGTAGTTGTTCTTTTAGTTCACGTTGTTTTTTAAGATTCTGTTGATGTCTATGAATAGAACAAGCTATCCACCACTGAGTATGCGTCGGGAGGCTGTGTTTGTAAACATTGTTGGGATTGTTGGCAATTTCGCTCAAAATAGTCAGACAACTTTCATTTACTTGAGATAACGTACATTCAACCGAAACTAGTTTTCGCACAGGGCTAGGGGGTCGACGATTGGTTCGACTTGAAACATACGATATGGTACCAGGAATTAATGGCTGAGAAGCAGGGGCTTGAGAAGTGCTGGATTGAGAAATGTTCCGACTAGGAACGTTTGTTTGGGAGCATTGTTCACCAGAGAACAGAGGATTGGTAGAAAGCTGTGACTGTTGTTGCGCCTGTTGGATGAAAGGTTTAAAAGCAGAAACGTGGGATTGAGAAGTGCTGGGCTGATTAATGTTTTGCACAGGAACATTTGTTTGGCAGTTCTGTTGAGCATATTGTTGAGAGTAGATATTAGAGAATCGTCTTTCGAATTGAGGTTGTAAACCAGAAAACGATGCTTGACCCAGAGAAAAAATGGGTTCAAGAATGTGCGGAAAAGAACCACTCATTTCTGGACTGGGGTTCGGAATTTGTCTGGGCTGAAAATTAAAGGAATGTTGGAAACTAGAATTGGGTGATTGATGTCCTTGCGAAAAGTTAGGTCGAGGAAGACAATTCATTACTTCTCGAAAGCTTTGAATTTCTTGCTGAACGGATCGGTGCAGACTATTTTCGATTTCAATTAGGATCCTATCGATGTCGGAAACTGGTCGCTGAGCTGCATCACCACGAGAAGTGCTGGGTTGTGGACTGTACGAATTAGGATTAACGTTCATTCTTGGAAAGTCTCGAGGCTGTTGATTGAAAAATTGCGGTTGTTGTGAACCTGAATTTAGTGATTGTGATTGAGGAAAACTTGGGGCATTCCTGTTGGAGCCTGGACCCGGTTGCTGAAATTGTCTCGGCTGAAAATTAAAAGATTCATGTTGGAAACCAGAATTAGATAGTTGATCTTGATGTTCTCTTGACAAAATGGGGCTAGGAATAGCTCGACTAGGACCATTCATTCCTGGAATGCGAGAAGCATGTGACTGAGTTGGATGACCACGAGAAGTGCTGGGCTGAGGAATGTAAGTAATAGGAACATTCATTCTCGGTAAACTTTGTGGCTGAAATTCTCGAGACTGTAGATTGGAGATTTGCGGTTGCTGTGAACCAGAATTGGGTGGTTGGTCAAGATTGTCTCGAGAAAAGTTGGTTTGGGCATTGAACGGAATTGGGCCTTGCATTCGAGAATTCCCTGGAACTGGTTGTTGATGTGAGAATTGTGGTTGTGGATGTGAAAATTGTGGCTGTGGATTGAAGAATCGAGATACAAATGGTCCACAGATCGAACAACCAAATTTAACACAGTTGTTCCAGTGATTGATCAGTCCTCTGACCGCTAAACATCCAGGCATGATGCATTGGTTTCCTATTGGAGAAGATATATTGCATATAGAAATAATGACAAACAGAATATACGAGTATTACAAACTCAACTTACCCGCAATGCAGTTCATCACATGAATGTGTCTCAAAGATAGGTATGTAGAAGATCCTTCCTCATCTTCTCGTTTCAATTGAACTTTTCTCTGTTCCATTGGTTGAATACGAGCGCAAGGAGGTTTTGACTTGACCACTGGTTGGTTACTTTCATCAAATTCGTCAATTTGTTCATGTTGTACTGGTTGAGGAGGGTTACTGTTGTGTGCAATCATGTTTGATTCAAGTTCGTGTTCGCGTGTTGGCTCAAGTTCAGGTTCAGGTTCACGTTCAGGATCGTGCTCAGGTTCTGGCTCAGGTATAGGTTTATGTTCATTCTCTGGTTCAAGTTCTGCTTCAGATTCAATTTCAGTTTCATCATCATCATCCACAATAGCAGCAAGAACCCTCTTCCTTCCCCTAGGCTCCTTTGTGGACTTTTTCATTGTGAGTGATTTGAGTTATAATAACCATGAAATAAATGATGACGAAATGATTCACTCACAGGTTAAAAACAACTGTTCCACAAAGTCGAGCTCAAAGACTTCTATATACCTGAAACTATTCAATGCAGACTATGCGGCATGTATCCCGGCAACATGTAAACATAAGCGAGAGAGAGAAGAGAGTGCATATGCAGAGTACTCCTGGAGTAGGACAGTTATATAGAATACAACCGAATATGAAGGTTTTACTCGTATAGTTCGTATATACCAAAATGTAAACAACAAAACAAAACAAACTCAATCGAGAAATATCAAAGCTCGTGTTTATTATGTACAGTAGAAAATCAAACAAACAAACAAAAAAGGAAAATATGTTTAAATTTAAATATTCGTACATTAATTAATCAAAGAAATATCAAACAAAATCCAAATTATCATTAAACTATATAAATATGTATTAATCGAATTTTTTACTTCTTTTTAAGGTCCTTTTGCTTTGGTTTCTGTTGCAGACGCTTCTCTTCTTTCTCTCGCTGTTCTTTGATAAAAGTGGCCATCACATCAGGCATTGACTTGAGAATGTTCATAACTTCCTCTCGAGTTTCGGGATTGTTGCTGTTATTTTGGTTTAAAAGGTCCACAATTTTCTGAGTTTTCTGAATTTTCGTACCAGGAGCCTGTGGTTGAGCCACAACAGAGCCTTGAGAAGTAGATTGGTCGACAGGACCTCCTGGAAAGAAATCCTCTTGTACTTGTTCTACTTGTTGAACTAATTCCTGTTCAAGTTGCTGCTGTTTCTGTTGCTCCTGTCGTTGTTTGATAAAAGTGGCCATCAAAGCAGGTTGGGACTTGAGAATTGCCAAAACTTGCTGTTGAGCTTGTGGATTGTTGTTGGTGTTGCGCAAAGTGGTCAAAAGTTGTTGAAGTGCTTGAGTGGGTGTCGATTGTGAAGGTTGCAAACCAGAAACTTGTGGTGGAGGAATGTTTGGAGTAGGAACATTAACTTTAGTAGTAGTAACAGGAACTGGTTGACGAGGGGTTTGGGGCAATTGAGGCTGATTTATGGATGATTGAGACTGTTGTTGTTGTTGTTGTGATCGTTGTTGTCGCAGTTCTTTCCATTTTGCCTTAAAAGTTTCCATCAAAGTAGGGCTCGCCTTGAGAATGTTCAAAACTTCCTGACGAGTTTCTTTGTAGGCGTCAGTAGTAGAGGGATTGGTTTTGCTGTTCTTCAATTTGGTCAAAAGAACATCAAATTGTTGTTCTGTGTCTGTAGGATTAGTTTGCGAACCAGAGACTGATGGTTGGGCTATTGAGAGGAGAAATAGAAATAATGTTATGAATTGTTTTTGTAGAGAAAATAAATAATCAAAAAATTTAACATACCAACAGCAGTGTCTGACTGGACAGTTGGTTTACTTTCATTATCATCAGGCAATTTCCTCTCAATTCCCGTTTGTTCGTTTGAGGATGACATGCTGGATTTGATGTGACGATTGATGCTGACAATGATGAGATGACTGATTCCGAGAAGGTTAAATGCTACAAAGAGAAACTAATATAAAGCTGTATACATATCCACGTATTAGATTGAACGCTAATCATATATATGATGAAACTAAGCAACGCTGTACTCAACAACGCTAAATGTAAATGTAAATGTAAACACAAGTGAAGCGAGAAGGAGCAATGCCAACAGTCGCCGAGTGAGGAGGGTCACTCATAAAGTGCGTGTACAATATATTCAATTATTTCAATACAGCGCGCAATTCAATTTCAGATTGCTTAAGATTATCTGTTATTAATTCTTTAAATTAAGAATGATGTAAGTTAAAAGAAAATTACCATTTGAAATCAAGTTGAACGCTAGTACATCATCAGTGTATAAATATTATTGGAAAATAAATAAATAAAAAAACAATTATTTCCATAGAAATCTCATAAATAAGATTAAAGTTATGGAAATTAAATCACTTTATATGTTATTAAAAAAACCATTTAAATTCACAAATTCAATTGAACAAAATTGTATAATTTATCATTTAATAATTTAAAACCTAATTTTTTTTAAACAATTTAACATATATTCTATTCAGTCTCCCCTTGATATAAATTGATTACAACTATTTGATAATATCTTGAAAAATATTTCCGTAATCAGTGCATAAAATAAAATTCCATAAAATAATTAATCGCCGTTTGTTCACAACAGCTGCAAACTAATCAAAGTAAAAAAAGAGAGAGTGGAAAAATTTCACAGTTTAGAAATGTTTCCTAACGGAATAAAACGCAAATTGTTAAGTTCAAGTATAACTGATAGAATTTCTATGCATACATTAGCAAATTTAACAATTTCTACAACTAAAGGAAATCGATCATTTCAAAAAACAAGTTTGAATTAAAAAAAGGCCATTAAAACGAAAATACTGCAACTTTTTTTTATCTACAAAGATTAATTTGTTTTAGCATACACGTTTTCAGCTAAATTCAATACTACTACAACGTATACGTTCAAATATATTAATCAATTTCATAATTCAAAATTGTATCACCTGTTAGTTGTTCTTGCATTTAGTAGAAATGTTAATAATCAATCAATAAAACCGTTTCCCACAAATTAAGCAAATTCAATTGAAACAAGAGTCATTAAGTTTGTAGAAAAGAAATAAAATTTCAATAGCAAAATATGAAAAAGTCGACAATCAGAATTATTGTAAAACACTAACGATTGATTAATTAATTTAAAAACTGAATTCAATGTTTGTGTAGAGTGTTGAATACATGTGAAAAAACTGACAAACCATTTAAGAATTTTCAATGATGATTTCATAATATATCTTTAGTAATAATAAATTCGCGATAATCAATGCCTAAAACAGCAAATAATTTGAAAAATGTCATAATTTGTTACCATTTGTACAAAAATGCGTAAATTGACTTAATGTTTTGACATATGCGTTTACAGTAATAGTCTGAGAAATCAATCAAATAAAATTGATAAAACCAAAAAACAATCAAAAGAAATAAAAATTAATTAATTGAAAAAATTAAAAAAAAACTAATAAAGGAAACCTTTACTTTTACTTCATTTCTAACACTCAACTAACATCAGGCTCATAGTATTGAAACAAATTGTAAATAACAAAACAAAACTCAATTAGGAAAATATCAAAGCTCGTGTTTTATTATGCAGTAGAAAATCAAACAAAAATAAAGGAAAATATGTTTATATTTAAATGTTCGTACATTAATTAATCAATGAAATACCAAACAAAATCAAATTCAAATAATGATTAAATTGTATTAATCGAATTTACATTTTACTTCTCAATGTCAGGTTGCATTGGTTTCTGTTGGAGACGCTTCTGTAGCTCCTGTCGTTGTTTGATAAAAGTGGCCATCAAAGCAGGCTGGGACTTGAGAATGGCCAAAACTTGCTGTTGAGCTTGTGGACTGTTGTTGGCCTTTCGCAAAGTGGTCAAAAGTTGTTTAAGTGCCTGAGTGTCCGTACCAGGAACTTGTGGCTGAGCCACAACCGGATCATCAACTTCAGGAAAGAAATGCTCTTCTAGTTGTTCCACTTGTTGGACTAGTTCCTGTTCAAGTTGCTGCTGTTTCTGTTGTTTCTGTTGTTCCTGTCGTTGTTTGATAAAAGTGGCCCTCAAAACAGGCTGAGACTTGAGAATGTTCAAAACTTGCAGTTGAGCCTGAGGATTGTTGGGGGTGTTACGCAAAGTGATCAAAAGTTGTTTAAGGGCTTGAGTGGTTGTAGGATCAGTTTGTGAACCAGAGACTGGTGGTTGAGCTATATGGAGAGGAGATAATAGAAATAGTATTATGATTTGTTTTTAGAGTAAATAATAATAATAATCAAAAGATAACGTTACCAGTTGTAGAGTTAGCCTTAGGAGCTATTGGTTCGACAGTTTCTTCACAACTCACTTCTTCTTGTGATTGAACAAACGAAGAAGAAGCAGCAGTGCCTGACTGGACAGTTGGTTTACATTCATCATCATCAGCAAATTTTCCCTCGATTCCCGTTGGCTCGTTTGAGGATGACATGTTGTATTTGATGTGATGGATTGACGTTGACAATGGTGAGATCAATGGTTCGGAGAAAAAATCTAATTCCACAAAGAGAAACTAATTACAGATCTGACACAGATAGATCGTATTTTCAATATGACGAAACTTGAATGCGTACGATACGCTCGGCAGCACTAAATGTAAATACAGCGAGAGAGGAGAGCAGGAGAGGAGAAAACACTCACAGACGCCGAGTGAGTAGGGTTACTCATAAAGTGCGTGTACATTGTGCAATACAGCGCGCAATTCAATTTCACTGCACAAATATTTAGATTCAAATTATGAATTGGAAGTTCAAATTCTGTTTGCTGTATATTCGTCAAAATTAAATTTAAATATAAAATAAAATAACATCACCATTTAAAATCAAACTTGCGCAACTGAAGAAATTATTGAAAATAATTAAAATCAATTAAAAAACAATTAATTCCGTAAAATTATCATAAAAATGTAAATTTTCCAAAAAGATAAACCACTTAAATTAATCAGCTAATTAAAGGTGAACAAACAAAATTAAATTAGAAATTAATTAATAGTTTAAAACTATTTTTCAAAAAGTAAATAACCTTTTCGATCTCTCATTTGTACTGACTAAATTGTTATAATAAAACTTGAGCACTCTCCACAACTTGAACACAAAATGTAAAATATTCGAGCATTGACAATAAAAATCTAACCCGATTGTATCAAATAAAATCCATAAAATTCTCCCTAAACTGTAATAGTCGAAAATATTTTTTTTCATAATGTTTTGTTCTTCTGATCGTAGTTTAATAAAAGGCACCAAAATTCCAATTGTTATACATATATGACCTATAACTGATATTTAACTGTTTCAGTACCACAATCTCAATTCAAATAGTTAATTAATTAAGTAAAATTTTCAAAACAAAATTTGTTAAAAAAAGTGAATGACCTTTACCGATACTGGTTGATGTTGCAAGTAGAATACCATATGTATGGAACATGTGATTGTCTGTTGAATGTCTTCAATGTTATCAAAAATAATGAAAATATATGTATCTAAATATCGTACATTACTTGATCAAAGAAATGTCAAACAAATTCGATAAAATTCTCATTTAAACTGTATACATTTGTTTGTCAATTGTAAATATTAATCGTGTTGCTGTTGCTGTTGTTCAAGTTGTTGTTGCCTTAGTTGCATCTCCTGTCGTTGTTTGATAAAAGTGGCCATCAAAGCAGGATTGGACTTGAGAATGTTCAAAACTTCCTGCTGAGCTTGTGGATTGTTGTTGGTGTTTCTCAAAGTGGACAAAAGCTGTTGAAGTGCTTGGGTGGGTGTAGGAATGATTTGTGAACCTGAGCCTGGTGGTTGAGCTATATTGAGAGGAGATAATAGTAGAAATAATATTATGATTTGTTTTTAGAGTAAATAATAATAATCAAAAGATAACGTACCTGTAGTAGTAGAGTTAGCCATAGAAGCTATTGGTTCGACAGTTTCTTCACAACTCACTTCTTCTTGTGATTGGACAGAAGAAGAAGCAGCAGCAGTGTCTGGCTCGACAGTTGGTTTACTTTCATCGTCATCACGAAATTCTCCCTCGCTTCCCGTTGGTTTGTTTGAGGATGACATGTTGGAATTTGATGTGATGGATTGACGGTGACAATAGTGGGATCAATGGTTCGGAGAAATAAATCTAATTCTATAAAGGGGAACTATTAGATAGATCTGTTCAAGATAGATCGTATTAATACTTTCAAAAATACTTAAAAATATTTTCAATGTGATGAAAGTTAAATGCGTACTATGCACGATGCGCTCTGAAACACAAAATGTAAACACGGTGTGAGGAGCAGGAGAGGAGATAACGTTGTTAACAGTAACAGTCGCCGAGTGAGTTGGGTTACTAATTTAAGTGAGTGCACAATATTCAATTCAGCGCCAAATTCAAATGCACCGCACAAATATTAACTTTTGACTTAAATTATTCTCGTTTATTCTTTAAAATCAAATTAAATTAAAATAATAAATTAAAATCACCCTGAGGTGGTCGCGCTACTGTTGATCACAACCGGCCACCATATGAAATGAATGCAAGCCAAATGAGTTCGGACTTAGATTTTATTGATCAGAGTAGCGAGTGTCGTGGACTGGTCTGGTAATTCATTGGTCCTATGAGTTTTATATACGGTTTGTGTGTGTACAACGGGTTGTGTGATTGATTGACGTAGAGTCATTAACGGAGATGCAAACTGTAATTAGTGTTGGCCTCCAATGGCGGTCGCCATTGGCTACCGTTTGTGATCACATTGCATCCCTATTGAGTAATGCATGTGAGTTAGGATAGAGCGAAAATCTTCTGACAAAATTTTTTGTTTCCAGCCTGGAATTATCTAATTGGGGCATATATAATATCGTGGCAAAGTTTGAAAGCCCTAGGTGTCCGGCTTCATACCCGCTAATGTTGTACAGTGGAAGTGGTACGGGATTTTCCGGTATAACTTTGGCAATACAGCTATGGGTATGAGCACCTTTTGTCCGAAGATTTTCGCTCTATCCTAATGTGCGTGTGGGCAACCGGTGGTTGTGCACTGCAATATGTGCAGAGAAGCTGTCTGTCTGTAACGTGAATGGGTTAATGTACAGGTTGCGTATGAGCTTTGTTACGAAAACGTCGGTAACAGGATTGGATAAGATCTTTCTCCTCAGAACGTCTGACAGGCTTAGATCAGGTAAACGATTGAGATAACACGGACACAGAGGGAAAATTAGTCAAGATGATTTATTAGTAAGTTGATTGACGTGCGCTCAACGTGAGTGCAAATACAGAAGTGAGTAAGACAAAGAAAGAGAGGAGTAAGGGACATTATAAGAAAGAAGAGAGACAAATATGGCAATAATTGGTTATGTATGGTGACAGTGAAAATGAGCCAGTGTTATTTAGCCTCGCCCAGTGTGTTTGCGCGCGCGCTCGGGTCGATCGTGTGGGCCCGTCATTGATCACATGTTACCAAATCAGTTAGGTAACAAGCTTGAACGATTGATCGGTTAACGGTGTGGATGAGGACTACGACTACGCGCGTGTCCGAGACCACTACATAATCAAAATAAATAAAACAATTAATTCGGTAGAAATCTCATAGAAGGTATTTATAAATATAAATATAAATCTTTTTTAAAAAAATATCCAAGCAAACTAAAGTTGTGTAACAAAATTAAGTTAAACGAATTAATTTATAATTTAAAACAAATTTAATATATAAAAATGTTAAAAAACCTTTATTGATTTATCATGCCTAACCAATCTGTTATAATTCACCTTGGCGCATTCTCTAACTCAAAAGGCAAACATATGCCAACATTGACAAAAGTAAACTGACTGTCCGATTGTAGGTTTACTCATAAAGTTCCAAAGAGTAAACAACCACAAAACTCAATTCAATTATGAAAAGCTAGCGAGAATCAGTTTATTGTAAAATGAAAAAATCGCCATAAAGCATCAGAAATATTAATCGTTACCATTTAAAAACCTAACTATATTACATTGTAAATATTATTGAAAAATAAATAAAACAATTATTTCTGGTAGAAATCTTATAAATAAAAGTAAAATTATTAAAATTCAATTACTTTAAATTATTTAAAAAAGAAAACAACCATTTAAATGACAGCTAAACAGATCCAAGAGAACGAAATGGTATAATTAATCAAAAACAAATAAATAAATAAAAATTAATAAATAAAGTAAATAACATTTTTATCGAGCACTCGTTACTAAAACAATATACTGATATATAAAGCTCGTGAGAATGTCGTTTATTGTAAAATGAGAAAAAATCGTCAAAATAGCATCAAATTATAGTTAAATCTGTACATTAATCACTTCAAAGATATATCAAATAAAATCAATCAAATTCTCACTAAACTGTACAATCGAAAGCATTTTTCTTCTTAATGTTTTGTTGTTGTTTTTCTCGTCGTAGTTTGATAAAAGCCTCCATAAAAGCAGAATTAGCCCTAAAATTGTCCAAAATATTCAGCCGAGATTCGAGATTGTTCTTGCATGTAGCTGAAAATGTTTTCAAGTTGTGGATTGGCTGTAGAATCTAATTGGGAAACAGCAACTTGTGGCTGTGCAACAGTTGGTCTATTGTAGAAGTATCTGTCCAAGAAGGGAGGATGCTCAATTAGAAATCTATGCCATTGCTGTCGAGATTCGATACTATAGTTGGTCGCAGCCAAATTGTTCGTTAGTTGCAGAAATTTTTCAACGATTGGATTGTCACCAGAGTGGGAACCAGTGGAATCGATTGGTTGAGCAATGTAGGGCTGAGATTTGTTCAGAGTAGGTTCATTAGTTTGAGTAGGAACATTAGATTGAGTACAAGAATATGTTTCTTTGAAGAATTTGATCATTGGATTGATTGAATTGATGGTAGATGATGGAGACTGTTGCTGCTGTTGTTGCCATTTCAGTTGCTCTACTCTCAGTGTTAAATGAGCGTCCAGCAACATAGGATCCTCTTCGATAGCTTTCTGAATTTCTAGTCTAGTTTCGGGAATGTTCTTGATGAATCGTAGTTTGTTGAACAGAACTCTAAGTTGTTGCTTGCCTCTAGCAAGAATCAGTTTGAGAAATAGAATCTGGCAGTTGAGCTGGCAGGTCTTGAGAAATGTTGGCTTGACGACTGCTGTTCCGACTCGAACCAGAATTTGGGTAAAGTAGAAATAGTTTACCAGAGTTGTTGAGTTGTTGACTGTTGCCACTAATTTTGATTTTTGTGTCTGCAGAAAGCGAACAAATTTTGTATGAATGTTGTCGTAGTTTGACAAAATGTTCTCGACCTTCGAGTTGTTGAGAAATATTGGACCAAGGAAAATGTGGATTAGGAACAGAAGTTTCGGTATCAGGAAGTGGTTTCGGAGTTACAGAGAATTGAGAAACAATCAGTGGAGACATATTCGAACTTGGGACAGTAGTTTCGGTGCCAGAAATTGGTTGACCAGAGGCTTGGATCAATAGATTGTGAGATTGGTTTATGGATGATTGAGGTTGTTGTTCGATAAAAGTGTCTTTCAAAACAGGATTCGTCTCCCGAGTGTTTGAATCTTCCTGTTGAACATTGACATTGTTGGGGGAGACTTTCAGAGGACTCAAAACATTCCTAATTGGAGGAATGGTTGAAGGTTCGTCTTGGGAATCAGAAACTGGTGGTTGGTCTTGAGAAATGCTGGCCTGAGGAATGTTCAGATTTGGAACATCATTTTGAGTACCAGAAACTGCTTGATCAGAGATTTGAAGCAGTGGATTGTGAGATTGGTTGATTAGTGATTGAGACTGTTGTTCGATAAAAGTGTCCGTCAAAGCAGGATTCGTCTCCAGAGTGTCTCTCGAATCTTTCTGTTGAACATTGACGTTGTTGGGGGAGACTTTCATAGGGTTCAAAACATCCTTACTTGAAGGAATGGTTGAAGACTCGGCTTGGCAACCAGAAAGTGGTGGTTCGTCTTGAGAAATGTTGGGTTGAGGAATGTTTGAATTAGAAACAATAGTTTCGGTACCAGGGGCTGGTTGAACAGAGACTTGAGGATTGAGAGATTGCGATTGAAAAATGTTCGGATTAGGAGAATTAACTTGGGCACCAGGAACTGGTTGGCGAGAGTCTTGGGACAGTGAATTGGCGGATGGATTTGTGGATGATTGATAATGTTGCAGCTGCTGTTGTCTTTGCATCTCTGTTCGCCGTTTGATAAAAGTGGCCATCAAAGCAGCCTGTGACTTGAGACTGTTCAAAACTTGCTGTTGAGCTTGTGGATTGTTGTTGGTGTTACGAAAAGTGTTCAAAAGCTGTTGAAGGACTTGAGTGGGCGTTGAAGAAGGTTGCAAACCTGAAACTTGTGGTTGAGAAGTGTTGGGCTGAGGAATGTTCGGACTAGGAACATTAATTGGGGAGACTGGAATTGGTTGAGCAGAGATTTGAGGCAGTTGATTGTTGGTTTGAGGTTGAAATGGTCCACAAACTGAGCAATCAGCACTCGCACAACTGAGCCAGTGCTTAGCCATAGCCTTTATGGATGAACAGTTCGGTGTGGTGCATTGGTTGTCTATTGGACAGATGCAAACAATGATAACATGTCAATGCTTTATCATACAACAATCATAACATACCCAAAGTGCACTTGGCCATGTGACCAAATACGTGCGAAACTGGTTCGGAAGTTTCCTCTGGTCTTACTGGTTGAACACCATCGAGAAAAGAAGCAGTGCCTGACTGGACCGTTGATTTACTTTCGTCATCATCAGGAGATGCTTTGATTGGTTCGTTTGAGGATGACATGTTCGATGATGGTGACAATGATGAGTTGTTCACTGGTTCAGACAAAATCCACAAAAAGAGATTGGTAGATCTGTATGATGAAACTTCGATACGAACATATAAAACGATGAACTAGCAAAATAAAATAACGACACGAGCAGGATGAGCAACAGTAACTGTCTGTAAGTAAAAACTGTCATTACTGATCAGAAATACATCAGTCTTATAAGCTATGAGTGACTGTTACCGTGAGTCAGATAATCGATTAGAGGTCCGTTCATAAATAACGTGTACGAACTGTGAAGGTTTACTCATAAAATACGTGTATAAAATCATTGAAATGATGATTTTATTAATAATATAAAATTAAATTACCATTTAATTCCACTTTCGTCTTTAATCTTCGTAATTTGAAAAATTGTAAAAAAATCTAAATTGTGAAATAAAAACAACAATACCATTTACTAAATCAAATTCATTCGATTGCAATTGTATTTACCAAAAAAAACGGTGTACAACCAAAAACTCAATTCAATTGCGGAAATGTAAATTGCTCATGTGATTCTGTTAATTAATTGATTGAGTAATAAAAATTGTAACAAAAATATAAAAAATAAATTCAAACATTAATTAATCAAGTATATAAAAAAGCAAATGTATCAAAACAAAATCAACTAATCATTAAATTGAGAGTCAAGAGTAGAGTGGAAATGAAATGAAATGAAAAACCAGCCACTTCGTTCTTCTGGTTGTTGCTTTTGTCCTGAATCATTAAATCTTAAAAAGAAGCCAAAAAGTCATGATTCTCCTTAAGAAAGTCTTTGTTGTTGTTGTTGGAGTGCTGAAGTGGGTGTCATTGTGGGAGTAGATTGCAAACCAGAAACTTGTGGTCGAGAAATGTTCGGTTGAGCAATGTTGGGAGTAGGTACATTCGCTGGTTGACGAATGATTTGGACCAGTAGATTGTGACATTGATTGATGCAAGATTGAGACCAACGTTGTTTTATTTGAATTAGTTCTGCTCTTTGTTCTAGTTCTACATAGCTTCTTTCAAGTGATTTTTGTCTTATTTGCTCATGTCCTTGTCTGTTAAAAGTTCCTTCACATTTGGTTTCCGTTTCTTTTCGTACCGACAATTGCGCGCCAACCTTTGGTTCCTCAGATAATTTTGCGAACAAATGTTGGGGAACATGCTGCTTTTGTTTTTGCTCCTTTCGTTGTTTGAGAAAAGTATCCACCAAAGCAGGTTGCAATTTGAAAACGTTCGAAATTTGCTTCAGAGCTTCGGGACTGTTGTTGTTTCGCAAAGTGGACAAAAGTTGTTCAAGCTCTTTAGTGAGAGTCGATTGTGATTCACTAGAGACTTGAGGCAGTTCAATGTTGGATTGAGGTTGAAAGGCTGTACAGAATAGGCAATCACCACGAGCACAATCAAACAAATGGTTAGCTATTGACTTTAACGTTGAGCAGTGAGGTGTGGTGCATTGGTTGCCTATTGGGCAGATGCAAACAATGATAACATGTCAATGCTTTATCATACAACAATCATAGTTATGCTAGCATACCCAAAGTGCACTTGGCCATATGACCAAATACGTGACACACAGATCCTGCAGTTTCTTCTTGTTTCACTTGAACATTCTCGAGTTTCACTGGTCGAGCATAAGTAGAAACAGTGCCTGACTGGACAGTTGGTTTACTTTCAGATTCGTCAAATTGTTCCTGTTTTATTGGATGGACATGAGAAGAAGAAGAAGCAGTGCCTGACTGGACAGTTGGTTTACTTTCATCATCATCATCAGGAAATTCCCTCTTGATTCCTTTTGGTTCGTTTGTCGATGACATGGTGGCTGATGAATGTGAATTGATTGCGGCAATGATGAGATCAACGGTGAAGGTAAAATGTTCCGTTCAAAGTGAAACTGCCAGATCTGTTTGACCGTCAAACTTTGACGAAACTTGACTCGGAAATTAAATTATACTACAGGTTAAGACAATCATGTTTCGCAAATTTAAAATATTTAGATTTAAAGTCCTAATCAAAGCAAATGAGGCTTCACTCAACAAACTCTTGTAAAATTAAAATTATGATAATTAATAATTAATAATTGGCAATGATTAAGTGCTTAAAGCAATAAATTTATAAATAACCAATAAATAACCTTTTTGAACACTATACGAGTACATTGTTAAAGTTTAACTTAAACCAAATATACCACTGTGATTCAAAGTAATCCCAAAGGACTATAGTGTCTGTATCATTAGAATCGTCAATTACAATTCCGATTACTAAATTTCTTTAATTTGGACAATAACTATAGAATATTTTCGAACCACTAACTATTTACTGAAGATATGGTTAACTGTTTTAGCGCTTGTTCTGGAGCTTTTAATATGCATAATTTTAATACGCAATTAATTTCACAAATAAATTGAATTTAAATTTATTTACCACTTTAATGAGTATCAAACACCAGTGTCATTACAATGATGACAAAATTTCAACATAACTACTAGATTCAATTGCAAAAATGTTAATTGTTCACAAGATTTTGTTTATTCTGTATTAATCATCAAAAAATGTAATAAATAAATTCCAACATAAAAATTAATCAGGAAAATATAAAACAGAAAAGCAAATTCAAATAATCATTAAATTGAGAGTTAAGAGTAGAGTGGAAATGAAATGAAATAAAAAACCTGTCACGTCGTTCTTCTGTTTGTTGTTGTTGTTGTCCTATATTATTAAAAGTAGCCAAAAAGTCATGATTCTCCTTAAGAAAGTCATTGTTGTTGTTGTTGTTGAAGTGCTTGAGTGGGTGTCACTGTAGGAGTAGATTTCAAACCAGAAACTTGTGGTCGAGAAATGTTCGGTTGAGCAATGTTGGGAGTAGAAACATTCGCTTGGGAACCAGGAATTGTTTGACGAGTGGCTTGTGACAGTGGATTGTGAGATTGGTTGATGGATGATTGCTTGTGCTGTTGTTTTAGTTGTTTTAATCTTAATTTTAACATTTGTTGTTCTTGGAGAAGTTGTACATTTTCTTCTTCGAGTTGTGCATTTTCTTCTACGAGTTCTCGTAGTTGTTTAGGTAATAGTTGTGTAATTTGGTCATGTCCTTGTCTGTTCAAAGTTGCCCCACATTGTGTTGTCACTTTTTTTCGAACCGACAATTGCGTGCCAACCTTTGGTTCCTTAGTTAATTTTGCGAACAAATCTTGGGGAATATTAAAAGCGTCCCTCAAATCAGACCGAGACTTGAGACTGTTCAAAAAATTGGGTACGAGCCTGGGGATTGTTGTCGGGGGTTGGCAATGTTGCCACAAGTTGTTGATTTGCTTGAGTAGGTGTCATTGTGGAAGAAGATTGCAAACCAGAAACTTGTGGTCGAGAAATTCCAGGCTGAGCAATGTTCGGATTAGGAACATTTGCTTCGCAACCAGGAATTGTTTGACTAGAGGATTGTTCTGTAGAATTAGTTTGAGAACCTGAAAACGATTGAGCAGTATGAGCTTGAGAAAAAGTGTTTTGAAAAATATTCGGAGTAGGAACATGAATTTGCGAGACTGGAATTGATTGAGCGGAGAATTGAGGCAGTGGATTGTTGGATTGGGGCTGAAATGGTCCACAAACCGAGCAATCAGCACTCGCACAACTGAGCCAGTGCTTGGCCATAGCCTTTATAGATGAACAGTTCGGTGTGGTGCATTGGTTGCCTATTGGACAGATGCAAACAATGATAACATGTCAATGCTTTATCATACAACAATCATAACATACCCAAAGTGCACTTGGCCATATGACCAAATACGTGCCACACTGGTGAGGCTGTTTCCTCTCGTTTCACTTGAACATTCTCGAGTTTCACTGGCCCAGCAAAAGAAAAAGTAGCCTCCAGCTGCTGAGTTGGTTTACTTTCAGATTCGTCAAATTGTTCCTGTTTTACTGGTTGAACATGAGAAGAAGAAGAAGCTGTGCCTGTGCTTGGTTTACTTTCATCATCATCCGACAATTCTCTCTTGATTGCTTTTGGTTCGTTTGATGATGACATGTTGAATGATGGTGATGATTGATGGTGACAATGACGAGATCGACGGTTCAGGAAAAATGTTCCGTTCATCAATGGTTCAGAGAAAATGGAATCACACAAAGAGACACTCTCTGAGAGACAGATCTGTATAATGAAACTTGAATGCGTACGCACTCGTCTATATAGAAACATCTACCTGTGACATGAGCAATGCTCCTGGAACACAGAAACCAGTGCCAGAGTGCTTAATAAGTTGTGAGAGTGAGTCAAATCCAAGTGAATCAAAATGGAGATTTTCTCATAAAGTAGCACGCATGTCTGTACTCAACTCAACAGCGTTCAATTCAATCTCACCTCACAAAATTAATATTTTTTGACTTAAGATGGATTTGTTATTTGTTTTTTATTCGTTAAAATTTAATTTTCGTCAAATTAAAATTACGAATTAAATTACTATTTAATTGAGCTCAAATTGTCCAACTCATCAAGAGTAAAGTTATTAATAATAAATTTGAAATGTTAAGAAATATTTAAAAACTATTTTGCTTATGACTAACTAACCAAATCAGTTAATTAAATAAAAATTTCAAAACAAGTTTTGCATAAAAAAAATAGTGAATAACCTTTGGAGATACTAGAAGATCGAGATGACGAAAATGGGATTCTGTTGAATTTAAATTTATTTGCCCGTCTTAATGATCCATATGTACTTTTCAAATATATAATAATATAATCAAATAAATATAAAAACCAAAAACCAACATAAATAAATTGTACCAGTTTGAGAAAAAGAGGAAAGAAGAATAACAAAAACAACGAAATTTTTAATTAATAAAATTCAAAAATTTAAATAATCAAAATTATTCTTGAAACTCGATTCAATTTTAAGATGAAATGCCGTGTTAATGATGCATAATGTACGGTATTTACCATATATAGCTATGTTAATTCAAGATCATATTATTATCAGAAAACAAGCGCCTAATATTAATTTAAACAATATTGTTACCGTTTTAGAAATCAAACTCTGATCAATTAGAATGTACCATTTTATAATTAGGCACACGGAAGATTTAAATAACTTTGAGAACACAAACACAAAAAAGGTTTCAATTGTAAAAATATATCTATAATTTATTTGTAAGAGATATAATCGAAATTATGTTACATGAATCAAATGTGATGATAAACGGTTCAATTCTACTTGATATAATTGCAAAAAAAATTTAAATATAAAATTGGTTTTAAATAGAATTGAATGGTTTACTATTTACAGTATTTCAAAGATCACAGATTTAGGCAAAATTCACTATAGGACAACCGAACCAGGATGCTTGACTTTGAGCATTATTCTTCTTGTTTCACTTGAACTTTCTTCTGTTTTACTGGTGGAACATAAGAAGTAGAAGCAGTATTTGACTGTGCAATTGTTTGACTTATAAATTCGTCAAATTGTTCCTGTTTTACTGGTTGACAACAAAATGACTTGATGACTGACTTGTCAAGTGGCTTATCACTGCCAGGAAAAGAAGAGGCGCCACAATTGGAAAAGGTAAAAGATTGAGGTATCTCACGGTTGCCTAAACTATAAATTGAAGAATTGAAATCACTACTAAATTCATTGCTATTCAATTCGTGTAGAGGTAAGGACGAGTGAAGTGAGGAATTGCACTCACAACAAGAATGACAACTAACATCTGAATGGGCTGAACTGTTGTCTTCTGCTTCTGGTAACTGGAAATTGACGAATGACGAGTAGGGTTGAATTGGATCTCTACTTAATGATGAGAAATCATTTCTTTTAAATTTCTTGTACAATGTCGCCACTGTTGAGTAGGAGACATACTTGGCACCATACAGGCTCACTAGTTGACGGTGAGCATCGCGGGCTTTGGATTCGGGATATGCTTTCAAGTGCTGATAAACCTGATCGGCAATTGACGACTTTCGAGTAAAAGAAATAGTAGTACCAGAATGGAGAGTTGGTTTACTTTCAGATTCGTCAAATTGTTCCTGTTTTATTGTGTGAACGTGAGAAAAAGAAGAAGCTGTGCCTGAATGGACAGTTGGTTTACTTTCGTCATCTTCATCGTCAGAAGGAAATTCCCTCTTGATTCTCACTGGTTCGTTTGAAGATGGCATGTTGGATGATTGATGCTGATGATGAGATCAATGGTTCAGAGAAAATTCAAATCCATAAAGAGAAACTAGATCAGATCTGTATGATGAAACTTGAATGCAAACTATGATGCACTCGGCAACACTAAATGTAAACATACATGCAGCGAGAGAACAGCAACAATAACAGCAGACAGCCGAGTGTGGAGGGTTACTCGTAAAGTACATGGTATTCAACAACGCGCAATTCAATTAGTATTAATTTTCATTTAAATTAAAAATTACAGTACTAATATAAGTTTGTCAAAAAATCAAGTTGATATTTTATTTGTTATTTATTATTATTCTTAAAAAAATTAAATTAAAATTTTAAAATCAGTTTACCATTTAAATCAAAATTTCCATATAACCTCCAACAACTCTGTAACGGAAATTTTTTTATCTCGAGACATGAGACAAACTGGATTTTTGTGCGGTGTATTTCTACTCGGGGTCGGTGTGGAAATAGTCGAGACAGTCACTCAGTGCGTGCATTTGTTTTGTTTTGATTTTTTGTTGAGTTTAGTTACATAGAAATACAATTATAATTACAAGATTTTACGAAAATTGTTGACCCAACTTGGTTACTGTTTGGTCAGAGAATATTGAAGTATTTCAAAACCAAACTCTGGTTTGGAAGTCGTCAGTTTACTCCAGCCTTCGGTGAATATCCCCACTTTGCCGTGCTTGATAATGTATTCGACGCATTTTTCTTTTGGTCCCAGACTTGATGCATCTCCGCTACCAGAAGAATGTTGGTCACAGAATCGATTAATAGGTTTGAACATAGATACTATGTTCACAGATGCATTTTAGATTTTTTAGCTGATACTGATTTGATTGTCTAGAACGGCCTAATCATGGATCACATGTTTGATGTTTGACCAAAAGTTGGTTTCTAAGTTCTTTTGTAATTTTTTTACTTTTGATTGACTGAACCTCACAGTAAATTGTCGACGATTTATCCAGCAGTAGTCTATTGTACGGATCAAGTAGATATTTCATCGAGATGGTGTACTAGTATACTGACTATTAGTGCCTGAAGATTATTGATTATTAGAGTGACTGAAGATTGCTTCAAGATTCGAACATTTTGTAGTATTTTTCATGCCGTACAATATTTGATTTATTATTCATCACCGATGATATATATATATATAAAATACCCATACATACTTGAGGTATGACACTTTATTCCATAATGGAAATAGGGCACTCATAGAAATGACCATCAGTATCTGGTGTTTATCGTCAGTGTCTCTTGAAGCGACGTACAAGGCAATCACTGTTCCATCATCATTCCACAGTATTCTTTCTTGTCGGATAGAAATACAACTCAAATTGTAATGCATGATTATCTGAAGGCGCAAATGGTTTAGACCAGTAGTTTTAGTTTATTCGATTGGCAAAGTTTTTCACCTGACATGTGTAAGTGGCAAGTTTTTGTTTGGTGTTGTTTTGAGTTTTGAGGTTTGGGCATGCTTGTTGATTTTTTTAAAAGTAATATTATACCATAACAAAATAATTTTACCATTCTGCAATTTTTTTTATTCATTCAAACTTCGTCTCGCTACTTTCCCGGCTTGCCGGGAATTTAAATCAAAATTTCCATATAACCTCCAACAACTCTGTAACGGAAATTTTTTTATCTCGAGACATGAGACAAACTGGATTTTGTTGTCCCTGAATTCAAATCTGATATTCGATCAAAACCGATCCGATTTTCTTCTGGATCGATCAAAATACACCAAAAGTGTGCAAATTTGTTAGTCTAATTTAACAAACTAATAATGAGCGTACAACATTAAGTTTGGTATTAAATGGAAGATCTGATTTTCTAGTTTGATGTACACTTAGAAAAGTTTTTGATTTTTGGAAAATATGAAATGATCTTTATTGACTAAATCGAGGGCGAGGAATCGAATTATGGACACCATTTTTGATTCAGATGGATCCTACTTAAGTAAGGCAGTGAAAAAAATAAAGAAAAAAATTGAAAATGATGAAAAAGCATGCAAAAGCATTTTACTCAAAATTTGCGTGTTTTGAATGTGCCGCTGAGCCCACTTGAAGGAGTAAGTGGTCAGGCTGGTGTGGCAATCGCCGCCGAAGTCTGTTGTTTGTTGTTGATGTGTGCAGCGTGTGTGTCCCCTTCCTTCCTGTCTTTCTCGGTTCTGTGTCTCAGCAACAATGTCTAATCCCCATTCTCCCCACTCAAGGCCAAGAATCCCATGCAAGAATGCACCAGAATGTTTCTGCTACTGTTGTGGTCGCTTCATCCAATCTCTACCCGACAAAAAGTTTTCCAAACTACGAGACAAAAGTAGACCAATTACGGACGAATTTAAAGAAGCATTTCACCTGTATTTTGGTCCGTGTCAAGTGGGCGAACAAGACAAATGGTGGGCACCAAAACGAGTGTGTGCAAACTGTTCCATAAATCTGCTCAACTTTCGAAGGGGTCAGAGAAGATGTTTGCGTTTTTCCATTCCAGTTCAGTGGCGTGAACCGACAAATCATGACCCAGTAAATGGAGATTGCTTCTTTTGTACATCAAAAGTCAATGGAAAGCATTCGCAAAATAAAATTTATGGTTGGGGTCATCATGCTTCCCAGGTAGTGATGCGTGAAAAGGGCGAAAGTCCTCCTGAACCACCACTTCGTTTGAGCGTAGATGATGATGACGATGAAGATGAGATGATGAAGGATGATGAATTGAGTGACCCAACTTATGAAGCTCAACCTGTGAGCGGCAAACCAATTCAAATTGCAAATAGCAAAACACGTAACCATTTAAGGAATTAAAAATAAATCAAACAAAATCAATTTATTTTTATGAGCCTCGAAACAAAAGTTTAAATTATGATTTTAAAATAAAATTCAAATTGATTTACATAAACCATTTAAATGACTCCTAGCCAAATTCTCAATAAAATAAAGTAAAAATTTTAAAACGGAATTAGCGAAAAAATCGAATTACCTTTATCGATACTGTTTGATCGTGCAAGTAGAATATGGAACATGTAATTCTGTTGAATGTTTTAATGTTATAAAAAAATAATGAAATAAATTAATAATAAACTGTATACATTTGTTTGTCAATCGTTCAATATTAATCGTGTTGTTGCTGTTGTTGTCGTTCAAGTTCCTGATGTCTCAGTTGCTGCTGACGTTGTTTGATAAAAGAGGCCATCAAGGCAGGTTGAGACTTGAGAAGGTTCAAAAGTTGCTGTTGAGCTTCTTGATCGTTTCTTGCGGTTCGCAAAAGGACCAAAAGTTGCTGAAGTGCTTGAGTGGGTGTCATTGTGGCATAAGGTTGCAAACCTGAAACTTGTGGTTGAGAAGTGTTTGGCTGAGGAACAGAAACATTCACTTGGGTACCAGAAATTGGTTGATGAGAGACTTGAGGCAGTGAACTGTTGGATTGGTTGAAAGATGATTCAGATTGTTGTTGTTGCTGAAGTTGAGCTGCATGGTCTTGGAAAGTGTGCGGATTAGGAACATGAATTTGGGAGAATGCAACTGGTTGACGAAAGACTTGTGGATTGTGCGATTGATTGAAAGGTGATTGAGACTGTTGCTGTAGTTGTTGTTGTAGCTGCTCCAATTCTTGTCTCTTTTCAATAAAAGTTTCCATCAAATTAGGGTTTGCTTTGAGAATGTTCAAAACTTGCTGTTGAGTTTCTTTGTAGGCGTTAGGATTGTTTTTGCTGTTTTTCAATTTGTTCAAAAGAAAATCAAATTGTTCTGTGTCTGTATGATTAGTTTGGGAACGTGAAGATGGTGGTTGAGCAAAAGGAGCTTGAGACAAGCTGTTTTGAAGAATATTCGGACTAGGAACATGAATTTGCGAGATTGGAATTGGTTGAGCAGAAACTTGAGGCAGCGGATTGTTGATTTGAGGCTGAAATGGTCCACAGATTGAGCAATCAGAGCGAGCACAATCAAACAAATGGTTAGCTATTGCCTTTAAGGTTGAACAGTTCGGTGTGGTGCATTGGTTGCCTATTGGACAGATGCAAAAAATTATAACATGTCAATGCTTTATCATACAACAATCATAACATACCCAAAGTGCACTTGGCCATGTGACCAAATACGTGACACATTGGTTCATCAATTTTTTCTTGTTTCACGTGAACATTCTCTTGTTTCACTGGTCCTGCAAAAGAATAAGTAGCTTCCAACTGGTGAATTGGTTTACTTTCAGATTCGTCACATTGTTCCTGTTTTATTACTGGTCGAACATGAGAAGAAGCAGTGCCTGACTGGACAGTTGATTTACTTTCATCATCATCATCAGGTAATTCCCTCTTGATTCTCACTGGTTTGTTTGAGGATGACATGTTGGATGATGACTCAAGAATATTAGCCTTTTTTACTTCTTCAAGCTCCTTCAATCTTCTTTCTGTTCTATACAATTCCATCAGCGGAGAGTCCAGTTCGTCGAGATTCTCTTCCAGGATTTCTCTTGCATTGACCGGCAGCACTTGGCTGATTGGACCTATTGGAGCAGATTCAAACAATGATAACATGTCAATGCTTTATCATACAACAATCATAACATACCCAAAGTGCACTTGGCCATGTGACCAAATACGTGACACACTTGTGAGGCTGTTTCCTCGAGTTTCACTGGTCCAGCAAAAGTAGAAGCAGTGCCTGACTGGACAGTTGGTTTACTTTCATCATCATCAGAAGGTAATTCCCTTTTGATTCTCACTCGTTCGTTTGATGATGACATGTTGGATTTGCTGTGATTTGATGGTGACAATGATGATATCAATAGTTCAGAGAAAATTCAAATCCACAGAGAGAAACTACATCAGATCTGTATAATGAAACTTGAATGCGTATTATGATGCACTCGGCAACACTAAATGTAAACACATGCAGCGAGAGAGGAACAATAACAACCGACAGCCGAGTGTGGAGGGTTACTCGTAAAGTACGCGCACAATATCCAAAAGCGGGCAATTCAATTGCACTAATATAAGTAGGTTTGTCAAAATGTCAAGTTGAGATTCTTTTTGTTATTTATTCTTTAAAATAAAATAAAATAAAATTGCCAAACAGAACCTAACAAATAGCCAAACACTAAACTTTACGAAATTAAAAATAAATGAAATAAAATCAATTCAATATATTTATTTGCCTTGAACAGCCTTTATTTAAAAGTAAATCATTATTTTAAAATGAAATTCAAATTGTTATGCAAAAAACCTATTTAAATGTCTCACGATCAGAATCTCGATTCAAATAGTTAATAAAGTACAATTTTCAAAACAAAATTAGCGAAAATAGTGAATGACCTTTATTGATACTGGTTGATGGTTCAGGTAGAATATGAAACATGTGATTGTCTGTTGAGTGTCTTCAATGTTATCAAAAATAATGAAAATGAATGTATTTAAATATTCGTATATCAATTAATTAATCAAAGAAATATCAAACTTTATATCAAATATCAAATTTGATCAAATTTTCATTCTCAACTGTATACATTTGTTTGTCAATTGTAAATATTAATCGTGTTGCTGCTGTTTTTGTAATTCTCGTTGTCGTTCAAGTTGTTGTTGCTGCTGCTGTCGTTGTTTGATATAAGTGGCCATCAAAGCAGGTTGCGACTTGAGAATGTTCAAAACTTGCTGTTGAGCTTGTGGATTGTTGTTGGTGTTGCGCAAAGTGGTCAAAAGATGTTGCAATGATTCAGTGGGTGTCATTATGGCATAAGGTTGCAAACCTGAAACTTGGGGTTGAGAAGTGTTGGACTGAGGAACAGGAAAATTCGTTTGGGAACCAGGAACTCGTGGCTGAGTAACAGAGACTTGAGGATTGAGAGATTGAGATTGAAAAATATTTGGATTAGAAGGATTAACTTGGGCACGAGAAACTGGTTGATGAGAAGCTTGGAACAATGGATTGTTGGGCTGATTGTTGGATTGGTTGATGGATGATTGAAAATGCTGCAGTTGCTGTTGTTGCTGCTGTCGTTGTTTGATAAAAGTGGCCATCAAAGCAGGTTGGGCCTTGAGGATGTTCAAAACTTGCTGTCGAGCTTGTGGACTGTTGTTGGTGTTGCGCAAAGTGGTCAAAAGCTGTTGAAGGGCTTGAGTGGGTGTTGAAGAAGCTTGCGGTGGAAAAGTGCATTTGGGTTGAGGAATGTTCGGACTAGGAACATTGGCTCGGGTAGCAGGAACTGGTTGGCGATAGATTTGAGGCAGTGGATTGTGAGATTGGTTGAAAGATGATTGAGACTGTTGTTTTGGTTGTAGCTGCTGCAGTTCTTGTCGTCTTTCAATAAAAGTATCCAACAAATTAGGGTTTGCATTGAGAATGGCCAAAACTTGCTGTTGAGTTTCTTTGTAGGCGTTTGGATTGTTTTTGCTGTTTTTCAATTTGTTCAAAAGAAAATCAAATTGTTCTGTAGAATTAGTTTGAGAACCTGAAGACGATTGAGCAGTATGAGCTTGAGAAAAAGTGTTTTGAAAAATATTCGGACTAGGAACATGAATTTGGGAGGCAGGAATTGATTGAGCGGAGAATTGAGGCAGTGGATTGTTGGATTGGGGCTGAAATGGTCCACAAACTGAGCAATCAGGACGAGCACAATCAAACAAATGGTTAGCAAATGCCTTTATGGATGAACAGTTTGTTGTGGTGCATTGGTTGCCTATTGGACAGATGCAAACAATGATAACATGTCAATGCTTTATCATACAACAATCATAACATACCCAAAGTGCACTTGGCCATGTGACCAAATACGTGCGAAACTGGTTCTGCAGTTTCTTCGAGTTTCACTTGAACATTCTCCTGTTTCACTGGTCCAGCAAAAGAAAAAGTAGCTTCCAACTGGTGAATTGGTTTACTTTCAGATTCGTCAAATTGTTCCTGTTTTACTGGTTGGTAAAGAAAAGAAGAAGAAGCAGTGCCTGACTGGACAGTGGGTTTAATTTCATCATCATCATCAGAAGGTAATTCCCTCTTGATTCTCACTGGTTCATTTGAGGATGACATGTTGGATGATTGATGGAGACAATGATGAGATCAATGGTTCAGAGAAAATTAAATTCAATAAAGTGAAACTGCCAGATCAGTATGATGAAACTTGAATGCGTATTATGATGCACTCGGCAACTCAAAATGTAAACATGCAGCGTGAGGAGCACTGGCCACAGTCTCCGAGTGTGGAGGGTTACTCGTAAAGTACGCGAAACTCAACAGCGCCAAATTCAATTTCACTGCTCAAACATTAGATTTTGACTCCATTTGTTTATACTTTTAAAATTATTAATAATATAAATTCAAAACAAAGTTTTAGTTACCCTTTAAAAACATGTATCAATAAAACATTTGTTTTAAAAAATATATATAGACTCCTGACCAAAATGAATATTTCACAAGAGTTAGAGTTTACTTTAAAAAAAATAAATTCCTCAAAATGCTGTAAAACACTATTCAATTCAATCTAATGAAGAAATTGCAAATAAAAAAAACTTTTTAAATTCCCAATTGACATCTTCTAATTTTATTTTCTCAAATATAAGTTAGAAATTAATAAATAACACTTTTACCAGTTTTACGTCACCACTTTTTCAACTACCAGCAAATTTCAATAAAAATTGTGTATTTATCAAATAAATAAAAATGAAGAAAATCACACTTAATTTACAATTTCAATACAATGAACGGCAAGTTACCTTTAATAAATACCTGCTTGGTCCTGAAGAAAATTCTAAATTAAAAATTATTATAAGATTTAAAGATTCGGATATGTAAAAGTTTATGTAAAGATTCCAGTCCTGGAACACAAACTTGAGGTAGTAGAGTTTCTTTACGAGGATATGCTTGTTTTGAAAATTTGCGTACAGAAAACTTATTGCGAGTAATAAATAGTTTTAAATTATTTAAGAAACTGTTAAAGCATGGAAGAACCATTATAACCTTTTAATCAATTGATTTAAACCAAATTCAAACGTTTTTAATCTAAGATTCCATAACATAATCACAATTGAATCGAAAGAAAATATACCTCACAAGAAAAGTAATAGCTAATTGAAATAATTTTGAAATTGTTTAAACTGTATGAACACACAAAAATATTAAAATCACTATTCATTCTAAAGAAATAATTTAAAGCAGACCTTTTTTACATCAGCAATCTCCCACTGTCCCAATCAAACATTGTTAAGATCTTTGGCTTTGTCTTTAAAAAGAAACACACTTTGTCCATTGCACAAATTTCAATAGTAAATTCATTAATAAAATAAAACCTTTTAATATTTGCCAAATAGCAACTTATATAAACAATAAATTGATTTGAAATATGAAAAAAAAATTAATAAAAACAAAAGTTTAAACCCTTTGTCAATTGTATCAAGAAGCATACAATGATCTCACTAAAAATTTATCAGATAATTATTTTAATATATCAATTTTGTAATCAAATAAAACAAGTTATAATCACTCAAATGGGAGGATTTCAAAATTGTTATAGAGCAAACAGATTTGTTTATTTTTTAAAAATGAACTGTACCAATGTTCACTATCAATAGTTTTGTGATACAGTACAATGACTTTCAGACTTTAACAATTCTGTTAAAAACAGAGACAAAAACAATAATGACCATTTCAATAATGATAATCAACTTACAGTCTCAATTTTACAAACTGGAAATTCCATTCTAACACATTCCATCCCATACTCACAATCAAGCATCATTGATTTCCCCTGATTATAAATAGTTCACATAAATTTTTATATTCACGTGATTTTTTTTAATAAAAAACATTTAATTCGAATCAAATTATCGGAAATTGGAAAAATAAATATTTGATTCAAAAATTAGCTTAAAAAGAGAATAACCTTTATTGATGATAATGAGTAGCAATACAATAAAGCTCATCAGATAATTATTTAAATATATCAAATTATCAAATACAATTAAAACCAACGATCATTACAAAATTGCTATAAATAAAACAAACAAGTTATATAGTAAAGTGTAAAACCTGAATACTATTTTATATATTCAGTGAATAGTCTCGAGTTCACTTAGCCTCACTCTAATTAGCGTCATTGTCGTGGTCATGTTTACTAAAGATTCAAATGATTCTTCTACTGACTAAAAATTCTTGTCAATCGTTGATATCAGATAACTGAAATATAGAATACGGAATTTTGTTGAAAGTTTTAATGTTGTAAAAAATTGAAAATATGTATTTAAATATTCGTACATTATAATCACATCAAAGAAATATCAGACAATAAACAACAAATTCTCACTAAATTGTATACATTAGTTTGTCAATTGTAAATATTAATCGTGTTGCTGTTGTTGTTGTCTTTGTTGCATCTCCTGTCGTTGTTTGATAAAATTGGCCATCAAAGCAGGGTTCGCCTTGAGAATGTTCAAAACTTGCTGTTGAGCTTGTGGATTGTTGTTGGTGTTGCGCAAAACTTCCAAAAGTTGTTTAAGTGCTTGAGAGTATGCCGTTGGCGAGTTCGAGGGAGAAGGTTGCAAACCAGAAACTTGTGGTTGAGAAATGTTCGGATTGGGAACATTCGCTTGGGTGCCAGGAACTAGTGGCTCAGTAACAGGCACTTGAGAAATGATGGCTTGAGGAATGTTCGGTTTAGGATCATTAGCTTGGACACCAGGAACTGGTTGATGAGAAACTTGGGACAGTGGATTGTTTGACTGATTGATGCATGATTGAGATTGTTGTTGCTGTTGTGTTTGCATCAGTCGTTGTTTGATAAAAGTGGCCATCAGAGCAGGTTGGGACTTGAGAATGTTCAAAACTTGCTGTTGAACTTGTGGATCGTTGTTGGTGTTGGGCAAAAGGGTCAAAAGTTGAAGGGCTTGAGTCGTTATTGAAGAAGGTTGCAAATCAGAAACTTGTAGTGGAGAAATGCTGGGTTGAGGAATGCTCGGAGTAAGAACTTTGGCTTGGGTAACAGGAACTGATTGGTGAGAGGTTTGAGGCAGTGGATTGTGAGATTGATTGAAAGATGATTGTGACTGTTTCTGTAGTTGTTGTTGGTGTAGCTGCAGCAGTTCTTGTCGTTTTTCAATAAAAGTTGCCTTCAAAGTTGGGTTCACCTTGAGAATGTTCAAAACTTCCTGTTGAGTTTTTTTGAAGGCGTCAGTAGAGGCATTGGTTTTGCTGTTTGTCAATTTGTTCAAAAGAAAATCATATTGTTCTGTGTTTGTTGAATTTGTTTGGCAACCTGGAGCTACTGGTTGAACAGCAGGAGCTTGAGAAAAGCTGTGCTGAAGAATATTCGAACTAGGAATTGGTTGAGCAGAGATTTGCGGCAGTGGATTGTGTGATTGGGGCTGAAATGGTGCACAAATTGAGCAATCAGCACTCGCACAACTGAACCAGTGCTTGGCCATAGCCTTTATAGATGAACAGTTCGGTGTGGTACATTGGTTGCCTAAAAACAATGATAACATGTCAATGCTTTATCATACAACAATCATAACATACCCAAAGTGCACTTGGCCATGTGACCAAATACGTGAGACAATGGTGAGGCTGTTTCCTCTCGTTTCACTTGAACATTCTCTAGATTCACTGGCCGCGGTTCACGAACAACAGAAAAAGTAGCGCCTGACTGGACAGTTGGTTTACTTTCCTCATCATCATTAGGCAATTGCCTCTGGATTTCCTTTGGCTCGTTTGAGGTTGACATGTTGGATGATGGTGATGAGATGACAGTTTAAGAGATAATTGTTCGGTTCAAATAGAAACTATTTGCGCGATCTAGTAACAAGATTTTAGTTGCTACTAAGTATTGCTATTGATCTCACAAGTAGACTAATAACTTCCGATACTCGAAGCCTCGATTGTGCGTGCTTAAATATGCAACATTACACTAGAGCAGTAAAGTAGTACGGCTCAATACAGTTTCCTGTGTTACCTACTTTGTGCTCTTCACATACGAAATATTACATAATTCTCAAAACTTTCTATACATTACAAAATCGTACTAAATATTCTAGAACAATCCTAATCACATAACTCAACAGAAACATTTCAATGCGAACTATGCACTCGGTAAACATTTGCTTGCGAGAGGAGCAAGGACAACAGGAAATAAATATTACAGTCAAAACAACCAGTGATGAGGGTTACTCATAGAGTACGTGTTCAGCCACAGCACCCAAATCAATTCCACTGCATAAATATCTGTCTTGGCTCAAATTTAGATTATCTTTGAAACCCCATATATTATAATAAAATAAAAACATTTTTTAAAATTACCATTTTAAATTCTCTAATATTCTCAATTCATTATAATCAAGTCATCAATTCTGATTGTCTCTTATAGCATAAACCAGAACACTATTAAACATACCAAAATCACAACAAATAATAGAAAAAGATTATCCAATCTAAAAAGTAATAAAATATCCAAACCTTTTTTCAAAATCCATTCCAACAAATCCTAACCACAATCAAACATAGCTAGTTTCCACCATCTTAAACCAAACATATTTCATTCATAACACATTTCGTAAAATTTAATATTTTAAGTAATAAAATAAAACTGCTTAACATTCACCGAACTAAAATTAAATTTAATAATTTAAAATATTGAAAACAAAATATAAAAAGACGAAGACCTTTGTCGATAATTGTCAACTGGACATTTTTCACAATAAAGTTTATCAGATAATTATTTTAAAATACCAATCGAAAATATCATGATAAATAACATCAGTTATCATCGCTTAAGTTAATTTATTTTACATAAGTATAAATTCTACAATGTGAGGCAACGACAAACGGCGCACATCCTCACAACACGTAATTTGTTTATCAGTAAATAGAAATGGAGTGAATTTAACTGTATCAATGATCACTATCAAAAATGGTATTAGTGGTGAAAGCATGTGAACTATTTTTTATTTTTAACAAACAAATTGTAGTAAAATCAAGAAAGTATTATAATTGACATAAATACTATGCAACACACTTTTAAGTTTCATTTAAAGCTTACGCCTTTCTAAAAAAGTACGCAAAATATTTAGAAACCTTATTTTGAATTTTGAAAATCAAACACAAACGTTAATCAAAAGGAAACGATGACGACGAGAAAATGTTGCGATTCAATTCGTTGAGCATTCCTTTGTAGTTCAGTTCCTAATTTGTTATATGAATTTGGGTTTGACCAGGTTTTGATAATTTTTTTTGAAATTGTGAAGAGCGAGTATGATAAGGTTAAATTAATTAATTTTAATTAATTAAATTAAAATACAAAACTGAAATTAGAGTTACCATTGAATTCTTCGACAACTCAGCTTGGAACACAATTAAATTAAAAGTCCTAATCAAAACAATATAAGTTTAGAAGCTTCAAAACATAAGGAAAGTTATGAATATAGTAAATTAAAATATCTTTAAATCATTTAAATTGATATAATTGAGATTGTTGATAATATTGTGAAAAATTTTTATATAAGAAAGCATGAGGTAGATAAGTAAAAATTGTTACACAAGATTACGTACGATATAAATTCGCCTTTCTAAGCAATTGACTGGTCTGAATTGGATTTGTTTTTAGTTACATAATTTTTCTTTCAGTGCTGAAAATAGTTTTTCTTGACTTCGTTAAATCTAAACATTGAAAATTGATTGGATATTCAATGTTGATTGTTGTTTTTGGCTTCTTCTTCATCAATCCCTTCGTGTGCATTCAAGAACCGAATCAACGGAACCAATTCACGGTTTCTAAATCGAGTTTCTCGATTAACCAACTCCAAGTGATTCCAAATGTTGTTTTCTTCTTTATCTAAAATGAAATCAAGAAATGCTTTCAAAGAATCCATTGGATTTTGATTTTGTTCAAACACCACCCTGTCTTTGTATGTTTCGAATAGATTGTACATTTCGTAAAGAATCTCGTCTAAATGTTTTGGGACCATGGATTCTTTGTTAAAGAAAAACATAACTTCTAGTAGAAGATTGTTGATTTGTTGAATGTTGGCCAAAACTGATGGTTCTTCAAGGTTCTCCACATGAATTTTAGCATAAACATTCAACAGTTGAAGCAGTGCAAGCAAAATCAAGTTAGGATCAAACGAAACCCGTGAAAACGGATTCAACAGCTCACAAAGCTGCTTGTGCATTTGTTGGCAATGCTCCCTCGAGTACAGCAGAAAAGAATCGACCAAATCAACAAAACATTTCGAGGAAATGTCCACACCAAACAACTTTTGAATGCTCGCGATTTGTTTCATTAGTTTACCGAGTTGACTCGTGAAAAGCTCGATTTGCTCCTGATCTAAATCGTCTTGAGTTGTCAAATTGATGTAACGCAACTGGACAGCACAGCCAGTGACCAGTTGGTCGAGTTTTTGAGAATTGACATTCACAGTTGCACTTTTGTTTGATGATGAGATTTGCTTTTCACAAAGTACGTTGACTTTAGTCATAATTTTAATTCGACTTCCAAATGATTCATCAGGGCTGTTCAATTTGTCAATGAAAGTCAGTTTCTGAGTTGAAGCACCAGAATTCGTTACCTAATAAGAATAAATGAAAATATTTAAAATGCATCGATCGAATGAAAATCGATTATTGTTGGTAGATTGATATCAACTTTAAAAAATTTAAATTTAAAAATATATGAAAATAAAATAGAAAAAAACCATAACACAAAGATAATATATTTTTAAAATTAGATTTTAAATAATGTTATCTTTTAAAAAATAACTTACCTGTCACAAACTTTATAATCTATTATATCAAAAGATTATCAATCACAATAATTATTATTTACCTTCATTCCACCATTATCACTCAAAGTAATTCCACTAATGTTCACAGTACTACCTATAATAAACACAATTATTTTTATTAAATATCTAAATCAACAATTGAGAACTCACCGATATTAAGCATAAAGTTGGAAACGTTACAAATGTCGATTATTGTTTCGAATTTCTTTTCTTTATCTTTATCTTCTTTTTTACCAGTACTATTCATTGTTTTAGTTGTTTATGATCAAAATAATATTACGAAAATACACAGATCGTGCAATTGTACCCTTGAGCAAGACTCTTCAGTGTAAATAGAACTAGTAACCACGAGTACAATGATTGATATATCTTATAAGGAAGTACGAGTGTAATCATAATCATAACAACAAGATTAGCGACTGTAGCAGTAGAGTGAAGTGAAGCTATCCATAGAAGACGTTACGTTGTAATTTAAAATTTAGCTTAAATACATGAATTAATATTACGTGAATTACTATGACAAATTTTAGTTAGTATACCTTTAGAACGAACAAGAGACTCTTCAATTAGAATGACTCAATTTTATCAAAATACAATGCACTATTATTCACTTATTATTTAAAAAATGTACAAATATAATAATTTATTTATCAATTGATTAAATTTAAATTTAGCAGTAACCTGTTTCAATAATTTTGAAGCAACAGAAAAAAAATTATGAATAATTAAAGTAAATATAAAACTCTGAAACCACAGTATTATTTCTAAAACTATTGAAACTATAAATATTTGACCGATACAGCGATAATCAAAAAGTGAATTCAGAATCTATAAAACCTTAACTGAGGCGATTATAGTGCTGGTAGCCTTGCTAACCGATTATTTGGATATTTTGGAATGTTTATTGTAACTTAAATTGCTTGTTGTTTGTCAACCAAAGTGTTACGTAAAAAATACGCAAATAATATCCAATCACAGAGACTGTCATATCTCTAATATAACCATAGCAACTGTATAAGTAAGTAAGCATAGAGAAAAGTCTTAGCTTCCTCTCTCGAATAAAACATAAATACCAATGTTATCTTATCTTAGATTTTTAAGACGCTTAATGCCCTTCCGTGGCAATAGCAAATATTTGCACAATAACACACTATTTGGGTTTCTCCGTTTGACTTGAAGTTTAGACTCGACTTTTGTTTAACTTGTCCAATGTCCAACAACACAGTTTGAACAAACAAAAATACATAGATAAAATAAAACAATTTTATTTCGGAATAAAAATAACCTTTTAGTGCAACTTTTAACTAACTTCAACAATGAATGAATAACAACTAGGTAGATGTGAAAAAATAAATTAATGTAATTTTAGTCTAACCATTTTAAAAGTTTTGAAATAAAACATTAATTGTTGTAAAAAGGATCGAGGTAGATAAGCACAAATTGTCATACAAAATTATGTATCATCGTTGTCCATTTCTATGTAATGGAACAATTTGAGTTGTTTTTCTTCTGAGTAACGATATTGCTTAATGGATTAAAATTGTTTTGTTCTACTTTGATTCTTTTGGCATTAGCTTGCCACTCTAAGTTGTCTGTAGTTTTTGCTGCCTCTTCATCTATTCCTTCATGAGATTTCAAATACTGAATTAACGGAATCAATTCACGGTTTCTAAATCGAGTTTCCCGATTAACCAACTCCAAGTGATTCCAAATGTTGTTTCCTTCTACACCTACAATAAAATCGAGAAACGCTTTCAACGAATCCATGGGATTCTGATTTTGTTCGTACACGACAGTGTCTTTGTATGTTTCGAATAGATTGTACATTTCGTAAAGAATTTCGTCTAAATGAGATGGAACCATGGATTCTTTGTTGAAGAACAACATGACTTCGAGTAGAAGATTGTTGATTTGTTGAATGTTGTCCAAAACTGATGGTTCTTCAAGGTTTTCAACATGAATTTTAGCATAATCATTCAACAGTTGGAGCAGTGCAAGCAAAATCAAGTTAGGATCAAACGAAACCCGTGAAAACGGATTCAACAGCTCACAAAGCTGCTTGTGCATTTGTTGACAGTCCTGTCTCGAGTACAGCAGAAAAGAATCGACCAAATCTACAAAACATTTCGATGAAATGTCCACACCAAACAGCTTTTGAATGCTCGCAATTTGTTTCATTAGTTTACCGAGTTGACTCGTGAATGAGTTGATTTGATTCTGGTTTAGGGCATTTTGGTTGGTCAAATTGATGTGACGAAACTGGACAGCACAACCAGTGACCAGTTGATCGAGTTGATGGGAATTGATGCAAATCATTGAACGATTATTGCTTGAAAATATAATTTGCTTTTCACAAACATCGTTCAGTTTAGTCAAAACTTGAATTTGACTTTCAAATGATTCCGGTTCGTCTGGTTTGTTCAATTTGTCAGTGTAAACAGTCAATTCTTGAGGTGAAATTGGGTTTAAGGAATTTGTTCTCTGATTGAAACGAAAATAGACAAAAAAAAATATTAAGATCAATTCAATTTGGATACTATTGATTGTTTTTTAATCAATTTTTTCAAAATAAAAACCATTATTAAATTGGAACCGGACTAATCATGATACTGTGTTAATAAATTAAACCCAAATTAAGTTAACCATAAATACAAAAATGCTAATTATTTAATGGAGTGACCTTTTTAAACATTCATACAAAAAAAACACATCTAATTTGTAATCAAACCTAATCTACCATCGATACTATCGCTCACAATCGATTATTACCTTTGTTCCATTAATAATGATTGCTCCAGTAACGACCATTGCACTATCTATAAACAGAATTATTAATAAATAAATAAATATTAAAATGTGTCAATCAACCAAATGACAACTCACCACTACATATAATTGAGTTGGAAATGTTCATATTATTGTAATCAATCGATGCTTTGAATCGATTATGTTTTCCTTTACCTGCACCATTCATTTTAGTAGGGGTTGTTGATGGGGATGATGTCGTTGTGCTTTATAGAATTAATGTATTACGAATAACATACAAAATCGTACTGTTGGGCAAGACTCTTGAGTACAACTATTAGTATAGTGACCACGAGTGCAATCATAATCTTATCAGCGTTGTCAATGACAACAACAGTTAGCAACAGTAATAGTGAAAAAAAACGATATTCATAGAAGATGTTATTTTGATATAGTGACCGGTTAATCTGACGTCAATTCAAATATCTGCTCAATTTTTTCGATAAATAAAGATAAAATTGAAGTAAACAAATTAAATATATCTTCCCTAATCGAAATTATAAACATGGAAAATTATTATATATTGATTGATAAAATCTTTTTAAATAAAAAGTAATCAAGCAAACTTAGTTGTTTAAATTTAACAAAAATCCATAAATAAATATCTAATTAATGTAACCTTTAAAAAAATAGGTATCAAAAGACACACACACACACCTTCATCAACTTGTTCAATAAACATTTTTAAACAACATCAATTTCATCAACGATGTCTTCAACTTTAATTAAAGAATTTAAATAACAGGTGTTTAAATTAATTTAAATGATCATGTTGATATTATGATCCAGATGACATGGTTCCATATTTTAATACCTTTTAAACAGAGATGATGGTTTTATACATAACTAAAGAAGTGGATAATTTTTTGAAGGGCATGGGTTGAATGAGCAAGTCACGATTCAATTCCCAAATGTTGCA
Organism: Rhizoglyphus robini; assembly: GCA_023373905.1. Lineage (NCBI taxonomy): Eukaryota > Metazoa > Arthropoda > Arachnida > Sarcoptiformes > Acaridae > Rhizoglyphus > Rhizoglyphus robini. The sequence goes on along the minus strand of JAKIJQ010000032.1, from coordinate 1,646,349 downwards.
AATGTATGACTATTTTTAAGAAATTAAATTTAAGTTTAAATAAAAATTTTAAAAAAATGTACCAGTTTGATTTAGCACCTACAATCAACAGAAATAGAGAAAATCTTGAATTCTTACAATTAAAAATACAATCAACAATTAAAAGTTTGACAATGATAACAATTTAGATGTCTAGTAAATGTACAAGAAAGCTAGAACATTTTTAAAAGCCGTTTTGCTGTGCATCCAAAATAGAAAATAGCAGGCGTAAAAGTAGGAGAGCAAAAGTTCGGCGAAATATAAAATAAGTTAACCTTTTCAATGTGAACACATTTTCTGTATAATATTAAGTCTACAAAAAATGGACAAAACCAAATTCAATTCTCGTATATATTTTGAAATCCATTAATGAATTTATAAATATTAAACTTATGTGGTCACCTTTTAATTATACGAACGATGCAGATATCGGAAATAAAGATAACAACATGGCAATGATTATATTTAGCAAGGCTAAAGAATAAATCAACAAATACCTTTAAACCAACTCAAATGCACAATTGTCAATGATAAGTTATGTTCATAAAAAATTTGTTCTGACAACTATGATAAATATTTTTACTCTTTTAAAATGTATAAATAAAAACCATTTATTAAGTAGGAACAGTAAATCGCACATCATTTAGAAATTTTAGATTATTACTCAAATTTATCGATAAATACTGAGGAAATACTGAGGTATACAAATTTGTTCCCTATTCAAAATGATAAACATCATAAATTATTATTGTGTGACGTACAAGGTGTATTTATTGCTTGGATAACGAAGATACAGAGGAATGTTTTAGTAAATCGTTGGGGTTGACAATAAATGACCTAGTGGAGAAATGACATGTTGACTGGAGCAGTGCGAAACCTCTACTGACGAACACTGGTCGTTTCTGTCCGTTGTATTGTGTGTGTCTGTACTGCGCATGTGTGTGATTTGAATGTGGAGGAGGGTAACGACATCTGTGGAGAACTAATGTAGTGTTTACATGGCTGTCACAATTGATAGATAATCCTGAAATTTTAATAATTCAAAAAAACATCTGTGCTTTTCGACAACAAGAAGTAAAATTTAAACACAAAATTTTGTGCGCAACGATGATTCATAAGAAACTTTGAGATCCTCGAAAAACTGCTCAACCAGTGATTCGTTATCAAAATATGTGTTTCTCCCACGATTAGAAACACGAATAGATTGCAAATTTGGAAAGACGTGCACAATTGTGGGCACTTGAGTTTGGCAAAAATTCGGAAAAAATCCATGATGATCAAAACAAAAGTCCATGTTGAATTCCAGGTCGAGTGCTTTGATGGACTTGAGCTGATGAGCTGAATTGAGATGTTCGTTTGAAGAAACAACTGCTTGAATGTCCAACAGTGCATGAACCAATTTGGTGAGTGGAGATAAGATTGTGGATAGTTTGGTTAGTGATTTGATGCTCTTTTTGAGAGTGTACGAGATTGTGGTGAGTGAGAGGAATTTGGTTACGATTCGTTTCAAATGTTGCTCATTGTCGTCGAATAGACGATTCTTGTACGGAACAAACGAATACAAATTGGAGAGCGGAAAATGGTCAAATTGGTTTCTCGTCAGACCTGTTGAATCGGGATAAGTCGAAAGGAAGAATCGATTCAGCTGATTCATTCGCCCAGCTTGTTCATATTTTCCTATCCAATCAAGCATCAGCTCATCTAAATTTTTAAAATGAAAATAAAATTCTTTGATTCTAGTCAGAAATTTTGGTTCTTCTATTTGTGGTTTGGCAAGAAGAGGGGTATTTCCATAATAGTCCGCGTGAATGGTCAGATTTTGCAGGGAGGTTAGCGAATTGAGTTGATTCATCAAATTACACATGACCTTGTTGAAAGTAGCTGGTAAATTACTTTCGATTAAACGATCCAAATCTAAATACAGTTTAAATTCGATCAGTTTTGTCGAGTAATTGATGATTAGTTGGGTAATTGATTGGATAAATGAAGATGCGATACAATCAGTGGGCACAATCAAACGGTGCAAGTTGGGAAACGTTTCGATGAGAAATTGGACTTTTGGAATCTTGTTTGGTGAAATGTTAATTTTGTGGTGATCAAGAAAGGCATCGTAGTCACTTGAATTGCCATTCTGGTCAATCATGTGAATGACGAATGGTTTGTTGTACGTAAGATAGGTGAAATCAAAGAGGGACCATCCTCCATGGACAATAACCAAAGATTTTCTTGTCCGACAGTTGAGTTGTTGGTGTTTTTGCCAGGCACGGGAAACACGGCGAACGTGGAGTAGAAGTTGATCGGTTGGGATTCGATCAAAGATTAGTTGAACACAGTCCGAGGGTAGAGTGGTGATGCGAGTACTCATCGTGATGTTGAATCAAATTGTTACCAATAAGAGAGAATATGCAAAATGCAATCGTACAGTTGGGCAAGATTCTTCAGTGCAACTATTAGTCGTATAGTGACCAAAAGTGCAATCATAACAACAACAACATTAGACAAAAGCAGCCGTAAAGTAGATGTTCATAGAAGACGTAACAGCATAATTTCAAAAATTTAAAACATTTATTCATGGGCAAATAAAAATTGTTTTTAATTAAAAAAACAAATTAATTGATACCTTTAAAATTATATTGCTTATTATTCTCGATCGAATTTTAAATAAAACAAAATTTTAAAAAAATTAACAACGAAAAACCAGAATCGCCTACTCCATCGTTACTCGAATTGACGTTTATTAATCTACTTACCTCTAAAATTTAACCTAAAAAAGTATCATATAGATTTAATCTTAGACAGTACTATCTTATTAGTTTCTCTATTTTAAAACTTACAAACTTTTATCAAAGAATATAATTTTTATTCAATACAAAAAAATATAATCACAAAATTTTTTCATGATATTAAAACAATAGAATCTGGGCACAATTTTTGCTTCACAAATGTCAGTTTATTCTTTATTTATAATAATTTTTTAATTTTCAATTGAAATTACCATTTAATTCTACTCGCCCAACTTGAATGTAACATTTAAAACTAAATAGATGCCTCATGACAAAATTGAATGTAGATTTACAAAATTCTTTTTTTGATTTCTATTTTAAATTTGATGAACAAATAACCCTGCAAATAACCTTAAGAGATATCACATAAAATCATCACAATTAATAATAATTATCGTTCTTTATATAAAGAATATATGTAAACTTTTTTTTGGTAAGCACTATTTTTGTATTGACCTGTTCTAAACTGAGTTGAGTATTCGATGTATGTATTCGCCAATGAAAAATGCAAAACATATTCCTTTGAAAAGAATAGGACGGCATGTGCCTACTGAATTCTGTACTGCCAAGGTTAGTTGCCATGGATGCATGAATATCGAAAGAAATAATTCATGTAGCAAGAAATAAATCATTTCATTGAACTAATTAACCTTTAAAAATGCGGCTGAATTTTTTGTGGCAACTCAAATGATATAAAAAATCAAATGTATCATAGAAAAGTTTTAATTTAAATAAACAATTATAAGAACAATTATAAATCTGAATCAGTTTATCTGATTGAAACATACTATGAATTGCTTTTGGACCAAAATGATATATTCGAATTAACTGAAGATATTAACAACTTTTGAACACAATAGTTGATTGTATTTTAATGCGCAAATACATAAAATATGTTTGTCAATAGAATTAAAATTGGTTTACACCTACCAATTGTGATAGTCAACAGTTAACTTAAATTCTTTAAGATGAAAAATGAAAACTATTTTTTTTATTAAATATAAATACACAATGTATTAACAATAATAAATTTGACCTGTTTCATGATTCCGCAAAGTCAAAAGATGATGAAACTTTATTACTAAACTCACTTGTCAATTTAAACTAAAAAACTCATTCAATTAGATCATTTAAATTTTTGTTTATAAACAGTGATAAAAATCAATAATAACCATTCAATTTAATCAATTAGTGAAATCATATAGGTAAACTTCATAAATTGTACGGTGCAGTCTTTATTGTTTTCAAGATTTTTAATTTACTAAAAAAAAGGTTGAAACCATTTAATTGTGAAAATACAAAATAATCTTCCTTTAATTAAACACACCAAAAGCAAACAAACAAATTTTGCATTCAATATTAGAACCCAAGTCAACAAGATTATTCAGTCCAATTTTGATAGAATCATAAACGCTTTCAGTATTTAAAATTTATATTAGAATTTAACCATTGAATGAATTGTGCATACCATTCCAAACTTATTTCATAGTAAATCAAAGAAATATCAAAAGTCAAGTGTTCTTAATTCATGTCATTGCATTATGATTGCAAAGTTTTATTAGTTTTAATACCTTTAGAAAAACACGAAACTGTAAACTTTGCTAACTTTCAATGCATTTTGACAATTTTACAAATACATTATTTTTTAACGAAATTTGAATTTACCTGTACCAATCGTCGGTTCAATAATGAGTGAATAAAAAGTATGATCTATTTAAAAAAATTAAATATGATAAAAAAATACATTGTACCAGTTTAAAAACGCTCGATTTGCTCAGCATTTGCATTCCGTTGATTGTTTATTTGTTGATTCGCATTGAATTGTTGTTGTGATTGTAAATTATTCGATGTGTAGTTCTCTGCAGCTCAGTTCTTACGTTGTTGAATGGTTGCATGATCAGTTTGGGATTCACGGTGCGCTATTCGGTTTTGGGAGAATATGTAGTGGGAAAAAATCTTTTTGTAGTTTGAAGAATGTGTTCGGTTTGCCATTAATGAAACAGTGTAGTTGCTCTGGCTGTTGATTGATAGTAGAGTGGGAACTAGATTCGAGCAGTTGAGAAGTACTGGGTTGAGTAATGTTTGCATTAAGAATATTCATTTTGGCGATTGATTGAATTGGTTGAACAGGGATTTGGGGCATTGGATTGTGAGATTGAGGTTGATATGATGCACAGATTGAGCAACGATCATGAGAACAATCGAACCAGTGGTTGATTAGCCCCATTAGCATTGTACAGTTCGGTGTGGTGCATTGGTTGCCTATTGGACAGATGCAAACAATGATAACATGTCAATGCTTTATCATACAACAATCATAACATACCCAAAGTGCACTTGGCCATGTGAGCCAGTAAGACTTGTTTCGTTGGTATGACTGGTTCATCAGTTTCTTCTCGTTTCATTTGAATATTCTCTTGTTTTACTGGTTGGCAAAGATAAGAAGTCGTGTCTGGTTGGAGAATTGGTTTACTTTCAGATTCGACAAAATGTTCCTGTTTTACTGGTTGAATATGAGAAGAAGAAGAAGCAGTGCCTGCAGCAAACTGGACAGTTGGTTTACTTTCATCATGAAATTCTCTTTTGCTTCTCTTTTGATCGTTTGAGGATGACATTGTTGGATTTGATTGTACTATTCAAACAATCACGGGACAAGAGTTGCGTGAATAGCAAGACAAAGTCATAGAAAGAGTGGAATGGACACTGTTCACTGTTCGGTTATGATTGCTCAGGAAGAACGTGTTTATGTGTGCGTGTCTGTGTGCAGGGTTTGCAGCCACTACCGTGCTATCCAATTACATTTGCATATTTCGAATCGAAGTGAGATAAACAAAGCGTGAAATCTGGCATGAAATCTTTTTGCCACATTTGGGGGGAGATGGTTATCGTGTGTGTCAGTTTGTGTGCAAATACTGTAATATGATACTTTGGCTGTGTGGCCAGATCTAACGCCATTTGCAAATCTCAACATTTTGCCAATTAAGAGGTTCTGTCATACAGACACCAACTCAATCCTTCACTAACCAATTTTGCTGACACAAGCAAAACTGTTGCACACTGATTTTAGTATCTGATTTTTTGTAATTCAATATCACCAAACATGAGACAAAGTGTGCCATTCGGTTTGCTATCTACGTGACTATTAACTGTCAAGGACTTGATGCTTTGAATGTTGAGAACCTATCACCATCACTTGCATATCCAACTTATGAAAAGCCAATTAATTTTGAAGAATTTAAATGTCCCAGTGCTGAGATGCTAAAGTATTAAGCTATTGGACCATTTTATACTTGAAATCCCTCTTTGGCAATGTCCAACTTATGAAGAGTCAATTGATTTAGAACATTTTGAATGTCCCAGTGCTATGATGCTAAAATATTTAGTTACTTGAATTGCCATTCTGGTCAATCATGTGCATGACGAATGATTTGTTGTAGATTCGAAAGGATTTGAAACCCCAATTAAATGTTTACTTTCTTCAACTAAACCAAAAATACTATACTTATTGTATTTCACAATCAAAATGTGGAAGAGGGAAAATGTTTGGATAAGTAATATGACTTTTGGATTTGTGAAGTTTGAATTAAAGTATTGAATGTTGAATTAAGGAAAAATTTAAACTAGCACCTTTAAAATTGTCTAACTGGTTCATTTACAAATTTGAATTTTGAAACAAACATTTAAAGAAAACAAAATATTTAAAATAAGCAAGAATGAACCAAAATATTCTACTCGAAACAAAGTTTGATGTTTATTAATTTAATGTGAAAATAATCACATAGTTTTATTTTAGACAGCATTACAATCACTTTTGAATTATAGTTTTAATTTATTTTTAAAATTGAAACCTTTTATTATCTTGAGTATTGAGTTTTACAACAATAAAAATTAAATAGCAATCAACTAACTTTTCATATCAAAACGACAGAGCAGGGCGCAATTAAGCCTCCAAAAGTCAAGGTGCGATTCATTTTCACTTCACAAATAACTGCTTTTAACTCAAGTTAAGATACGGGTTGTTGTTGATTCTTTAAAAATGAATTTATATTAAAAATTTAAAAAACTATATTTTATTTTATCATTTAATTCTTGTCACACGATTCAGAAATAACATCAAAAACTTCAACTAAAAAACTAGAAACAAAATTAGATGTCAAAACTGTAAAATTTGCAATTGTATTCATTATGTAAACTCATAGTAATCAATTCTGAGTAGTTAAAGAGTGTAAGCTACTTTTGGATTAAATTAAATACATTAAAAATAAACATTACCTGTTTGAATCTTGTTTGCATTGTACGCAGATTTAAACTCGTATTGATACAAACGTATACGAACTTGAATCTCATCAAAACTCAGCTTTTGAATGATGCAAGAGAATAAACAGATTTTATACAAATATAAATAAATCAAACAAATAAATTATACCAGTTTTAAAATGGAAACTCGTGATGCAAAAGCAATAAATATCAACTTTTGCCAAGACATTGTCTACTGATTATTTCCGGTTCCGATTTGGTTTTCTCGTATCAGTTAAACATTCTTGTCTTTGTCGTATCTAGTCCAATGGTAAAGGATACGTTAAAGCATGAATTTTACATGAACACCTTTTGAATGCATTTATTTTTCACGTAAGAAAGTCAAAACATTAATAGCACATGCAATGAATGATTTTTTATAATACACATAATCTACATAATATATTTTCTTGAGATTGAATTGACTTAAATTGAATTTACCAGTTCCAAATTGTTACTCAAGTTATTCAACCTCATTTAATGATCCACCACATTAAGATTTTATAAGTTTATGAGTTTATTCAATAAAAATACAATAAATAAAAAGTTACCTTTAATCTTGATTGTGTAAGAAGAAGTGTTGTTGTAGCTTGATACGAGACGCAACATAGCTCGGTCGGATACGAAACCAGACATAACATCCGAAGACATTGCTTTCAAGGTCGCATCGTTCGCGCGTGAGAATCGCGCTTGTTGATACATACGCCATAGGCGTAGCCTCATACAGACACATCACATACTGAACTGCACTTCCTTCATCCTCAGAGAGAATCCAACTACCGATCACGTTCTCTCTCCGATGTAACTCACTCTCATTGCCAATAATGTCAATTGCCAATATAGTCAAGTGTTTCGTTTTCATGTTGAAACTATGTGATGGAGATCGATTCAATTGATACTGACTGTGATTCGATGTGTTAGCTGCTGCTACCAATGGACTAGATACGTTGCTGTTTGCCAATGATTTGGTAGTTTTACGATTTAATTGTGGATGTTGATAGTTGGTGCTGGGTGAGCCATTTGTCTGGCTGAACATCGATGATTTGACGCTGAATGTTGGATGTTGTCAAGTTGTTGTTCATGTACGTTCATATGAGATTTGTACCATTTGAGAATTTTGTTTTTTTTCGAATGCCGAATTTGTTTCATACACTTTGCTATCCATTTGTCGTTGTCGTTCCAATAACCAATGTGTGAATTATCCATCTCACCATCAACATTGGTGAATCATCATTCATCGACGACATTCATTGGCGACATCTTTTATTCATCTTTAACGCAGGTGACTTCAACAATCAAACGCGCAAATTCTAGAATGCATCATCGGATCCGACATCATCTACCCCATGACCATAGCAACAAACACTATTCCATGTGTCCAACACACATCTAAATTATCATCAATTTCAATTTCAATAATGAATCGCTGTCGAAAACAACAAGTTAGAAATTGAAATCATTAGCCAGAAAAACATATTTCGGTCTCGAACCAACAATTTACAAGCCAAAATATCCCGAGGAATGATCGCATTCCAACAATTCTCAACATGAATTGGCAACTTATGCCTCGAGAATGAATCCGCAAGCATTCTGCACATCTCGAGAATCGATCAAAAATCTCCAAACACAGCAAAATTAGTGATTTTAAACAGTAAACTCATCTAAAAATGACTTTCACGCATTCAACTCAACTGCTCTCATACCAAACATCAGTCCAACACAAGCAATAACACATACAAAGCGAATTAGAGCAAATATTCATGCTCAAATCACAATTCGACTTTCCCAATGTTCTGATCAATGATTATAACTAAAAAACAATAAAATAGGATAAACAATTATACATTTTAAAAAAATTAAAAAAATCAATGTAATAGATAGGCTACCTTTCATTCAACCAATGCAACAAATGCAACTTAAAAACGCAATTCTAACATTTAATTTAAAAGTTAGATGCTCGTATCATGAAATTAGTTAATTTTATCAAATTAATTTTTGAATCGATGTTATGAAAATTTCGAAAACAACCTTTTTCATTAACCTTATTTGAAACACAAATAAATTTTTAAAACACAGAAAATATATTACCGTAAAATTGATATTGGATTGCAAACGTTAATCTGGAAGATGATTTGATATAAATAATGTTGACTATATAAAAGGTACTGGCTAGATGGAATATTCAAACGAGCTTGAATGAATTGAATATGACCAAAATTGAGCGAAACTTTAATAAAACTTTGTTAAAATTAAAAAATAAATTCAAATTATTGGCCTAAAAATTATTTATTCAAATTTACACAATGTGTTTTCTGTGCTATTGACACAGATTGGAAGTTGATGACCAACCGAGTTAAAAACCCATTTGTCCAACGAAAAATGAGAATCATCTGTAAAAGTGAGGTAGAGATACTTCAGGGTAGCACTAAGGAATATTGATGGTTGATAATCGTTGTGTCTAGATGGTAGCTCGTTCACATCTTCAATGCCCGCATACCCACCACCATCAATCTTACAATGTTGGTGAATTGCCTGTACCATTTTCCATGCATTGTCTCTGTACTTCTCGTTATGCGTCAATCGCCACAAAATGAAATTACTCTCGGCCAATTCAGGACTATGAAATCAAATTTTGTTAGAACTATTAGTGGGGAAATGAAATAAGATGAATATACCTTAAATGATAATAACCGAAAAGATCAACATCACGAGTGTCATTAAAATACGATCGATTTGAACCCAATCCAGTTTTGGTCCTATCCGAAGCCTGTTGACAGGTTCGAGTGATTTGTTCCGCTAACTCCCAGTGACGATTGATTCGATTTTGTTCTGTCTGTTTTCGACAAACATCCAACGAACTGTTCAACGCCAAAGCCCGTTGCATCGCATTTGCTCCCATCGACAACATTGAACCGAGATAACAATCAGAGTAGTGCATTGTTTCTTTATCTTTGTTCATGTTGTAATTAATATCATGAAAGTTTCGAGCATAGTGAAGTCCACCAGAAGATACACCAAACATCTTGACCGCCTCCAGAGCGTCAAACGCTTTTTTATAAATTTCAATTGATCCTACATCGGACAAGTTTGACTGAATAAAAGATTTCACCAGAGAAGTGTACAGCTCGCGAGTCAAACCTTCTCTTGACCCAGAACGGAATGGCCATTTTCCATTCACATCAACAAGCATCGTGAATAAATTTTCTGGGTTTTCAGTTTCTTTGAAAATGTTTCGAATTTTCCGAATTTGTTTTCGCAATTTCGTTTCTCCCGACTCGTAGCTTAAATAGCTAAAGTCAATGTCAAATTCACATACTTGAGATAGAGATGAAGTTTCGAAAGTTACTTTCGATGTTTTAAGATTAATTTGTTGATAAGGCGTTCCTTTGTAAAAACATGTTAATCAAGAAACGCAAAAAAAACATTATTTTACCTGTCTGTGTATTGAATGCGGGTTCAACGAGTTGTACAATTTCCTTTGTTTTATTCAAAAATAAATCATCTTTCGTTAGTGCGTAGCAGGACATCAAACCTCCAACGTAATTCACCAGTAAATCAGACACGCGAACACTTTTATCAATTTTTCTCAAATCCAATTTCTCCTCAATCCACTTCTTTCCCTTCGCGAACTCTTCCTTCAGTCCCATTGTCCATAGAGTGCTCATCGAGGCGACTATGCCCAGGCCTGAATTGTTACCAATATTCAAAGAATATTCATCAGAACCATCTTCATAAACTGCCTTTGAAATAGGTCTCAGTGCTTCATGTCCCCAAGCATATTTCACGTACGAATTCCACGAGTTGTTCATCATTCTTTTCACAAATTGTCGTCTGTTTTCATTCAATTCAAATGTTTTGTTCAAACTTTCATTTGAAACAATGGTAAAATTTTGAATTACATTCGGAATTTTGCAGTGAGAATCGTTTGTGCTTGGATCCATCAGTTTCAATCCAAACAAAATTATCACACAAAACACAACAAGAAACACTACAAACAAAACTAGAAAAATATTTTTCCAGAATTTACTTGTGTTTTCACCATTGTAAATTTCATTGTCAATTTGTTGCTCATAGTTATTTTCACATTCACTGGCAATTTCAAAATCATGAATGATTGAATTTTCATTTGAAATTTGTAAATCATCTCTGTTTTCAATTTTATTGTCAGATTGTTGTTCATTTTCATTCTCAGATTGTAGTTCATTTTCATTCTCAGATTGTAGTTCATTTGCATTTTCAGATTGCAGTTCATTTTCATTCTCAGATTGTTCAATTTCAAGAAAATCTGTTGATTCTGTATACGATTCATATGCCGAATAATCCACCCATACAAAAGGTCCATTAATTTCTAATCGCAAATCTTGTTTTTTGCAAAAACATCTAGCTATAATTTGGGTAATTTTTTTAAAATCTTTCTAAGATATTGAATTGAAATGAACAAAATGAATTGAATAAATAATCCTAAAACGAGTGACACATACCCGAAAAGCCACACTCATGAATGAGTACACAATTGGATTGACGAAGCCATTTGCCATCGAAAGCCAGTGAGATACAAACCAAATTCGAAGTATTACCACATTTAATGTTTCACGATTGAAATGACGCAACAAAAAATTGAACAAACTAGAGAAGAGCAAATTGAACGACTTAATTGGCAGCCAACAGATGCCATACAACAGAATGATCACAAATAGCATTTTGATTATCTTTGAATATTGATAGTGGGCCTTTGACAAAATTGGATCTTTTTGGTTGTGTTTTAGGTATCGAATTATTGCAGAATATGCACAAATAAGCACCACAAATGGCAGTACAAATGTGAGGACAAATTGAAAAGTTACTAGTAAATAAGATTCGTTTGTGGCACAGACACTTGTGGTGTAGATTTTGTGTGTAAACGTAAAGATGTGCGTCTTTGTTGATATGATTGCAGAATACGTGCCACTAAGAATCCAAATTAGAGATAGCAGAATGTTGGTGTGAGACTTGAACCAATCGAACAGGTCTGAATGTGGATGCACTGTTGCCATGTATCTTTCAAGTCCAATCAAAGTCAAAGTTAGTGAAGTGACAGAAGCGCTTAGTAGTGTTGAAAATTGAGACGCAGGACAAAGCCATTTAGGAAAGGTCCAGTTTGCCTGCATTATTTGGATGTAGGTGAAGGGAGTGCACAGCACTCCACTGATAATGTCAGACACAGCTAGGCTGATCAGATGACGTCGAATGTTCTGGGCTGATTCTGTGCCATTCACCTCCACAACTATCACAATCAGATTGCTCACCAATATCACGAGCGAGGTCAACAGATAAAGAATATTCAATGCCAACTGACCATGAGTTGATGTAATTGTTGGAAGAGGAGGAATGAACGTATCACTTTGGGAAATGTTATAAAGCACCATTTTTAAACACCAAAATAAATCATTATTTTTTAAAGAAAACTGTGTTCAAATTACCCCGTCAGTACGTATGATGACGTGTAAAAATGTGCATAATTGTAGGACAAGGACACACTGAACTAATAATGAAATTCACTACCGAATCAGAATATGCTTCCACACGTGACAGGACATCCGCAATCAAACAGGACTTCCACAATAGGCAAAAAAGTATAAAGATGTATCCTTTCAAAAGTTCAGTTTCATTATAATAAAATAATTCGATAATTTAACTTATTCGGTCTAAAAGCCCAATATCCATAAAGATTTGTTAAATTAACCTACCATCGTGTACTGTCATTTTACTGTCTTTGACGAATCATTCAAATAAAATGTTTTAATTTATCTGTTTGACTTTTGACATTGCTTTGTTGATTGACTCCAAAAGTACTCAGTAATACTCATTGTACACCAGCATTGGCACAAACTAAAACAAAATTAAACTCTACTTGCATAAATTTTTATTTTATTTTGAAATTCTACTAAAATTTATTTATTTAAGCAAAAAAATATAAACAGTTGCCTCTATTTAATTATCTCATAAATTAATCGATTTAAAACAATTCAATAAATTACAGTAATATTCAAAAAATAGAATATTACATTATTGCAATCGCGAGTTCAGTTCGGTGTCTGTGAGTCACAATCAACATACATTGAATGAATACAATGTTTTACAGGATGTTTGTGTTGTCGATCAATTGAGACTGTATTCATTGAATATAGCAATGTACACGATCTCACCCAGTTCGATGCAGACACAGAAGTTGCAATTGCAAACGAGAGTGTAATCGAGTGTATGAAAAGCAGAGCTCTATCGTAACATACACATCAATGGTGAGTGATGCAATGTAGAGGCAATATTCTTCCTATTAAACATTGTTGAACATCTACTTGTCTGTAGAAAGATGCTCACCCAAAATAGCGACTCTCAAGTTATTTCTTTTGTACACGTGTACTTGACTGTTTGGGCTAAGAAGCAAGTGAGTTTAAAGTTGGAATCGAGGAATTTACTTGTTTTGTGCATTATTAAACTCACAATACTTGTGTCAATCGTTTATTTCAATACGACATATGTGAAAGTTTCACTGAAAAGAAGATTTACTTTTAAATTATAAAATGAACACAAGATATTTTCTACAACTTGTTGCAACAATTTATTGCTTTTACTTGTTGCAATATGTTGAAAATGTGTTCTCGCATAAAGGTGACAAAGTTCCCAAAGTAAAAGAATCGTCAAATCATCAAAATTTCACATTGGATTGCTTTAATGGAGAAACTCCCACCGCGCCTGATCAATATGTTAATCGAAAAATATCCCAATTTGAGCCGCCAAGTCAAGTTGGTGGAACTTGTTATGCCAATGCAGCCGCAGCTGCTCTCTATTTTGCCATGAATAGAATTTTCTGTCGTCAAGATGGGGTGCCTGACTTTGATTTGTTGCGACAAGAAATAATCGAAGTGTATGGTGATGCTGGAGCTCACAGTGGAAGTGTTCTCACTGCATGGACACCAAAATATCGTTTACATTTCAAGGTGGTTGATGAGCTTGGGGCAAAACAGGCGATTAATGCTGGACGTCAAGTGGTTGCTTCATTTTGGTTATCCCGTAAACATTGGTGTGCTTTCGGTAATTTCTACAATAGACAACCAAAAGGAATTCTCAAGAAAAAACATTTACTAACCGACGATCAGTGCGATGAAGTTAGAACACCACAAGGAATTTTGGAGAAATTCAAAATAAACTTGTGGAATTATGTCGATTCGATTCGTGTCACTGGCCATTCAGTTGTACTGATGAAGTATGACTCACACTCAATGACTTTCATGAACTCTTGGGGTAAAACGTGGGCAGACAATGGTTTCTTTAAAGTGCACGATCCTTCGGTGCTCAATTTTAAATTCTACGATATCTACTGGACATTGGACGATTTGTATCAAAGTGAAAAGGAAGCTTACGAACAACACAAATTGAAATATGGATAAGTTTTTGCAACAGATTTGTAACTTATTAAAATGTCTTTTTACCCACGTTAATGGGCACAAAAATGAACTTAAATTCAATTATTTAAATATCTAAATATTTAAAATGGAGCAAAAAACTTCTAGGAATCAAATCATAAAGGCAATCATAAATTCAATTAAATAAAAAAATGACCAAACTTAAAAATAAAAAATAAAAAAATACTTTTAGTAATTTTCCCCTAAATATATACCATGCAGAAAATTCAATAAAGCAATTGAACCAAATTGAAGCAATCAAATAAATAAAATAGTTAACCTTCCGATGCCCGCGTGGGGTCAAATTGACCCCAAAGGCCACATTAAGCTCGTTTTCTCAAAAAACTACTCAACCAAAAATTTTTGGATTTTTTTCTAGCTGACTTTTAGAATGTTTACTTTAATCTGAACCCAACTTGTTTTTTACGTTTTTCGGAAAATTCTAAGTCCGCCCATAGAGAATGCATTGTGGGGTCACTTTGACCCCCACATGGGCATCTATGTAATTTTTTTCACGTGGGCATCGGAAGGTTAAATATTTTTTATCATAGAAAATGTATTTGTTAAGAAACAAAACTAAGATTACCGTTGGTAAAACCAAAGCACAATTTTGCGAGCAGATAAATGTCTTCAGAATGATCTATATTCAGCAAGGCTAATTAATTAAACTAAAAATACCTTTAAATAAACTGTCTCAAAAACTGGCTAATTATACTGGATTATACTCGAATAAATTTAAAGAAAACAAAATATTTAAACGTTTAATGTAAAAGGAATCACATACATGTACTTTTTATCTTAAACAGTACTATCCCATTTGATGTTAGTATTTATAATTCAATTTTTAAAAATTCGAAACCTTTTATTACATTCAATACTTAAATACAATTTTTTAAAACAATTTTACAATATCCGAAAAATAGAACATGGGGCACAAAGTATAGGCGCCATTCTTTTCTGTACTGAACATTCTAACATGTGTTTTAGGTGGCTTTCAAAGATTGTGAGTTACTTGACTGTTGAAAATTGAAAATGCTTAAGTGTGCAATGAAATAATATACACATTTAATTTAATTCTTTAATGTTGTAGAATGATATATAAATTGAACATTAAGAAATGTGTTTTTTCGAAATTACCTTTGATAATTGGTTCGGCTACGATAGGAACATTAAGCTAATAAAATTTCATATTATGGGTGCCTTAAGGGACTGATTTAACTGTAACAATTATGATTTTCAACGGTTCTATTCTCAGTGATGAAAGAGAATGATATATTTTGTAAATTAAATATGATAAAATTAACAATAATACATTAAACCAGTTTTAAAAAAATGAACAATTTTCGTAACAATTTGACCAAAAACTCCAATCAAAAATAAAACTATTATCTGAATTTATACAATAAAATTACATGAATGAAACGTTACATTGAATCTTGAATCGCTTTGTTTCGTTTGCTAGCTTTGCTTGAATTAAATATTTTTAAATATACTAAAACTGAATTTTAGTATTAATATTTGAAATACTGCTAAACAGAAGTTGTACCAGTGAAATATGGATAAAACTTTGCATTACATTTGGCAACTAATATGTAGGTGATGTTTTTAAGATGATTAAATAACAAAATCAACAATTTTTAAGCGCAAACGTTGGATGATTTACAAAATGTACAAATACACATTCAAAAACATATTTGTTCGTAAAAATGAATTAAATTTGTTTTACCTGTATAAATATGCAAAAGTGGATTGAATTAATGCAGTGATTTTTTAAAAATATATCCACACACTTTTGTTGTAGTAATAGACTTCGTCTTAAGGTATTAACTTTAATTAAAAATAGGAAATTTGATTCAAACTTGACAAATTTGTAAGGTTTATACAAAGAAAGCAAATAGGACTAAGAAGTCAAATTACGCATGCGTGGACTAAATCTAGCTACAATCCACAAAGATAAGGCAAATTAAGATTGATAAATTTCAGGTAATAAGTTTCTAGGTAAGTTAAGTTCTCATAAGATTTAATAAGTTTAATCTTTTTAAAATTGGCGCTTTAAAGTTTAAAGTTTGCGCATGCGTTGTAGATAATTGAGTATGATTTGATCTAAGCATGCGCACAAGAATGTTGATTGTTTTTTAATGTGTTGTTGTTGTACTGATAGTGTACTACTGCTCACTGGCTCTGTGTTTTAGTTAAGAATGGCTTCCACTTTGGCTTCTTCAACCAATCACCCAACTATGTCCTCGATCCAGAATCCTAGCCCGAACCAGAATCCTGACTCAACAATTTCGACCACTGACCCTTCATGGATAGCCAACGCAAAAGGCCTCATCTACCAGGATGATCACGATGGTTTTCTTGATCCGTCCTCAACCTCAATCCCACCACCCGATTGTGGAGCTCAAGATGGAATCGGCATTGGCAACGGCCATCTCCACTACCAGTGCGCCCTCTGTGGAAAATCAGTGATGCTCAAAGCTGGGACAGCCGGTACCAAAAGCCAACCAGATGTACGCAATCTCAAGTGTGAACGCTGTGGTGGAGGGACTTTCAACAAAATACGACCAGACAAGTGGGTTCGATTCGTGGCTAAATGACTTTCCCGGAAACTTTAATATTTACTTTTATCTAAACTTTCTTATCTACACTTTCTGTAAACTTTCCGAAATTCTACGATTTTATGTAAAATTTAAATAAACAAACTATTTTATCTCTTATTTTGTTATTATTATTGTGTGCAGAATTTCATTCGGAATAATACTTAATTCTAATGTGTACAAGATTTGATCCGATTCTTATCAAAAAAAGGTCCACTATGTACAGTACAGGAATCTTATCAATAAAGTGGACTGTTTCGTATCTATTCTTGTTATTCGTGTCAATACGATCGCGGAGAATTAAAAGTTAATTAACATAAATAGATTGTACCAGTTTTGATGCATCAGCCGTTTACGTCATGTACTTTACAGATATCAATTGACAAGAGAATAGCATTTTCTAATCACATGTAATATATTCTAATTTAAAAAAAACATTTGAAAACCAATTATATCATTGCATTTGTCAATAAATTTAATCCTCATCCAAAGATGCTTAACAAGGACAATGTTTGTTCAAAATGTTATTTGTTTTTCAAATTGGTTTACTTTTGTCATCAGTATCATCAGGAAAATCTATCTAAAATAAAAATTTTAATTACCATTTACAGAACTCACCAAAATGAAATTAAACTATTTTTAAATTAAATCACAATCTAAAAGAATAGTTAGTTTTAAAATATTTGCAAACAACTTCATTATTTCATTCAATCTAAAGTAGTAATTTCAAATCATACTGTTTCAAAGTTTAATCTTTTCTCTAATTTCTCTAATAACCACAATCAAATTCCACCCAAACCAAAACACTCGTCACTCACTGCACTTAATAAGATTTAAAGGCAAATTCTAATACAATAAAAGAATACCATTTATTTATTCACAGACGCACAGAATGCAAGATTTATCATTACTTGAGCTATCAAATTTTTATAATAAAATTTATCAGAACAATCGAAAATTATTTTAAAAATTCAATTAAAAGTAAATTTACTATTTATTAATAAACACAGTAATCATCAATACAAAATTGTTATAAATCCAAAAAGCAAATTAAAGTAAAATCAATGCAAAAATGTTAATTCAAACTTGAAAGGTGGTCAAACACTAATTGATTTTCTGTTAACAACGTTAGAACGTTCTGACACATGTAATTAATGATTTTGGAGTTTTAGACCGATTAAAATTTTGGCATTTAAAAATAGTTCTGTTAAGATTAACGATTGTTATGATAATAAGAAGATAAGAAGTACAGCGTAGTAATGTGCTATCACAAAAAGACAGATAGGAAGTGACCTTTTGGCTTAGCAATGTACATTTTCCGAAATATTTTGCTTCTATATTGAATCAAGATTCCGGAATTCAAATTGGATATTTTGTGTTAAAAATTATTGAAAGTCATTGATTCAGTGCTTATCAATTCAAACAACAAATTATTAGATTTATAAAATACTTTTTAACCTTTAAAGAAGAGCTTACAGTGATCAAAATACAATTCATTACAATTCCGAACATTCAACATATTACGACAATTCACCGAAATATCAAAGGACAGTTGTCTGAGACATTAGTTTTTTACAATTATGGTGATTAAAATTCTAATGCTAAAATTAATTTGAATACTTTCATATTATTCTTAAACCTTTTTTACAACTACCTGAATATGCTAGAAACTGTTTTAGCGCATGTGTTAGAGATTTTAAAATGTACAAATGCAGAATCTGTATCCAGAAATTCAATTTAAATTTATTTACCTGTTTCAATAATCCACTCAAAAATATACTTCCGAATGATGTGAAAATTATTTTTATAAACAAATTAATGAAATCAACATAATTTATTGTAGATTTTGCTTCATATACAGAAGAATAGGAACATTAATAGGAACTTTAATTTCAAATTAAACTTGAATATCAAATGCAACATTATTGTTAATCAAAAAGAAAATTATAAAGTACAATTGAAATTAAGGCAAATAATATGCCAAACAGGAATTGACCATTCAAAAAGAATATTCTGTTAGATCGTGTTTCTGGGTCAACATAATATCGAGCAGAGTTTCGACTTGCAGTTCTTTGCTCAACATTGGGATTCTGTTGAATTTCTGGATTCGTATTGATTTGTTGTTGTGATTCAATGATTCGTTGTGCATTTCTTTGCAGCTCAGCATTGATTCGCTCAGCATTTCTCAATTGTGCAGCGATTCGTTCGGTATTGGCTCGTTCAGCGTTGATGCGTTCTTCATTGATTCGTTGTGCATTCTGTAGTTCGGTATTGAGTCGTTCAGAATTTTTCAGTTTAACGTTTATGCGTTCGGCGTTCAATCGTTCTGCATTGATTCGTTCCGTGTTGATCCTCTCGGCGTCTCTTATTTGTGCATTCATTCTATCTTGATTGATGCGTTCGGCATTGCGCAGAAGTGTATTCATTCGTTCGGAGTTTACTCTTTCTGCATTTAGTTTGTTTGAACGGGCGATTCTTTCGGAATTTTCTCGTTCTTGATTGAGGCGTTCTTGATTTAGGCGTTCGTGATTTAGTCGTTCTTGATTTAGACGTTCTTGATTTAGTCGTTCTCGATTGAGGCGTTCTTGGTTGAGGCGTTCTTGATTGATTCTTTCTCGATTAATCTGTTCCGCATTACTATCTTCAGCATTATTCATTTCAAAATCATCTTCCTCTTCATGTTTTGGTTCAACCAACCCATCATGACTCTTCAAGTAACGAATCAATTCGATCGAATCATTCCCAAATTGCCTTTCCCTATAAACCAACTCCAAATGTGTCCAAACATTACTTCCTTCTTTTTGAACAACAAAATCAACAAACGATTTCAGCGAATTCATAGGATTCTGGTTTTGTTCAAACACGACAGTGTCTTTGTATGTTTCGAATAGATTGTAGATTTCGTAGAGTATCTCGTCTAAATGCACTGGAACCATGGATTCTTTATTGAAGAACAACATAACTTCGAGTAGAAGATTGTTGATTTGTTTGATATTTTCTGAAACTGATAAATCTTCAAGATTCTCGACATGAATTTTAGCATAATCATTCAACAGTTGGAGCAGTGCAAGCAAAATCAAGTTGGGATCAAACGAAACCCGTGAAAACGGATTCAACAGCTCACAAAGCTGCTTGTGCATTTGTTGACAGTCCTGTCTCGAGTACAGCAGAAAAGAATCGACCAAATCAACAAAACATTTCGAGGAAATGTCCACACCAAACAGCTTTTGAATACTCGCGATTTGTTTCATTAGTTTACCAAGTTGACTCGTGAACGAGTTCACTTGATTTTGATTTAAATTGTTTTGAGTGGTCAAATTGATGTGACGAAACTGGACAGCACAACCAGTGACCAGTTGATCGAGTTCACTCGAGCTGATGTTCACAATTTTACGTTTTGATAATGCAGATGAGATTCTCTTCTCACAAATGTCATTCACTTTGTCTAGGGCTTTGATTCGGTTGTTCAGTGATTCATTCGATTTGTTTAGGGTGCCAATGCAAACATTCAATTCGGGAGGTGATATTGACATGAAGGAACTTGAATTCTGTAGATTGGGATTATGATGATGATTAGTTTAAGTAAAAATTAATTGATTAGTAAAAAATATAAAGTATTTTAACCGTTTAAAATCTCAAACCATTGCACAACACAGCTCTTACCGGAGTGTTTGCAGAAAAAATCATTGGTGCTGATCCCATAACCACATTTGAGTCTAGAATTAAATTGAATTGACAAATAAATCATAAATCAATAAATAAATCAATGCTTACTATGACAAATGAAACTGTTGGTTGCATTCAAATTACTCAAATTGACAACTGATCTCTTAGGAGACTTGTCTCGGTAAAAGTTATTCATTTTAAGTTGATGATTTTGTTGTTATTTTTGTTGGGATTCAACAAATAAAACGAGAAGATCTTAAAAAAATACAATAAAAAAAATGAGCACAATCATTCAACAGGACACTAACAACTACTACTAAAGTAAAAGCAAACAGCAGCTGCACTTGAGTTTGAGTATCTTATCATGTGCATCGATGATTGCACTGCAACAGTTAGCTACACTGTAGCTGCAATTGCCATAACAACAACAACAATAATCCAACCTACTCTCATAGGTTGGAGCAGCAGCACTAAAATGTGTCCTTCACAGAGGACATTACTGTGCACACACTGCAGGTAAGCTCAAAAGTTTCTCAATTTGAGTTGCAATTCGAATTCCATTCGTGACCATGTTCAAATTGTAGTCCAAATAATATATTGAAATTTTTTTATTTGCTTTGTATTGCTCTAAATAGGCCAAAACTGATCCGTGATAGTGGTTTCCTTCCTGTCATAATTATGCCAATTTAATCTTATCTTAAGGCTCTTAAGACCTTCCGCGGCAATATAAAATATTTGTACAATGATACACTATTTGCATTTGTCCGTTTTTTTTCCTTAAAATTTGATAGACTTATGACTCATGAGTCATGAGTCAGAGTTGACTTGTCTCGTTATTTGTCTAAATTACAAAGTCCAAAATAATATACATTCTTATGGAAATATTTGAATAAAGAAACGAGAATACTCGAAATTCTGAGATAGAGAATTAGATAATCTAGTTTTGAATTGAGAATTTTACCTTTTGATTTTCGGGATTTGTATCGATTTATTAACGTAAATTTATTGAGTAAAATATAACATGAGTTGATATTCTCAAAAACAAACAAGTTGTATAAGTCCAAAACTATGTATTATCATGCTTAAGTTTCCAATAATAAAGAAATTGAAATATTTGATTTTTGATTTGTTTTTTTTTTTGAAAATGTAAAAAAATTGTTAAATAATGTGACCTTTTTAAAAAGTAATTTTAATTCACTTCATATAAACTTGTTCAACAAGCAATTTTCAGCAACATCAACAACGATGTTATCATCTCAAATCACAAGTGTAAAAAACGTGTAAGAATTAAAATAAATAAATTTTACCTGTTTTTTCCTACTCACTGAAATACTCTCGAGATTTTTCGAGTAATATCAATAAAAATAAAAATAAAATCTGGATTAAAAGAACAATTTATCTTAAGCTGCCTTGAATTTTAATTGAATTTACCATTAATTATTTTATCTTAATGAAATCTTGAACAGTAAACACTTCAAAGTGTCACTCAAATAATAAATAGAAATATTTAAAAAATTGTAAGCTTTGTATTGCTCCAGATGGGTCAAATTTATCTTCGATATTTGCATCCGTACTGTGGCGCCTAAATTATCTCAAATAACAACGTAATTTTATCTCAAGGATCTTGTTAAGAATTTTAATGCCTTCCGTGGCAATCAAATATTTGCACAATGACACACTATTTGTATTTCCCAGTTTGACGCACAGTTTATTTGTTTGTTCCTTGTTTAAATAACAAAGTCCAAGTTTTAGTCTCTAAACCATGAAACAAACAAAACGAGCATAAATCGAAATCATTTGGCACAAGTAAAATATTTAGAAAGATTTGTTAAAGTTAATTTCTTTAATTAAAAAATAAGAAATATATAAAGTTTAATAATAAACATAATTTGAAAATTTTTAAAAATAGTCACCTAAAATTATGCATAATATAAATTTATAAATATAAATCTTCGTTTTTAAGAAACTAAACATTCAGAATTGGAATTGCTTTTCTTAGTAACAAAGCGTTTGCTTTGAAAGTTACTTTCATAATACTGAGAATTGTCAATATCGTTCAAAGATGAAAAATCGTTCTGTTCAACATGAATTCGTTCGGCATTCATTTGTTGGTTTACGTTGTTTATATTTGGTTTAGCAGCATTTTCATCTATTCCTTCATGCGTTTTGAAATATCGAATCAACGGAATCATTTCACGGTTTCTGAATCGAGTTTCTCGATTGACCAACTCCAAGTGATTCCAAATGTTGTTTCCCTCTTTTTGTAGAATGAAATCAAGAAATGCTTTCAGCGAATCCATAGGTTTCTGATTTTGTTCAAACACGACAGTGTCTTTGTATGTTTCGAATAGATTGTACATTTCGTAGAGAATCTCGTCTAAATGAGATGGAAGCATGGATTCTTTGTTGAAGAAAAACATAACTTCGAGTAGAAGATTGTTGATTTGTTGAATGTTGGCTTGGACTGACTCTTCCTCAAAACTTTCCACATGAATTTTAGCATAATCATTCAACAGTTGGAGCAGTGCAAGCAAAATCAAGTTAGGATCAAACGAAACCCGTGAAAACGGATTCAACAGCTCACAAAGCTGCTTGTGCATTTGTTGACAGTCCTGTCTCGAGTACAGCAGAAAAGAATCGACCAAATCAACAAAACATTTCGAGGAAATGTCAACACCAAACAGCTTTTGAATACTCGCGATTTGTTTCATTAATTTACCGAGTTGACTGGTGAACGAGTTGATTTGATTCTGATTTAAATCAGTTTGAGTGTTCACGTTAATGTAACGCAACTGGACAGCACAACCAGTGACCAGTTGATTCAACTGAGTCGAATTGATGTTCACTATTGAACGATTATTTCTTGATGAGATTCGTTTTTCACAAATTTCGTTGATTTTAGTCAGAATTTGAATTCGATTTTCAAATGATTCATCAGATTTATTCAATTTGTCGGTGTAAACTGTCAATTCTTGAGATGAAAATGAAGTAGGCGAATTTGTTCCCTAGAATTTAAAAATATACAAAAAGGGTTAATGATAAAGTATTGATGCTAGTGATTATTTTTAAACTAAATTAAAATTTTAAAGAAAATTATAAGGTAATTAATTCTTTAATAATGTGACCTTTTAAATACAATATTTGGATTCATCCCAAATTGTTATCAACTGGAATCTTTCATCTCAACTATCAATCACAATCGATTATTACCTTTGTTATTGTTCCATTGCCTGTACTAATCTTCCCATTGATGACCATCGTACTACCTAGAAATCGAATTATTATTAAAAATTATTTCAAACCAACAACAAAATGACAACTCACCGATATTGACAATTGAGTTGGAAACACGAACATTGCTACTCGTGTAATCGAGCGAACCGTTGAAACGACTATCTTTACCAGCACGATTCATTTTAGAAGTTGATAATTGATTGAGTTGTTGCTGTTTATGATCAAAGTTTTATGAATAACGTGGCATGCTCAACATGCCTTTATATGCAGAGTTGAGCAAGATTCGAGTACGTTGTAGTAGTTTCCAGAAGTGCAATCAAAACGTTATCAGCAGTTGCTTAACAACAATAAGCAACATTAGCGGGAAATGATGATGCTCGTGAAATCCGGAAAATACTAATTAAAAGTTATGCTATTTTTTACAGATCTGTCTAGTCTAGACTCTAGACGTCTAGACGATTCGAGATTTTCAATTAACGCTAAAGATATAATAAAATATATTTTTTTATATTGAAACCTTTTTTTAAATAACTGTCGACATTTTTAATCCACTAAAATAGCAAATCGAAACTTTAAATTACCATTGATGTTTCGGCGTTCATATCGAATAACATAACAAATGCATTTGTTCAATTGGGTTAAATACGACAGTGCAACAGTAAGTCGTAATCACAAGGGCAATCATAACCTTATCAGCTTTCCCAATAAGAAGATTAGCAACAATAGTAGAAGTGGTGAGAAATTTTAGTAACCACGTTAAAATGCAATAATAAAAGTATTTCCGTTCATTAACATTGTTTAAATTGTTACCTTTTTTTACTAATTGATGCGCAAGATTTAATCTACCAAGCAGATTTGACAAAGCACATTTTGATTTTCCACACTAAATTGCAACGCAGATAAACTTTTAAAAATAATCAGGAAAATATATGTTTAGTTCAAAATATTTATTTAAAAGTTAGAGCTTTTAATAGAGAATTTAAAGTTATATAATTATGTATACCTTTTGAATAGAAGTGCACATGAACTTGTACAAAGAATATTAGATAAAACATATTGGAATTTTAAATCAAAGCATAAGTACTATGAAAAGTTGGAAAGGAAAAAAATATTTATATTTTTGATTACTCAAAGTCCTTAGTTAAGATGAGATTTTTAAGATAAAATTAGATGTAAGCAATCAGTTTTTTAATTGAAAATGGACTAGACAAATTTGTTTCCTAACTTATTCATAAACATTAAACGATTGATAATACTATTTCGCTTTAATATGTTGTCAAAATAAATCAAACAATGATTATTGAAAATATTTGGTTTAATGTTTACTTTTACATATTCACTTCAAACATAATCGAACAACTCGATAAAACATTTTCAACAATATTCCTCGCATTACAATCAACAATAAATAAATTGTCATATCTAACTTAACGAATTAATTCACCAAAATGAAAACGAAGCAATTTTTACTGAACATATTTTGCGTTTAACACTAAATTGGAATTCAAATAAAAATTATATTTATTATTTTTAAAGCTGGCACTTGAAAAAATGTCATAATTTTTTTAACCAAATTCGAAATTAATTTTTAATTTAAAAACATCAACGGAATCCATTTGAAATTCAAAAAGATTTTTTTCTTTTAAGTACTTAGAAAAAAATAAAATAAAAATCATAAAAGAAACCTTTTTACTCACTTAGTCAATGTTTATTTAAAGTCTAAAATCGTAATCAAATAATTAAAAATGAAAATGTAATTTCAAGATATTCAAAAATTATAATGCGATTTACCTTTACTACTTCCATTCCACATACACTTGAATTCTAATCGAGAAAATCAACTCAACGTTTTCCTAAAGTATTTCTTACATTACAATTAACACTAAATCAATTGTCGCATTTATCACAAATCGTTTCGTTCAAATTTGTGTTTAAATATAAATTGAAAAGAAAAGTTTTACCATTTTAAACATGAGAAGTGAATTTCATAATAGACCATGGGACTAATGTTTCATAATGTATCAAACACGATTAGATCAAAATATTTATTTAAAAACTACAAAATTTACTTTTAAGAGTTTACAATTATGTAATTATGCATATTTAACTTTTTAAATACAACATTATTTTATTCCAATATTATTTAATGTTCATAGTTTAAATAAGATAATTTTTATGTATGCGAAAACATGAGGTAGTTTGGCAAAAATTGTTACATGAGATTATACGTGTCATTTAAAGCTGCCTTTCTAAGCAATTGAACAGTTTGAATTGGATTTGCTTTTGGTAGTTACACAATTTTCTCTTTTAGAATACTGAGAATAGTCAACATTATTAAATAGGTCTAAACCATCCATTGGTTTGTTTATTCAACGTTTTTCTGTTGTCGTTTTTTGCAGCTTCTTCATTTATTCCTTCGTGTTCATTCAAATAGCGAATCAGCGGAATCAATTTGCGATTTCGAAATCGAGTTTCTGTATTGACAAAATACAAGTGATTCCAAATGTTGTTTCCTTCTTTTTCCAACACAAAATCAATGAATGCTTTCAACGTATCAATAGGATTCTGGTTTTGTTCGTACACGACAGTGTCTTTGTATGTTTCGAATAGATTGTAGATTTGGTAAAGAATCTCATCTAAATTTGAAGGAACCATGGATTCTTTGTTGAAGAACAACATAACTTCGAGTAGAAGATTGTTGATTTGTTGAATATTGTCCAAAACTGATGGTTTTTCAATGTTTTCTACATGAATTTTGGCATAATCATTCAACAGTTGGAGCAGTGCAAGCAAAATCAAGTTAGGATCAAACGAAACCCGTGAAAACGGATTCAACAGCTCACAAAGCTGCTTGTGCATTTGTTGACAGTCCTGTCTCGAGTACAGCAGAAAAGAATCGACCAAATCAACAAAACATTTCGAGGAAATGTCCACACCAAACAGCTTTTGAATGCTCGCGATTTGTTTCATTAGTTTACCAAGTTGACTCCTGAATGAGTTTACTTGATTCTGATTTAAATTGTTTTGAGAAGTCAAATTGATGTAACGAAATTGGACAGTACAACCAGTGACCAGTTGATCGAGTTGATGAGAATTGATATTCACTGTTGAACGATTTCTAGATGAGATTCGCTTTTCACAAATCTCGTTGATTTGAGCCAAAATTTTAATTCGACTTTTAAGAGATTCATTAGGATTGTTCAATTTGTCGATGTAAACTTCGAGTTCTAGAGGTGTAATTGAAAATGAACTCGTTTTCTGATAATTGAGAATAAATAAATTAATTTAAAATATAAAATAACTATACTATTTATTATTCTACGTATTTATTAAAGATTCATTAATTCTTTAACTAAAATGTGACCTTTATTTATAAATCAAAATGATTTCTATCATTGAAACTATCTATCACAATCGATCATTATTACCGTTGTCCCATCACGAGTACTGCACGCAATGATGCTTCCATTGATGACCATATTACTGCCTAGAAATCAAATTATTATATTATAATTAAGTCATTAATAAGTCAATAACTCACCCAAATTGACAATTGAATTGGTAATATTACTACAATTGATATTTCTTGTAAAACTTTTTTCTTTTTCTTTATCTTTACTTTTATCACTACTATTCATTGTTGTTATTGCTGTTTACAATCAAAGTATTACGAAACACACAAAACATGCGACTGTTGGGCAAGAGCTCTTAAGTGCAACTGGTAGAAGTAGTACGAGTGTAGTCACAATAACAACAACATTAGCCACTGTAGCTGTAGGGAGAAATGACAATGTCCACAGATGACGTTACATTGCAATTTTGAATCTATTACCTTTTTCAAATCAAAGACAGTGGGAAAATGAAAAAATTGTTTTGAGGTTAATTTAAAATAGTCAACTAATTTATTAATTTGTATTGAAATGTTCGTTGAAATTATACAAAATGATAATGTTTTGAAGTAATCTTTTTAATCTTGAAAATCGTGTTAAAATATAATTAAAAGTAATTTTCAAAAACAATAATACAATTTAGAATTTAGCTTACCTTTTCTAATATACAGCAAGCCATTAAAGTTGCCTATCCAAAATTATTTACTTTTAAAAAAAATAAGGCAACAAAATTTCAGTTGAGTACAATCGTATTTAACAATGAAATAGAAAATATAAAACAAACAAACTTGTAAAATGTAATTACCATTTTAATAATTGCAAATGCATGTGTTCGAATATTTAAAATCAATTTATCAAATACATAAACTTTTCTAATTTGCAGTTTAAAGATTCACCTCTTGAACCCGTTTGACAAGTTCAATAACACTGTTTGACAAATGGGCAATCTTATAAAATATAAGTTCCCCCATCCGATTAAAGTTGTTTAATGAATTTAAAAATGATAATTAAATTTACCTTTAATATTGATGATGTATAAATTGAAAAGAAAAAAATGAGTTGATATAGTAGAGAATAAATCATATTTTTTTTGCATCGTTTGTCATTTATTAGGTAGCTTCCATATATAACGCCTTCATTCCAATATAAAGTAAAAAATTAAAATAATTATATCAGTATTTAATAATAAATTTTAATACAAAAAAAAATAAATGATATTATTTTTACCATTATCTCGTGAAGTACGTTTTCAACAAGGAGCTATCAAACTTTCAAAACTTTCTCACCAACGATTAAACTCAACATTCCTCTGTATTTTCGTCTATCTAAGTAGCAATAAATATACCTTGTGCCTCACAGTGCAATGTTAATCTGAACTTTTTCATTTAATTTTCTAATGTTTGTATTGATGAAGTAGTGTGCTTCGATTGAACTTTATGCAGCACGCATTTTTCGAAGCGATTTTAAGAGCTAAAAAACCTTTAATAACACATCAATGTCAAAGAACTTAATTTTAACAAAATAAATTAAAATTAAATGAATTCTCAAACAAAATAATAAATATAACCTTTGAATAATACATCATACATCTCAACAGACTTTATTTTTAACTCAATTCTTTTCTGGCCATGGCTGTTTCAGATCTTTCCTCCACCGCATTGGCAAACGACCAAACGGGGCCTGCGTTTGTCCCGAAACACCGATGCAAACTGTCAAACACGTCCTTCTTGACTGCCCTAAATACTCTACCGTAACCAAAAACACATATGGTGCGGCAGGTATTCGTTATGCCTGCCTTTCAGAATTGGTGGACCGACCACAAGCTTTCGCAGCGTTCCAAATAGTCTCTGCCGAGATCCACAAGATGATATTAGAAGATAACGTCACACAAAACATCATCAATGATGCAGAATCACCTGACATTGAGATGATGGATGATGCCGAGATAACTCAACAAAGTCCACTCTCCCATGCATACACAAACCCTGCTGCAAACTCACCTGGAAGAACTTAGTTCAAGAACTAACTTTGATCCCTTACAGACATATCTACTTACCTGTCCGCATCCCCCCGATTCCAGCTCTACCTAGGAACCCGGTTTTCGCATAGTTTTAACCTTAAATTTTCTTTTCCGATAGACTCTCAATCGAGTTGGTATACATCAAACTCTTTTCTCCCAAATCCTCCCTCCCCATAACCTATTCATCACAGTTTTGACCATACATCTTAATTGTGATTTGCAACCACTTCTGTATGATCAACACTCGCACTCTAGTGATGTGTCTCTACAAGTTGTGCTCTGCATCTCCAACTCTAATTCTAAATATTTCTTAATTCTAAAGCTTGCAGAGTTCAACTTTACAAGTACAATTATTCTCATACCCTGCTCACCCTTAATTCTCAATCAATATTCTCACTTTCCGATATTCTCCAGGTATTGATAAAAATTGCCTACGCTTAATTCTCACCTTAATTCTCAATTTATAATTCTCAAACTAATATTGGCTGTTTGTGGTTTGTGACTTTTCTTGTAAACTTTGCAAATACACAATAAAGATAAAAGATAACCTTTGAATAAAATCTGTTATTGACATGACATAACACCTTAAGTTTAGGTCCTAAACCACCACATCGTTCGACTCTTGCTCGAGCTCCTCCACATCAGACAATGTAATGTTGTCCAGTGGATCGTGTGGACTCAGATCGGCAAAGTCGAGCATGTCGAAACCATCCTTCAGGTTGGGAGATGGCATTAAAGTTGACTGCTCGGTTTTGACAATTCCATTTGTTTCATTCCTGGATGAAACGTTGGATGTATCAGAAGTGTCTTCATCGGGAACTTCAATTTCTGAATTCTGACTCAAATCAGAAGATTCGTCAATCAGTTTCGGTTTGACAAAATCTGATGAATCGTTGTCGCTTGATGATGATTCATCACCAGCTTGCTTCAAATCAGAAGTGTCTTCATCAGGAAATTCAATTTCCGAATTCATGAATGATTCATGGTTCGGACTTGAGTTCATTTGGATATTCATGAAAATATTGAAAATGAACAAGTAAATCAATACTAGTTGAATGCAAAACGAAAAGAAGACATACTTTCGTCCAGTCGATCATCACTTTTTTATATCCTCAGATTTGCATTATTAAATATCTTGTGGCTTAATTGTTTTTGCTTTTTCCCCTAATTGCATTAAATTATTGCAGATTACAGTATAACAGATTGCTTACTAGAGTAATCCTATTATTTACTGGACTTTCAGGTGTTCAGTAATGAATGGTCAAAGGTCGAGCTTCCCCACTGTTTGGAATGCAAATGCGCACAAGTGTGCAAAGTATAATTTGTACTATTATGCACAAAGTAAAATTAAAAAATTAAGTCATTTATCAACCTTAATCAGAGATATTCAGATCTCTCTCGCTATCACAACGAACAAGCTCCCATCAAATCAATAAAAGAGATAGGAAATATTATTTAATAACAAAAATATATAAATTAAAGTAATAACACCGTAATATGTTTGAAATAACTAAATAAACTCTAAAAAAACAAAATCTGTAAATTAAATTTGTTTATAACGACAAAACATTAACTGGTTAAACAACCCGTTGAACGACCACATCGTACGACTTTTGCTCGAGCTCCTCCACATCTGCCAATTTAATGTTGTCCAGTGGATCGTGTGGACTCAGATCGGCAAAGTCGAGCATGCCGAAATCATCCTTCAAGTGGGGAGATGGCTGTGAATTTGGTGGTTCGGTTGCGACATGTACGTTTTTCTCGTTCTTGTCTGCTAAGTTCGATGCATCAGAATTGTTATCATCAGGAAATTCAATTTACGAATTCTGATTCAAATAAGAAGATTCGTCGTTCAGCTCCGGTTCCGTTTGAGTTTGGTCCAATTTCGTTCGAGTCGTTCAGGTCGTGCACTTAGAACCATTGGGTCGACTGTTTGAAAGTCTTTTCTTTTAGTTCACCAGACGTAATCAAGTCGATTGCCATATAATTCATTACCAATAAACGCACGACAACCCAACTAGTGCCAGTGATGAGAACCGAAAATTGTCCCAAATTAGAATGCTCTCAATTCGGTCTGCAAGTTTAGACTCAAATTTGACATTGAGATTAGTCCACTCACTTGGACTGTCCTTGATGATCGAAGAAAAACTCTCCATAATCACAGAAATACTCAAAGAGCGGATAATTAAATTTTCAATTCATTTGGAAGTAAATACTTGTTAATTTCAACTTGAGATGACTTGGACAGAAAACAAAATAACAAAATTGCACAAGTAAATCAAAAGCAAAAGTGGTTTATAAATTGAATACGAAAAGCAAGTTGCTTTCCCTCAAGTAGATTATCACCTTATTTATCCTCAAGGATGTACATTCTTCAATGTCATATAACTAAAGTGATTTGGCTTTTTAGTAAGCAACACATCAGCGATACATTTAACTTGCAACAATCACATTTTTTGATGAACATACGAACAGGTGTTCAAATCTGTAAGGTGAAAGGTTACTTGAATTATTGAAATGCAACTGTTAAATGATAATCTGCATATTTTCATTTAATTAATGTAGCGGTATCAGCGCTCGCCTGATGGCTCACGCGGTGATGACCTTTGTTTGTAACCTATCTAGTCCCTAAACCTACTCTCGTGGTAATCTGTGATATTGCGTGTATGTAACATCTGCACTCGTCCAAAGCGAGTACAGCATGTTGAAGTATAAATGTCCGAGCTGATGTACAATAAAGATCACTTATACACTCGCAAGTCTTCTTGACAACTGCTATTTTAATCATTAATTTAATGTATTGATGAATACGTGTATACAGAGTATTACAGACTGAACTTTAACTTTAATATTTGATACATAATTATACGAAATAATACAAATTAAATAACATATCAAGATTTATTAGATAAAAAGTAAATTGAAATTTCAACAAAATAAATTCTCAAACAAAAATAACATTTGATTAAAATCTGTTTTTGACTTGACTCAACGCCTAACCACCACATCATACGACTCTTTCTCGAGTTCCTCCACATCTGCCAATGTTGTCCAGTGGATCGTGTGGACTCAGATCGGCAAAGTCGAGAACGTCGAAACCATCCTTCAGGTTGGGAGATGGCGGTGATGTTGGTTGTTCGATTCCGACATTTAAGTCTGTCTCATCTTTGTCAGCTAAGAAGCTAAGTAAGTTGGATGCATCAGAAGAGTCTTCATCAGGAAATTCAATTTCCGAATTCGGATTCAAATCAGAATATTCGTCGATCAGATCCGGTTTGACGAAATCTGATGAATCGCCATTGCTTGATTCATCGCTAAATGGCTTCAAATTGGCATCTTTGATTGGTTCTGCCATAAACCAATGACTGACTGATGGGCACTGAGGACCATTGGGTCGACTGTTTAAAAGTCTTCTTCTTTGAGTTCATCCGACCAAATTATATTGATTGCCAATTCGAGGATGCTTATTTATCCTCAAGGATCTACATTCTTAAATACCATATAACTAAAGTGATTTTGCTTTTTAATAAGCAACACATTTGTAATACATTTGAACTTGCAACAATCATATTTTTGATGAACATACTAACAGGTGTTCAAAGCTGGAAGGTGAAAGGTTACTTGAATTATTCGAATGCAACTGTTAAATGATAATCAGCATTTTTTCTATATAATAAATGTATTGAAGAATAAGGGTATGAAGACTGAAATTTAAGCATGATGTTTAAATACATAATTTTTCGAAATAACAAAGATTATATAACATATCAAGATTTTTTAAATAAAAAATAAATTTAAATTTCAACAAAATAAATTCTCAAACAAAAAAATAAAAATAACATTTGAATAAAATCTGTTTTTGACTTGACTCAACGCCTAACCACCACATCATACGACTCTTTCTCGAGTTCCTCCACATCAGACAATGTAATGTTGTCCAGTGGATCGTGTGGACTCAGATCGGCAAAGTCGAGCACGTCGAAACCATCTTTCAGATTGGGAGATGGCGGTGAAGTTAGTGGTTCGGTTGCGACATTTAAGTTTGTTTCGTCCTTGTCTGCTATGTTGGATGCATCAGAGTTGTCTTCATCAGGAAATTCAATTTCCGAATTCAAATCAGAAAATTCGTCAATCAGTTCCGGTTTGACAAAATCTGATGAATCGTCGTTGCTTGATGATGATTCATGACAAGAAGTGTTTCCACTGGGAAATTTGATTTCTGAATTCTGATTCAAATCAGAAGATTCGTCAATCAGTTCCGGTTTGACAAAATCTGATGAGTCATTGTCGCTTGATGATGATTCATCGCCAACTTGCTTCAAATCAGAAGTGTCTTGATCAGGAAATTGAATTTCTGAATTCTGATTCAAATCAGAAGATTCGTCGTTCAACTCCGGTTTGAAAAAATCTGATGAATCGTCATCACTTTTTTCATCGAAAACTGGCTTCAAATTGGCATCTATGATTGGTTCTGCCATAAACCGATTCAATGAATTGAACCTGTCGATTGTAACATCCAAGAATTGATCTGATAAGTAGTGAAGCATCAATCCCGGGACAACCATCAAGAAGAGAACTATAATTCAAAAACATCATTAGGACCAATCAAATAAACCAAATAATAATTTCCGCTTACCAAAACCAAAACCAAGAACCTCTCCAGAAATGGTTTGACCAACATATTCAATTAGGACCACAAAAGCAATCATGGAAAGGCTGAATATGCCATGAAATTCTTGTCGCAGATTGATCAGAGCGTCAAAAATAATTTTTGCCAATTGTTTGAGTTTTGTCCAATTTTGTTCGAGTCGTTCAGGTCGGACACTGAGAACCATTGGATCGACTGCATGAAAGTCATCCTCATTCAATTCACTCGACCAAAATAAGTTGATTGCCAATTCGAGGACGCAGCAACCAAAGCCAAATAGACCCAGTAAGGTGATGATCGAATGGTTGGACCAAATAGATGACCAATAAGCCACAGAAAATCCAACCAACGCCAAAGTTGACAGCCTGAAATTGTCCCAAATCACGATGTTCTCAATTCGGTCTAAAATTTTAGACTCGAATCTCACATTGAGATTGGTCCAATCACTGTGACTGTTGTTGCCGATCGACGACAAACATTCCATGATTACAGAAATAATCAATACAGTGGTGCGAATAAATAAATTTCCAATACGTTTGGAATTTGAAGTAAATGTTGATTGAATCGAGTTCATTTGGAATAGCAAATAATGCAAGAAAATGCGTAAGAAAAATGTGTTGGTCACGAAAAGCAAGAAGAAACGCTCTCTTCCAGAAGATTGTAACCTTTTTATATATCTCCTCGAACACCACGTGTCTTGCTTTTGCTTTAGATCTCCAGCTGCAATTCCAAGAAGCCATAAAACATACTTTCTCATATTAGTCCTACTGATCATACATTGCAGTATTACTGAAACACAAACATAATCCCTACTGAACATGCTAACAGATGTTAGAGAGTGAAGGGTTAAAGGTTAAGTTAACTTGACAGTTTGTAAAGATAATGTTCAATATGATAATCTGCACTTTAGTTAAATCTTTCAATAGTACAAATGTATTAATTGTAGTTTCAAATGTATTATAACAAGAGAACACCATATGTGGTATGCTACTAGCTAATAATCACTTTTTGCACTAACACCTGTGATCACTGATCAAGTCTGTTGGGGCTTTTCAAATGTACAGATTGGACATTGTGCTATTAGAAAGTCCTGCTTTGTATCACGATAAGATGTGTATCATTCATTGTGTAATGTAAAGAATATCATAACAAAAAGAGATAAAATTCAAAAGCTACCATTTTTTAACAAATTCAAAGAAAAAATTGCAAATATGGAGAAATTTGTTTTAAGATTCACTCTCGTAGATATCAATTTCACAATTTTAAATTGATTATTTCAAATGATTTTTTAGTATGAACATTGAAAGCAACAATTAATTATTAGTCAAACAATAAATTATTAAAAATTAACCTTTAATATAGTTTCAAGCTATAGCCAGCTCAACTCACGTATAATGTATTTTAAAGTATTATTTTAAAAAAATTCATTTTTTTAATCCGAATACCTTTTGGACAAATTGGCGATAACTTGTCTACTCACTGAAGTTATTTTATAATAGGGGTTTCATTGAAGCATTGGATGATTATACGAATGCATTAATAAATTATTATTTTCTAGGAATAAAATTAAAATTTAATTTGAATTACCAGTTTAATTGCGAACATTCCATTACAGAACTCATTGAGGATATTAACAACACACGCGTTGGATGATTAAAAATGTTTAAACATTTTCATAAATTCAATATAATTGATTTACCTTTAGCAATATCAACATTCGTCAACCTTGCAGTTTTATGTAACGAAAACTTGTAAACTATTTTTTTTAATTAAATATAATCACTTATAAATTGTACCTGTTTTACGACCTGTTATTATTAGTGTCATTAACGCGAAGCTAACATAAAAAATCTACTAAACACAATTGAAAATATAATTAAATACAATTTATTAATATTACCTATATAAATGAGATGTTGAAAGGTCTTGTTAACACTAAACACCGAACGTTTATATTTTGATCTAAATGTTTGAAATAGTCAATTAACGCAAAAGTCAAGACGAGAAAGTTTTGCGTACAAATAAATTGAACCTTTTTCTTAGGACCATCTTTTCACATATTTTTGAACATACGTACAATAGAAACAAAGATTCGATATAAAAATAGACATTTGTTTAGAAATAACTTATTTTAAAAATAAGAATAAAACACAAAAATTGTACCTTTTTAAATGAAAGTAAAGTTTTGAAATCAATTCTGATAAATCAAAGATGCAATTAAAAATATATCTAAATATTCGTAAAACAGATAACAAAAATGCAAACATTAAAAATATTAATAATAAAAAACGAAAAAATGTCAAAATAAAGCATCATGAAATTATCATTTAATAACAAAAATAATTTGACTACATCGAATGTTACACTTCACAAGAAGAGAAAAGTGATCCAGCTCGCGATTAAACTTTAGACTTCGGATCGGTCACTTGTGAAGTCTTCATTGGAATGCAACTTTTGGCGGCTTCAACTTTGCTTTTCGGGGTTTTGGTTTTGACTTTAAAAGTTTCCGTCATAACAGACTTGAAGTTCGACTTTACGTCACCGAGACTGTGCGCAAATGGAAACAGAATACTCGAGTCACACGAATCGCCGGTTTTTCTCTCCTCGGGCTGTAGAGCCTTGGCAGCGGCCACTGCCTGTAGGTAGTCCTCATTCTTCACCAGTAGCATTCCTCCGTCACTTTGTTGGGCATGTAGAATTATGGGTGATGGCTCGAGGATGGGTTCGGGTTCGGGAGCAGGTTGGACTGACTTTTCGGGTTTAGGTCCTGGAACAGAGGCTCGTCCAGAAGGGGAAGGACTTGGATTCGAAGACTTGGGATTCGAAGACTTGGGAGTCACAGACGCTCCTTTGGGCGTTGGAACTTGCTGCTTCAACTGCTGAACTGGTGACACAGCCTTGAGCTTCAAATCAGCAGGATTAGTCGAAGAAGTATCCTTGTTACCAGAAAAACAGTCTGCACACAGCGCCACCACTAAAGACAGCACCAAAAGAGTGGTCACAAGTAGAAATAGCAAAGCGATCATAACCATCTTGCTGTAATAAAAAATCCAAAATAGAAATAGCAATAAACCAGAAAAATGAGGAAATACTAAAAATAACGATTCAAACATACGTAATTCAAAATACGAAAAACACGTAAATTCGACATATATTTAATTTTAACGGAGAACATGCTGCCATCTTGTGGCCAAGCTGGTAACTACACGCCAAAACAGCTCACTCACAAAGAAAAGTGCTGTGTAATGCACGGTTGCACTACTACGTGTGTGTGTCTGTCTACTTCACTGTTCATTCAGCCTCGTGTGTTTGTTCTGTTCTGTCTCTCGCTCTCTCGTGGTCTTCAATTTTGAATCTTTTTATCGTTCCCTTCTCGTATCTTCTTCTTTTTACCACCACAATCCGAATAGCAACAATGTCTGATTCGAAGAAGAATACCCCATCGAAGAGCTCACCGGCCAAGGGCACTACTCCCACCAAGGAGGACAAGGCGAAGGCTGATGCGGAGGCGAAGGAGAAGAGCGGTGCCACTCAGGTGGTGGACTTGGGCTTTCTCGAGGCGGACGATGACTTTGAGGAATTTCCCACTGAGGAGTGGAAGGAGAAGCTGCCTGGTGATACGGAGGACGAGAAGCAGGTGAACATTTGGGAGGACAACTGGGACGATGACAACATCGAGGAGGACTTTAGTAAGCAGCTCAAGTGAGTACTCTAAATTGAAACCCTAAATTACCATAATCTAATACATATATCTTTTTACCTCTAGGGCCGAACTTGAGAAACGCAAGCTCACTCCCAACGCCGCCACCGCTCCCATTCGCTAGTAGTGATGATTAGTAGTAGTCATTCATATTATACTCTTTTCTGTTTCCAAATCTCAGTTGTATTTCACAAACACAAACACACACATTCACATACATCGATAACACACTACTGTCTAACTTTGTAATCTATTTTTATTAATAAATATCGATGATTTACTACTGATTTTGCTGTGTATTTTGATTTGCTTTGTTGTTATTATTTTGAGAGCTGCCGGCGTGTACGTCTTCTGTGGATAATGTTTTTGTTAGTTGCTTTTCTAGCCACTAGATGGCAGCATGGTAGTTGTTTGAAATAATAATTTTGCGCTTTAGTATTGAGTTTTAAAGTTGAAATTGTGCAGTTTTGATAGATTTAAAATGTTAAATTTATTTTATATGTATTTTATCGTAAATTTTAATTTATCTTTTTTAAGTTAAGACATTTTATTCTTTAAATTTAAGAAAAATACCTGTGGTTTTGCCCGTGTTTTAATTTAATTTAATTAAAAATCATAATGAAAATCGTTAAATTTTTAGATTTTAAAATTTTTGACTTTGAAAAATTATTAATAGAAAATAACCTGTCTGAAACAGTGTCCATTATGCCCAAGTACTTGGATAAAAATGTCTATTTTGACTTTTTTCAATTGATACTGTAATTTTCTTGTTAATTAGTTTGTTATTATTTGTTAATAGTAGTTAATTGGAATTTAGTAATATAATTATGATAATTAAAATATATATTAGTGTTTTATATTTATAATTTTTTACCAGTTAAGAGGAGCAAAAAAAGGAGGAGAATTAGTTGAGTTATTTGATAGAAAAAATATTGCGGTTACAGTGATGCATAACCAAGATTGATTCATTCATTCATTCATTATCGTTAACCGCTTAATCCTGATCGGGTCGCGGGGGAAGGCAGGTTAGCACCAGTTGCCAGTCATCTCGGTCCAAAGCTTGATCAACGATCTCCGTGATCTCCAATCCCGCCCTTTGACATAATTCGGTCGCTTGCGCCCTCCACCTTTTCCTCGGCCGGCCAACAGGACGTGTACCATATGTAGAGGTTAAAAGAATCCTACTTGTCGTTCTTTCATAAGGTAGTCTTAGTAGGTGACCATACCAACGGAGTTGGCTTCGCTCGATCCACCAAATGAGTGGTTCTATGCCGATCCTTTCTCGAATGGCGGTGTTCCTAATTCGGTCTGCCCGGGATACGCCAATCATCTTTCGTAAGAAGCGCATCTCCGCCGCCTGTACTCGTGACCTTGTTCTTTCGGTCAGAATCCAAGCCTCGTGACCATACGTGAGAGTCGATCGGTAGATTGACTTGTACACGGCCAACTTGGTCTCTAAACATAGTTCAGCCTTTCTAACTACCGGTCGGGATAATTCGCGTAAGACCATACCCGCAGGTGCAATTCGACGATCCAACTCTTTGTATTGGCGTCCATCACTTGTGAATGTTACCCCAAGGTACTTACCAAGATTGATTTCAAATTAAAATAATCGATTAAAGTTTATAAAAAAAATTATTGTTAAGACCATTTTTAATAAACACCTTGCGTCTTGAGTCATACAACAATTTCGCATTTTGATTTTAATTAACAACGAAAATATAAATTCACCTGCCAACTCTCTGACCAAGTGAGAGAAATGGAAATAATAAAAATTTTGGTTGTTAATTAGTCTTATTAGTCATATTGAATATAAGGAATTATTCTCGTAAGAAACATGAAATATAATATTAATGATTTGACCATTTACAATAGCAACAAAGGGGGTAGGTGAACTTTGCATTTTTGAGAAATATGAATCGGTGGGTCATAGAAAACTTGTCAATAGGGACCATAATCAAAATTTGAATGTTTGGTTCCGATTGATCAAGGCCGTGGTGGGCTTAGACGATCCAGAGTGCTGGAACAGGCCATTTTTGCCAGTTTCAGAGGGTAGGGCATTGTATAACAGTTTTATCAGCCATATTAATGGTAAGAAACAAGACAAATATTTTTTTTGTTACTATTGAAAGCAATTCAGTAAACATAAAGTAACCATTAATAATCTCAAAAATGAAAGTGAGAACTATTTTTTAATGTTCAATTCTACCATAGTGTATTTCAATCAATTAATTTCATTTCTTCACGTATCACTCATAACCACGAAACAGGCTCAAGAATATCAAGGATATCATCATTAGTTGAATCGAGACATTATCACACAAAAGTCATACATACAGACAACTCTTATCCAAATTATTTGAAATTGACATTACTTTTCAAAGGATTAATTAAACTTATTTGAAAAGTAACTGTAAACAAAATCCACATAACCTTTTCATAACCTACATAAATAATTCACAAATCATTGGTTATTTCAATGGAGCAACACCTGGGGTGACAATGAATTCTTCAAAGTTCGAAACCAGAATGTGCTCAATTTGGAATTCTACTAAGTCCAGTGGACGTTGGATAACATTTCTCCAAAGAATAAAATGTGTTTAAAAACATGTCACAAATGAATTTGTTCGATCATTTCGTCAACAAACGCCGTACCTGATACTTTTGTTATCGAAGATTTTATAGAAAATTATACTACTCCAGAGATTAAGCTTTTATCTTATATGGACCCTCTCAAATTGAACTTTGGTTGAAAGAAAAATGCGTCAACTACATAACTTTCAATAGGTCTGAATTCGGATTGTTTGAATGACTAGATCTCATAACTGAGCCAAACCATCATCTTAATCAATCGTCATCATCTCATCCACTTAGTTCCAAGCTCGTTAAGCTCTTGGAAATAAACTAAGGTGAAACTTGGGAATTTAATTTTCGAAAATTGGCCCTATGGACACTTGAATCTTACAATCTTACAAAATGTTGAAACTCAACAAAGAAACATGAATTGATTTTGAACAATTAATATGAAACTTAAACACACACAACGGTCAACTATTTCTTTTTAGCAAGATAAATGACAAACTCTTTAAGCAATTTGCCCATTGCGTCAATTAGCTTCCATCCGTCAGTAGATTCCACCTGATCGACATTATCCGCGATGTACTCGAAGCACTTTGACTTGAGTTCGGTGGCTTGATGCAGATCGGCCAGAACAAGCACATTGGCCACTGATGAGACTGTGAGATGATTACACATGTACTCGGAGCAGATGCACTTGAGCGAAAGGAGTTGATACTGACAAATACAAGAAATTAAAAAGATGAAATACAACTAATGAATCCGCTTACCTTGTCCGCAGCAACCAATAATTCCATTGCCAATTGATCCAAATCTTTCACCATGCCAGTGTAGATGTAACTGAGCATTTCTGCACACACCTCCTCATCCATATCGGCAATGATCACCTTGTTCTGTCGCTTCTCTTGACAGTCGTGATCAAACATGGCGGCAAACACTGGCGATCGAGCTGCGAGAATATTCTTGTGTACACGAAATTGCTTTTCGTCCTTACCAACAATCAGAGTGGCATCGGCGAATTTGTCATCTTTCAACAATGATTGAAAATTCTCGGCCAAACTGTTCAATTCCTTTGCAATTGATGCATTTTCTTGTGCATCTTCTGTCAGCTCGATCTAAACAAAATTAAGTCGAGTCAGTTACTGCGCCAACAATAAAATACCACAACTAACCTCACAAAGCAAAGTCAACTTGCCATTGTGCAGATAACCATTTCGTGCCCACAAAAGTTCAGTACGAGGCATCAAACAGGAATAACTCTCGTCAAATCAGCCTCCCAAATCCTTAAATTCTCCAGCATATTCTACAATTGCTTACAATTATTATTTACAAAAACATTAGTTAACCATACCTAGCCCTGCCAACTCTGATTTGCCGGCGAGATGGGGAATCAGTATAGTACGTGATGAAAAGCAAAAATTATGACCGAGTTTGCTGTATGACGATGGCCAGTGCATTGACAGTGAGACTGCTGCCTGTGAAAATGCGTTATCTACATTGAGTGATAAGAGAAAATAAAAAGAAAAGGGCAGGCAATATATTTTACAATGTAACAATTCCCAATTGGTTCCTAACAAAACACATCCAGACAATTTTTTGTTCCATGATCTGATGGTTTCCCAGATAAATAAGTGTATCTTATCACACAATTTGTCGGCATTGAAAAATTTCCAAAGAAATTGTGATGATATACATCCAAATTGCGATTCGGTAATATTTCAAAATGATGGAATTTTATCCTCCAATTGGTGGTCGGAGAAGATTTAAGTAAGTTCAACTTATCTCACAAAATGTGTTAGGAGAATTCACTAAATGACCTTTTGAATTGTATCCTTAAATTGGTTGTTCGTGTAAGAAATTCAATTAATTCTTTAAATCATATCGAATGCGGGAAGGACTAATAGCCACTGACTATTCATTTTAGGATAGTTTGGATTATAGTTTGCAACTGTCTGTTTTGAACAATGGGGTTCCAATTATTAAAAATTCTTGGTATACCAACAACAAAACTTTGTCAACTGGAATTGGAATGGAATAGAAATCCATTTGCGAAACAACTTCACAAACCATTTTGGCATAAGATCCAATGACACTGTTTGAGAATCTTCAAAAATTCTCCAATTAGAGAAAAAGTTTGATTTCAATGAGATAGTCAAATTGTCGATAAGGAGAATCTCCATGGCCACTAATTGTAGAATAAATCCTATTTACTCATTTGGGGATATTTTCGCCGGACATGATTTTTTTTTGCTAAAATCTACTTATTCATCTGGGGAACCAACAGATCTACCAATCGTGGGACAAAGAAATTGATATAATGGACAATATCCTATTTTATATAGAGATCAATCGTGAATTGTTTAATTGTAAAATATATTGCCTGCCCTTTTCTTCTCTTCTGTTCTTATCACTCAATGTAGATAGCGCGTTTTCGCAGGCAGCAGTCTCATTGTCAATGCACTGGCCATCGTCATACAGCAAACTCGGTCATAATTTTTGCTTTTCATCACGTACTATACTGATTCCCCATCTCGCCGGCAAATCAGAGTTGGCAGGGCTAACCATACCTTTGGTGAAAAGTTTCGTCTTTTGGGCATTGACAATAGAGACATTCGCTTTATATTTGAGTGCATTGCCATAACTTATCCAGAAAACGGATACATTTTCACTGCTGTATACGACAGTTTTGGGATGTATACCAAAATGAATGTTAGAAAGGCCATTTATCGAAATACTAGTATAACGATGAGAAGTTAGTTGACTGAAATTGTCAATCACCAAAGTAGCCGAACCAGTCTTTCGTGCAATAGTTGAAGACATTTTGGTTCGAGAGATTCGAGGCAAACAATGAAATGATTAG
This sequence comes from Rhizoglyphus robini, assembly GCA_023373905.1. Lineage (NCBI taxonomy): Eukaryota > Metazoa > Arthropoda > Arachnida > Sarcoptiformes > Acaridae > Rhizoglyphus > Rhizoglyphus robini. The sequence continues at coordinate 1,603,119 of JAKIJQ010000032.1, read as the reverse complement.
ACGAATTTGATTGTTAAGGCTAACGCTTTTGCAAAAGTAAAAGCAAGTACAACAGCTGACGTATTTGAGGAGCGACATTCACAAATGCAGTGACAATACAAAGAGTGACAAAAGAGTTTGAATCAATTACAATCGACGATTTGAAATGACTAAAAATTGTTTCTACTAATCTAATTTATAGTGATTCAGCCGCCATTGTTTACAAGCTTTTAGAGAAAATAAAATCAACTCTTTATTAGGATAAATGCATTTCATGATATTAGTGTTTTGTGTTAATCAAATAACAAAATGCTTTACGCTTCCGAATACTTAAAATCACGCGATTCAATTAACATTTAATAAAGTTAATCACAAAAAAAACAAACAAACAAACTGCGAACTCATTACACTAATGATAAGATTAGTCGCACAATAAAATTTTATCTTGAAAAAACAATTTTTTCATCCTATGATGTCTTTGAATCAAAATAGTTGCAAAAATGAATTATTAAAAAATTATGACTTTTTTATGCTTATAACCTTTTGTCAGAATATGGTGTTCATGATTTAATAATTGAAGTTTTGCTTTATTCTGCAAGTAATATGAAATAATTTTGTTAAAGTTTTAAATGAAACTGAATTTTGTTGAAACAGAAGCGAATTCCGAATTCCGGAAATATTAAACAGAAAATAGAGTATGATTGGCTTAAGTTTGTTGTGACATTGTGTGACAAGCGAACCTGCTCACAAAAAGCAATACTCATATTATTTTTACCAGTTTGGAAAGGCAACATTCCAACGAAATTTATTGTTAGTTTGACAGAATCAAGCGCGATAATCTTTGTTGGGTTACAAAATCCAAATTTAAAATCAAAATATAAAATATACTGAATTAAATTCATTAAAATTATAATTAAGACCATTTTTAGATCAATCCACTCAATCAGGTCTAACTAAGTCTTCATTTTTTGCATTTTTATTCAGCAAAAAAACAAACAGTTAAACTTTAACACATTGAACGAATTGGAACTAAGTTATTAAGTAACACAAGTTTATTAGTAAGAATGATTAGGACAAGAGAAATAATATTTATTTTGCGACCATTTAATATGTACCGAATATGATATTAGGTCTCAGTTTTTATTCAAAAAGCGAAACAAGCGACCAATGCACGACGACTAGTGATTGCAACATTTCGCTTTACCAATGAACAACAGAAAATTTTCGGTGATTTTACCAACAAGGAATTCTTGTGAAAAAATGTTTACATTCAAACAACTGCAACAATCAACAACAAACAACAACAAAGAAATAATAGTCATGCAGTTGTACTGATGGTGTGTGACCCAAAAAGATTTATTCAAAATGTTCTCCATCAATTGACTTTATGGGACATTTCTCGTATTGGAGGCAGAACATTTCGAGCCAACACCACTTTGATTTCAGTTGACTTGGGCAAATTTGTGAGTAATTTAAAAAAATTAAATTGTACAAATTAATGAAAGATGTTTTTAAAAACTGATATTTTTACTTATTGATCTAATTATCAGAAATTTAATTTGATTCTAACCATTTTTAGGCTGCAATAGGTACTCATCGAAAAGTTTGTTGTCTGACAATTTGTTATACTATTTGAAAGCACATGGCACGTTTCGAGGATTGTTAACATCACTATAATGTGATGAAAAAATTGTGTTAATTTAAGACATGAATAAATTCAGAAAAATACCTTTGACATAACCCTTGGACATGTAGTAAGTCACAATAGAAAACAGAATAATAATTTTAGATTTTGAAAATTCTTTACCGTTAAGGTTCACTTATTTCACAAAAAATAAGCTGTTATTTGATTGTTCTTAATTAATCAGGATAAATGTTTATTTTGATGTTTTTGTGGATGTTAATTGTTAATTCGATGATAGAAAAATTAAAATACTAAACGTACTAGTTTATACCAGTTATGAAGAAGACGCCGGCGAGATGAAGAAGTTGGGTTATTTGATCTTTAAAAATAATTGCTTAATTAAATGAAATGAATGTAACACACGTAATACATTTTAAAATAACGAAAGCTAAAAATGTAAAATGTAGAATTGAGATTTGTAAATTTAAGAGCATGACCATTTAAGATTGCGGTAAGAAATTTACTAAATAAAAAACTTCAACTCATCTCCCATTATTAAAGTTCACAATTGTTCAGACAATTTTGCATTCCATACAATGTTTACAAACTAAGCTCACTCGTGAAAATTATATGTTTTGGAAATGTTTTTAGACGAAAACTCAACGGAAATTATTTAAATTCACTTACAACAAAATATTTAGCAGAATTTCAAATGAATATAATTAAAAAGTTTTAAAGGATAATATCCATAAGCACTGGACAAATAAGTATTGTTGATTTACCATTTAACATGAGGCATTAACGGGAAATGATCAAACACGTTTTGTTGTTGTTGTTGAGATTTTGACTTTGATTTTGGTTTGAAAATACGGAGTTTACTATGTTCAGTAAATTATAATGATAAACAAATTAAGATTTTTAAAAATGCAACCAGTTTGGAGACAACATAAAACCAGATTATAAAGTTTAGTTTTCATAAATCATATTTCAGTTATTCAGATTCTACTATATCATGAACAAACAATGCTTTCTGTGAATAAATACGTTGACTTTGACTTGGAAAGAAATCTAAAACCTCCAATTCCCGTATATATCAACAAATCAATCAATTTTTAGTGTTTATTTCTTCCTCTAATATTTGTTCTTTTTCTCATGGAATCTTGCATGTTATCATTCTGATTCAGTGAGACAAATCACATAATTTACGTGACATAAAGAAAGCACACAACAGAATTATAAAACAACAGAACAGTCTTATTAGAATAACATTTGTAAGACATTTAAAAGACAAGAAAGTATTTAATTGATTGACCATTTGCAAAGAAAACCGTACTCGGAACAGTATAACTGGAACAGTATGGTACTTAAGATAGTTTCTGATCTCACAAAACTTTGAGCATATCAAAAAATAGAAATAAACAAATTCTTTACTAAATTATGGAATTCAAAAGTTTATGAGTACGAATAACCATTTAATAAGCTATTTCCTATACAAATTAATTTCCCCGCTTCTCCTATTTGTTTTAGCGTGATTTACTAGTTACAATGTTGATAACTAATGAAAAGTTAATTCAATTATATCTTAAGTAAGAAAAGATGAAATTACATTTTACCAGTGATTCTCAGTATGATTAGTTTATTTTTGGTTTGACAAAGCCCGTAAGTCAGAATGTGAAATTTCAAAGTGTCATTTTAAATTGAAAATTCAATTTGAAATATCAAAACTTTTCTTGTAAAATTTGTATTTTTATTGTTTTGTTTGGAAATAAATGCAAATTTAAATTTACATGTCTACATCTGGAAGAATTAAAAAATAGAAATTGTTTGGTTAATTAGTCTTATAAACTATATTGGGAAAGTAACTTGGCAAATAATATTTGTAATTTGACCATTAAAAATTTGCACTGATGTTTCACATTAGATTGCTTTTTTTATCCAATAATAACTCGAATCAAATTGTAATCTTAACAAAAACAAATTATGAAATTATGAAATATTCATGATTACAACCTTTTTAGCGAGACTCTTTTAGAGTCGTAAGCTTATGCTATTGCCATCGTGTCCGTCTGTCTGTCTGTTAACCTTTGACCATATTCTGAGAGAACCGTAGATCCTAAAATTACCAAATTTGGCATACATACACTAGGGAGTATATGTAATCGACTAGTCAAACCAAAACTGGGCGCCATGGACCATGACGCCCATTCTGGTGACAAATGTATTCTGAGAGAATCGTAGACCTTAGAATTACCATATTTAGCACACATATACTTGGTATCATATGTAATCGAATAGTCAGACCAAAACTGGGAGCCACGGATCATGACGCCCAATTCTGATAGCGCCAAGTTTAAAAAAAGATTTTTTGTGGTTACTACGTAGAAAATGATGAACAAATGTGTTGCACATTTTAAATAAAAATATTGGTCTCAATACACCCCTTTAGTGACCAAAACGGATCAAATAAAGTCGTTTAAAAAATTTCACAGTTGATAGTTCAAGTTTCTATTTTTTAAGAGTCTCGCACTTTGCCTGGCTTGCCAGACAATCTTATTTTTAAACATGTTCAAGTTCATGCTTTATTTTAAATGTATATTGAAATAACCTTTTTTACGAGTACCACGAATTAGTTAAAAAATAAATTTAAGCATCAACTTCAACTCATATCCATTTTCTTCATTAATCAAATTCGCCAAATATTCTATCAATTTGAAAGAACGTAATGAACCTGTGGCAATTTGGAAAAGCTTATTTTTAATCGACCGAACTAATTAATAATCTCTTAAATGAACACTCACATCACAATGTAACTTTTTAATCGATTTATTTGAGTAAAGGCAATACTTAGATGAAGCAACCCTTTTCATCACAACTCTTGCATTACCTAGAGATAGACCTTATCAGTTCACCAAGTTGAGCTCCGTTCGGTACTATATTTGGCTCGTGTGCCAAATGTCGACTAATGTGCTCAATTGTGACATGTTTTTGAGAAGCGGCAAAGTCACATTGGGGCAATTTGCATCGGTACCGTTTTAAACCTGAATGGACACGCTAATGCACGTTCAAATTTGATGTTTTGCGTGTCTGATACGGACAATCATGATATGATCACACTTGAGCATCTGTTGGTGTTGTCTATCGTAATGATTTGACATTTTTTTCGGTATTCTCCCGTGAATGTACAGACGGAAAAAAAGCCACTTGTGGTATTCACCGAAATGGAATACAAACCACAAAACAGGCAGCATGATACACACACATCCGACGAGAAAACGCATGCGCAGTGTTCAGTTTCACATACAAACAATGAACTTACCAATAAGTTTTGAAGGACTTAAGAGATAAACTAGACATATTCTTGGTATAGTTAATGTATTAATCGTATTTATATAAATTCTTGGAACTAATCGAGATACATGTGTTGTTATTGTTGTTTTTGATTAGAATTTGATCGAGGATTTGCTTTAGGATCTTCTTGGATTCATATTCCAGATAAAAATGAATGGAAGACTGTGATAAACTTATGTCGTCTAACACAACAAGAGAATTGGAGTTAACTATTATTTAATTGCTATTCTAGAAATTGTTAATAGAAAATAAATAAAATGTTTTACCGTTGACAAGGCAATCGAACGAAATTTAAAGAAATGTCTTAATTTTTGATCCGACGTTATTTTAAATTGAAATAATCAAATATTTTATTGTAATAAATTGTAATTAATATTCAAAAAAAATTGTGAGTATAACCATTTGTAGAATACTACAATGACATTGTATAAATGGGAAAACCTCTACATTTGTTCTATGTGTTATTTTGCGAGAATTTTGTAAAGAAAATTTTAAGAAACGATTAATTGAGGTAAAAGCAAATTAAAATGTAAAAAAACTTCAATCCATCCCTGTTTAGCAATTAAGGTCAACAAGTGTTTTACCAATAGTACATTCTTTCTGACGTTTACAAACAAAGTAGCTATCGTCTGGTTTCGAGTTTTAAAGGTTTTTATTTCAGAGGACCGTCGTACCTATAAATTTCTGTCATTTTTATGTTAGCGATAAAAACTGGGAAAAAGTTCTTGATTCACTCAGACTTTGATTTGACGAGACATCTTAAACCTCCGATCCTCAATTGTCAGGCAATATTTCAGGTTTGTATCAAAATTACCAATCAGAAACTCAGTAGCAGGCCATCATTTTCCACAAGTCACATTTGTTAGTCATTCTGCTTCTCTCAACCAAAAAAGTTTCAAACCAAATAAAAAACGTATTTTTAAATTCACAATTGATTGATTTATTATAAAACCTTTTTAAAATTCGAAATTAAACAAATATAACATGTCCAGATTTGTTAATCCTATATCCATAATATTAAGAAACCCAACACAACCTTTTTAAAACCTATGGATTCAATTCAAATCAAAACTAACGAAAGTAAAAGCAAATTGTTTTGATTTTTTGATCGGAAAATAATTTGAATTTTTTAAGTATCTGGAAAAGTTAAAATGAAATTATAAAAAACCATTTTAAATTTGCTGCCAAGAACAATTAATAAGCTCATCAATTAATGCCTCAATTAGTGTTACTGAAAAATAAATTTCACATTTGTACCTGTTATGACGAGAATGTCAATTTAGAATGACAGCATCTCATATACCATAAAGTTAAACCACACCTTCGGACGCAAAAAAACCGAGATTTCAAATCAAAATGTGTAAAACAGAATTGCTAACTAATATATAGAAATTATATTAAGATTGTGACCATTTTAAATGTACTCATTTTAACCGCTTTAATTAATTTTTTAAGACTAAGTAAGAAAACAAATTAACGAATTGCGCATCCACAGCCTAACGCACTGACAAAACTGTAAATAAATTTTTAAGTAAAACTAGTCTTGCAAGTCCGAAGAACTTAAGTGAAGAAGTGAAGTACTTTAGGAAAAGACATTAATTGATGCGGTTTGACTTTTGATTATAATCGTTTGCAAGAGATTATTTAATTCATTTTGTTTGTTTATCTCAAACTTTTAACTTATAAGATACCATTTTTAAACCAATTCAAAACCTATGCAAATTCACTCATCGCTTAAGGAGAAAGAGAATAAGAATAAGAAAAAATATATATTTCAACAAATAAATATTTTCAATCATAAGAATATTGTTTGTTTAGTAATAAAGTTGCTGTATTTACCAAATAAATATGGAACCAATGATCTTAATTTTATAAAGTAAAAGTAATTCTTCTTCTAAACTTGAAACGACAACCTCAATCCAAACCACTTTAAAAAAATCATTTTTAACCTTTTTTTAAAACTAATTGTCACAAAATAGGAGTAACACTAAATTCTCTATTATGCGGTAATTGGAAATAGCATTCGAGATATTGAGACCTTGTCTTGGAATAATTTCTTCAACATCCAATACTCGATATATCTCAATCAATCAATTTTTAGTCTATACTTTTCCTCCAAATAATTATTTTTCTTCATGAAATCTTGCATTATATCATTTTGATCGAGTGATTCGAATTCATTCACATAAAGAAACAACACAACAGAATTATAAAAAACAGCTAACCTGTCTTGTTAGAATAACATTTGTCTCACACAAAAAAGTTTTTATTTGCTTCACCATTTATAAAGGAGACCGTATGAGAAACATAAGATGGTTTCTGATTTGACAAAACTTTGTGAATGACAAAAAAAAATCTATACTAAATTATGGAAATTAAAAGTTTATGAGTACGCATAACCATTTTAATTAAATTAAATTTTAATAAGCTGTTCGAAGAATAAACAAAGCTTGAATTATAAAATAAATTTTAGTTTTAAATCCGGATTAAACCCATTTTAATAAATTTTCTTTACCTGTAAATTAAATCACCAACATCACGGAAACAGATAATCTAAGTAAAATTTTGAATACAACTTCAATAAGTTTCACATAATTATAACTCAGTTAGCAAGAATAAAGTCAATTGATAAATTCCATCTAATGTTTACAAACAAATGTCATACATGGCTATCATCTACTTTCGAAATTCAATTCACAAGCCACAATCTAATGCATTAAATCGTTTACTTGACTTTTGAAAAACAAATAAAATAAAAACAAACATTTGATTGACCATTTTTATCAGGCAAATTATTTTAAAATAACCCATAAAATCTGTTTTTTGTGTGATTTATTGATTGCAATGTTGATAACTAATAAAAAGTTAATTCAATTATAACTTACCGTAAATTCCCAAATATAGCCAAATATACATGTAGGCGTGTTTTTGTACTAAAAATTCCAATTTCAAATGAAAATATAATTGAATTGATTGAATAAATTTGATAATTGTAACCATTTTTAAATCTAGCCACATATACACGTCTCATTAAATCTTCATCTTTGATTCAGTAAAGAAGCTCATTAATCTACAGCCTAATACATTGACTGAATTGGAAATATCAATTGGTAACACAGGCATATCAGCCATATTGATAAGTAGTGAAATACTAGAATTTACTGCTAGCAGTATAGCTGAGCGATTTGAGATAAATGTTGAGAAACTTATGAAAGGACCTTATTTGATCCATTTGGATCGATTACATTGCCATCAATAGCAATAGGACCTAATTGTATGTTGTTTGGGAAATAGTGTTGACAAACTTATGAAACGACCTTATTTGATCCATTTGGATTGATTACATTGCCATCAATAGCAATAGGACCTAATTGTATGTTGTTTGGGAAATAGTGTTGACAAACTTATGAAACGACCTTATTTGATCCATTTGGATCGATTACATTGCCATCAATAGCAATAGGACCTAATTGTATGTTGTTTGGGAAATAGTGTTGACAAACTTATGAAAGGTCCTTAGTTGATCCATTTGGATTGATTACATTGCCATCAATAGCAATAGGACCTAATTGTATGTTGTTTGGGAAATAGTGTTGACAAACTTATGAAACGACCTTATTTGATCCATTTGGATTGATTACATTGCCATCAATAGCAATAGGACCTAATTGTATGTTGTTTGGGATATAGTGTTGACAAACTTATGAAACGACCTTATTTGATCCATTTGGATTGATTACATTGCCACCAATAGCAATAGGACCTAATTGTATGTTGTTTGGGGAAATAGTGTTGACAAACTTATGAAAGGACCTTATTTGATCCATTTGGATTGATTACATTGCCATCAATAGCAATAGGACCTAATTGTATGTTGTTTGGGAAATAGTGTTGACAAACTTATGAAAGGACCTTATTTGATCCATTTGGATCGATTACATTGCCATCAATAGCAATAGGACCTAATTGTATGTTGTTTGGGAAATAGTGTTGACAAACTTATGAAACGACCTTATTTGATCCATTTGGATTGATTACATTGCCACCAATAGCAATAGGACCTAATTGTATGTTGTTTGGGAAATAGTGTTGACAAACTTATGAAAGGACCTTATTTGATCCATTTGGATCGATTACATTGCCATCAATAGCAATAGGACCTAATTGTATGTTGTTTGGGAAATAGTGTTGACAAACTTATGAAACGACCTTATTTGATCCATTTGGATTGATTACATTGCCACCAATAGCAATAGGACCTAATTGTATGTTGTTTGGGAAATAGTGTTGACAAACTTATGAAAGGACCTTATTTGATCCATTTGGATTGATTACATTGCCATCAATAGCAATAGGACCTAATTGTATGTTGTTTGGGAAATAGTGTTGACAAACTTATGAAAGGACCTTATTTGATCCATTTGGATCGATTACATTGCCATCAATAGCAATAGGACCTAATTGTATGTTGTTTGGGAAATAGTGTTGACAAACTTATGAAACGACCTTATTTGATCCATTTGGATTGATTACATTGCCACCAATAGCAATAGGACCTAATTGTATGTTGTTTGGGAAATAGTGTTGACAAACTTATGAAAGGACCTTATTTGATCCATTTGGATCGATTACATTGCCATCAATAGCAATAGGACCTAATTGTATGTTGTTTGGGGAAATAGTGTTGACAAACTTATGAAACGACCTTATTTGATCCATTTGGATTGATTACATTGCCATCAATAGCAATAGGACCTAATTGTATGTTGTTTGGGAAATAGTGTTGACAAACTTATGAAACGACCTTATTTGATCCATTTGGATCGATTACATTGCCATCAATAGCAATAGGACCTAATTGTATGTTGTTTGGGAAATAGTGTTGACAAACTTATGAAACGACCTTATTTGATCCATTTGGATCGATTACATTGCCATCAATAGCAATAGGACCTAATTGTATGTTGTTTGGGGAAATAGTGTTGACAAACTTATGAAAGGACCTTATTTGATCCATTTGGATCGATTACATTGCCATCAATAGCAATAGGACCTAATTGTATGTTGTTTGGGAAATAGTGTTGACAAACTTATGAAAGGACCTTATTTGATCCATTTGGATCGATTACATTGCCATCAATAGCAATAGGACCTAATTGTATGTTGTTTGGGAAATAGTGTTGAGAAACTTATGAAACGACCTTATTTGATCCATTTGGATCGATTACATTGCCATCAATAGCAATAGGACCTAATTGTATGTTGTTTGGGAAATAGTGTTGACAAACTTATGAAACGACCTTATTTGATCCATTTGGATTGATTACATTGCCATCAATAACAATAGGACCTAATTGTATGTTGTTTGGGAAATAGTGTTGACAAACTTATGAAACGACCTTATTTGATCCATTTGGATCGATTACATTGCCATCAATAGCAATAGGACCTAATTGTATGTTGTTTGGGAAATAGTGTTGACAAACTTATGAAACGACCTTATTTGATCCATTTGGATCGATTACATTTCCATCAATAGCAATAAGACCTAATTGTCTGTTGTTTGGGAAATAGTGTTGACAAACTTATGAAACGACCTTATTTGATCCATTTGGATCGATTACATTGCCATCAATAGCAATAGGACCTAATTGTATGTTGTTTGGGAAATAGTGTTGACAAACTTATGAAACGACCTTATTTGATCCATTTGGATCGATTACATTGCCATCAATAGCAATAGGACCTAATTGTATGTTGTTTGGGAAATAGTGTTGACAAACTTATGAAACGACCTTATTTGATCAATTTGGATGATCTACATTGCCATCAATAGCATCAATTCATTGGACACTGTTCAATTGATTTCCTACAGAAAATATAATAAATTCTTAATGCAATGTTTGTGTGTGCATGCACTTTTGCTATGGACACAGTCTCCATAGGAAATACATTGCATTACCGACATTAAGTCACACTTGGAATGTTTGTGTTTGATTGTAGATTGCCAGTTAGATAAGGGTTATTCTTAAATTTTTAATGGCGGGAAATAATCTACATATTTTATCGATTAATTTGGTGTGTCGCTCATGTCAATGCTCAATAAAATCAATTCTTTACAGCTTCTCCAAATTCAAGGTGAAAATAGCTATTTCCCATAGAGAATACATTAAAAACCGACATTACCTGGCCGGAAGCTACCTAAACAATCATGGATTTTCTCACAAAACGAACTTGGCCCCATTTATTAGTAGCTGAATCTCCAGAGGCCTCATTTGTAAAATTTAGTGAACTCGTTCTAGAGATAACCAACGTGACAAAAATAGGGGGACATTTCCCCCTCTGTTACAATGCTTCCGCACTTCTCCATTGAAAAGTCGAAACGGTTTTCTCAAGTTGATGCAGAAGTGCTTCGCTACGTTCACTCACTCACTCACGCACTCGCTATCGCTCGTGCGTTCGTTCGTTCGTTCACTTCGCTCAGCTAAATATTTGCTTTGTAACCATTGAATATGTTGAATAATTGAAATAAAGCATTGAAATAAGGAAAATACTTTAAATTATCTAAATATTTAGTAATTCAAAAATAAATTTTAAAATTAAGATTTGCAAATTCATGAGTGTAACCATTTTTATCACTCCAACAAATTGATGATGCAGAATAAAATTTTACTTTGTTTTATGGTCAATTCTATTATGTGATTATTTTTAACGACCATTTAGAATAGTGTAAAATAAATTTATACTTGAAACGACAACCTAAAAAACTCGCATTAATAAAACCAAAAGTATTTTGTCGATTGTACAATGTACATTCTATATGGTAAATGAAATTCTCATAGAGAACATAGCAAATATTATTTGTGATTTGACCGTTGACTTTTTACCATCATTTGTGTCAGAGTAAATTTATTTGGTTTTTGGAAAATAATCTTGAAGATGTCACGAATTTTTTGGCCCGATATTATCTTTAAATGTGACAAAGCACTACAACATCAATCAAATCAAAATGTCTCAACATAGATTGATACATAAATTTTACAATTGTAACCTTTTTAAAGGAACATGTTTTGACACCACTTAACTTTACAAAACTTTACAAAAACAATAAAACAAATTTACCCAAAGCCAAAACACACTGACAAAACTGTAAATAATTTATAAAGTAAATAAGTGGTTTAATAAGCATATTTGTCAAATAAGCATGTGGTTCGGCCATTGATTATAATTGTTCATAATACATGATTTAATCCATCTTACTTGTTCATCTTAAACTTTTATTTTATAAGAAACCATTTTTAAAGCATTTTTCAAAATCTATTCAGCTTTACGAACAGTATTCGAAATAAAAATTATTTAGCAAATAAGTCTTAAGAAACACGATAAATAATATTTGACGTTTTACCTTTGACTAATTTGCTAAACAGAAAGAATCGTATAAATATTTACAAATTAACCACGTATTTTTATGTGAATTCAAAATTTATTGTAACTTTCAGACTGGGCGAGGAATTTTAAATCTCGTATAACTCAATCCATCAAATTTTCAAATTTGCTTAGCAAAGTGCCTTGTCAAAATATGCCATATGTCAAGTATCTTTTTGAGATAGTAAGATCATTGCCAAAATTCCATAAAGTGTTGATTTAACAAAAAAAAGTGCACTTGCGACTTTTGAGAACCAACAGACAATCATTTCCCAAATCAGCACTGAATCTCTCTGCACTTCCATTGACAATAACAATAAATGTGTTTGTCACAATAGTGATGGAATTTGATCTGTCACCTTTCTATTGACAATGTGATTGTCCATGATTTTGGGTAAATAGTAACTCAAGGTATGTTAAACATAGATGATAGGACTTTGATAGGTACATTGTACACGTGTTAAAGATAGCATATATGAATATGATAGACAATGTACATGTTGGCAAATTTTACTATTATAAGTTAGGTGCAATAGATTGTGTATATCATAGGTGACAACTTGCTATAAAATAGAGAATATTTTGCATTAGGGAAAACATAACATCAGTTCAATTTGAGACAGTTTAACAAGTTTTCTACAACACCTAATTAACACGCAAAATGGCAGAGTGGAGACAAGCCTCCGATGGATTTGTTCCTTCTGAAGCGGTGGCCGGTGGTCACGATATCAACGGCGAATTGATCTACGTTGGTCGGACAAACGAAAGCGGTGACCTGATCCCAGGCAAGATTGTGCCCTCACACGGAGTGCTCTATGTGCCCTATGGAGGCGAGGAAAAGTCTCACAGTGAGTATGAATACCTTGTCAGTCCTAGTTATGGTTCATTGGATTGGATTCCTGCTGTGGACGGAGAAGTTCCTAGTGGAGCTGTTCTGGCAGGCAACACTGCTGATGGGGAACCACTCTTTGTTGGTCGTGCTTTCTACGAAGGATCGTGGGTAATCGGGAAAGTACATAAATCACATAGAGTTTTGTACATTCCTTTTGATGGAAAAGAAATTTCAATTTCTGATTACGAGCTGTTGATTGCTCAATACTGAGATATGCAATGTCATTTCAAGCAAATGTGAATAAATACTTAATGACACGATTTTTACAATAAAGTGACTTAATAATAGATTCATTGAATTATAAAGACCAATATGTCTATCCAAAAAAACGAAACTTAATAAACCATTTGATAAGATCACATCTGAACACTTTCAATTGACCAAAATAGAATTTTCAATTATAAAATGACACAATTAATTTCTACAATATTGAACATTTTTACCAGTTAAAAAAGGATCAAGACATGTTGAATGATTGAATAACTTATTTTTAGTTTTATAAAAAAAATTAAATGCTATAAAGTTGTGGCGCTACTAAAATAACAATTTCAAATCAAAATTTGTAAAATTGAACAGAATAGATTTGGATTCATGAATTTTATGCTTGTAGCCATTTATGAAAGTTACCGTTTTATTCCGATTTAATTAGTTTTTTTGGTTGAGTAAGAAAACAAATTCACTCACAGTCCAACATATTGATACAATTGTAAATAAATTCTTAAGTAAAGGTGGTCTTATTGCTTAGACTTTTTTCTTCAATTAGAAATCCATTAGACTTATTTAAGTCAAACTTTAAACTTTTAAGAAAGAATTTTTAAAGGAAAACTTGAAATTACCACACAATTCAATGTAGTGACTTTTTCAAACAAATACACTTACAACTTAAGTTACAGAAATAGTAATAATAATTATTTACAGCTTCAAATCGCATTGATAAGAAACAATACAAATATTTGTTGTTTGACCATTGACTTTGCTTTCTAGTATAGACACATTTTCCATCACAGTATTTGACACAACAAACACTTTGGTAGTTGAAATAATTTGAAAACGAATAAAAAGAGAAATTTATATTCAAAAATTGATGATATAACCATTTTTTTAAACCGATCAAAATTAGTATTTTACTTTATAAAAATGTCTTGACAACACATTAAGCATCACAAAATATGATACAAGTAAAAGAAATAAAAATAAATTATTAATATTTAATGATTAATGAAATTAAGTTAGACATACCTTTGAAATCAGTCAGTCGTTCAACCAATAAATTTAATGAAACTTAAGTGAATCTGGATGAAAGATTTATTAAATGGGATTTCAGTAATGTGAATTTTTTACATCAAAATACATAAATCGGAAGGTATTATTGATAAGACACACAATGAAAATAAGTTTATTGTTGACCATTTATTTATTGCCCAATCAAGCTGATGCAGCTTCTGTTCTGGCACATTTTACATGTACACAAATTAAAGGCAAATTGTAAATTGTTTATCAAGTAATAGAATTTAAATGTTTACGATTATAACCATTTTAATAAACCATCAGTTTTCTATACATTAGGAGGTAGATGAACATTGAATTTTTTGAAAAATATGAATCTGAGTAAAAGAAAACTTATCAATAGAGATCAAAATTGAAAACAATTTTTTTGTCAGACTCCAAATAGGCATAGACTTTCAAAGTGTTGGAGCATACAATTTTTCCGAGTTTCATTACTAACATTGGGCTTAACTGCAGTTTCAAGGTAAAATTCTTGATTCTTTATTCTATGATCAATTTTTAAATCCTATATAATATAAATTCATTGACATATATAAAGTCAATTTGTACATTCCAACAAATGTTTCCAAACAAAGATCACACTTGGCTATAATCAGCTTTTGAAATTCAGATGTGCAATTCACAATGGCAAGTCGCCATCTAAAAAAACATTTCTATGTTATGTGATTACGCTAACAAAACTTTTGTGATATATTCAACTTCAACAATTAATGCATTAGCTATAACCTATATATAGCCTAAGACGAGAAATCACTTTGAATATGCAAAAATATTTAATAAAGTTCGAAAAAATTATTTTTCTGAAAAATATTTTCTGAAACCATTTTTAAAAACTTCGTGATTTCATTGCAATATAGTAATTGATCAATGATTAGTTTAGATTAGATGGAGTTTTAATTAAAAAAAATAGTTAGTTATTCTTTTAGGTTTGTTAACATATTAGACCTAAAATAAGAATTGTGATTACACAATTCAGTAGACCTTTATGACAAGCAGAAACATTAATTAAATTTTATTGAAATTTATATTTAAAAAAGTATTCCAATCATTTTCAAATTGAAAAATTAAGTGAAAAATCTTAATGAGTGTCAACCTTTGAAATGAAAAGCCTTTAAAATGTTTTGAACAACTCCAATATAGAAAAATCTTCAAATTGCAAATATTTACAAGACTATTAAATGCGAACAAAATTGTCTTTACCAAAAGTACTCTCGTATCCGTAATGTATCACAAACTTATGCATTGTACATAATCTTTCATCGTACACACGTAATGACTGTTAAAGAAAAGAAAAATACATGTTTCACATGTTTAACCAGTTACAACATTATAATGATCATGAAGAAAATTTTTTATTCCTATTAGTTAATTTCGTAAAACTTTCCGGTACGTTGAAGTTGTTTTTAAAACAAACAATAAAATAGAATTTATTAATATTAATAAAATTTTGATTAAACTTGTTTGATACCAGCATTGAACCAAGTTTTCATGATTGAAAGCATTTGAAAAAAAAATTCGAACAAAAGTATATAATGTAAAATAAAAACACATAGTAATTCCTGTGTATTTTTTGAATATTTTAAATTGTTGAACCATGAATACCATTTAAAACATAAAAGTTTATTTCTTACACATAAAAACTTTTAAAATCACAAGAATTTAATTTCATTTAAGACAATTTGTGCCTTTGAAAGAACATTTTGAAATTGAACATGATGGATTAAAGTAACATTCTGGAATGCAAACGATCATTTATAGAAAATTACTTGTTTTAAATCGAGAAATCAGAATTGTGCATTTGTTTGAAAATACTTCGTTTGGGCACCGTGCTGATTAATTGTGTATTAATTAAAAGTTAATTCAATTATCAAGAGAAAACATATTTTGTTATTTTACCATTTAAGAAAGTGTTCATACTGTTAAGAGCCAGTTATTTGCATGAAAAAAAATATTCTTTTCGCACATGATTTACACGCAAAATCAATTTTTCCAAATTTTGTAATGTAATTTTTCTACTGCAGTAAAATACATGATATAGCATTGGGAAAAACTTCTATTGAACAATCATGTCGTTAGGTGATTGAATTGATAAGACGCATAAAACAAATTTGTTGTTTGACCTTGTTAAGAAAACCGACTCGGATAAAACTTTGAATGTGCCAAAAAATAAATATAAAATCAAATAAATATTTACTAAGTCATTAGAATCTGAAAATGAATGTAAATTTTAGCAAAATTTATTGAACTTGTTGTAAAACATTCAAAAGCAAAATACGGAATCAGTGGTGCATAATACTCGAGCAAAGCCAACGCTCCATAAGGCTAATTCTTTCTATCTTGACTCAACTTGTTTTGAATTTGATTCTATTCACTGATTGTAAATTAAATGTTCGACTATTTCTTAAAATAAAATCAAAACTTTTTATATTTCACCAGTTATAATGATGAAACAAGCTGTGTTCGGGTAGCATACTTGATCTGACCGAACACTAAGCATCACTAATTTGTCTCATTACGATTTAATATAAAAAAAATTCTTGATTACGACCATTTTTATTGCACCTATAGACTTTAATAATTATTCATTTTCTTTTTCAGTATAATTTAAAGATGTATTGGTATCCGATTCGACATTTCTGGATCGTTGAAATATTTGATGAAACAAATAAATAGTAAAAATAGAGTTATAACCATTATTAAAAAGAAACTGCACCAGAATGTGTATAATAAATCAAATTTCGTGTTTTATTTTATTTTTCAATGGTCAATATCAAACAATCTGTGAAAAGTGAAAGTAAATTTGATCAAGTAATTTCAAATTCAGTAACGAGTGGCTTTACAATGAGCTTTCTTTTGACCAATTGGTTCAACTTGTCGGTTATGTTTGCTCAACTTACGAATGCACACTTTCTCACTATTTGAATGTAAGTACAGACTTGTCTGTATGACGAAGATGCAATAGTCGATATCGATGATGACATCAGAACTGAGAATGTACTGAGTACGAGTATAGTACATATAGAGTGTAAAGAGGACAATCCAAAAGGTGGCATATAGAATGTTGAGTGTATAATTATAAACTGAGTTGAGGTAAGCTGTGGGCAAATGTTGGATGGTGACAGTGCAGATGAATGACCAAATTGGCTTGGGCCCAAATGAAATGATTGGTGGCGAGATTAAGTAAAATTTTAAGTAAATTCGAAATTTTAAGTTAATGACGATTGTTAAAAGTCAAACTGATTACAAACATTTAGTTTTCATAATATTCATACTTAGTTCTCGAAAAAAATTTCAAATTATAAATTTAGTTGACTTTTTATATATTAAGAAACAAATAAACTAATGATAAAATATTTTAAATTAAGAACAATACAATTTCTAGACCGTTAAAGATTATCTTTCTGACTTACCTTTTGAGGAATAAGAATGCAATTTCTGAAGATATAGGAAAAGAAATTAGAAGATTTTGAAATTTTAAACCTGATAGTCTTGTTTTTCTCATTCAATTTTTAAAGTTTATCTTTTCACTTATCACTCATATCTTCAGTATCCGACAATAATCATCACTATTATCAATTTAACTTGACTCGAGCATCCATTTTAAGTTAACAAATCAAAATTTTATAAAACTTTTCAGACATCTTAAATAAAATGAAATAACAAAGTTGTTTTCATGTGATTTACGGATGTCAATTTGGTCTACTATTAATCAAGAAACAAAATTTTAATTCTATAATTTAATTCAGTTTTATTTACCTGTAAACTCATCTACTGACTGACTAATTTTTAAAAAATCGAACTAAATTTTGAATGCAACTTCAACTACTACCAAAGTACGCACGGAATTTTTAAAAATTTAAATCCCCGACTTCGAAGGCAACGCTACCTGTTACCAAAGTACGCACGGAATTTTTAAAAATTTAAATCCCCGACTTCGAAGACAACGCTTCCTGTTACCAAAGTACGCACGGAATTTTTAAAAATTTAAATCCCCGACTTCGAAGGCAACGCTACCTGTTACCAAAGTACGCACGGAATTTTTAAAAATTTAAATCCCCGACTTCGAAGACAACGCTTCCTGTTACCAAAGTACGCACGGAATTTTTAAAAATTTAAATCCCCGACTTCGAAGACAACGCTTCCTGTTACCAAAGTACGCACGGAATTTTTAAAAATTTAAATCCCCGACTTCGAAGACAACGCTTCCTGTTACCAAAGTACGCACGGAATTTTTAAAAATTTAAATCCCCGACTTCGAAGACAACGCTTCCTGTTACCAAAGTACGCACGGAATTTTTAAAAATTTAAATCCCCGACTTCGAAGACAACGCTTCCTGTTACCAAAGTACGCACGGAATTTTTAAAAATTTAAATCCCCGACTTCGAAGACAACTCTACCTGTTACCAAAGTACGCACGGAATTTTTTAAAAATTTAAATCCCCGACTTCGAAGACAACGCTTCCTGTTACCAAAGTACGCACGGAATTTTCAAAAATTTAAATTCCCGACTTCGAAGACTACTTGAACAAAAATATTAGTTTTAACCCGACACAAACACAATATTTTAAAATTTACAATTGATTTAAACAAACAAAAAAACTTTAAAACCTTTTGAATCAATAGTAGTTTGGATAGATTTAGTTTACAGTAAAAACTCAATTTAAAAAAATTAAACATTTAATAATTATTTATATTTATATTTGTACAAAATTTCTTGTTTGTAAAGCACGTTATGTATTTATCCAAACCAAATTGAGTAAATGTGTATTTAAAATGATAATTCCATCAGTTTTGTTATTTTACCATTTATCAGGACTTAGCTGGTAGCGAGATAGATAGCTGCTTACAAATTAATTAAAAAAAGCTTTTACGTCTAATAATATAACTTATTGATTATTTTATTATAAGTTAGGATTTAAATTTAACAATTTTCGTAATTAGCGGTTGATGAATGATATTAGGAAATGAAATATAAAAGGTTACGATTAAAAACTAATTTAAACTAATTTAAAAACAACCAACATCAACTAGGTACGTACAAGGCGATTGGCTAGAAGTTGTCAGCTGGAAGTCATGAAACATCTATTTGAGCATTCCAAAACTTTATATTAAATACACAACAGAATTGAAAATCACTTGTATTTTAAAGATAATATTGATATGAACAGAGCAAA
Source organism: Rhizoglyphus robini (assembly GCA_023373905.1). Taxonomy (NCBI): domain Eukaryota; kingdom Metazoa; phylum Arthropoda; class Arachnida; order Sarcoptiformes; family Acaridae; genus Rhizoglyphus; species Rhizoglyphus robini. The sequence goes on along the minus strand of JAKIJQ010000032.1, from coordinate 1,583,389 downwards.
TTGATTTTGTTTAACCATTCACAATTGTACGTGCGTGCATCAATTGGCAGTTTTAATTTGGATGCGGATGTTTGCTGTTGAAAATTTATTGGTTTGATGAATTGGATTACTTATGATTTATTACAATTTATTAAGTGTGTCTATTTTGATGTGATCGATTGAATGCTTATTTGTTTTCATTTAATTGAAATTTAATTTTAAATTTTACCAGTTATGCTTTAAATTGTTCACATTGGTTTGACAAACCCCCTTGTGTTACTAAAACCCAGCTAAAAGTATGGCAAACTGTTTTACTATTAAAATGTGATTACAAATTGAAATATTGTGGTGGTCGCAGGCCATTGGCATGTCGCCAAGTATGCCACAATATAAATATATTTTTTTGTGAAAATTAAATTGTAATTACCAGCTTAAACAATTTCAAAACATTAATTAAATCTTCTTTTCTTTAATTTATATTTAAATTTGATTCAGATTCATTAATTATTATAACCATTGCAGAAATTCAACGACGAAATGTGATGTAAAATTGAATGTATCGACTTGTCTGTATGACAAAGATGCAAGATGACAGTCCAACATGTTTATATTGTTAACAATATGCACCCAAAATCTTTGGCCTTTGGCATGAAACGCGCTGATTTGTTTTAATTCTTTTTTGCTGAAAAAGTCAAAAGTAAGACGAAAAACAACAAGTCAACTCACACGAGTTTCCATCAGCTCACCGTTGCCACATTTGAACCACAGTCACAGTACCGACTCCGCTAGTGGTTGATGAATGAATGTTATTATTGGAAATGCAATATAAAATTTTACAATTTTTCTTTTGTAATTAACGTTAATGACCTTTTAAGTATAATCGCGTATCATGTCTGTATAAAGTAAACAAATATTTTGTAATAATTCATCAATTGCTTGTCTGTAGATAAAAATATTTTATACTTATGGCTCGGTTTTATTAAAATATACAATTCAATCCGACTTTCAATAAAACTTATATGACTTAGCAATGTCGAATCCCAAATCAAAGTTTAACTTGAATTTGCCAATAAGGGTCTTCAATGCAGACATAGTTTAACAGTATGTTGACCTTTCATGTGGATTGAGAAGAAACAAAGTAATTTTATTAAAAAATATTTAATAAACCATAGAAATCACAATGATAAATGGAACAAATTGTACAGTTTATGAACTGCTAAGAATCGTTTATAGAAATTTACCAGTTTATAAAACATTAGAAGTGTTTTTACAAATGAATCTATTTTAAATTTGTATCCCTGAAGTTAAATAATCAAAAGATAATTCAAGTTATGTCATAGAAGAATATCAGAACATTTCGCACGTTTTGAAAATCACAGGTCCACATGTCATAATTTATTTGGCTGTGTGTACCTCAAAGCATCGTCACATTTTCATATTGTGTGATTGGCAAATGTGTTCAAGTGCTAATGAGCATGATTTTAAGCCTTACTTGAACTAAAAAATTGCAGTCCAAGTTTATTTCTTAACTTTAGACTCCAAGCCTAGGTAACAGGCCCATCATCCCCACTTTACTCTGTGTAATTGTAGCATTTGTTTGTCACAAATATTTATTTTTAATTGAAAGTCAGTCAGAACCATTAGCAAAAGAATTGTATCAGAACATTAAAACACTATAAATTTAGTAGACCTTTTTGTACGAAGTTCAAGTACTACGAACGAACAGAAAATTCTCCAAAATATAATATGTCAATAAGAATGTCTTAAACATGAAATAAAAATTCAAGGTGGTGGCTTACACTCAGTCTATCGTACCGAAGAGAACGTAAGTCAGAAAGTGAGAGAATTCTGATCGAGAATGCGATTGACTCGAAGAAGAGGCGACTCGAGTAATGTGTCAGCTGTCAGTTAAGAAACATTTATATGATCTGTGACATATCTACACTTTATACAAAATGAAAAATAGAATTGAAAATCACAAGTAAAACAGTATTTAAATGATAATATTGATAAGAAATTTTACTTTACCATTCACAATTGAGTACTCGTATGGCTTGCATCCATTGGCAGTTTTGGTTTGGATACGGATGTTTACAAACATTTATTGGTTGCTGAAATTGATTTGGGTTTAATAAACTTGGATTTTGTGTATTAGGTGATTTAAAAAAATTAAATCACATTTGTTGTCATACATACAGAAGCAGATTGCCGAAGCATTTAATTTAAAATCTCGTTATCAAAATCAGTTTTAAACAAAAACAAATAAAACGATATTTTTTTAGCTATTAAAATTTAAGCTGTTTTTAATATTTAAAAAATCATTAGATTGGCCGAAAACGAAGAAGGCCACTAAATCATATTCTGTTAAACTTAAACGTTGTTTTCACTGCATAACCGTCTGGCTTTAAAAAATATATACTTGAACCATTTTAATAAAATTTCCAAAACAAAGATTTTAAGTATAAAAAATTGTATTATGCAATTGTTAGTGTTTTTGCTAGGGATTAAGCCTATTTTGAATAAGAAAGCCATCATCACTTGTCATTTATTCTATTTTATGGTGTATTTTATGAGATTTTAATTTGAATCGCTTTAAGAACAAAATTTTATGATATTAAATTGAAAACTTAGGATTTTAAAATTTGAAAAGTATCATGATAAATATACATTGACTTATTTTAACCTGTGATATGTCATGCTTGTATGAGTGGCAACAAATTCAGACTTTGTATGATAACTTGATTTGAATTTCATTAGACTAACAGTGTCAATTTAGAAAAAAATACATTTGAAAGACCATTTTTAAAGTAGTTTAGTAAATCAATCAAGATATTGATAAGGACTCAAAGAACACAAGTTAGTTGAGTCAAGGAGAATTTAAGACAATAAAAAATTATTTAGCATTTAACCAGTTATGATGAAGCAGAATGTGACTGGCAAAATTTAAAACAATAAATGAGATTTCAAATACCACAACAAATTCAACGAAAATTATGCCACTACTCACTGCGTTGACGGAACCTAGAAATATTCTGCCAATGAGTGTTTACACTTGTCCGTAAATTTTACCAGTAATAATAAGCGTGAAGTATCCATCTTTAAGGACAGTCGCGGACACGTCCTTTACGAATTGCCCCCTTAACACATTTCAATATATTATTTAGATGATCTTTGAATGGCCATAGCTCGCTTAATGCTTGTCCGATTTTACAATTCTATAGCTTAAATTAAACATAAACCGATTGGCTTTCTTGGCATTTGAAAACATTCACAGATATAATTTTAGTTTATGAAATAGATCATCAAATGTAAAAAAGTAGGGTATTTTTGACACTTTGATAAGATCTCACAATAAACTGAGATGCAATTTTATAAATGTTTTCAAATCGCCTATTAGCAAATTTTGTTAGCTGTAATTTGAGCCCAAATTCAACAAAATCGGTTAAGTTTTGTATGAAATATGGCAAAAACAAAATGAATCGGTCGAGTTTTGCAGGAGAAAGAAAAAACGAACTGGCATGCATTGGCTGGTCGAAGGCAAACGCGAAAAGTGCATCCAGGAAATTTTGATTTTTCTTGACTTCCAGTCGGAATTTTGATCTAATTTTTTGTCAGATGATAGATAATGAGATACCTGATAAATAAAGATCTTAAAATAATTTGCAAATTTTTAATCAAAATTGAGCCGCGACTTGCCTTAACTCTGCACTCCAGTTCGATTCAACCAGAAATTGAGATGGGTTTCTTGTATACCACATGTAACAAAGAAGTAGATTTTGATTCATTTGTGCAAATGTTTACAAAACTGAGGCTTGATTAAGCTTTTTTCATTATTTCTCATGATTCATCAGATTGATATTTTATCTTGTTTCTTATCAGCAGTATTAATTCCGCCAAACCAAATCAAAGGTCTCTACTTTGAAGATATGAAATGATTCGAAACGTACATGCGTCACATGTTAAATTTCGTAAATGGCAAACAATCCTGACTTTTGGGCTTTATGTTGAGCTCTAATGATGCGGAACGATAGCGCAGTTCTACGAGATCCGTAATAATAAACGAATATAAACCGATGTGATCGATTGGATTTGCTCAAAGTATTTGTTGGCAAAGTATTCAATCAGGGAAGATGACACGATTCAAATCAAAATCATCTAAAAGTAACTTCAATGTTGGGTTGAAGAAATTTTTAGTTAATTATTGTCTGAATCATGCCATCTTCTCTGATTGAATATATTGTCGAAAATCCAATTCTTTTTGGCTGATGATCTGATGATTATGAATCTGCTTTTTGTTCTGATAAATAAATTCACCTCTGTTGAAGAATTGTACGAGTTTGGTTTTTTGGATTTTGGTATTGCAATATTTGTTAAATTCAATAATGTTGTACAATTTTTTGTGTAATTTTAGAGCATAATAAAATACAAATATTTAATATTGACTTGTATACTTAATGTGTATTGTAAATTGTGCGCTTTATTTAAAGTTTTGATTGAGCATAATACAATAAAACCTCTGTTTTCAAGTATTCGAGTTTTCTGAGTATTCGAAAATGTGTTTTCCAAATCACTTGACAGTCATAAAACCATCATGACTCGTAAAGCTAAATTCGATTTTGTCTCTCCAAAATGTCTTCCCTCAACCCTCCCTGGCCTCAACCTGCCCTTCAATTCGACACGATCGAGCTTTACACGGAAGATGGTGCATCAGTGGTAAGTGGGTTTTTATCGTACTTCTCTATTCAACCTAACCTTCTCCTTTTGTGCCAGAAAATCTCCAAGACTTTACTCTTCATGGGTCTTGGACCAAAGTTTTCAACCAAAACCGCCACTGAGATTCAAACCACCGGCACTCGAATCCCTCGCTTGAAGCTATCACACGCAAACCGTGATGTACTCCACCTTCTGGTTTCCTATCTCAACCAGAGCGAAGTTCCAAAGCAGAATCTCAAACTTGAACCACTCACCGTATGGAAGCTTTACGACTTTGCCGCACACTACCAAGTGGACTGCCTGACCGAACAGTGTTTCACTTACCTGCAAGACAATCTCACACTGCTCAACTGTATGCAAGTGTGGATGGCCATTCAAGAGTACAAATCTAATCCTGAAACCAGCAGGAAAGTCTCCGAAAAAGTGCAACATTTTCTTGTTCGAAACTGGACACAAGCCTCTCAACGCAACTCGGACCTCAACCTCTTAGACCTGGAGACACTGAAAGCCATACTCGTGGATGATCATCTCGAGGTGTCCAGTCCAGAGCAGCAAGTCTGGGAATCGATTACCAGTTGGATCGATCACGATTACGAGAACAGAATCCTGCACTTGAGAAGTCTTTTGGATGTGCTGCGATTTGGGCGAATTGATTTGTACTATCTTCTAATCACTGTACTCAAGAGTCGACATGTCAAGTCGAGTTCGGACACTATCACACTGATCAGGGCAATGATTGGCGGTTGGGTGAGCGCGGAGAATGACGAGCAAGACAAGGATGGATATGGACTGTTGCTGGATAGGGATTTGTTGTAAGTTTTCCATTATCTCCTTATCTCCTTATCTCCTTATCTCCTTATCTCCTTAGTCCTTTTCGACCACGAAATCCATCATCTGTTATCCTAATCTACGGTGGTTGGCATGATGCACTCACTCTATGCAACTCAATCGAAGCTTTCGACTATCAAACGAACCTTTGGATTCCCGACCTACAGCCACCCAATCTTCCAGCTCGAGGTTACTCTGGCCTGGCACAGCTTGAACCCGGTTCGTCCCAAGTTTACATTGTTGGCGGAAGTGAATCAGAAATGGCGATGACTGGAAACTTGTTCAAGTTAGATCTCGAGAGCCGTGAATGGACCGAACTCGCGCCTATGTCCACCAAGAGAATGTTTCACTGTGTGGTCGCGCTGAGCGGATGCATCTATGCACTTGGTGGTCTTACCGCGGTGGAACGGGTGAGCACCTGTGAGCGCTATGACCCCAAGCTGGATCGATGGAGTCCAATTGGCTCGATGAATCTGGTCCGGTCGGATGCAAGTGCTGTCGCCTATCGCAACAAAATCTACATTGCGGGTGGAGTGAATCTTCTTGCAACGGAAAACTCAATCGAGATGTACGACCCCAGCACTGACAAATGGTCTTTCCTGAAGGCTACAATGCCTGTGCCTAGATCGAGCTTTTCCCTGGTGATCTATCGTGGCCGAATGTACGCTCTGGGAGGTTTTGATGGCAAAACCAGAATGACCCGAGTGGATTGTTACGATTTCATTAAAGACACCTGGACTGAGGTGGCCAGTATGAACGAACCGAGAAGCACTTTCAATGCTATCGTCTTTCGGGATAAGATCTACGTCATGAATGGTTACGGTAAGAGCTTATAAGAATCCTTAGCTAACCCAAATTAAATTGAATTTTGTATTTCAGGTTTACAAGCGAACTGTACTGCGGAAGCTTACGATGGAACGAGCAATACCTGGACCAACATTGCGAGCACTAACATGACTCGAACTGCCTTTGGCACCATCAGCATCAATGGACTATCCAACATGGAACAATATTCGTTTAATGGAAATAAATAAAGCGCTTTAACTTTAAGCGCTTATTTATCTTTTTACAACTCTGAGCGGAATATTGCTGCAAGTCATAAAGCCAATCTTCAAATAATCTAACGGTATTTTAGTTTGCTCAGTGGGTTCAAAGCGAAATTGTCTCACAATCTGTGCCAGGCAAAGTTTCATCTCCTGTTGGGCGAATCGCATTCCAATGCAACTGCGCGGTCCTTCACCGAACGGTAGAAAGGTGTACGGCAGTAGGCGATGCTTGTTCTCGGGCATGAACCGCTCCGGGTCGAATCGTTCCGGCTCAGGATAGTACTCGGCACAGTAGTGCACAGCCAGAGTGCCAATGTTCACTTCCAAGTCTTTTTCCAACGGAATTCCAGCCAGGCTGTAGCCATCAATACCAACCCGACGCTGTAGTCGTACGAGTGGAGGATTCATGCGCAGTGTTTCTTTAATAACCGCATCAAGGTAGGGAATTTTGTGCATCACAATTTCATAGTATTTTTCGGAATTGGGGCTGCATAAACCTAAAGCTGTGTTCAACTCTTCGAACAGTAGCTCTTGAACTAATGGATTGATTGCCAAATTGTACAGACAATTGGAAAGTGAAGTACCGGTTGTCTCGAATCCGGCTCCAAAGAACACAATACACTGAGCGATGATTTCATTTTCGGTCAATGTACGTTTGATTGATGATCCAACTTTTGGCGATACATCTTCGGTCTGCTCTTCCTCAAGATCCTCCAATGAACCATAATCGGTACCCTCCAACTGATCCTCATAAACGAACGCATCCATCAACAACTGAACCAGATCGTTTCGCTTGTGACTTTTGTCCCGCCTTCTCTGTTTCACAATTTCCCGGGATAAATCAACGAAAAAGTTGAATCTCTTATCGCTTAATCCAACAGAGTTGCCAATCAGTTTGTTGAGCTTCTTAGGCAGCAGCACCAGTAACACCACTCGGAAAAAGTTCAAATCAAACAGTTTGAGTCCATTCTCGAGAAATGGATTTCGCTTTGCTCGATCGCCGTTTGCATTTGTCTCGGTTGCAAAAGAGGTCAATGCAATCACGTCAATCGTAAAACCCATAATCACTTCTTTCACATTAATTTTGCCGTCACTAGTTTCTGTTACCCGTTCGAAATAGTCAACCAACTTGTCCACACATTTGCCCATCAGTGCACGCATTCCACGCAACTTTACACTCGTAAACGAAGGACTGGTTATCGTACGAACCCGATTCCACTGTTCATCTTCCGAGTTGAACAAATTTGAATTCCAAATTTCATGATCAAACGGCAGTTTGTCACGATTCACGAAAACATGAAAATCTTTCACCAGCACCTGTTTGATTAGTTCAGGATCGACGATTGTGAGTATTGGTGAGAGCATAATGTAACTGCCATAAACTTTCCCATACTTGGCCAGATATTCTTTCTCTAGCACAACCTGACCTTTACGTTGGAATTCGAGAAAGTTTCCTAATATCGGCAAAGGCGGTGGACCAGCAACTCCACGGTCGCTCCAATATGTATTGCTTTTTGTGCTTAAATAACTGATGACGGAAAGGTTTAAGTATTAAAAAGTTCAAAAACATTACCAAACTTACTAATAAAAAGCGCCCAAAAGAGGTATCACCAAAAACAAGATAATAGTCCAGTAATCCATGATTGCAGTACAACAAGAATAGAAATTGTACGAGCAACTATTATACATTGTACAAACATTTATAAACACTTTGCTTGACATTTTAAAACATTTCGTGCTCCCGTCTCGCTAACTTGAATCTGATGACATTTGGGTTACGTGATAAGCAAACAAATAGCTAGAGAAACGAACGATGCGATTGACTGAATTTGCCTTCAAAACAAAATTGAAATCAATTAAAACACACAAATAACTTTGAATCTCTGAATATTATTTCTCTACAATTAATCAAACCACATATAATTAAAAATTGAATTCACAAATGAAAACTAAAAAGATTAACAAAATAGATGGCAAAACCTGCAAACTGCCACTTGTAGTGTTCCAAATGTTTGAATTATTTGAATATACATTGTATATTATACAATCAATGGAAGCACATCAATGACAACTGAAATGCGACAATAATATTCTCCTCTAGAAGCTGCATTTTTGGGCTTCATTTGTGCACTAAAGTTGGGCTAATTATTTACTTTCAAGTTGAAATTTCTCCCCAATAATCGACGAGTCTAACAGATTTCAAATGATAAAATTCAGTAAAACAACAGCCCGATAAGCTTTCATTTCATATTTGCCAAAATGTTTTACTGTCAAATATGTTCAAGTCTGGGAAATTGTTTTGCAAGACTGTGCACAAATAGACCATAGATCAATTTGGGTCCAACTTGATCTTGATCGCGATCGATGTTTTTTATAACGTAGTATTGACTTTTAATATTGGGGAACAAATATTCTCATAAAGCAATTGTGAGTTTACGAATGTTGGGCTGAATGGCTTTACGGCCCAGTCTTGAAGGAGTTGAATTTCAAAGTTAAAGAGATACAATTCGGTTAGAATAGACGATTTAGAAAATTATTATATTTGTATCTGATTCAAAATTACTGAATCTTTGAAATATTTGGCTTAAATAAATGATAAAAGTAATAATAATTCTATAGAATTTTAATAATAATAATCTATTACCATTTTTAGAAAAAAGAGGTTTTACTTTGGATCAAATGTTTTGAAGCACAAAAGTACAATATCTGTCTTAATGGAATTTCACGGAAATAACAAGTAGAAAAACAGTCTAAGAAATCATTTGTAAAAAAGAAAACCCCATTAAAACACACGCTATTTCTAGTTGGACATCACCTTGAAATTCAAAGTTTGAATAACCGGGCAAAAATCTAAAACCTCAAATCGTTTAAATCAATCAATCAATCAATCAATTTTTCAGTTTTATCTTTTCAATATCACACAAAGTCTCAAGCGAAAAGTCATCAGGATCACTTGATCAATGCTCAATGATCTTCAAATTTCCAATTTTTATCAAATGGTGAAACCCCCTTTAGAGTTTAACCATTTAATTATTATTCCAATTGTTATTTGTGTAATTTAAAAACAACTAGATTTTTTGAAAAACAAAAAGTTTACCATAAATGACCGCAATTTGAGTTTTAATTTTAGTTTCACGAATCCAAATTACTACAGAAAATCTTCAAGTTTGCAAATCCATCTTGTTCCTTCAATTACTCAACGATTGATCAAACTGTAACGTTTTTACAAATCATTTTGTAGCCAGACAAGATGCGTTGCCGTGAAAACAAACCATGTTACACAATTCAATGGGCTAATACTCGTATGCTTTTCGTAGAAACCCATTTTCCCACAGAAGAACTCGACCAATTTTATCCTCACGGTTGCTTAGATAAATAAAAGATAGAGGCGTTATTCAAGAACTTAAAAAATCTTAGAGCATCGAGATTTGGAATTTAATTTGGGCTATGTTTAGTAAAAAACACCAAAATGTGTGCCAAAAATAAAATTTTTATCTTGTGATAAACCTAAACAAAGAAATAATGCAAATTTACTCAACAAAAATGCACATTTTAATGTCACAATATAATTGAAAATAACTGGCAAAACAGATTAAACATAAATTAAGACATTATTTTATCCCCCCATTCATATAACAAAATAGAGCATCAGTTTACAACAACGTCCGTTTTATCCAGTGGCGTTAAGGGGGTCTGCTTCCCACGGTTTGTAAAGTATGTAACTGTTTTGTTAAGCAATTGATGGGCAATTGGGGTGGCATTGCACCTATATTTATAGTAAAAGAATCTTCTGAACACGGCCTACTTTGGTCAGTTATGTTAAAATAGTCGAGGTCGTGTATAATTTGTTTACATCATGCAATAGTCGCTAGATTTGTGCTTTTCATTAGAATCAGGTACAAATTCTTCACCATTTCCTTTTTTATCATCCCAATTGCTATCACCTGTGTTCCATCTGTACCTCAAGTAGCTCATCAGTTATCAGTGACCACTTTACCAACGAAGCTTTCTAATTGGTCGTTTCAGTTTGCATTTGACTGCAGGCGAATTGGGAGTAAGAAGCACTGATGAACTGAACTTATTAAATGAACTGTACCGCAATCGTCATTGTGCGATGAGAAAAAAATCGACTTGCCTCTATACAACGTTATCTTGATAGCATCATAGTATCAGTTGTACCATGGCAACAAAATTTAGAATGGAACTGCTTAACGTGATTTCTGTTATCAGAGGACAAATCGTCTTGATTCACTACATGATCGACAAATAGATTAGTTCTCCTTTGCAACCCCTACAATGTAATTCAAGTTCAGTTGGTGCAGCTTAACCTAGAATCAGAACAAGTAGGCAGAATTTTTATTTATCTGCGGCTCATAATGCTGCTATAAACCCTAGGAATGGTTTACCTGAGATTGATTATCTCGGTTTACTTGACACAAATCCCAAACAGCCATGTTCTCCACATGGGTGAAAGGAAGAGAAATGTAAACCGCGCAAATGCTGTGACTTTGAAGCAATTGATCACACACTTTTTCATTTTCCTACATTCCTCAAAAGTTTGAGGGCACTTTTTATAAATCAGAATTTATGCACAATATATCACAACTCTGTGGATTGTGATAAATCTTTTGTACATGTGTAATGACAATCCATACGCTTGAATGAAAACGATAGAATGTCAACAATCAGTACCACTCGAATGAAGGAGATAAAAGGAGAGTACCATCCAGTTAGGTTGAAACCACAGAAAGGATCTAAAATGCATGAGGATGGATTCCTTAGAGTACTCAATGAAATGATTAGAAAGGTGCAGACGGGATCATCTGCTAAATAACGAAAACCATCAAACTTAGGTATTTTGGAGTTTTACTCTTTTTAAAGTTGGGTTTCGCTTTAAAATGAGTATGAAGAGATTTGATATAATAAAATAACACAAAATATAATCCGAACAGACAACTCAGAATAAAGTTAACCAGCACAATTACGTTGAGTTTCGAGCGTAAAGGCTGGCTCGTGGGGTCACATTTTAGATTCGCTACAATATGACAATAAGATGAGAATCCAAGACACATTTGGACATTCTATAATAATTGATTATGTAAGCCTGAATTTAGGATTTTTAGAGTTCAGGAAATTGTATGTACATTGTAAAACTTCATCGATTGTGGCGCGAAGCTAAATAATGTTCTAGAAAAGTGTAATCTGCATTGATCCTCGATACTCAAGTAACAAACCAAAACCAATCAAACGAATTTCTATTCTGTAAGACTAAGTTCTGGTCACCCTCAACAAACCAATGCTTACTTTGATTACAGTCAGTACTCAAGATTTTGTAATGCAGTTCGAACGTACGTGCTGGTGAATTTCAAAACTTCATGCACTGCAACTATGACTTAGTTTTTGCTCTGGAAATTGTTGATTTTTTGGACTGAAGTTAAAAGTCACCACACATGGATTTGTGTAAATATGGAAACACCTGATATTCATAAAAATCAATTTTAATAAATGCAACATAATGTAGAGAATGAAAGAAAAATTATCATAAGCATCAAATTAGAATTCAAGTTAAGAGAATTTTACAAACAAACAGATATGCTCATTAACGCGCCGTAGGCGCGTTTTTACAAGGTGACGTTCGCAAAGCGACAAATCGAAAAGCGAAGCTTTGTGCAAGTTGAATACGTTTGAAATTGAGTTACTCAATGTTGAATCGATTTAATCGTCTTCGATCGTGCATTGAAATAGCACTTTCCAAAGTTAAGCGTGATCTCAAGCACATTTCTAGCAAAAATCGAAGAAGCGGAGTTTGAGTACATTGAAACAATAATATCAACAAAATCAGTTAATCTTCAATGCTCAAACATCTAGCCATAGAAGTGGACGAATGTAAAATCTCAAATTGCCAACTCGTTTTGCTCTTAAATTTGAAAATAACTGAAACAATCCGTCTAACAGGCTGTGACTGTGAGAGAGTATTCTTAGTTGCAGGATATTTCTGTTCACGATTTCGCTCAAAATTGGCAGATTTGACACTGAGCACACTTTGTTTTCTTAAAGCAAGTCACGGCTCAATTTTTCGTTAAAAATTTCAAATTATTTTAATATCTTAAGTTATCTCATTATCTATCATCTTACAAAAAATTAGAGCAATATTCCGACGAAAAGTCACAAAAAATCCACATTTTCAGGATGCACTTTTCGCATTTGCCCTCTACCGGCCAATGCATACCTTTTAGTTTGTCCCTTCTCCTGTAAATCAAGGCCTTTGCATTTTTGTTTTTGTTTCTTCTCCTACAAAACTGGTCCGATTTTTGTTGAACCAGGGCTTTTATTAAAGGTAATACGATTCTCTATTTGGAGAACAGAAAACATTTTACAAAATTTATCTTATCTGATCGTGAGTTCATCTTAAAGTGTTCAAAATATGCTACTTTTTTACATTTTTTTTATCTATATTCTCAATAAAAAATATTTCCATAAATGTTTTCTGATGCCGTTAAAGCCAATCAATTTATCTTTAATTTAAGCTATAATATGTCACAATCGGTCAAATATTAAAGGAGAAGTAACCTTTCAAATATCATCTAGTCAAATCTATAGATTTGAGATAAAGGGAGCCATTCATAAAGGACGTTACCCGCGTCTGTCCTTAAATCATATTTCAATAATCATTATTCATTGTAAACAACACACAATTTTGACTCGCGTACTCATGTTGACATTAATAATACTGACAATAAATTAACGTTTTGATGATACCGATAATTACCGGTAATTACTGATTGAGTTTAATTTATTACCGATAATTCCTACAGTACTTTTACCGGTAAATTGCAACCCCTACTAGGACCTGTGATTTGAAATGAGCTAAGTCCGAACAAGTATGGCCAGTTAGTCTTGTGTTCGGTCTAATATCATTGATTCAAAAAAATATTATTTGTAAATCTTTGGTTACGTCATTGGTGAAATCTTTCTGTTAATTTTGCTTATTGTCGTCATTATGGTCATAATGGTGATGGTCATATTGAGATGCTGTGATTCAAATTTTTAATGACAAACGAATGATAGATTACAATTACACCTGTAGTAATATTGAAATGGTCTATTTAATAATTACAATTTTCTAAGTTTTTATATTTCAAATTTTTATTCAATATTCAAAATTGCGTTCTTCAAATTGAGTCCTAAATTTTTTAAAAAATATATACTCTCAAATTTCTCTAATGCGATTTTATTGGTCTAATTGCTTAAGTTACTTTAATTTAACAATTTTATTTAAAAATTATAATATTGAATAACAAAGTTTTAATTAATTTTTTTGATTGAATTTGTTTTCTGGTTGATTTAAATTGTTACCCAGTTATAGTTTTTACTTCTTAATTTTATATTTCATTTATCTATTCACAAGTACATCTTCATCTCCAAGAGGGAGCATAATGCAGGAAAAGGTTCAATTCTCATATCAATCAAATAAACACCCTCAAATATCTTAAATTTCATACCAAAAACTAGAATATTCCATTTTTGTGAAGAAATTTCCACTGAGTCGAATTTAAAGGTCCTAAAAGTAAATTTGTTCAGATTTTAATCCTAATCACAGTAATAAAACTTTTTGGTATACAATTTTTACAATTTACAATTTATACATTTGTCAATTGTTTTAATTACACAAATTAAATCATGTTCCATGGATTGAATATTTAATCATTATATTTTTCAACACTCCTGTATTTGTCTACATAAGCTCGTTTCAATTGTAGTATAATTAAATGAAAAACTGCTGGGCCATTTAAACGGTAAAAATATTTTTACTCTAAGACTTTTAAATTGTGCTTACTTTTATGATTACAATTTAATTCTAAGAAATTCTTTGTTTATTTAAATCAAACTTAATAATTTCAAGAATTTAACGTTTTTGCTTAAGACATCACTTAAAATAATGTTCACAAAAGTTGTGATGTTATGATTTGTCACTTGAGTGATGAGTTAAGTCGAATATGTTCGGACAATATTGAATTCTATTTTGTTATGTTTGGGTTGTGCTTTTGAATGTGAGCTCATCGATTACAAAAGAGCATTAATAAGTTGAGCAATGCCGAATTCCTGTAATTCTCGATTCTGATTGGCTAATAAAAAAATTGTAATTCTTTTTACATGAGTCAGTCTTTTCTACTGCATTCAGTGAGTGACTTGCACTGTGCACAGTTGGTGTCATCCCAGTGGCGTTCAGTCAATACAAAACAGTTCATAAGTTTACTCTTCTGAATACGTGGCCATCACCACGTGCTGTCTGTTGTGGTGGTGTACGTCTTCACTCGTAGCTCGAGCTCGATCGTATGTTTTGGTCAGACTGATTTACAACTACAACCAACAACCAACAAGTGGGCATCCTTCCATCAAGAATCATTAGCCTCGATCATCATGTCGTCGTCGTCTTCGTCGTCATCATCATCTCCACCAGTTGTCCCTCAACACTGTTCGACTGTGTCCGTGTTGTATGAATTGCTGAAATGCGAAGAGGAGCCTTGTCGAGTGTGGTTGCGTGACGAGATGAACCAAATCCCTGACCCACTGATAGATTCGCTCTTTCACGCACTAATCTGCTCGTCGTCTTCATCTGCTGTACCACAATCCCGTCCGACTGTGTCCGAGTTGTGTCAACAGCTTCAAGGAGAAATGGGGCAGCTGAGGGTGGTGCTGAGAGGTGAAATGGATCGAGTGGTCAATACTCTCACAGAAAGACTAACCAACAAGTTGAGGATGACCAACGAGGATTTGGATCGAGAAGAAGATGATGGTGGTGACCGTGCACAGGTGGGCCAAGTCGAACAACCAAATCACCATCCATCAACATCAACCTTCAATCCCGTCTCCCATCAACAACACTCGAATGGTGATGAAGTGCAATTGAACACTGTGGAAATGATTGAGATTAAGGAAGAGGTGGAGGATGGGGAGGAGACTCGCATTATTGACATGGAGACATTGACTCAAGACAGACAAGTGAAACGAGGTGAGTGATGAAAGTGAACTGATGTGAAGTGATGACTTTGTATTATTTGTGTCTATTTAGAAATCAAAGAAGAGGAAAATGAAATGACATTGCACAATGATCAGATTGGGGATTGGGTCAAGCGAGAGATCAAAGAGGAGGAAGAGGATGGAGAAATGGTGGAGGCTAAGGAAGAGATCAAGGAAGAAGACGAGGAGGAGGAAGAGGATGGAGAAATGGTGGAGGTTAAGGAAGAGATCAAGGAAGAAGACGAGGAGGAGGAAGAGGATGGAGAAATGGTGGAGGCTAAGGAAGAGATCAAGGAAGAAGACGAGGAGGAGGAAGAGGATGGAGAAATGGTGGAGGCTAAGGAAGAGATCAAGGAAGAAGACGAGGAGGAGGAAGAGGATGGAGAAATGGTGGAGGCTAAGGAAGAGATCAAGGAAGAAGACGAGGAGGAGGAAGAGGATGGAGAAATGGTGGAGGCTAAGGAAGAGATCAAGGAAGAGATCAAGGAAGAAGACGAGGAGGAAGAAGATGGCGAAGCTCAGATTGATTCGATTGAGGGTTGGGCTGAAGAGAACCAAAGTGGTGACGAATCTCAAGCTTTGGACAACGTACCATTGAACACAACTCTCACTCATCCAACTGGACAATCTCAACTCACAGTGACTCAATCAGCTGATCTATTGACACCACAGACCAGCACTGCACAAAACGAGACAAACCGAACTGCACTCGACCAACAGACAACGGTGCCCTCTCGACACAAAGTCACAAAACGAAAACAACAAACATCGAAACGATCTGCGAAAAGATCGAAGCCAACAATTGAGGAGGATGAAGGAGATGATGGCGAAGACATTGCCAATGAAGACCGAGAGGAATCAAAGGTCAAAACCCTCAATTTGAATTGTACCCAGTCAAATTGTAATGTCAAGTTGGATTCAATGGTCCATTTGAACGCTCACTTGAGCACTGTGCATCTACTTGCTCCTCTTCAATGTTTTGCCAGCAATTGTAATGCACGATTCGACAGTCCGTAAGTGATTTCTATCATTTCACATTAAATTGACTTAGTTTTATTTTTCAGGCGACAGATTTATGATCACATCAAACTGAGCCATTCGCAAAGTACTCGATTCCGCTGTTCAGTTTGTTCCAATGAATATGGTTCACAACGGAAAGCTTACAATCACTGGTACAAGAATCATCAGCCTGGTCAGTTCAAGTGCAACCTCGTGAGCAACTGTGGCCAAGTGACCGACACCCGCAACAAGATGTCAACTCATCAAGATACCAAACATCGCACCCATTCGAAGAATCTCCGCTGCACCCACCCTGGCTGTACAGCTTCATTTGCCTTTAAAGCTAACTTGAAACAACACCAACAGACTCATCTCGCCACTAATCAATTTCATTGCAACTGGCCTCACTGCAGCAAGCAATGCAAACAACGCGCAAATCTGGTCATGCACATTCGAACTCAACACTTTGGACTGCCTAGATCAATGAAAGCACAGAAGGAGAAGAACATTGTGGACCTGCGAGACCCGTACGAATATGTTCGAGAGGTGGTGGACGAGTGATGGCAGAGTTGAGTTGATCTTTTTTACTTGTAACCTCTTTCCATTTTTCTTTCATCTGTACTTTTATTTTCTTCTCTTTTTTATTTTATTCATATTTCCCAATCTGTTTCTCAATTTCTCACTGTCTGTATCAATTTAAATTTTCATTGTCACCGATCACAAATTGATCTAATCTTCGAATGTATCTTTACCTGAGTATTATCACAATAAACTTAAATGTTGCTTTGTTGAATCGATATTAGATTTTAACTGGGTCATGACTATCTCTGGTTATAATTTAGCTTTACTTTTCATAATTCAAAATTTCACCTACTATTTTAATTTTAATTTACTTTTTACTTTAGTAAGGACACATATTATCAAGAATGTTTCATTTTGTTCAATAGGCTATTCCCAGCTAAAATTGAGCCAACGAGAAAACCTTTCAAATAATTTAATAACATCTCACTTCATTCAAACCATCTTTAAACCTACTTGACATTTACGACTATTTGAAATGATTTAAAATGATTTTTTCGTAATACAGTGGAAGGCAGGAGAGAATTTTGCTCTCTTCAAATTATTTAAAATGATATTATAGCATTTGAAAAATATATATACAATGCATTGTACATGTATACATATGAATATATATCCCAAAACCAATAAATCTAATCAGTTGTGAACGTATATATTTATTAAAATTACAAGTTACAAAATAGATTAAATGTGGCGATTAACAATTTCGAATATATACATTATGTTGTTGTGATAAAATGTGGTAAAATTAGACTCAAATTGAGACAGCGATATTAATTCCAAGTTGATAGGTGTTGGATCGGCTTTGGATATGTAGTAGAATTTTTTTGTCGCCATCATTATCAATAAGATTATATTTGAAGCCCAAAATGCAAACATCTTTGGTTTTGCAAAATTCGATGATTTTGGTGATCCGATAAAAGTTGCCATTCGCCTTTACAAAGTTGTTCGCAGTTCGGATGCTTGTTGATCCATGTTCAGTGGTAGTGATCAAACATTTTTCACAGTTTAAGCGATTATAAAACTTGAGAGAATCAAATTGATCTTTGAATTGGTCCAACAAAAGCATCTCACGCTGACTGAGAGAAGCAGATTTTGATCGTTGTAAAGAGAAAGCTTTCTTTGAAACGTTTCCGAGTTTAGGAAATATTTGAGCAGCGTAACTCTTGACCAAAGGTGAAAAGATAACACTTTCCGATGAGCTGAACATTAAGAATATAGATGCGGCAACTAAAGACTTGTTCATGATTTGCTGTTGAACATTCGTAGCTGACTCAACTCTTCGCACCAAAATGCCCATAGTATTCTCAACGCAAAAGGCTGAATTTGTAAATAAAGGACCAAATTTAATGACCACGTTTGGCAAGTGGATCAAACAATGGACATTATAGCGATGCATTTTCACTGGATATAATCGGCCAAACTCAGTAACAAAAGCACTAATAGTCTCCTTGATTGGTATTATGTCTCGAGTCATCGATATACATCGTTTGGACAAAACAGAAATTATTTCCACCAATTTAATAAAATTTTCGTAATACTCGGTTTCTAAAACACCATCAAGAGCAAGAAATCCATAAAGTAGAAACACTTCATAGTCGAATGCTTTCCACTTGTCTTTTGAGCCGAGAAGGTGCATTTTGCGTATATGATCAGAAGGAAACTTCATTCCGTCGAGACGCGAGTTGATGACCTTTATCTGGTCATTGGTCAATCGTCTATTGACTCCTTCAACTTCTCCAAGCCAACTCTGAATGATCAATTTGATTGTTCCAATTAGCTGGGAGTGCATATACTCAGGCGGGGCAATTGTATTGAGGTGGACGTAATCCAGACGAGAAAGTTGACATTTTCCTTTTATTCCGAATGTTAGATTTTGGTCAATAAGATTAGAGTTTGTCGAGAGCATAATGTGCTGCCTCCATTCGGCATTTGTCCTTAATCGACACTTGTCCACCATTGGATACCGAATAGCTTTTTCGATATGTCTTGCCAAGACATAGCACCAACTGCAGCCAAAGGAAGAGTTAAATTGTTTGCAGCACAAAAGATCGGCCCTCGCAGGTGCGTCTGCCATCACAAGTAAAAGACGAACATAGAATCGCATTTTTATTCCGTTAATATCAATTTCGATTGGTTTCTTATCATACTCGAGCAGTTCTTCAACGAGTGGCTTGAAGATGGCATTGCTTGGCTTTCCTCCAGCATGTAGGGCCAATAACAAGCCATTGTTTTGTCTGAGATTGAGAGGCAATTCGTTAATGTAACCAACAACTGGCCACAAACTTTTGCCATCTTTCGTATAAGGAGCACCATCAAAGCCCAAGGAAATCGTAATAGTCTTACTGTCAGGGTCCTTGTTGGACAGTTTAATACTTTCTTCGCGTTTTTTGAGTCTCATATACTCGGTTCCATCGAGTAGGTCGTGAATATTCTCAGAATCAGGTTTGTGGTCAAATTTCAATTTGTCAAATAGGCGAGGAATCATATAAAGCAACCAATCGATGAGAGAAACATAACAAAAGTAGCTCTCCGGTATTTTGATGGCCTCAGAAGGAATAATTGTCACTTTTTCGCCGGTGTCTGGTTGAGTGCACTCAGTGCAGCTAGGCGTATCACACGACACAATTTTATTGAGGTCGCTGACAGATTCGGTGATGCCACAAGGAGTATAAAAGTACTTCGAGACAGTAGGATAAAATGTATTGCTTTTTCTTTACAATCGTTTTGTACGACGTATTCAATTTTTGAATTTTAGACTTCATATTTATGATGACGTTAATAAATCGAGCCAGATCAGAAATGGCAACATCGGACAGTCCATGTCGAGTTTGAAACAGTAACATCATTATATAGATTTCTTGTTCTGTGAGTTCTTTGTCATTGAGGAGATCAAAGTTGAACTCGAGACTTTCTTCAGTTTCGCAAAGTGAGTCATCATTCAACAAATCGTTAAACAATACTGTCTCACAGGCGTCCGTTTCAGAGAAAATAAAATTATCGTCATATGAAGAATTGTGATCCATTGGCTCGTCATGATTGTTCTCTTGTTGACAAGTTCCCAGAAAATCTCTAAAATCCTCCTGGAGAACGTTATTCAAAAGTTGTGCTTGCTCATAGTATGACTCAATAAGCAATTGGAGAGGGCTATTTGAAAATAATAAAATTAAAAATATTAAATCAAACAGGTTGCAACCTTTACATACTCTTCTTGTCTGACCGATTCACGACAAATCCTTTTTAATCTATCGACTTTACGAACCATCTTTAAAGGAAATGACAGCCACGAGTATTTGAGAATATCAAATTCGCTTGGAAAACGTGAAGAAGTAATTCAAAACAGACAACAACAGCAAACCGAAACTAGACACGATTTGTAAACAATCGTCGCGATACTCTTACTCGATATATCGATAGTGGCCCATATCCCGCTCATTCGATATGAGTCAAATATGAGTCATCACGCGGCAGACGTGTATGCGCGCCTGCAGGCTGCAGCTCCACATGGCATTTTTGCTCTAACTGTTGAACAGTCAACAACAACTTGTCTCGTGACATCGTGATCTTGGTCTAGTCAATTCTTCTTGCTCCAAAATGACCTCCAGTTCCAGAAACGTGGCTGTAATCGATACTAGTGACGCTATTGTGGTGACATCAGCCTATCGTTTGCAGCACTTTACTCGAGAGTGGATCGATTCGCCTTTGGTCTGGCCTGAACGCGCCATTTGGTTCAATGACGAAGATGTTGAAACTTTTTGTCGGATTCTCAAGATTGATTGTAATTATTATTATTAAATTACTATTTATAACTCACAAATTCATATTTTTAGCTCAAGAATTGTGCGAAAAATTCTCTGTTGAATATTCTCAAGCAAAGGCAAAGCCTAACGACGACCAAGGTGACCAGTCTGGCAATTCCAGTGGTAGCTTTGTAACTTATGAAGAATATAGTTTACTGAAAGATGAGATAAGCGAGTTGAAAAAAGTTGATTTATTCTCAGCAACGCGAAATAAACCAACTCCGTGATGTTTGTTCTGGAAGTATTGTGAACAAAGTAAGTTTGACCAACATTGCTTCATATAAATCTAATTGATATAATTTTATTTAAAGCAAGTGTTTACTGTCGGTTCTAATGGAATGTTAGTCACTGCCAGTGCTTTGACTCAGTCTATGACTTTGGGCTTCAATGTTTCTGGATTTGAGAATTTTGTCAATCGTTACTATTCGTTTGATAAAACTTTTTTACCGCAAAACCTGGAAGATTCTCACAAAACCGATTCAAACTCAAATCAAAGAACTGATTGGTTAGTATTTTGGATGCTATATTTGAAGGTACAATATTAATCTCGCATCTATAGCCTTTTTTGTGTTGTATGGCCTTGCTCGCGAAAAGAAAGGACAATCACCCACTCCAACCGAATTGAACAACAAATATCATGCTCTACTACTATCTTTTCAACAAATGCTCAATAATCGAAAGCACACCGACAAGAACAAAACAGAAAAGTAAGTAACACATTTAGTATGTCACCAGAATATAATAAAATCATTTATTTTTAGGCGAAAAGATGACTCGGTAGTAACCGTTCCAAAACAAAGTGGATCCCGAGGAAAGAAAGCTAAACTGGTCACTTTACCTGGTAATCATACTTATTATTCAATTTCATATTTTAATTATATCGATTTAAATTATAGATGCTTTCAATCATTTGGAAGATTATCTTTCTAAGGCCAAAGACCTCAACTCGTCTATGTTTGAACAAGATGAATCTGGATATTCTGGTGATCAAATGAATGATTCAGATTAGTTGAGCTATCGCCGGTGCAAGCTTTTTGACATCAAAGAATTCTTTACCATGGTTTGCAATTGCAATTGATGATTTGAGCTTATATAAGTATTTATTTTGTATTTTCATAATTTTTTGTCTATTTAACGATTTATTATACATATATGTAACAGTATTATATCATTATTAATTTTTATATCAAATAAATAAGAAATATGAACTAGTATATGAGTAATTCTAATCAAATACCTACTATATGAACGGGCGTATAGGAAGGTTTTGCTTTCTGTCACGTGACTTGAAAAAACATTTCAAATGATTTGAAATGGTATTTTTTTCGCACCTTTTAAGATGGTTTTAAATAATTTTCAATGGCAGTAGAAATACCATTTTAAATCATTTGAAAAGAGCAAAATTGCTATCTGGGTTTGTTTGAAAAGGTACTTTAATTTTATGATTTTTATTGTTAAACTATTTTTTGTTAGAATTTTTAATTCAGATAAGAAAACTCAATTCCCCTCGTGACAGGTCACGAAGAGATATTTAGAAATACCTTTTTAAATCTACAACATTATACAGACAGAATATTTAATGACTTTTACTATCGCTTAACTTTATCAACATTCTATTAACTTCACATTGGAAATTATAACTTTAGAAATTTTTATGAACTTAATAAATTCTGCGAAGAATTACTTATTAAAAATAACCAGTTTTTAGACCCTAGGCCTCACATTGACACAAGTGTACCTATTTAGTATTCAAGTTATTCACTCACATTAATTAGTTGGCAATTACAAGTTAATTCAATTATGTATTGATAAAAGAAGAATTTAAATTTTCAATGATTTTATAAATTTTAATCAACTGAGACAAAACTTTGAGTTTAACTTTTCAAATTAAGATTAATAAAGAAATTTAAATTATTATAATCTCTGAAAACAAAGAAGAGTTTATAATAATCAACTTCAATTTTAAAAAAATCTTCATGTTTGTAAATTCGATTATTGCGGATATACTCAACGATTGATCAAACTGTAATGTTTTTAAACATAACTCCTCTAATCATACCCAAAAACAAAAACAGTTTTATCATTAACAAATGTACTAATGTTGTATAGATTTGTCGATTATTCTGTATTGCATATTGTATCATTCTTTTGTAAAGTATTAATACTCTTAGTGATTGACTAAAATGTGATTATCTTGATAAAGATTACAACTTTGTATGCTTCAAGGGTTGAATTAGGTACACTAGGAACATAAAAAGTATGATTCCCGAACAAGATGGCGCATTATTCAATATCATCATTTTGCACATTCACCGGTATACTTATTAAGTATTACTTAATCTAACTTAATTGGCTAAAGCAAATAATAAGACACAAAGGCAAACAAGTTTTAAATTTTACGACGTCTGTTTTCTGCTTGACTGCGAATTAGTTGAATTTGGATATTTAGTAAATATGAATATGAAAATAAACATTTTAGTAACAAGTTTGAACAGTTCTACAACCAGAACACATAATAAGCAACAAGTTTTACGACAACGGTTATGAAAAATGTATTTACCACTAATATTTTGAATTTGGTCAAATGTGAAAATACAAAATGAATATTAATTGTGACAAAATTATTAAACCTGTTGTCAAAATTTCAATAGTCAACTTCTAAATCAGTGGTTCACAGACTATGAATAGTACTCGACAAAGGGGTCGCTTGATGGGCTAAACTTCTTTTGACTTTGTCTCAACTTGTTCTAAATTTGATGTTATTCCCTGATTGCAATTGTCAATTAATATTGGATATTAATTGTTCGCTTATGTCTTAATAAACAATACAAAAATATATATATTTTACCAGTAATAACGAAGGACAATGCCCATGTAGCATTCTTTGTATAAAACACAAAACGATGAAGTTGTTTCATTACAAAATGCGATTTAAGATAATTTAAATATAAAATGAAAAAAAAAATGAAAAAGTTTATGATGAGACCATTTTATGAACATTGATTTGAATTTTTTAATAGATGACTTGATAGCTTTGTACTGTATTGTTGTTTTATTCAATATTAAAGAATCATTGAAATATTTTGTAAAGCAAACAAATCATTAAATTAATAATAATCATAACCATTTTTGAAAATGAGATCACTACCATTAACCTGTCAATTCTTCTCAAAAAATATTTTAATAATAAACTTATTACCCATACAAAATTTAACGTGAAAATCTTATCATGTGAAAATCAAGTGTTGCTGTAAATCTAATGAGAGTTTCGAGTGTATCATGATAGTAATGTACTTTTCTGTAGAATCAAGAGATGAGTTAATTATTTGAGTCAAATACCAACAAAAATCTAAATATATAAAAGTCTAAATAAATTGAAAATTAAATTAAAACATATTTCATATTTGTACCAGCTAAGTTTGTTTGTTAAAAATTAATAATAGATATTTCCTCAGATCATTTCGAGTAAGTAAGTATGCAGATTCACTTTTACAGCAATTTTTGTCACATCAGAACTGGAAATAACTAGCAGAACAGTCTTATTAGGATAATATTGCCAAAACAAATACGAGTTTTATTGTTTTACCATTTGTAATATTCAAGGGATCAAACAACTGACAGCTTCTGCTCTGAAAACAACTTCGATTGTACCAAAATAATTAGTAAATTAAAAACAAATAGTAATTGGTTTAGTAAGCATTATTGACCCGTCACGATGGGAATTTTATTTTCTTGTATTTAATAGAATGATGAGAACATATAAACTAGATTACTGCAAGCAGTGTATATCTGAACGACAAATTGGGAGATTAAATGAAATAAAATCTAATGAAATTTCACATTGTACAGAACAATTATTTTTTACTTCTATTTCCCATCTCTCCTATCCTTTTCTGATCAGATTTTTGCCTCTGATCATGATCTCTGACTTATGAGTCACATTTTTCATAGGGCACAGAACAGTCAACTGTTGCGACCCTCAACTGGTGTAATTTACAGTGGTGGTCCTATTTAGCCACGTTTTCTCACATCATATAGTTAGATAGTTTGAAAACTAAGTTTCAACACATTTCTATTTACGAAATTCTCTAACGTTCACTGTACAAAGAGCATTTGAGCTCTGGTCAAAAGAGCCTCACTCAATTTACGATTAATACAGACAATTTGCTTTGGTTAAGTATTAGTAATCTATAAGAGCAAGAGTTAACAAAAGCTAATATATACTCGGTACTTGAAATATAGCATGACATAATGCCATTAGAGTTTGAGGTACTTGAGCTAATCACTAGCAGGCACAAGTGTTGTGGCACAAGGCAATAATAATCATAATAATAACTAGAATTTACTGCGAGCAGTATAGCTGAGCGATTTGAGATGTGTGTTGAGAAACTTATGAAACGACTTTATTTGATCCATTTGGATCAATTACACCACTAATGGTCCCCTATCATGAGCATCACTCGTATACTGGACAGTGTCGAATAGTGGACACTGTTCAACTGATTTCTTTTGTTCTCTTCTTTCAGTGCAATTTGTGTACATATTGTCCATGAACATTTGCTATGGACAAAACCTCCATAGGAAATACATTGCATTACCGACATTTGGTCACACTCGGAATGTTTGTGTTTGACTGTAGATTGCCATCAAGATAAGAGCTATTTCAAAGTTTTTTAATGGCGGGAAATAATCTACATACATGTAGTACATAGTCCAACGATTAATTTGGCGTGCCACACATGTCAATGCTCAGTATAATCAATTTTCTACAGCCCCGGCAAAATCGATATGAAAATCGCTATTTCTCATAGAGAATACATCATAAACTTACATTACCTGGCCGGAGGTTATCTAAACATTCATGGATTTTCTCACCTCAACTCAATTTAGCATTTTCATTATTAGGTGAATCATCCGAGGCCTCATTTAGCAAATTTGGTGCATCCGTTCCAAAGCCTTTTTGTTTACAAGCATTTCCCCCTCTGTTACAATGCTTCCGTTTTCTCCCATTGAAAAGTCGAAACGGTTTTCTCAAGTGGTGACAGAGTGCTTCGCTACGTTCACTCACTCACCCACGGACCGATTTGGCTACTAACAGCGATCTGTTAGTAGCAGTTGTAAGCATAAGTATGCGAGTGGTCTGTACAGCCCGTCTGTAAGTAGTACTACTTACAGTAGTGCTAACAGTAGCTATGATAAGTAGTTTTGGCAATGGCTACTAAAACTGCTAACAGGGGTACTAACAGATGCTTATTTAAGTAGTTCTTTCCCTATCCCTCCGCTCACAAATGCATTCAATTGGATTACAAAATAATTTATTTAAAATAAAACAATTTACAAATGTAATAATTAATAATATATGAACACATAACTCACGATCAGTTTCTAGCTCATAGGCTCATCAACTTAAGAATCTTCGGAATTACCGGCGTTAGGGAATCGTTTACAGACAAGTTCGAGTAGGGATAATGCTGAACCACGAAGACGTTTCATTTGATCCAATTCAATTTGCGCTGCCAGTCTCATTTTTCGCTCTGCAGTACCTCGTTGATTGCTGTATAAAGTCCTGGGAACTAGTTGTAGGTCCTTTTTCGTTTAGATCGTTGAAGCCTTAAACCGCGGTCGACAATCGTTAACTTCGTTTGACTTTTATTTCGGCTATCCAGTCTAAATATAATATTTTTTAGTTTATTTATTTGAATAAGTTAACAATAAATTGATTATAGTTACCATTTAGTATGCACTGATTATGTCTTCGGCATAGTCTTTCGTGTATTTGCACGATTAGCAGAAGGCGATTGAGGATCAGATTGGGTCCAAGATTGAAAAAACTTTTAAGTATACTTTCAGATGTAAACATTTCTAAAATGCGGAACAAATATTTAAATTAGAAATGTGAAATAACCAAAATATAACTTAACATATTTAGTACTACTTACCTAAAACACCGCGGTGGCACTTTGTAGTAGTGAAATTTCCACGAGAATGTGGGGAATTTGAAATAAAGAAATGACGAGTTTCAGGTAAAATAGTAGTATCCACCAGGATGGATTAGACGATTCAAACAGAGAATATGGAAAAAATGTTTGTTGAAGTCATCTTGGTGACGTTGAAGTCGGAGAATGTTGTGGCCAAAATACCAGATTTCGGTATCGATTTAGTGGCGAGCACCTCTGATACTGGCGATGGTAAACACAGACACTATACAATAAATCATACTCAATACATAATAAATTCTGGTACAGTAGTAAATCAGAAATAGAGGCAAAACAAAGGAAACCAATAAGCCAAACAAAGTACAAGTCTTAGAGCCGAGGCTGCAGCCGCAAAGTAACACGCGCTATTTACAACGGACAAAAAAGCAGGCACACACACAAGCACAGCCGGACAGACTACTGAGGTAGAGGCAGAGGTAAGAGAGCGGTGTCGTCATCCGGACGCATGCGCAGTTTCTCCAAATTTGAATTTGACATCGATACTGCACTATCGAAGTTATATGATCACTTCTCCGAAAGTTTCAATTTGAAACAGTGGTCATTTTAAATCCAGAGCATTGCTTATTGGATCTTTAATTACTAAATGTACTAAAATATCTAGCTGTTTATTGTATGATTGATCAATAGCAAAATTATCGGAAAACAGTTCAACAGACCATTTGACATCATCATCATTTTATACAATTTTAAATTAATTGGAAAATGAAAACATTTAAAAATTGTAATTAATGTAATATTAATTATGAAATTGCAATTCAAAAGTACTAATAAATTGAGCTGTTAGCACAACTGTTAGCAATAATTGAGCTATTAGTAGTACTTTTAGTAGCAAACTACTTACTGTAGTAGTTCTGTTAGCACTGCTGATCAGCATCGATACTTAAAATCGCTGCTGTAAGTAGTCCTTTCAGTAGATCCTACTACCTGTAGTAGTGCTGTTAGCACTACTAGTGCTTAAAATCACTGCTAAAAGTAGTTCTACCAGCTTTGTTTTTAAGTATCATAAGTAGTTTTTCGGTGCCTGGGCACTCACGCACTCGCTATCGCTCGTGCGTTCGTTCGTTCGTTCACTTCGCTAAGCTAATAATAATAATCATAACGGGTTTCTAGCGCGCTCTGTTTATTTTAACTTCAAGATTTATTAATATAATTAAAAAATTTACTAAAATATTTTTGTGTTTGTTAAAAAAAATCATCGAACCCCCTCACGTATACTATCGATCCAAATCAAGAATCGCACACCCACAAACATGGTCAAACTAGTGTTAACAAAGCAGATAACCAGCGCAAACAACAACCACGGATGGTCTTTGAGCAAAACCTGTGCGAGCACAAACGGTATTGTCATGGTCATTAATCCGGTAAGAAATGAAAACAGTGAGCACACTCGATCCGACAGTTTGAGATGGCGCTCCGTGAAGGCTAGTATTGAGGGCCACATTGCCGAGAAGCCATAGCCCAGCACAGCAGAACCCAAGTAGACGATAGTCATATTATTAAAACCAACAATAAGCGTGACTATTCCAGCAAAAATGCCAACATAATGACCGGAAAGAATATAATCGGGAATGAGTTTGAGTGTGATGATAGCCGTAATAAGTCGACCACCGGTGTAAAAGCCTGACAGTACAGACTGAATGTGTGCCGCTCCTGTTCCGTCAATGTCATCGTTCAAGTATTGATACAGAGACGGGGCAAAAGTGATATAGCCAATTTCGGCGGTGTTATACGTTGCCAAACAAAGGGCACACATGGCTAGCTTGATTCGACGATGCGGAATTACATTCAAATTTGTGTGAAAAAGGTATTATAAATTTGGCTGAATTACGGATGATGAAATTTGAATGGAAACCAAACATGTCGATTGC
Source organism: Rhizoglyphus robini (assembly GCA_023373905.1). Lineage (NCBI taxonomy): Eukaryota > Metazoa > Arthropoda > Arachnida > Sarcoptiformes > Acaridae > Rhizoglyphus > Rhizoglyphus robini. Next base: position 1,554,560 of record JAKIJQ010000032.1, on the reverse strand, counting down.
ATCATACATAAACATACGTACATCACATGCTTTATTTGTGCCTGGTCGTATGCTCACCGAAGGATTCACTACTGCACTGATGGACACTCTTCCAAGCATCACTCACCTCACTGTGGTGTAGTGTGATACTCCCGAAGTCTCGATTATTTCTGTTCTCGTACAACTAATTCGTCTGCTCAACCACTACCGTCGAGCAATTCATCCGTTCATCTCGTCAGCCATTTTGTCGCTGTGCTCACTTGCACACTATCAAACACTATTGACTAGCGTACCTTTTGGAAAAATTGTTTCCCCGCGGTTTGATCACTCGTGATTAGTTTTGATTTGTGTAATGATTAGATTATACAATAGATTATACTATATTTAATGTCTAATAAAGATATTATTGTGAGAGTAATGATAATAAATCACTTGTACCTGTTTTTTAATTTCATTCGTCGAAATCCTAAGTATAAAACAATAAGACACATTTTGTAAATATCAAACGTCTTAAAACCCGCTGTCTGAAAAACGCATTGCATAAGATCAAATAATATTTAGAAAGTTTGACAAATCAAATGAAAATGTAAATCATTTATGTATTATTAAAAGCTTGTGACTTGAACCATTTTTAATGCGTTAATCGGCCTCAGTGCAACTCTGTATGAAAATTTAATTGAAGTTACTTATATTTATGAAGGTACTTTGGAATAAATCATTTTTATTAAGATGAAAATACCTTTATATTTATTTACATTTGAAATTCGCATAATTTGATAAAAATCGTATGCTAAGAAATATATCATATTTTATAACACATTAATTATTCAGCCAGTAAGTAATAGTCAAGTAAATAGTGCATTCCATCAATCAGTTTATAAACAAAGCCTACAAATGAAGTTGCCATCTCTTTTAGCAACCCCATAATTCACTGGGTTGACTGTACTTTAAAAAACACTTCCGCAATACGAGATAGAGTTAAAAAAATTATTAAAATTTACTCTGTTTTACACAAACAAAATCTCAAGCCACAAATCGTTAATCTCAATAAAACAATTTTTCATGTTTATTTCAATACTATCCCTCAAAACCTCAAATTAAAATACATAAGCATGACATAACTAGCGTTAAAATTACATTTGTTTGCCATATTCAAACAAAACAGATTTTATTTGAATCAATCAAAGTTTCGTCGCCATTTACTGAAAAGACAAACCAAGACACTAATAACATAGTATTCAACAAAAATAAAATAATTCAATTATTTTAGAACTCAAAAAGAAATTGCAACTTTTGAATTTAGACCTTTTAATAGATTTTCTTACAATCACGATTTAAATTTTAATTAAATTTGTAACAAAACTACTATTTCAATGAGTTTTAAAATAATTTTCTAAATTTTTATCAAGGAGAAAAAACCTATAGAGTTTAACCTTTATTTAAACTTTAAACCTTTAATTTTAACTGAGTTTAAATTTAGATTTGTTGTTTTCTCAGTCTTACAAGTTGGGCTTATGCGCAATCTTATGTTGATAAGTAACATTAATCCTACATTCATTCAAATACGAGAGCAATCGTATACAAAGTAATGATACTGTGTTTGTGACTAGAATCTGAAGGCTAAAAATTATACCACAATTCGCTGTACCGTTCATTCTTGTGCCACTCTCAACAGTTTCGTATATCGTCATCATCTCCAAATTTGATCAAATTGTTGTCCAATCGTTGTTAAATAGAAGTTTTTAGTATTCATCATCAACAACCCATTCGAAAGCAAAGCTGTGAATTGAAATATTCAAATAATTGATATGATTAAAATTTTGACTAGTTACCATTTTACATGAAAACATAATAGTAAATATAAATTTGAGAAATATCCAGCAAATTTTGAACCGCGAAGGATCAATTATTGTAAATGACCTTTTGTAGTTATTTCCATATCAACAATATTTTACAATAAATACCTAACTTATTAAAAAAATACTTTTTGTCAACTCAAACAAAACTCACACAGAATGTATGTACATTTGTTATAACTGAACTTGAAAAAACATTTGTTCAACAAACAAGTCAAATAAATTTAAAGCAAGTTTTTCTAAACAATTTAGATAAGATAAACTAAAGAACTCATAATAATAGATTTAATTTTTTAAAAATTTCACAAATTATTTGAAGGATCACTTATTTGAAATAACCTGTTTTAAGACTTAAAGATTTTAAGCTCCAAAGATGTATCATATGAATCACTGAAACAAATTGTAGTAAACAGGCTCATCGGCGATAAGACACATTATTTGTTGTTTTACCATTAAAAATCTGACTATTGTTACACATTATAATACGGGAGAATAAATCCATTTAAAAAAATTTAGAAATACCTGTAACTTCATCAACTCTCATTCGAATCGTCCACAAAACAACATTTTCAAAAATTAACAAATTCAATGCTTTTAAATTCATAAAAAAAAGTTTTGAGTTTATAATTTAGCAGACCTTTTGTACAACATTTGAGGAGTACATGAAAAATCACGATTAAAATTGTCCCTAAAATTCATAGAAAAAATATTTCAATAATTTTCAAATTTATTTTCAAAAATTTAAATTAAGTAACACAAAACTTTTTAGAGATTTAACTTTTGAAATTACGAATATTTGCGAAATCTCTGAACCACTAAAATTGCTGAAAACAAAGAAAAGTTACCATAAACGATATAAATTTAAAAAAATCTTTAAGTATGCAAATTGCGCTTGTTACATCAATTACCCAACCATTTGATCAAACCAGTGGCGTAGACAAGGGGGTGCAAGTAGGGCATTTGCACCTCCATAATTTTTGAAAAATAACAAAAGTACTACTGATTTTTTACTGTTGTTCATTCACTATTTCCATGGCACTTAATTCCACTAAATGTGCATGTCCATACATTGGATTGCAAGTAGCAGAACTTTGAAACACAAAACTAAATTGAATCATTCAAGACTTTTGACCATTTCAATCCAAATGCGGTCTCACAACTGCAGATCATCGAGATTTTAGTATTCAGTAATGTTACCCGCGTCCTTCTGAACATTTCCATACACTTAATGTGCATGTTCATACATTGGATTGCATGTAGCAGAACTTTGAAACACAAAACTAAATTGAATCATTCAAGAATTTGACCATTTCAATCCAAATGCGGTCTCACAACTGCAGATCATAGAGATTTTAGTATTCAGTAATGTTACCCGCGTTCTTCTGAACATTTCCATACACTTAATGTGCATGTCCATACATTGGATTGCAAGTAGCAGAACTTTGAAACACAAAACTAAATTGAATCATTCAAGACTTTTGACCATTTCAATCCAAATGCGGTCTCACAACTGCAGATCATAGAGATTTTAGTATTCAGTAATGTTACCCGCGTTCTGCTGAACATTTCCATACACTTAATGTGCATGTCCATACATTGGATTGCAAGTAGCAGAACTTTGAAACACAAAACTAAATTGAATCATTCAAAACTTTCTCAATTAAAATTAAAATTCGATCTCACGACTGCAGATCATCGAGATTTTTGAATTCAGTAATGTTATTCATGTCCTTCTGAACATTTCCATATAATTTAAATGCGTGTTCATACATTGGATTGCATGTAGCAAAACTTTGAAACACAAAACTAAATTGAATTATTCAAGAATTTGACCATTTCAATCCAAATGCGGTCTCACAACTGCAGATCATAGAGATTTTAGTATTCAGTAATGTTACCCGCGTCTTTCTGAACATTTCCATATAATTTAAATGCGTGTTCATACATTGGATTGCATGTAGCAGAACTTTGAAACACAAAACTAAATTGAATTATTCAAGAATTTGACCATTTCAATCCAAATGCGGTCTCACAACTGCAGATCATAGAGATTTTAGTATTCAGTAATGTTACCCGCGTCTTTCTGAACATTTCCATATAATTTAAATGCGTGTTCATACATTGGATTGCATGTAGCAGAACTTTGAAACACAAAACTAAATTGAATTATTCAAGAATTTGACCATTTCAATCCAAATGCGGTCTCACAACTGCAGATCATAGAGATTTTAGTATTCAGTAATGTTACCCGCGTCTTTCTGAACATTTCCATATAATTTAAATGCGTGTTCATACATTGGATTGCATGTAGCAGAACTTTGAAACACAAAACTAGTGGCGTAGACAAGGGGGTGCAAGTAGGGCATTTGCACCCCATAATTTTTGAAAAGTAACAAAAGTACTACTCATTTTTACTGTTGTTCATTCACTATTTCCATGGCCCTATGCTTGTTCATCTTTTTGCACCCCCTCGAAAAACTTCTAGCTACGCCACTGGATCAAACTGTAATATTTTTAAACTTAGCTCCCCTAATCACACCAAAAAACGAAGACAGTCTTATCATTAACAAATGTACCAATGGTGTAAAGACTTGTCGTCTTTTCTATCTTATATGCTGTGACATAAATCGTACATTCATTCAATTATAAAAGTAAGCGTTTACAAGATACTGTTAGTGATTAAATAAAATGTTGATACCTTGATAACGCGCATCTTTGAATGCTTTTAGGGTTGTATTAGTTACAGCTTATAACGAATATAAAAGTGGAGACCAGTTTTGCTTTGTTCAGTTGCACAAATTGGTTCGCAAATTATTTTCTTGCTTAAACCACAATGGATCATTTGTGGGCAATTTTGTTGAGCAGCCTTTCGCTCTTGTCGTTGCTTTATTTGTAAGTTTTATTAAATTTTGATGGAACTTTTTAAAATAATGATTTTTTAATATTTCAGTTATGTTCAACAGAAATATAGCTACTGGTCAAAGCGTGGCATTCCAGGTCCGCAACCAAGTCTACTTTCACTTGGTAATATGGGTTCTATGTTTGCACATGATCCGTACAAACTTGAGCAGGAGTTTCGTGAAAAGTATGGCAAAGTTTACGGAAACTATCGAGGCTTCAAGCCAGTGATTGCTGTGGCCGATCCGGTGCTGATTAAACAGGTGATGGTCAAGGATTTTCACCTCTTTGTGGACCAACAAGAGATACACGCGACTCATCCAATTGCAAGTCGAATTGTGTTCGTAGAGCCTAATTCACGCAATTGGAAGCGAGTTCGAACCATCATTACGCCTTGTGTCAGTTCAGGAAAGTTGAAGCAAATGTTCGGTCAGATGGACAAATCGGTGGATCAGTTGAGCGGTCACTTGGATCAGCTGATTCAAAATGAAAATGGCACAATCAAAAACCTCAAACAGCTGGTGGTGGGCTTTACACTCGATGTGATTGCTTCGAATGTGTTTGGCGTTGAGACCAATTCTAACAATGTTCATGGCCGCAGCCTGTCAAATCCATTTATGGTGAATGCACTCAAAATATTCGATATTACCCCATTCAAAATGTTGGCAATATTTGCACTACCTCGTTGGTTCAACCATTTCGTTGGAATTCGCCAACCGTTCAACGATGAATCGTGGGAGTTTTTCGAAAAATTGGCCAGGGAAATTTTGCGGCAACGGCGATCGAACCAAGCTGGAAAAAGAAATGATTTGATTGAAATTTTGATTAACGCAAGTGTGGACGAGAGTAAGCTGGAGAATTCGACAAATTATGACAAGTTGGATGCAAATTTGGATTATGAAGAAGAGCAGGATAAGTCAAGTAATGTCGTACGAACAAGCAAGGCCGTTTTGTCCGAGGAAGAAATTATGGCTCAGGCAATTGGATTTATGATGGGAGGCTACGATTCGGTTGCTGTTGCGCTCACTGCGTGTCTTTACGAACTTGCGATCAATCCAAATGTCCAAGAACGACTTCACGATGAACTTGTACAAGCATTATCTGACAAAACCCCAAACTCATCTGAATACAACGAAACAGTCATGCAGATTCCATATCTCGATGCTGTGCTCAAAGAAGCCCTTCGAAAGTATCCTCCATTTACGCGAATTGGCAGACGTTTTGGTGGATCACCTCAACCTTACAAACTTGGACACACAGGCGTGGTGTTAGAGAAAAACCAACTAGTCGAATTTCCCACTCTAGCCTTGCACTATGATCCCGAGTACTTTCCCGAACCGAATCGTTTCGAACCGGACAGATTTATGCCCGAGAACAAAGACAAATTAGTGCCGTACAGTTTCATTCCCTTTGCACATGGTCCTCGCAACTGCATTGGACTGAGATTTGCTACACAGGAAATGAAACTTTGTCTCGCTAAAATATGTCGCGATTTTCGTTTTGTTCCAACTGACCAAACGCCTGCAAGTCCAGTTGCATTTTTGCCCTTCAAAGGAACCCTGGCGCCGGCTCAAATTGAGGTCAAGGTTGTAAAGCGTTAAAAAATATTGTTTGTTTAATTAATTACGAAATTTTAATGTGCAAAATATTTAGAATGCGTAGAATGATAAAGATAAATAGAAAATCATTCATTAACTATTAGATTTCAAGAATTAGGATAGACCGTTTTAAACCACTCATTAAACAATTTTTAATTATATAATTTATATATATTTTTAATTCGTGTTATGATCGGAAAAACATGTATTCTCTTTCTGACACAATTGTGTTATAAGTTGTGTCGAGCAATAAACAAAATCCTAACGTGTTATATAAATTGTCCATTAAAATTTTGTGTTCAAATAAACATATCAAAATAAATTAATGAATTTTAAAAGAAGTTTACGAAATTAGAAATGTGAAACACAACACATAAACACACAATTATTAAAAAAACCTGTTTTATTGTGCGAGAACTGTCTCAGTTTAATTTTTTTAAATTTTAATTGTATCTGTTAAAGTTAAAGCTATTTTGAGCTTCTGTTCTGTCACATTTTAAATGTACAAAAATTAAAAGCAAATTGTAAATTGTTTATTATTATATGGGACCAGGCGATTGGCCCCACTCATGAAGAGGTGACTCAACTAATGTGTCAGCCGGAAGTTATGAAACAGTTACCATTATTTGATTTGTGCAATACAAAACAGAAATGAAAATCAGTTTTATAACAGTATTTTAAGGATAATTTAGATACATGATATATATGAACAGAGAAAAAAATGTTGTTTTACCATTTGTAATCTGAAGTCTTGATTATCGTTACAAGTTTCAAAATATTTTGAAAAATATAAATGAATAACAGTAATTTAATTTAAAGATAATTATTTAGACCGTTTTAAGTTTATGCAGCATAGAAAGTTCAATTATGAATTAGAGTTTTATTTTTGGATATTTTAGATGCTAAAGAATAAATCCATTTTGAATAAAAATATAGAATATATTTTCAACTAATAATGACGCAATTTGAGCCTAATTTTGAATACAACTTAAATCCATATCACACAATTATATTCGAATGATAAGTATTTTAAAGATAAGCACAGTGAAAATAAGTTATTTATGATTTTACCGTTAAATATGATCTAGCAGGAAGTGAACAAACGAGTCTGTTTGTTTTATGTGTGTTTAAACAATTATTTTAAGAAGAATTCATTCCACATTTTATCAGTTATTACTCTTCTGGTCTTGATGGAATACAGTTCAAAGTTTAAAAAATCAAAATTCATTTTACCGTAATTCATATTATCATTCTCATTCAGTAATGTAAATTTGCTCACATCAAAACTGTAAATAACAAAATTGAAAATAATTAATTAAAACGTCTTGAAAGAGGAATTTATATGTTTGTTGTGTGACAATTTTATCCTTAATCGGCTATTGGCAGTTTATGTTCCGATAATACTGTGAATATTCTAAAACATATTTATAAGTTAGGCAGACCACACTAACCACCAAAGTCCTGCTCGGATATGCTGTTACGGCTCTGGCTGCTTGTGAGGCTAATTTTTATATGACATTCTGAATACGAGTTTGAACTAAATGAGTTATGCTGTGCAGTGGCGCAGTGAATACGTCGCTGTTTGTTTTCTCTCTGCCTGTGTTTTGTAAAAGTTTGTTATTGTCTGTTTTTAAGAAGTTCTTTCAAATCAGACAAATGTCAACAGTTTTTAGTTTGAGTGTCTTTTACTTTGAATGAGCAGATTTTGGTTTGTCTGTGCAACTTACGTGTGCTTTGTTTTGTTTTGTTGTCTTACTATTTCTGGTTGTTTATTCTTATTCTTATTCGGTGTATTCGTGTATCGATCAACAGATTCGTACTTGATGTCATCTTTGTGGCCGGTAGATATATTATATTAATTGTGAATTATTATGAATGATATATTCATCTGAAGAACGTAAAACCCCATGAAACCCAAACTATGAAGAGAAATGTTGAAAGCTCATTTCACGATTGACAAATTTTTTGCAAGTTTTATACGAAAATTTTGATTACATTGATTACATAATGAACTAATTTATGCTGTAGAGACGAAACTGTACATCAACTCAAACATCTTTCAAGTCAATCTCAACATTCTCCTCAACAACTCGAAGGGAAAAGTTAGTCAACAATTTCACAATTGGTAACTGATCTGCTAGGAAACAGTAAAGTGAATTTAATAGTACAATTACTAACAAATAATTTATTAGGTATAATTCGACTCATTAATGGCACTAGACAATTCCAGGTGAATTCTGCCTACCTGGAAAAGAAGAACTTGGCAAAAAGTTACACTTCAACCTTGAAACCATTCAACACTCGTGAAATACGATCACTTTTGCATACATCACTATTTGATTCTCAACAACCTTTCAAATTACGATCAATCATCGATTATATTGATGTGAATAATTTGTAATGCTAAATATATCTCGTCGTCACCCTCGCATAGTTGAATTTCAACGCACAACGACCATAACGACAATCACCACCACGATGTACTTATTGATGAGTTTTAATTTCTCATGTTATCCTGCTATTTCTGTGGAATAAAGACTACAACACTGTAATTTCCTGACACTAGAAACATTACTCAAGACGGAATGAGATCAAATAATTCGCTTTCCACAATTCGTCCCTCAACTCAACTTGACTAATAACTCGATGAATCGACATTGCAGCAAAATAAATATTTACTTTTATTTACATGCTTTGTGTGTACTTGTAGAATTGTGTGCATTTGCGTTTGATTTCATTTGATATTCAATTTGCATTTTATATCCAATGGCGATTGGGTATCGTGGTCCTTTCATCGTGTGTTAGACCGTTGAATTCCTTTAGGAATATCATGTAGGTCCTTTGGTGTGGACTTAGATTAAGTTAACGAATCTACCGCTCTTGGGTTTGTTACATAATTTTAGTTGGTGAATTGGTAATGTTTACTAAATTTCATAATGATTCTGAAGGACGATTAGGTCGAATTGCACTGCTTAACAATGAATTTGATTTTGATTTGATTTTGATGGAGATGATGAATTGTTAACTGTAACTAGAAAGACTGAGGATGCCTTATGATGCAATGGTGATGGATTCGAGGTAGGTTGAAAGGAAGTTTGGGTCAAATTAGATTGTGTTCGTTTTTGATTCAAACTCGACTGTTGAGAAATTGAAAAGACTGTGACCTAAGAAAAACTGCAAAGCGATTTGACACGTTGAATGTATTCGTCGACAGAAAACCTGAGTCATTCAAAGTGCTTTGCGGATAAGCTTGTGATAAAACGAATAAGTTACTTTATCTGGATATATAATCTTTATAATATTAAAGTAAAGTCGAAAAGTTGGTTGGTCGTCGTCGTCGTGATGGCAGAGCTCAAAGGCAGTGAGAAACTCTACAGTAGAAGTTAGGTTAAGATGAGTACTCGATGACGTGGCAAAAGAAGACTAACGCTGTAGAAGTAAGGATACTGTGGAAGTAGACCGACAGAATTAGTACAGTATGACTCATACTGTACTGTAGAAGTTTGTATATATTACTCAGTGGACAAAGGCGGGAAAAGATATTCTTTGATAAATTTGAATTTACACTAAGAATCTATCTGAGAATAATTCGATGTTAAAATCGATTCTTATAGTATTTTTCTCGCTGAATTCCATGGTAAACTCAGATTTTGAAAATTCTCTCAAGTTTGAGAGATATTTGTGTGTGTAGAGCATTTTTGCACATTTTATGTTATTAGTTTAATTGTAGAAAAAAGAACTAAAACAAAATTCAAAATCAAATTATCCTAATTTTTCTCAAAATTTTTGCTTGAAACTACATCAAAATCAGTTAAACATATTTATTTGAAAATATTTAATATAAACTCATTGTTTTTTAATGGCATTCATCTGTGGCCAATAATGGTGCACCACAGTTGAATTGAAAAGAGAATTTACTATCGAAGTTCAGTTCGCAGGTAAAGCAACCAAACGGTGTGTATTCCTGTGCAAATAGACTCCTAATCCTAACACTGGTGGCACGCATCATTGCAATGACCATCTTGGCATGATTTTTTCACTGTTAATAGTTTTATTTGTGTTTATTCTGTTTGTAACAAAGTGAAACTACAATTAACTGTATTATGCAACAATTTATCTTTTGACAAAATCAAGAAGTAACAATCATTTAATATGATTAACACATGCTTCAATTAGATCCATCATCATAAAAAAGAGTACATTGGATAGATTTCTATTAATATCAAAAGATTCAATTATCGAACGTGAGTTGTTCAAGCGAAACCCTTAGATGAACTCATTACAATCTGAATATTGAATACTCATACACTCATTACACTTCATAAAGATTTGGTTGATATGGTATCTGTTTTCAACTCTCCATCCTGCAGTCACTACACATCTATCTATTTTATTTCAAAGTTAATGTCTCGAAACCAAAATCACACCCCACACTCATCGTCGAATCTTTTCCGTTACGAGAAATTAAAAATTGATTTAAACAAACAATTTTAAACCATTGCCTTACTTTGTTATATAATAAAATTGAATGTGAACGCCGTCGTCAGTAAACCACCAATATAATCAAGTCAAGAGTAAACGCTTAGCAGAAAGCGTCGCGGAACGCGACGCGTTTCGGTTTACTTGTATTGTCTTAATTAGATCTATTAGATCAATTTGTATTGTATATGGGTGGATTTGAGTACAGTACATCCAAATCCGATTAATCAAGAATTTGGGCCTGTTGTTAATTTTTCTGAATCGTTGTATTCATTTTCTGTGGCGAATGGATTTCACCTTACTCTATTCGAGATTAGTGAATTCACTTGAGCCAAGTGATTCGACATTTAAATCCGTATTAAATGATGTAGATGAAAATATCGGTGATACAGTTGTTAATGTTGAATTTCAATTTTAAAAAACCTTTTCGTATTGCTGATCTCCATCACCATAGCCACCTGGTCCAGACGAATGTGATTCAATTTAGAAATTCAATTCTGTTCTAGAGCAGTCACTGGTTCTGTTTACAAACTGTCATTCGATGGTATTTTTTCAGTTTTATGTAAATGGAGAATTTTCAAATGTGAAAAGAGTTACAATTGATGCTTAATGGGATTTAAAGATTGCTCTATTAGTTCCTCTTTCTCATTATCATTCACAGTGATCATTTCAATTTCATCATCTTCATGATAATCATCTAGATAATTGTAACCCTCCTCAAGATGGTCTTCACTACTACAATCCGATGCATTCAAATCAGGTTGAGTCATTTGTTGACAATTCTATAATGAGATGCGATTGATTCGTGTTTTGTCCATCCAAATTAAGTAAAGTGGTTGAGAAAGTTTGGTTGGACTTGAAATTAATTTAATATGATATATCGACGATTGATTTAAAACACAATTGAGTGACATGGGTGCAAAGGTGTGCAAAGTTCGGTTAAATCCAGTGATTCCATTCTCAATCTATAGTCAACTATTAAATTTTACGGGAATCCATTTTATTCGTTTCAGATACATATAAAACGAATGAGTGAAAGCCACAATGTACACACAATTTAAATAGAAATGAAACATTCTCTTTTCTGATCTAAACGCTCATTTATGTACGACAAATTATTTGGACTAACTACACAATTAATTACAAGCCAGACTGGCGTTTCAGGATACGACAGATTGTCTACAATTAATCAATCAAAGTGGTAAACAGGCTTTACAACAATATAATGCAAACAAGTACACCAAAGATCGTTCGTGAAGATTGGTCTCTTAATCAAACATGGGACATTCAAACCGAAACGTTAGGAAACGATGTCGCCAGATTTTCGTGTTGTAAAGACCACTTTCCTATTATTGTCCAGAATTTGGTCTAGGCACTGCCAATGGTAGGCTTGATGTAACCAGGCGGGTGTGGGACACATATGGCAAATTGTGTTATCATTGGAATCAAATTGGATGGTTCAGATCAGTGGTGGTGGTTGTAAGCGAAGATGACGATATTCTCATAAGAATTGCAGAAGGGAAGAAAATTAGAATGACAACAAACTGCCCGATAAATTCTTAGTTGATTGATTATAATGTTGTTGAGAAATGTAAATTGTAACGTTGAGGTTGACGATTGAGATTGCGGGAATAATGGTCGAGGATTATGTTCAATTGTTCAATAACGTGATAAGCAAAACAAATAAGCAAAATTTGTTTTCAAAACAATGAAATAATTTTGTCAGCTCGTTGATACTCAATTAATTGTAATTCCACACGCCGGCACATTGGTTGTTAGTAAACTTGATGGCTATTGATGGTGACATCATTGTTGTATCTCAATTAGTTCAAAATCTTCTCGACCTACCAATTGTGAGACAGCGAAATAGTCTGAATTAGGTGAAGGACAAATTAGAAACGGGAAGATTAGAGCTGCTGAGGTACTTATGTATTTTGGGTATGAAATGCGTAGAGCTGTTTGAGTGATGGTTTCTTCAGTCCTCAGATACGTGGACATCAAACTAGTCATCAATAATTGCTTCACGATGGATGCACCGATTGTGGCTAAGCATGAGGATGGTGATATAATATCACTGATATTCTTGTGAGATTTACCACAACAGAGGCACAGTTTAGGTTGTGAGAGCGAACATCTCAATCATTGTACCATGGCAATTCGTTTACAAAACAAATGAATAGATGATTAATTTCTAATTATTAATTGACAAACTGAAAATAGCGATAAATTCGTTGATGAAATTAAAATGCAACATGTTGCATTCTTCAGCACACGGAGAATGAACAAAAATAAACAAACAGCGACGTATTCACTGCGCCACTGCACAGCATAACTCATTTAGTTCAAACTCGTATTCAGAATGTCATATAAAAATTAGCCTCACAAGCAGCCAGAGCCGTAACAGCATATCCGAGCAGGACTTTGGTGGTTAGTGTGGTCTGCCTATATAAGTCAAAGAAATTGGAATTTATTGTTAAATGTGTCTAAATTATTGAAATTCAAAAGTTTATTACAAAAGTAATTGTAATGAAGCAATCAAACATCAAATTATAATACAAATAAACCACCATCACCATTTGCCTCAAATACTCATCTATTTGAATCAACTAATTTGATAAACCATTTAAAAATCGATTTCGAAACCTCACAATTTTCTATTATTTTGATTCGGTAATGCAAATTCACCCTCAACACAAATTTACATGTCTGAAATTAATAGAAATTAATATAAAAACATTTAATTTAATTTTGCCAGTAATGCAGAAGATTGTCAAGTTAAAATGAAAGTTTTTTTTATCTTACTAGAGAGAATAAAAATGTCGTTTTCTGCACCTCGAAAAAAAACCAATATTGAGGGACAAGTTGTTCCGAAGTTGTCCTGTTCTGGAACTTGTACAACAAATGTTTGCAGTACGCCGAAACATCCACTTGGAAAACTCCAGTAATCAAGCTCGTGCCTAAACCATCGGGAAACAACGATTCTACTGCGAAATCCTATCGTCCAATTAGCTTTCTGCCTGTCATGGGCAAGATATTTGAACGATTACTGACCGACAGGTTAACTTATTGGTTGCATCGTTCACCTACAGGCTTTGCTGACCGACAATACGGTTTCCACGCCTCAGAAATCGGCAGAAGACGCTATCAATGAAATCGCTGCTAGACAGAAGCAAATACTGGGTCAGGGAAAATTTGGTGTGTTCATATCCCTGGACATTTCGGCGGCATTCGATACTGCGTGGTGGGACCAGATTCTCGCAACTCTGAAACGATACCAGATACCAGGAAATCTATTTCGTGTCATCTGTGACTATCTTTCAAATCGACAGGCCGAACTTACCCTCGGTGGTAAGGTCACAGTTACCAAAACTCTGAATCGTGGTTGTCCTCAAGGCGCCAAGTGCTCTCCGTTACTTTGGAATGTCTTGTATAGCAACTTTCTTCGACTGAAGATGCCGGCGGGTTGCTACCTCCAAGCGTTTGCAGATGATGGATTTCTCGCCATAGAAGGAATTGACGAAGATGAATGCGAGATGAGAGCCAATCATGTGCTCGATATGATTGCCAGATGGGGAGATGATAACAAGCTCAAATTCAACGCCAATAAAACACAGGCCATGTGTGTAACGACACGATACAAGTATCGGACTCCATCTATACGGATGAACGGAATCGAGATCGACCTTGTTCCGAAAATGAAGTATCTTGGAGTTATATTTGATACAAAACAGTCGTGGAAGGAACATATCGATTACATCTGCGACAAGGCGGAAAAGATTGTTCATCGAATCGCTCGCACAACGGGAAAGAATTGGGGACTGTCGGGAAAGCTGCTTCGGATAATCTACATCGGTGCAATCGAACCATTGCTCTCATATTCGTGTTCTGCTTGGTCTGAAGCACTCAAACATCAGGTATACAGAACTAAACTGTTATCAACACAACGAACATTCGCACTACTGATCACGAAGGGCTACTGCACTGTGTCACTTGAAGCTTCGTTGGTTCTGGCGAACATTGAACCAATTGACTTGAGACTGGAAATGTGGTCAAAGAGATATTTCATCCGTCGTGGTATTATGCCTGAATCTCTACAGAATCTATCATCGGAATACCAAAGACCAGCCCACTTTCTGGAAAATGGTCACCTTGCACTGAAATCTAACTTTGTGCATCTAAACTGCCGAAACACTCACCATTTTACAATCTACACGGATGGCTCGAAGAAGGAGAATCCTCTGACAAACAAAAAACAGACAGGAGGCGCTTTCGTGGTGCATCAGGAAGAGACTATTTATCATCGTGAGCCAACTCGTTTGGGTGACGAATGTAGTGTCTTTCAAGCCGAACTTCTAGCCATCAAGAGAGCGGTCTGTTGGTGCCTCGAGAACAGGAGAAGTGCGATAATCTGCAGCGATTCAGAATCCTCATTGAAGGCCATCGCAAATCGAACGAGTCGAAACAAATTCGCTGTGGAAATCCGGAATCTGCTTCGACAACACCCGGGCCACATTTGTCTGAAATGGGTCAAAGCCCACGCCGGTATTGATGGCAACGAAGAAGCAGACAAACTCGCGAAGGAAGCAACCTGTCTGCCTACAGTATCCTACAACATGAAACCACTCTCGTCTTATTGGGGAATATTGAGAGAATGGATGTATTCGAATTGGAATCAACGGTGGATGACAACAAGCGACGGAAGAAAAACAAGCCAATTCTTCCCAACAATTCTCGACAGGAAAAAGTGCTCGAACATACCGGACTTTGTCATGACTCAGTTCTTGTCAGGTCACGGTAAGTTTCACCAGTACCTGACTAAGTACCACATTGAACACAATGCACTGTGTCACTGTGATGAGGCTGAACAAACACCAATTCATCTCATCAAGGACTGTCCCGCGTTCGCTAGACAAAGGCAAGTCTTTGAGAGCCGAATCAACGAGATCACCAACTCGACTCAAATCTCGTTGAATCTCTACTGCACTGACAAGTGCTACAATGAATTTCATAAATTTGTAACTAACATATTCAATCAATTACCTCTACCAAGAGGTTAATTTATTATCATTATATTCATTTTTATTCATCTTTATTTTTATTTATCATAATACTCATATCATTCATTATCTCATTTCATAGAACATTGATATACTCATAAATTCAATGTAAATACTCAATCTTGTATCTATCTATACCTTTTATTGTATTCTTTAATGTTAAAGGTTAATAAAATATAATCAAAAAAAAAAGTTGTTCCGAACAACGCTCAGTTACAGTGTACTGAATGTTAGCTTTACTGCATGTTTGCAGTGCACTTTCTCATAGATTTGTTGTCTCTAATTCTTACAATATTTTTTAAGCTAATGAAATATTTGGAAACGAAAAAATGTAAAATAAAAATTCAGAAATTAACGATTTTGACCATTCTAAAAACTACACCCTAAAGTTGACTTTAAAATTGGGAAAGGTTTGTGATGTATTCAGATTTTGTTTGGAAGTAAAAAATTTCAAGTTTCGTGTACACTGTATATCATGGATATTTTCGTATTTAGCTCAAACTTTATGAACTGAACTGAAATTTATGAAAAGAATTTACAATAAATTAAAATTTGAAAAGAGTTTACCTTTTAAATACCACGCACTTACTCCTGTTCAAAAAATATATGTAAAAAATCTAGGACATGCACAATCCATTACTTTAGAGAACATTTGGAAATTAACAATTTGTTAAGACTAATCTTGAATAAATACATTCATGTCTACTTAACTTAAACTTTACGACAAGAAAAACCCAAAAAATAATTCGAACACTGAAGAGGAAGATGTTGAAGACAAAGACGAAGAGGGCATTGTTTTTTCGAAACTACATAATCTAACACATTATGGAGATCTGATTAAAATATATGGACCTTTTTGACAATATACAAATTACTAATATGAAAGAAAGCATAAATTTTCAAAGAATTGCCCGTAATTGCCGAGAATTGAATATACTCTGAAAAAGTCGTGCCCGTATTCTGACTTTGTTTTGGAGACAAATGGAAACTTTAAACTTTATGTTTTTCTCAAACAATTTTTCGTGCTTATTTCCAACAAATCATTCAATGTTTAAACAACAACATCATCATCACTTTACTTGAGTCATCGTCACATTTGTTTTTAATAAAACAAACAGATGTACTTTCCGAATTCTAAAGAAAGTCTCCAAATCGCATTAAACAATTAAAACAAACGATTTGTAAAAAATACTTTTAAGAGCGCTTTAAAAGCACAAAAAAAATAGTAAACCTTTTCATACTTAATCCAAATTAAATCGTTTTACAAATAAAGCTCACAAGTGGGTAATAATAATAGGAGAATATCAAATAACAAAAAAACTTAAAATTAATATGCAACAAATTGAAAAGCTTGTCGAATCCATTTATGATGAATGGATTCAAAATATTCGATCTGTCTCCAATCAGAATGTTGGCAATGTTTAAATTACAGTTTAAAGTTTTTATAAAAGTAAATTAAGTGGACAAAATTACCATTTACCAATCCGTTGCAATGAATTCCGGAAAATCTGTTTTTTAACCTCATGACTAAATGGAGCCCCTTTGGGACAAGTAATAAAAAAGTATTTAAAAAAATATTTAATAGGGGAAACCGTTAATTAGATTGAAGATGACGGATATGTGTGCAAAGTATAAGAAGTATGCAAGATGAAGCCAAAACACAGAGTTGTGAAAATATGAATCATAACATTGTCAGGTTCATTGTCATATTCCTCTTGTAAAACAATGTATTAAAATTCTTAAAATTCACAAGACAATTAATCTTTAAATAAATTCTTCAAGTTAGAATCTTGAAAGATAAAAAAAATAATAAATACCAGTTTTAAAAAGTGATTACACATCTAGAAATCAAATATATGTCAAACAAAATGTCTATCAGTGATAAAAAAAATGTATTCATCAATCATTCATAAGTGCAAATATTCTATTAAGTATTACCAAGCAAACGTTCGCGCAGCGACAATTCCCTTCCTGACCAGGGAATTTAATTTTCTTGTAAAAAATATCTTACAATTATTGTTTGTTGTATGATAGTTACACATTAACCCACGTAGTTTTCGCCCATAATATTCTTTTTGAATACTTTCATAAACAATACCGAAATCGAGAGTAGAAGCTAAATTGTGATGAGAAATTATTCATTGTAAAACAAATAAAAATTTGAAAACAAAAAATTATTACAATTTCAAACATTCGCGAATCTATGATTCCATTGTTGAGGTATCGAAATCCAGCTCGAGTTCCCTTGTAGTTGGCGATCATTTTGTTAAGCTTTAAAAAATTATTATTCAATTTGTTACCTTTTTTATCATTAATTTGTTATATTTATTATATCAATTAAAATCTAAACATACCGTGAGTAGCTGTGAGCAGTTTGGTCCAAAAACCTCCGAGAAGACATAGGCGAACTTTCGATTTGCTTTATAAATGAGCACATTATTTTGCACAATACGCGAACACTCGCTCGTGATGAACATGATGGTGACAAAGAATTGAATCGAAAAGAACAGACAGAACGTTTTCATTAAAAGTGAGTTTGATTGGCTAAACAGGAGCGCATGCCCTTGAAAGCAAATCATCACCACATAACCGAAAACATAATCGGTGAGAATAAAACTCCAAAACTGATTGTAAACGTGCAGTTCGTTCAAAAGAGCCAACACTTTTCGATTGTAAGCAGAGAATTTTCTCCATATGCAAAAGTTTTTTCGCCTTCTTTGAGTTGAATTTTTAACTGAAAATTTTTACTAGACAATTTTGATAGAGCCAATATTTCTGCAATTATCGAATTGATATTGCGCAATTTAGTTTGCTGTTTAAATTGAATATAACTGGTGACCAGATGAAAGTAAAATCCAACATAAACAAGGGCTGGAATTGAGATTTTGTTGTCAAATTATATGAATCCTAAAATACACACAAAAACTTACCATAAGAAGCGTAAAATATAAGAAAGCTGAAATACAAGTAAAGCCATTGATTTCTCACTGTACTGTTGTCTCCATTGATGTAATGAAAGCCAATAAAATTGAGATATGTCAGTAAAAGCACCACCATCATAACTGGCGAGTAGAAATTGCGCAATTCTGTACGTTTCTTCATAATCTCGTCTGATTTGTTCTGCTTCCAAACTTTCCAAATATATTAGGAAAAAAATATTAAAACTAAAACAGAATACATCAAGCACACAAACACTAACACTTTCCTCTGTAGTAGATTGTGCGCTTCTGAATGGACTCGTTCCAGACCGCAAACATGAAATAGTCAGCATTTACATTGGGCACTTGAGAGAGATAGAGATAGAGAAGTAATTGCTGCACTAGACCAGCGTAGATCAGAATGTCACTGACGCTCCAGAAAATGTTCAAAACCATTCGATGGCTCAAAAGTTCAGGAATGCCAGTTGATGAGTACTGGCCACCATGACGAATGAATACAATGTAGAGCGAGTCCAAAGTATAGTAGACCATCACAATAACAGGCGGTAGAAAGTGTAAATTTAGTTTCAAACATGGAAATCTAGTGGAAAAGTGGTAAAATGGACGAACATTCTTCAAGACGGCTATTTTTTCCAGCGTATTGCAGTCTTTAATTGGATCAAGATCAAAGTAAAATTCACTTAAATGAACAACAAAAATTTTAAACAATTTATAAATTCTTTTCAACAAAGCAAAAAAGATTAACAACCCAAAATCAAATATTCGCGTCATCTTTGTGACGAAACGCTGGCGGAATTGAATTGTCATATTAACTTTCTTGAGATAAAGATTTTTTTGTTTCTCGATAGTTTTTTAAAAAATTCTTTGAAAAAGCTTCGATAGAAATAAACTTAATAATGTCACTTTCAATTGATTTTCAATTTAAAGTCAATTTATTTGGCATTTTAAAAATGTCATTAAAAATCATTAGGCGAAGTCGTTTTCAATAACAAATTAATAATTGACATTGTTAGAAAAGTTAAAACTTTTGTTTGTCAGTATTGCTCCGGTGGCCTTGAATTCGTATTTAAAATCGATATTTTTGCAATGACAATTTCGACACTACGATGAGTCGCGGTTTGAGTGTTCATAAAGCACATTTGTTAGGTAAAAAGTAGCACAAAATTTAAAGAATTTTTGATTTTTCTGTATTCATGAAAGTCAAATTGGTAATTTATTTGAAATTACTAGGAGAACAGTTTTATCGGAATAATATTGATAAACAAGAAATAAAAAACGGAAATAAGTTTGGCAATCATTCAGTTATTGTTAAAATGTAGACAGTTTCTGTTTTGACATTTTTAAATTTATGAAATATTTGACAAAAAAAATTGTAAAAACAAGATTCGTAAATTAACGATTATAACCAGTTTAAAAACTCCACAATAATACCAAGGATAATTTTGATTTATTTCAATTCTTCATTTTTTATTTTGATGATTCTACAATTCACTGGATCGAAAACCATTCTGTAATATCCATGATTATGATTGAAATACGTGCAGGTTTTCGTATGGCAACATATTGATAAGGAACAAAACGGATATATTGTTTTTTGACCATTGGAAATAAAGCACGATACAAAGACACAAATCTGTGAGTAATGTCATTTTCAAATCAAGATGAAGAATTGTTTTTGTTTTATGCATTTTAATAATGTAAAATTAGTTTTCAAGCTACAATTATTTTGGTAATGGAGCCAAAAATGCCAAAGTTTATTACAAAACCATTTTTAAAGTCACATTGATTAGATCGTGTTCAAAATATAAAATTGAATATTTTTTTCCATTTGTAATTAATTTAAATAAATTTTGAACAAGAAAACACGATTCAAATTACGAATACACATTCAATTAAAAAGTTTAACCTGAAAAATTAAATATTTCAGACTGTTCTAGAATAACTGAAAAGCTAAAATTTCTGAAATGAGTCTACCTTTTTAATCAAGAAAGTCAAACAACTATAACAAATCTCTATGTTGGTAATTATTTAAGTAATGACAATCATCGAAAAAGTAAATCAAAAATTATATACAAAATTGTTACCTTTTTTATTGAGCCATATTACTACAGCTGATTCAATAAAATATAAATTTTATAAAACAGGCTTTATTGAATTGCATTGATTTTATGTGCACAAATTACAGAGTAGCTTCTTTGAGAAGTGGCTTTTAAGTGTGATGAAGTAACTGCATTACAGAATGTAATTTCAGTTACAAAATATTGAATGTTATATATGATTGAAACCTTTTTAATTAATCAAAAAATCCTATTTTTAAAATCTATTTTAACTCTAAGTCTTTCATTAATCATTGGGTTCGAAAAACTAACGATTAGGCCCATTTTAATAAATCACTAAACAATCAAATGTAATAAATATATTTTTTTTTATTCGTGATTAAACTCATTTTAAATAAAATTTCCCAGATCACAATTGAAAAAAACCCTTGTGATTTTCTCAACATGATTTTAAATGAAAGTGAAATCATAAATTTCAAATCATCATTTATTTCAAACGAATAAATATATTCTTGTTTACTCAATGTGAAAATTACTCAATGTACCTTAGTTTAAACAAAAATTTACAAAATTGAAACCATTTTTATTGAGCTTATATCTTTGAGTCAAAAGAAAATAAAATTTGGTTTTCATAAAACAAGTTTTATTGATTTTATGAGTACAAATTAATGAATTATAAAAACTATGTTAACTACTAATAATTTGGTGTTGATTCAGTGATTCGAATGTTAAAATTATCAATTTCGTTATCCAAATTGTTACAGCTTGAACCACTGAAGCTGTTGTGCATTATATTTCAACAACGCCGAACAATTCTCGCGACATTCACTAAGAAAGAAATGAAACGTCAGTCCTTTGTTGAATTGAAAAGGCCTAATCGTCGACATTTACAAAGAAGACATTCTTTAAACAGTTTATGGATAGTTTAGTTTGAATTTTAGTTTGATGTGGCTTTTTAGAGAGATAAAGTGACTAAGTAACTGCATAACAGATTTCGATATCAAATTAAGATTTGAAAATTTCTTAAATTACAAAATCTGCTTTGAAAACGTAACCCTCAAATCCGCGTTTATTACAAACAAACAATCATTCTAAACAAATACATCATCAGCATCACTTGTCAGTTTCCGTAATTTCTTTATCCACAGACACGTGTATTTCAAAGGTTGTGCCTAACTAGAGCATATTTGAACCATAAAAAAATTCTAAAAAACCATAAAAATTAAATTTACAAAAATTGATGTAATCACCTTTTATTGGTATGTATACAATTATCACTATCAATACATCATTTAGTACTTGAGTATTTGAAGAATATGTATTTAATATGCATAGTTTGAATTTTTATACTTGAAAAAATTTCGATAACCTTTTATAAAAACACCATACTGATCTGTCTTAATTAATCCCATTATTAAATTTTATCTACCAAAAAATTATCTTAAAGAGTTTACACTTTGAAATTCATAAGATAAATACTGAAAAAGGAATAAAGGCTGAAAAACTTGAAAGAGTCTACCTTTGTTAAAAACAAAAACAATAGCAGATACCTGAAAACTGACAATAATTTAAGTAAAAAACAAATAGAAGACAATTATCAAAGTTTGATGATAATCAAACGCCTACGCAATGAAGCATGTACTTTTAGCATGTACGTAAGTTGTGGTATACAAGTACATTCATTTGCCGTTTAAACAAACCAAAATTCGTTAATCGACATTGCTTTGCTGAGTTGTACTTATTATATAATACGTACTATTGATAAGTGATCATCAACTCGTGTTTGGTGAGAGACACGTATTCTTCTACTGACTCACTGACTCGATACTTGACACTTGATAAGTAAACAACAAACTAGGTACTTTGTCATCACAATGCAAACTAATGCTATTAATATTCCACTCGTACGTGACACTCTCTTATCAAAATCACTTACTTGCCAGCTGATGTCCAATAAAAAAGTGCTCTTTTGGGTTTAATTTTGATAATACTGGTTAGTTACAGAGTTAAATAGTACTAGGTCTTATCAGCTGATGTTGATTAGACACGAATCAAACAAGTTGTTGCGGAGAATTTGTTGATTGCAACGTTTGTTTTCGGTTTGACAATACTTGGTCTGTAGTTAGTTGAATTTAAAAAGTAAAATGTTTAATAAATATAAATAAATAAAAACTGTAACCATTTTTATAGAATCATATCTTATCTTTTAATTTTGATTCAGCTCAAAAGGAAATGATATTTTCCATAAATCGAGTTTTTTTTAATTTTGTTTAAACAAACTAATGAATGATGAAAAACACTTTTACTACTAATAATTTGACTACTGATCTAATGATTCAAATGATGAAATGTTAGAATCTTGTTAAATTGGTAAAACGATGATCAATTTCTTTGTCTAATTTTTCCTCAGCGGTACTCGAGCAATGGCTCTGCTCGATAGAAACAATTCTCGCGTCCTTCGGTGAGCTGCTTCTATAACAGTTGTCTTACCTGAATCGGTCCATTGCTTCACCGTTAAAACAACAATTCTCCTTTCTCCTTGGAACAAAGATTCTGTTGAATTTGATAAACCAAAAATTTTCCATTAAATAACGTGAATATGGAACAATGTTTGCTACACGATATTTGGAAAGTAGATTGTTCTGGTTCAACTCCTATTCTTCAATTAGACCAACGGCTTGAATCTATGAATATTCCAATATCTTTGATTCAAATGTTAAATTAAACTTCAAATTGATTCATAATTGAATTTTGAATTAAAAAGTTTTTGAAATACCATTAAAATGTCATGATGATTCACTTAAAATATAAAAAATTAAACAAAATTAAAATTTCAAGTTTGAATAACTTACACAAATGATTTAGCAGAATATAACAATTTAATCACATATCAAAGGTGAGATAATAATAAATAATAAAAACATATAAATAATTATAAATATACATAAGAGCATAAGAATAAAATGTAAAATGAAATGAGCGGGATAATCTTTTAAAATTTCTTCATTTTTTGAAAACAACGGCCACGATCTTGGGTTTGACAACTTTCTTCTGCTCCTGGTTGACCGTCTGGACTTGAATATTTATCTTTAGAGCTTATGGAGCAGAGAGTGCTTTATGGGCGGGATCGATGGGTTGAGAAGCATTTGGCTTGGTTTCGTTCTTGAAAGTATCTAGTTCCTCCGGTTTGGAGATCTCGGCTTTGGAAACCACGGGGTTTGAAGCCATAAGGATTGAAGCCAAGGGTTTGGGAGCCACAGATAGAGAAACTTTAGGTTTGGGCTTGACAGTGAGATACTTCCAAACCTTCATGATTCCATTTGGAAGTTTACTCTTGAGAGTCGGAGGATTCGATTCCAGAGGTTTATTGAAATTGACCACCTGTTCTTTAGCCTCAGAAGGTCCAGGCACATTTTCAGTCTTTGGCGCCACCAACTCAACATCATTTTTCTTGCGAAGAGTCTCAAACTGCTGTACAACCTGCTTCACATGACTTCCCCGAACAGGCGGTTGCACAATCTTGCATCTTTCGTCCAACTTCTTGAGGGCAGCCATTGATTTCATAGCCTGGAAAAAGTTGTCCATCTCATCGCTACTCTTGAACTTGAGTTCTCGCTTATGGTTGCCGACAAACTTAATTTGGACCTTGTGTTCGCGCTTGCTATACACAGACACGTGTTTGATTTTGTCAAAGCGAAAGCGTAAAATCTTGGAGCTATTCTTCGAAAAGAAGAGAATACCGTTGTCTTGTTCCGAGACAACCATACTGTCATATTCGTTTGGAGTTAGAATCGTTACATCGCGAGTAACGTGAACGGACATGCTTGCGAGTTGATGGTGGAAAAGCACGTAACAGTGACAAAATTTAGTGGTAGAATCAACAAGAATCGAGTTACTGAGTGATGGCAAAGAGAGAAAGTGCTCACAAAGACAGATTTTCACTGACAAAGAAATCACTAGTGAGAATTTGTCCAAATTGGTCTAAAGGGCACTCATCTTAACCACTAGATGGCAGCATTGTTGCCGTACCATTGATTCTAGTGATTGTTGAGCGATTGAATCCTGTAATAGTCATTTGAATTCCAATAATCTTATGGATCATAAATAATCAAAATCCAACAATCAAGCTTTAAAAATCAACAATTTTTATTATGCACTCCACTGCTACTTTGTGTTTGGTTTGTTCTCATAAGAATTTAAATATAAAATGAGGTATGCTTGCCAAATGTCAAATATACCAAATTTGGTAGTTCTAGGGTTTACAGTTCTCTCAGAATATGGTCAATAGACGAACACGATCACAGAATAGCATAAGCACAGACTCTAAAAGAGTCTTTATAAAAATGATGAAAATTTCTTTGACTTTATCATTTAAAATAATTTATTTTGGTGCTAGCCTTGACTGAGATAAAAATTCTGAAATATATTTTTATAAAACGAAACACAGGAAGAACTTTACCAGTTATAAAGCTAGGAGAGTTTTACCGATAAATTTATTTATATAGTTTGACAAGAATTTTAAGTGTGATGAAGCGGCTGCATTACAAAATGCAGTTTCAAATTAAAATATTCAAAGTTTTATTATTGAAACCTTTTTAAATAAACAAAAATGGCACAGTTCAAATTTTATTTTAACTTATAGTAATTTATTATCATTAAAATTCAAAAGTTAAAGATTAAAACCATTTTAAAGAACGAATAAGCATGTGGATTGAAAATAATTTTTTATTTTTATTATCAAATATTAATCAAAAATTGAAGTCATTAGTAAATGTATATTTGGTCAAATGTTTACCAATAAACTTCACATGTAGCTATAAAATACTTTGGTAATTCAAAGTTCCACAGGATTATCTGTAACAACAAACATTCTGCCATTTCCACTTATCACAATCAGAAAGTTCGTGATTTACCAGCTTTATTTGGAAGATAAATCGTAACTTTAGTCATACACACAGTCATGTGTAACTCGAATGTAAGTTTCATTATCAAAACATTCATAAATGAAGATAAAAGAATTCGATGCTATTAGTACTTTTGAAAATTCAGAATAACTATAATTTTTACCTTTTTAAAAATTCAATTTTACACTTTAAAAATTTTTTCAAATTTGGCAATTAATTATCAACTTTAGTGCTATGTGTTATCGTTAAACTACATTCGCCTGTTAAACAAACCAAAATTCCCTAATCTACATTAGCTATTATATAATACGTACTATTGATAAGTGATTATCAACTCGTGTTTGGTATGTTTGGAGAGAGACACGCATTCTCCTACTGACACACTGACTCGATACTTGACACATGATAAGTAAACAACAAACCAGTTACTTTGTATCATCACTATGCAAACTAATGCTATTAATATTCCACTCGTACGTGACACTCTCTTATCAAAATCACTTGCTCACCAGATGTTGTCCAACAAAAATGCTCATTTGGGTTTAATTTTGATAATACTGGTTGGTTACAAACTTATTAAGTAATACTAAAACTTATCAGCTGATGTCGATAAAACTAGATGCAAACACATTTGCTGTTGAGCATTTGACGAATGTCAGGTTGTTTTCGGTTTGACAATACTTGGGCCAAAAAAAACAATGTTTTACCATTTTTATCGTGAATTTCGATAAAACAATCCAAAAATATATATTTCATAAAGCAAGTTTTATTGATTTTAAAAGCACAAAATTATGAGCAATAAAAAAACTTTAACTTTGATTTAATGATTCTTGCCTTGATCGAGAAAGATATCAAACGTCTGCGCATGCCAACGATAATCGACATTCACAAAGAAGGCATTCTTAACACTTATGAATCCAAAAGAGTTTTATTGAGAAATTTATTTCAATTTGATATGTGATAAAGTGCTCCATTACAGAATGAAATTTTAAAATAAAATATAAATATAGAATTTTAAAAGACTAAAGATTAGGACCATTTTTAAGCGAACAATTTCAACCATTTACAAACAAATATAACAGAAATTTTTAAAATCTTGAAAATCAATTCGTAAACCTAAAATTGTCATTTATTTTAAAAGAACAAATAATCTTGTTTAATCAGCATAATCACTGTTGCTTCATCCAAACGGAACCATCATCACTTGTTTCGAGTTATTGTATCATTGAACACTAAAACAATTGCACTAAACAAGATGATTAAAAATTTTGCAATCTAAACATATCTAGGACCTTTTATAAAACCATCTCTTATTAGTTTAAAATTATTTTGAATTAATCCTGTATCCAAATTTAACTAGCAAAGAAACTAACTTAAATAGTCCGAACTTTGAAATAAATGATCTAAGATAAACAACGGAAAATAAGTTAGTACAACGGAAATGCTGAAAGGATTTTATCTTTTATACAAGTAAATACAATAACAATGGTAAAAACTTTACCAAAATGCCTCAAATAACTAAGTCAATACAATTGACGGTATCAAACACGTACCAAATGTATAACGTACTTCAGTACGTAAGTTGTGTTACAAGTAAAGCATTTGCCAGTTAAACAACCCATAATTTGTAAATCAACGTTACTTATTATATAATACGTACTATTGATAATTGATTATCAACTCGTGTTTGGTATGTTTGGAGAGAGACACGCATTCTCCTACTGACACACTGACTCGATACTTGACACTTGATAAGTAAACAACAAACCAGTTACTTTGTATCATCACAATGCAAACTAATGCTATTAATATTCCACTCGTACGTGACACTCTCTTATCAAAATCACTTACTCACCAGCTGATGACCAATAAAAAATAGTGCTCATTTGGGTTTAATTTTGATAATACTGGTTAGTTACAAAGTTATTAAGTAATAAATCTGTCTTATCAGCTGATGATGTTGATTAGGCACGAGGCAAACAAGTTTAGTTGCGGAAAGTTTTTGATTGCAACGTTTGTTTTCGGTTTGACAATACTTGGTTAGTTGAATTTAAAAGTAAATTCAATAAATAATTTAATTTTTTTGACCATTTTATAGAATCAAATATCTTATCATGTAATTTTGGTACAACTGAAAGGAAATAAAAAATTTAATTTTCATAAATCAAGTTTTATTGATTTTTTAGTACAATTTAATGAATAATGAAAAATACCTTTACTATTAAAGTGTGACTACTGATCTAATGAATGTTAAATAATGAATGAATCAGATAAAATTGTTAAAATGCGTCGTTAATTTCGTTGACCAATTTTCCACAGCTTCAACCATTCAATCAGTGGTGCATAATACTCGAGCAATGGCTCTGCTCGATAAGACCAATTCTCACGACCTTCGGTGAGCTGATTCCAGTTCAAGTTTGCATTCCCGGAAACTCCGTTTGATAGGAATTTTCTGATTTATGAGAAAAATATGAAAAACAAATAAATCAAATTTCAAAATCTGTCTTACCTGAATCTGTCCATTGCTTCACCGTTTGGACAACAATTTGCGAGTGCTTCTCCCTTCTCGCTGGAACAAAGATTCTGTTGAATTTGATGCGCCAAAAATGTTCCAAAGAAGTAGCGTAAATAAGGAACAAAGTTTGTTACATGATACTTTGAAAGTGGGTCAAGTCTGCTGCTTAGTTTCAACTCTCCCTCATCCACTGGTCCAAAGCCCTGAATCTGCGAACGAATGTTCCAATATCTTTGATTCATTAAATCTGGTGTTTTAACCCCCGAGGATGTGAGCGCTTCAAATCGCCACAATTCCAGTGCCAAACCGTATGGAATCCGAACAAAACTTGTCAACGCTTCCTGGAACAATCGATTGATTAGCTCCTTTCGATCGTTCGACTTGGCCTGGCATCCATTTTGTGCCAGAAATACAGACTCACCCACAGCCTCATGAACAGCAGAATTAGGACCCAACTTGAACAGATTCATCTGTCTACCATAAGCCATAAAATAATAAACATGACCCAATTCATGAATCATACGTCTCCAAGTACCAGGACCGAAATCCTGAATGCACATACTCGTACGAACATCTCGTTTGAGAAAGAAATCAAACGTCAGCGGATGACAGCTCTCATCAACATCCGCAGTATTGGTTTCGTTTACAACCGAAAATCTCGATCGCTCCCAAAACTTTTCTGGCAACGGATCAAAGCCAAAATCGCGATAAACGGCCTGTGCTCGAATGATCAGCTCAGATAGATTTGAGATTGTCCTTGGAAGAGGGCTTTCCTCGGCGATGAAATGATACGGCTTGGCTGTGTCATACAGTTGATCGAGTTCGCTAGCTGAGAAACTATGAAGTAAATGAATTGGGAGAGATGATGATGAAGTATACGATCCATTTGAATTAATTCTAGTTTTGAGATAGTCAAACAAAAGTTGATAGAAGGGCTCCACTTGGGACCAGAGTTTCTCCGCTAGAGGGAGGGCTGAATCGACTGGTTCGATACCGAGATCTGCATTCCAGTGGTTCCATAGATCTGTAAAAATTAAATTTTCATTAAATTTTAATTATTTTAATTAATTTTAATTTTAATATTTAAATTTACATTTTTAAATATTTAAATAAATAAATAAATAACCGTAATTATTATTTAAATGAAAGAAAAGTACATTCCAATGTTTACAAACAACACACGCACACATGTACATTGCACAATTTCGAAATTGAAAAGTCCTCATGTCACAATACACTGGATCGTGAGTACCTAAAAGTCACATTCTGTTATTTCCATTCAACCTGATTACGATTGGAAAAAGCTCGTGATTTACTCGTTTTGTCAGACTATTTGTTTGGGTTTGAGAAACCTTAAACCTCAAGACCTCAAATTCCATTTCTCTCTTTATCTGAATCGATCAATTTTTCATATATGTCTACTATTAACTAATCAAGCGCATCGCCTCAGTAACAAGCCATCGTCATATGCTGCATCATCACTTGACACTCTCGAGTGTAGTCATCATCATCACATGCATCGTTAGTCATTCACAGACAGAGTTGAATCGACTCCAAAAGTGTGTTTCATAAACAACAAAGCAATCATCTGCATCGGCAACTAGCCGACAAATAACATGAAACATAATAATTTTTAAGAGAGAGGGACAAAAAAGGGGAATATGAGAGGGGGACGTCATTGGCCTTCCCTTTTCCTTTCGACTGAAAATTGAACGGGAAAAATTTGTCGCACCACTACATTTGATAGAAGAAGGCGTTCAATAAATTTCGGGAAAATAAATTTGATAATATATTTTTAAAAATTAAAATTATTAATTAAATAACCATTTCATAGATATTCCTGTTGTTCAATACTTAATCAGTTATTAATGATGTTAATCTTAGATGTAAAATTTTGAATCTAACTCTTTGTTAAAAAATAAAAATAAAATAGACCTTTATTGATATTCTCGGATCATCAAGTCTGTTCAAATTGTAAAAAATTTATTTGTAAATCAAACACATTTTACACTGAAAAAGAATTATCAATGATAATGTTAATTTAAATTAATTTAAATTGACCTTTTACAGAACCTCAATGTGATTCTCAAATAAAAATTCACCGAGATTTTTCGTTTTAATATTTAAAAATCATAATTTTTACATTTAAAATAGTATTATCATTGCAATACAATCAGATTATTTAAAAATTTAAATAGAAAGAATGAAAATTGAAAAACAATAAAATTAAATGAATGTGACCTTTAAAATGAAGGAACTCGAACTTTCTAATAAAGTCTGAAAATTTACAAAACAATTTCTAATTTTTATGATTTATTGTAAAACTTATTGAACGTTCATTTCGCTCAAACGCGCAACAATCCAACACAGCCACACAGTCTCAATTGCTCAACTAAACACTTTTCTGTGTGTGTGTCTGTGCATGTGGACACAGTGGATTGAGAGTAGAAGCAACAGTCAGTCAGTCAGTCATGCAGCATGTGTGCAGTTGGCAACGACGTGATCATACGATTTTCCATCACAAGCATCCACTGCATGAAAGAGCAATGTGTGCACGTGAACATCAGCCGCACACTGTTCCTCTTGAGTTGAGTTGAGCCTCACAGAGTGACACGAGTCGAGATCGTTACATTCGACATACAAAGAAGAGAAAGCAACGACAACGGCACGACACTCTCAGCAGCTAAAGCGCGTTGAATGTGTTCCTGCAAGGAATCTATTCACATGCGATATAATACGGAAATTGATTCCAAAAGTGAATCATTTCCAGTTGTGAGCGAGTTCACGCATGTTTAGGGAATCAATTCCAAATTTTGTGATTTTATTCATTTTTTGTGCGGCGGCAGCAGCTTGCCTGGCAGGAATCAATTCCCTTGCTTTTGCTTATATTCTCCGAATTTCAGTGATTTAGTTCCCTTTATAGGGAATAAAGTTTACTTTCAGAAGACTAGTTTTATTCAAATAAATAATTATATAATGAAAAAATTAATGGAAATAAACGATGAAGATTATTAAATAAAAATGTCACATCTCTTGCAATTTCAACCATTCAAACCACTCATCTCCGTGTTGGGCTTTTCCGGCAGATTCGAAATTGGTACAATATTCCTTCTTATATTCGGGTATTTTCGAAGTTTTCGGCAGACGCTGGTACCACACCTCTTCATCTGCTAAAGAATTGCCCCCCGTACTTAGAGAACGTGATTTTTTTGATCGGCGATGCAATCCCTTCGTAACCACCCGAACTTGTACATCTTCCGACAATTGATTTCTTTTACCTTTGGTTAATAGCTGAATTGGCCACCAAAGCTTGGGTTCTTCCAATTCCTTAGTGATGCGCTCATAGATAAAGAGCTATTAAAAGTAAAATTAGAAATTTTGACATTAACAAAAGTGAAAAGTACTTACACCTAAGTCTGAATGGCGAAACATAGAATCGCGATTCATACTAATTTTCGAACGCAAAATAAGCAAACGCGGTTCCTTTTTAATAGCTTCCTCAGCTTCGCTGCTGAACGTTTCATTATCACCACTTGGATATTTTCGTTTTATTGCCAAGATTTCTTTGTTAGCTGTAACAAGATTTGAGTATTGTTCACAGAGAGACGGAAGAGAAGCAGCAGCTTGGTTGCAAAATCCATGTAGACTTGACGTATCAAACCACGGATGTCGAGAAAAATTACCAGTGATAACAAAAATTAAAATTTTGGCCCAAATCTTGACAAAGTTAGCAATTTGGTCGGAATTGTACGTTTCAAAATCGTCTTTATCCAGTAATGATTTGAGCGATGAAAATGGATAAATCAGATCATTTCCAACGTGGTCAACTGATTGCAAGACCTTAAAGCCACAAGAAAAAGCTTGATCATCGCCACACGAGTTTTTGAGAATTATTGGCATAATAAATCTAGACCAAATTATCGTCCATCGAGGGCCAATTAGATCTTCATTAGATAAGACAACTTCTTCTTTTTGCAGCCAGTCTTGTGGATTCTTAGGGAAAAAGGAAAAGCCCTTAGGAGAGAATTCTTCTGGAAAAAGCTGGGCACATAAAATAGGATCTATTACAAAATAAAAATTACCAAAATAAAACAACTATAAATCATCTATCAAAATACCTGCCAGAACTCTTTTCAAACACAAACGGGCACGTTCATCGTCCTCTAGACCATGATTGATTAAAGTCATTTGTAGCGGTATAACAGACGGCATTGTTTTCGTCGCGATTGGCAAAACTATAAAAATTACAGAAAAACTAAGTAAAACATAAAGATAAACGATAGATACTCACTATTGCTAGTGGGACTGGCACCAGTTGCACCAGGATCCACTCTCACTATCGGTGGAGTAGTGTGCGGATTCATAGTCGGCTATTAATGAACAGACGAAATTTACAGTGGCTAGTGATAGTCAACCAAATGAAATGAGCGCGATAACCCAAGCAAACCAAAAAGCACTCAAGCGCCGCTAGTAGTGAACTCCTAGCAGGTGCTCGGAGTAGCAAACGATGCTCGAAGTAGCCATTCCTAGTGCTACTGCGAGCATCGTTTGCTACTCCGAGTACTTCTCCAATAACGTGCTTCTAGTATCAAATATACTCGTATAAGCCACTTCGAGTAGGGGTTTTCTACTCCGAGTATCACAACTTAGCCTATTTTTGCATAAAATAAAATTGGAAATTTTTGAATGATCTGGTGGTCCAATCTCAAAATGAACATTGAAATGAACCGCTGAATTACCAAAATTGGTCTAGTAGGAACCATCGTAATAACTCGGAAAATACGGAAGATTCGGGAAATATAAAGGAGAATATTCCTGCTGAATGAGATTTCCGGATAGGGGCTAGTATGGAAAGGTTGACCATGATTAGTCGAAACCCCAAGTCAGACCCCTACCGCGTAACGTCTTCTGTGTACGTTCTTCAGAAGAATGAGCGCGCACCGGCGGCACCGCGCTTCTTCGTTGTGTGTGTGTGTGTTCGCTGTGTGCCATTGGTCTGGAGTAGTGGCACACCACAGTGCATTGTTGCCTTTGCCTCTACTCGTACAACCACATAGCAAAGTCAAACGGTCGTCGTCGTCTGCCAGGCAGAGAGCCTCTTCGACCACTTTCTCTCTTGTCTTTTGTGTGAACACATGTCTCGTCTCGTGCTTTGTCAACCGGCTTTTCGTCTTTGGTTTCCGTCGATGATCGTTCCATTTTCAATCACCACTGGGTCACAGTTCCTGGTAAGTGTTCAACGTTGCCTTTATTGTTTTTAATTCTTTTTGGACATCTAGTTACCACTCTGTTGGCTCAGAGTCCGCCGAGTTTGCGTCTCTGTAAGTCTGGTTTTTTTTCAGTTTTAGTTGTTTTGTTTGGTAAGTTATATTATGCCATTCTATTATTGTATTAATTATTATTGTTTTTAATTAGTTTAGACCATCTAGTTAGCACTCTGTTTTGGCTCTGAGTCCGCCGAGTTTGCGTCTCTGTGACAGTTTTAGTTGTTTTCTCTGGTAAGTTATATATTCCATTCTATTAATGTATAGTAATATAATTTTCTCTTTTCAGGTGTCCTATTTCCTCTGTGTTTGCCAAATTTCAGCTCAAGACCGATTGCTTTGAAATGTCACATAACATGGATGGCTCGTGTGACCTGCACCGTGAGGCAGTTTCGAACAGCTTTTTAGACGAGAATCCTCAGAAACCTGCTCGATTTGAAATGTCTAAGAAGACTGGCTCTTGTGAACGATACCGTGAGGCAGACTCGGACGGTTTCGACGAGAAGACTCAACTGCAACAAGAACAGCAATCCAACCGGTATTTTCAAAATATGTTTATGAAAACACGGGAAAATCAAAAATTGGCTAAAGACCTGATTGACGTTATTTTTGAAGAGAAAAACGAATTGGTGGGTCGACTATGGCAGGAAATTGCACGACTGAAGAAGGAGAACGAAAAGCTCAGAAATTCCAACCAAGACGGTGGCGATCAAGAGCCTTCTCCCAAACGTTCCCGCTCTGCCTAAGTTACATTTTTTTCTCCATTCACCATCATTTGTTATTTATGTTAATCAAATAATTTAATTTGTATATGTATCTCAATGTAACTTAATAAATTGATTAACATATAAATATTTTAGTTGATTGAATGGCAGTGGGGTAGAAGGGTAGGAGTGAACCAGCATTTTGTAATATACTTAAAAACGCTGCTCGGAGTATCTATGCAGTATACTGCTAAGAGTAGCACTCGTAGTAGCTACTCGTCGGACTTACTAATAGTATGAACATAGTACTTCTACTGCGAGCAGCTGCTCCGAGCACTACAACGAGTAGCCGTTTGGTCTCCTTGGGAATAAGCCACGCTCGATTGTGTGGAGAGCGGTGTGGTGTCATGCAAGTGGTGGCAAAGGTGATGCCATTCAGATATGACGTTGTCCACATGCACAGAGGCATTGCTCTGTGTCACTGCTGTCGTGTCTATGCAAACAGTGCAGCACATGTGAAACGTAACCAAAACGTTAACGTTTGAACGATCGCTACCTACGTTGAATGTGATTGCATTTTGATTGTATCATCACTTTCTACAAGTCAAGCCATTCTGCAACATGACTAAAAGTGAATTGCTAAGTGAAATTGAAGCAAGAATTGGTGCTTATAAAGGAAGGTACATTATGTCTCCGTGGTGTGAAGTTATGAATAACTTAGGACTGCAAAATCCCGTTTCACAATTGTGTCCTGTTTGTATTAACGAAAATCCACCAAAAAGCTGGTCACTGAAAAGCGTTTTCGTTGCTAAGCGTCATATTGAACTTGAACACGCTGAAAAGCACCTCTGTCATATGCCGTGAGTTTTCCTATTATTATCAATTTATATTTTTTCTAAAATGTATTATTTGATATTTACAGACAAAGCCTGAAAGCAAAAGAATGGCTAAAGATACTTCGAGAAGAGGCGGCTGCTGAAAAGTTGAAATTGCTGCGAGAAGTCAACAAACGAAATCATGACGATGTGGAGAATGAGGAGGATTTATTTAATCAACAAAGACTTTACAGTGAGGAGGAGGTCGATTGGCTAAACATATTGAATAATGAAGCAAATTTATTGATCGATAACTTCTCTGACGGTGATGATTTTTCTGAAGTGGACTATGAGCATTCTTCGGATGAAGAAGAAGACAATTCTGGTGAAGATACCAATGAAGTTGTAGAAATTTCTCAACCTGAGCCAAAAAGTATTTTCGATGAATATTTGGACGATGTTAACGACGACGAACCTGAACCTGAAAAAGTCAACAAACAAGAAAGAGCTAAAGTCTGGGACACAGTCAAAGATAGCGAGTGTTTAAAGGTATTAATATTTTAAAGTTTTAATGTTAAAATTAACATTTTTATTTAGTTTATTATAGATTGTCTCGATTTTGTAAGCGACTATATGCCTGATGTCAAAGTCGACATTCTTGGAGCGAAGATAATGAAAGCCTGCGAAGAATTTGCCAAGGCGCCAAAGAAGGAAACATCTGGAAAGGTTAAGGAAGAAAGTGACCGATTGGTGGCCAGTTCTTATTTGAGAAAAGACTACAAGATTCGCCATTTAAAGCAATGTGGCTACTACATTCAACCACGAATGCTTCCTCTTAAAATTCCAATTGAAAACGAAAATGGCGAAACAGAATTCGTGCCGATTGGTCCGAAACGATTTTTTGCGTCAGTCCCGCTAAAGAATATTTGCGAATTAGTGCTTAAGAACAAAAGTCTTCGCTCATTTATTGACCAACAAAGCTCTACACCTCCAAACCGACAAGTTATGAAATCAATTATGGATTCTGTTGAACAACACGATCGGTTGCGCGATTCGCTTCAACTTGAACTTTCCCTAGACGATACTCAACTTTCTGTTGGAAGTGGACATACTCAAAAATTCTTGTTTGTTTATGCAAGTTTCCCTAATCTCCCTTTTGAGTTTCGTTCTCGTTCCGAGGGAATATTTACAATTTTGATCGTCAAACGAAAAAGATTATTGATGGTTCCGAAGAGTATGAAAGAGCTGACTTTCCCGTTGCTATTTAGACATCTAAGGAATGAAGCACTGAAGCTAATGAAGGACGGAATTACCATCGATGGAAAGGTTTATCGAGTCATCATTAGTACTATCACTGGTGATAATCTTGCTATATACGAATTCTTTGGCTGGGGTCAAAATTTTAGCAAAGTTGCTTTTATCTGTCGAGTATGTGGTGCCCCCGGTATTTGCAAACATCGACCAAAGAAAAAGCCTACTAAAAAGCGGAAAATTCAAGTTGAAGACGACGAAAGTCTGGAGATCGAAGAAATATCATCATCATGGCATCCAGGGCAAACTTGCATCGAGTGTCGATCAATACAAGAAAAAGACACTCTCCGGAAATTGCTGAAGCCATCTGACCTCGAAACCGAAGAAGGGAGGAAAAAATATGGACACGTTCGGAGGTTTCCTTTATCTGGTTTGGAACCAGATGTGCACGTTTTCAATGTCTCACCATGTGACCCTTTTCATGATTTACCTCATGGAGTATTGCCCGACTTAATGGAAATATTTTTATTAAAAATGAGGAAAATCATTCATGACATATGTAAGAAGACAAAGCCACAAATACAAGCTATCTTTAACCGAGTTATTGAATCTACTCACTTTTACGAAGGAGCTCCTACTATCACGCTAACCGATAAGAAAGACGAGATCAGAGTAGACGGCAAAGGAATTCAGGTATTTTGCTTATAACAATTCGTAATTTAAATTAACGAACTTTTCAATAGAAGCTCGAATTGTTTCTTCGCCTCGATTCCCTGTTCCACGAACTGAAAGTCGACGAAACAACTTTTAATTTCGAAAGTTTGCTTGGGAAAGAGGGCGTCACTTTGTATTACTCTCTCAAGAAATTCACCTTATTGACCTTTTCCCAAGAACTGACTAAGGATGATATCAACAAACTGAAGAAAGTTTCCTTTGACATAATTAACGAAGTGAAGATATTCCAAAAAGTAAACGAACCTGTCACAAAACAAACTACAGCAACCACTAGCAAAAGACAAAGTGGAAAACAATCAAAGACGAAAATTGTTGAAAACATTCAAACTAAAGTCATCGAAGCGACCAAAGACCACAGCGAATCAACAAATGTCGATCAAATTAATGACGATTCCAAAAAAGAAGAAAAGCAAACTACTGACGTTTGGGCTAAATTGCATCATCTCACACATTATTGGGAGTTGGCCGAAATGTACGGACCTCTTTACCTGTACGCAACTTGGCATTACGAAACTAAGCACCAAATAGCCAAATTCTTTGCCCGCCGGATGTTCAATCTTATAAACCTAGCCTATTCAATCTCCGAGAAGCACCAAATTCATCAAGCATCCCTTTTTGAGGCAATGGACTATTTCAACATAGATTTCTATCCTCCTATTACAGATGACCGGTGTACAACACTCGATGATAATGACTATAATTCATTGGTAACTTCTCAAAATTATATTCCCCTTTATGAAGTAAGCCCTAAAGATCGGCCATTCAAACTTAAGCCAAATGTTCTTTATCGATTGCCCAATCCACGTGGTTCATGGCTTTATGTTATTGATTTTCAATTTGGTGGATTAAAAGGAGATGAATTATTTTGCAAAGGAAAGGTATTCTCAATTAAGCGAACTGACAAATACAAACGACCTTCATTTGAGCTTGGTGGACCGTTGCAAGAGATTGAAGTGACCAAAGAAAATGCTCTAGTTTCAGCAAAATTCATAAAGACATATCAAAAAGATTTTCTGTTCAAAGTTTGTGACCCAAAATTGTCATGCAAATGTATCCAAAGTGACAAGAAGAAAAAGGAAAATGTATGCCAATCTAAGCTTTGCGATGGTAAACAGTTTTATCTCATTAATTGGATTCACAACAAATAGTTGTATTTAATTGTATTTAATTGTATTAATTGTATTAATTGTATTCGAATAAACTGTACATTTAAATTGAATTTTAATGTTATATAATAAAAGTATTTGCCTTTCAAATTTCATATAAGTAAATGAAGGTCAATTGAATCCTTGCGAAAGGAACTTGTTCCCAAAAATAATTCAGCATAAGAACTAATTCACAAATAAAGGAATTAAATCATTTTAGGCAATTAATTCATTTTCGAAGGAACTAGTTCCTTCAGAAAGGATTGTAAGCACGCATAGGAATCAACTCCCGAAGCGTAGAATCAAGGCACGCAGAAATGAATCTATTCCCGATGCTTTCCTGCATTGCGCATTTCGGAACTTGATTCCTTGCTATGTGAGCCAATTCACGAAATGTGGCCTTAATTTCTAAGCGTGGACCACGATCACCTCACCTGATCTTTGGGTTTGGTTGGTTCGGCCCACTCTCACTTGCACTCTATCCAACACTGACACCCCTTTGAGTAAATGACTTCGAATGCCAATTACTAAGGATGTGAATGTGGAATGGAAGCGCGGCAATAGCTAACACACAGTGAGTGAGTGCAACATGTATTATACAATCCATGCGTCTGTCTGTCCAACCGTGGGAGTCAATCAGACAAGGAGGGATTGAAACAAAAATGAAAGAACAGCAAAGTTGGTTCGATAATAAAAGACACATTTGGGACTCATGTTGTGTGTCAAATCGCGATATGCAAAGTTGAGTGTCGGTCGGTTGGTTGTATCCAAGTGGACTGCCATACACGATTTCGCTATAAAAGCTTCGCAACTTGGCCATTCCTGAGCTTCGATTCGAGCTGAGCTCATCTCTCGAGATTTAATTTAATTCTCTTACTATTACTATTTACTAATACTACTCATCTGTGATCTTCTTCTACCCCAAACAAACCAATCAAAATGTACAGTCTACAACGAACCCTCTCAAATGGATCGCTGGCATTGAAGGCCATTCGATCGATTCTGTCTCAGACTCAACAGCCCGAGACTCGATGTGTACTTCTCCTCCTTCAACAGACTCAATCTCATCGTTACTTGAGTGCCAAGGCATGTAAAGTCTCGCCCACCACTCAGAAGGTCCTCTCGGCCTCAAGTCCCAGTGCCTCGTCTCAGGTTGGTCAAGTGTCTGGTGGTGCCAAGGGTCGAACCCTGCCACCGTACATGGTCTTCCGCTATGCTCAGGCCACATCGATTGGTCAGCACCAGTCCACCGCCAGTCACTCGACCATGGCCTATGACCTCACCGGTGATGAGGTGATTGACATTCCTGTTGCGGACACTGTGGCCACCCGTCCACTTGTCCTCCTGTTTGCCTGGATGTTGTCGCGCAATTCTCAAATTGAAAAGTACCGTGAACTGTGGACCAAACGAGGTTACGACATCTTGACCGTACAAACATCACCAATCGATCTGCTCCTTCCCTCAATTGGTGGTCAAAAGGTGGCACAGAATGTGTACAATTTCCTCTCCAAGATTACACCTCGATACGATGAAGTGGTTGTGCATGCTTTCTCGGTCGGAGGTTATCAATTGGGCGAATTCTTGGGTCGACTCTACGATGGAATCGAACGGGGAGAAGAGGAGGCCGAGCGTCTGTACAAATCACTCAAAGGTTTCCTAATAGATTCGGTGGTCTTTGCTGATGACGCAGCCCCAGGTCTATCACGAGCCATCACCCTTCACCCTGTGGCTCAACCAATTCTGGAGAAATCGATCGCCTCCTGGTTGGCCGCCACAAAACCATTCACATACGATCGCTACAAAGTGGTTGAGTCGCACATCATTGACAACAAACGACGCGTGCCTTCGATGTTGCTCTTCTCGAAGGACGACGTTGTGTCAAACTTCAAATCAAACTTTGGTGTTGTCGATTCGTGGGAAAAGAATGGTATCACCACGAAAGCAAAGTGTTGGGAACGATCTGCCCATGTGCTCCACTATCGTGAACATCCACAGGAGTACGAACAGGAGATTGATGGTTTCGTGGCAAAAATGAACGTCACCAAAGCGCCTCAACGACGACAATTTTAAATTGTTCCCAAAATCAGAAAATTTCATCTACCCGATTCTACTCTCTCATGTACACTTGTATATCACTCATTCTAAGTCATAATTTATTTATTTTTGTATATCTTATACTTTTATATATAATCCAATAATATTAATAATAAAACATTATATATTCTCATTCAAAAATATTTTTGATTTTTCTAAATATTAATAATTTTTCAAACATTGATCAAACTGATTTAAAAATTGTGTAACCGTTTAAAAAACTAACGCCAAGAACGAATGCACTTGAAAAGAATTTGCACTCATTTGGTTTTGTTTTATTCTCAATGTCAGTCTGTCTACCGGGTAGACTAAAAATATAAATGCAAAGTGGTCTGATCTGTGAGTTAACGTAGACGTAGGACTAGTAGAAGAAGATACATTGGATAAATAAATGAAAGAAATCATTGAAGTGTTGCATCTAAGAGAGATGTGTTAAAAATAACTAAACGAACTGCACTTGAGTGTTTGCTTATATAATCAAGGCAGTGAAATTTGTTTTTGAAAAGGAACCATTTTGTTAGTAGCATCACAATTCAACTAAAAATAAGTAAATCCAATCATATTTTACAACAACCAATACTAAAATCATATTTGATTTACCATTTATAAGGAAATAGCAGAAAACTACGTAAAAATTTGAAGAATGCAATAAATGTTGGAATTATATTT
The DNA here is from genome assembly GCA_023373905.1 of Rhizoglyphus robini. Lineage (NCBI taxonomy): Eukaryota > Metazoa > Arthropoda > Arachnida > Sarcoptiformes > Acaridae > Rhizoglyphus > Rhizoglyphus robini. Next base: position 1,513,601 of record JAKIJQ010000032.1, on the reverse strand, counting down.
GAGAAACAAAAAATGTCACTCAAACTCTCTACTTATTCTTTCACTCTACCGGGTTGAGTAATAATTTCAAAGTTGTGTGATTTGTGGAATGACTAAAAATGGGAAGTGAACTAAAAATAACCATGTTATTTGTCTTTGTTTCAGCGGAGATTAAAGAAATAAAAGTTACAAAAAGTTAACTGTGTTCTGAGTATATAGTATGAATATCTGTGAATTTATTTAAATTAAGCTAAAAAATCAAATATTAATTTTACCATTCAAATGACTCTCCCACAAATGGTGCAATTGTTAAAAGAGTTAAAACTTGAAAACAGAATTGAATGACATAAAACTTGAATTCATAATGTGTATTTGATATATGAGTTCTATTATTTACCATTTTTAATCGCGCAGGGGAAGTAATTACTTAACAAACTTTCCCAACTTAAAGAATTTGTTCATAGTGAAAATTGTCAACTCACAAATTCTATGTTTCTAGAATGTAATTATAAAAAAATTAAATCACAAATCAAAAAGAAAATGTATGAAAGGGAACCATTGAAATGCTAAAGAGACAAAACGGGAGTTGAATAATAACTAAACGAACTGCCATTCAGTTTGTTTATATAATCAAGGCAATAAAATTTGTTTTCGCGACCATTTTGTTAAGGACGGTGGGGCATTGGCTTCAAAGTCACAATTTAGCTGAAAAATGAGTAAATCCAATCATATTTTACCACAACTAAAATCTTATATGATTTGCCATTCATAATGAATGAATAGAAAATTATGCAAAAGTTTGCAGAATGCAATGAACGTTGAAATTATATTTGAGAAACAAAATTGTCACTCAAACTCTCTACTTTCACTCTACCGGGGTTGAGTAATGCTACAAAGTGGCGTAATTTGTGAAATGACGAAAAAGGGAAATGAACTAAAAATAACCATGATTTTTGTTTTTGTTTCGGCGGAGATAAAAGAACATATAGAAATTTCAAAAAAGCTAACTATGTCCTAAGAATAAGAAATATAAAATGAAAATAAATGAATTTCTTTGCATGAAGATAAGAAATAAATTTTAATTTTACCATTTAATTGACCGTCGATTTAAATGCAAATGGCCTAATTGTTAAAAGATTTTAAACTTAATAACAAAATTGGATAACTTAAAACATGAATTTATAATGTGTATTTGATTTATGAGTAATATTATTTACCGTTTTAATCTTCTGGGGAGAAATGTACTAACTAACTTGGATTTCCCAAGAAAAAACTAAAGGCAAAATGCAAATTGTAAACTCCCAAATTCTATGCATCAAATATCAAGCACGTAATTTTGAAAAATTAAATCCAAAAAGTAAATAAATTAAAGGGAACCATTGAAGTGTTGCAACGGACGCAAAAAGTAATGAATTAAAAATAGCTAAAAAAGTGCACTTGAATTTGGTTATACAATCAACGCAATGAAATTTATTTTACGAAAAAGTACCATTTGTTAGGGACGATGATGCATAAACGCTAGCGTAACAATTCAGCTGAAAAATAAGTAAATCCAAACTTATTTTGCAAACAAAAACAACTAAAAACTTATATGATTTACTATTTATAAGGAGCAAACATAAGATCAAAAGAAACAGCTTGCAGAATGCAATAAAAGTTGAAATTACATTTGAGAAACAAAATTGTCACTCAAACTCTCTATTAATTCATTCACTCTACCGGATTGAGTAATAATGCAAAGTGGCGCGATTTATGGAATGACGAGAAAATGAGAGACGAACTAAAAATAATCATAACCTTTGTTTTTGTCTCAACCGATGTTTAAAGTTCAAGAAAGCTAAAACCATGTTCTGAGAATAATACGAGTATGAATTGAAAATCAATGAGTTTGTTTGGGTTAAGCTAAGAATTTAAATTAATTTTTACCATTAATGTAACATTCAGCAAACACATTGTAATAAGAATTTTTAAACTTAAGAACGTAAGAAAATGTATTTAATCTATAAATTTTACGAATTACCATTTTAATCATACGACGAGACGAATTGCAAACATTCAAATTCAAAGTATCTTGTTAATCTTGATTTTAAGTTATTGTTATAAAATATTTTTTAAGTTGCGATGTTTGACTTTATTCCAAGTAAACCATTTAAATCGATGAAGAATCAAATTAATTTTACAATTTTGACTAAAAGTACGCAAGTATTATGCTATAGACATACAGAAGATTCAACGGAATTCATGATTTATAACCCAGCAAAAAAGAAAAGATCTGCTCAACTATTTAACGTTACAGCTTACAAAAAGATTGCACTTGAATTTGTCTCTCAATCTCTTGAGTTATTCTACCACTCTACCGGGTTGGCTAATAATACAAAGTGGCGTGATATGTGTTGGCTATACTTGGAAGATGTTTAGCAGTAAGTGTTTACGTAAGAAATGTTTGACATTGCGAAAACAAATGGGAGATGAAATAAAAATAAACATTTAAGACTGCGCCTGGGTTAAGGAACGATTATTTCGTTTGCACTGAAAGTAGCATCCCAACAATGATCAGAAAATAGATTCTTTAACAAAAATTTTTAAATAATTTACCGATTATTAAATGATGAGCAATTGTTCAGTCTAATATAACCAAAAACTAGATACTTTTTAAATATTTGAATGAGAATTTGATTTTAGAGTTTCATTTTAACCATTTTGAAGCCTAAGGGGTGGTATGGAAAAAACAAGCGCGAAATTTAAATTAAAAATTCAATTGAAATGTATTCTATCACACATTACATACGAATACAATTTAACATGAGTTAAACAAAAATTTTATGGCCCTTTTCGATCAATGCTTCACGTATCAAAAAATCTTGCTATGATAAAATGCTAATCTACAGACTTAATTTTAATCAATAGTATTACGCGAATTTTTAGTAATCTTTATATGGTTTTACCTTTAAATACAACAAACAGTAATAAAATGAATGAATAGACCTCGTAGTAATGTTATGCAAAAGTCAAAAATTTTACTTCCATAGTTATAATGTTGTCTGATTCGCCATGTTCAAACTTTATACTAAAGTTGTCATACAACTTGCACTTGAAAAGAATTTGTCACCTACTCAAAAGTTATATATTCTGCCAGACTACTGCCGGATTGGTTATAAATATAAAGTAAAGACGCAAGAATATACACGAATGAACATGAAGTGAGTGCATGATGGAAACTTTTTGATTTTTCAAGACAGAGCAGGAGATTGTTTTAAAAATAACTGGATTTTGTTGTTGGGTTAATTTGCACGTGTATGTATGGGTATTTGTGTGAATATAGACTACAAAAGATCCTTGACATTTAAAGAGAGTTCAACTATGTTCAAATATGTTATACCGCAAACTCTGAATGCTTTCCGTTTTTCACGTGATACAAGTGTGATCCTAAAATGCGTGATGGTAATCTTTATATTTTGAAACGAAGAACAAATATATATTTTCGGGACTAATTTGTTTAGATATGTGTTAAAAAATTAATTTTAATTTGATTTAATATTTGATTTATTAATTACTTTAATAATTTAACCGTTTAAATATGGTTCAAGCTAGCGAGTTACTAACAGTGATCTCTATCATACCGAAACACTCAAATTCCTCTAGACTGTCAATCATTACGAAACTTAAATTCGACAGTTTGGAAGGAATGAGGATTGTAGTTGGTCAATGAATCCAATACGCCTCGATACCGAAACACTCAAATTCCTCTAAACTGTCAATCATTACGAAACTTAAATTCGACAGTTTGGAAGGAATGAGGATTGTAGTTGGTCAATGAATCCAATACGCCTCGATACCGAAACACTCAAATTCCTCTAAACTGTCTATGATTTCGAAACTTAAATTCGACAGTTTGGAAGGAATGAGGATTGTAGTTGGTCAATGAATCCAATACGCCTCGATACCGAAACACTCAAATTCCTCTAGACTGTCAATCATTACGAAACTTAAATTCGACAGTTTGGAAGGAATGAGGATTGTAGTTGGTCAATGAATCCAATACGCCTCGATACCGAAACACTCAAATTCCTCTAGACTGTCAATCATTACGAAACTTAAATTCGACAGTTTGGAAGGAATGAGGATTGTAGTTGGTCAATGAATCCAATACGCCTCGATACCGAAACACTCAAATTCCTCTAAACTGTCTATGATTTCGAAACTTAAATTCGACAGTTTGGAAGGAATGAGGATTGTAGTTGGTCAATGAATCCAATACGCCTCGATACCGAAACACTCAAATTCCTCTAAACTGTCTATGATTTCGAAACTTAAATTCGACAGTTTGGAAGGAATGAGGATTGTAGTTGGTCAATGAATCCAATACGCCTCGATACCGAAACACTCAAATTCCTCTAAACTGTCAATCATTACGAAACTTAAATTCGACAGTTTGGAAGGAATGAGGATTGTAGTTGGTCAATGAATCCAATACGCCTCGATACCGAAACACTCAAATTCCTCTAGACTGTCAATCATTACGAAACTTAAATTCGACAGTTTGGAAGGAATGAGGATTGTAGTTGGTCAATGAATCCAATACGCCTCGATACCGAAACACTCAAATTCCTCTAGACTGTCAATCATTACGAAACTTAAATTCGACAGTTTGGAAGGAATGAGGATTGTAGTTGGTCAATGAATCCAATACGCCTCGATACCGAAACACTCAAATTCCTCTAAACTGTCTATGATTTCGAAACTTAAATTCGACAGTTTGGAAGGAATGAGGATTGTAGTTGGTCAATGAATCCAATACGCCTCGATACCGAAACACTCAAATTCCTCTAGACTGTCAATGATTTCGAAACTTAAATTCGACATTTCCAAAGGAATTATTACGATTTAATACGAATTTGAGTATTCAATAAAATTATGATAAATAAATAAAAATCAAATCAAAGCAAAATTATTGAAATCAAAGTATAAAAGGGATTTGACCAGTTTAAAAAGAGATTGAAGAAATTTTCGGCAATTTTCAAAGCTTAAATTATTTTGTCAAATAGAAAGTCAAAATTAACTTACCCAAACCTCGATTGTTCTCACTCAACCTTTCAGCAATCTCCTGGAAGCTCGGCGCCATCTGACCCACAATTTGACTCCATTTTTCCCAGATTTTCTTCAACTCATTCTCATCTTTCACCTTTGACATCAGCTTGTTCACCGAATCCTCACCAAAGTAGAGCTTTCCCTTGTAGAATATTCCATTCAAATTTTTGTAGGCATGTTGCAGTTGTTTTAGTAGAATTGATAATTCGACTGTGGCAAAATTGAGATTTTTGGTTGAATCGTTCGAGAAACGTTGAAGCACCTTTTGGAGATATTCACAAATTCGGACACGTTGTTGTTGATTGTCGAGTTGATTTGTAGGAAGGTTACATTGCACCAATCGATAGTATCGATCCGATGCCCAATCACTGAAAAGATCATAGAAATAAATCTCAGCTTCAGGATCGAAAATTTCTCCCTCCTTATTCGAAGTTTCCCGTGCCCAGAGTTTTTCCTGCTTTTGATTGAGAACCACGCCGAGAAGTTGATCAAACTGGCGTAGTTCGGTCTCGAGTTGATTTAGATTTGTCGATTGATATGACTCGTTGATGAACAGAATTATCAACACAAATGGGATGAGAATTTTAATTGTGGCCATTTTAGATTTAAGTTTTAAATTTAGAATCACACAGAATAGTCAGACGAGAGCGGTTGGACTCAAATGAGAGCAGTCGGACAAGTGTTGACGTGTTTTAAACAACAACAAGCAAGAATCATCTCATCTCACTCACACATGTCACCCAGGGTTGGGGTATATATGAGAATATCGTAAAATTAGTTTGTAGAAGGCTAATAATAATGCCATGCCATCATATAATGAGGCACACTCACTAGTACACCGAAAGCAGATGACGCCAAACAAGAAAACAAACAAACAAACAAACAACAAGAAGTGGATGGATCTTCATATGACACTCAAAGGCCATACGATCGTCATTTGAGCACACACAAACACACTCCTAAACATAGAACTCAAAGCACTAAAACAGCCACTTTTAACCCAAAAGAAGAGTTTTGAAGAGTCTCGAAAAGAAGAGTCGCCCTCTTGAACCAGAAGAGTGCAAGAGATGCAAAAAGAACTTTAAAGTGCAAAGCGTAATTTTACAGAATAATAAGATAAAATGAAGTGCAACTTTCAAAATGTTTGTGTTTGTATAAAGTTTGGTCATAAAATTTTAAAAGTAAACACACTTGAATAAATATATTCATACGCTTGCCTTATTAATAATAATGGATTCATTTGTAAATACTAATAAAATACATTAAACTTGTGCGCCTTTCCTTTGTACATGCACGAGTACACCCATAAAATCATGCGACCCAATATAAGTACGTATACGTATACAAATTCATTATTAATGTCAAATATATGTACAAAGTAAATATTATTAACAGGACAGGTGCTTTACATATTAATTTAACGGGTGATGAGGGAAATGGGTTAGGGTTGGGAAGAACTTCTTGGTGCGGGTAAACATCCGGAAAGTACAAATATTAGAGAATATAGAGAAGGTAAATTACAATTTGGGACCTTTGAAATTTGAAGGCAGAAATGGAAGTTTAAAAAGTTCACTCTTGGGATTGTACATTTTTTTGGCCAAACCACGAACATTCGTATTTGCATGAACAAAGATTTTATTTATTGTCTCGCTTTAAAGTTTTGAATTATTTAATTATTTTAAGTAAACAATTGTTTCTGTGTGCTTTGTATTGCTTTCAATTTGAATGTCATTGAAACTAAAATTTATTACTATTTTGAATTAATCATGTTTCCGAGAACTCGTGAATTTAATTTTGAATATATGAGAGAGATTATTAATTTAAAGTTATATATAGAATGTGTTATGAATAGAATGGTAATTTGGGTTTGGATTTAATTGTCAATTTAACCATTTGAATCACTGGAGTAGAACTGAAGAATGTTTAAAATATTAATTTGTTTGTATTAATTCAATTCAATTAAACATTTTATTAAATAAAATAAAATTGCTTTTAAATTGAATAACCTTTCAAATGTGAATCAAAAGGCGCAAATTTGATTTTCTGAAAAAAACTTTCAATCAATTTTACCATATCTATACGATTTTGATTTATATTTAAAATACAAATGAGACCTTTTTAAAAATTTCCTTGATGAATTTAAAGTTAACTCTTGGCATTTTATTGTTTTGTGTATGTACTTTAATGGACAATTAATGAATATTCCATTTTCATAGTCAACCAATTTGGTTCATTGTTTTATGTAGATTGTATAAATTTAAATACTAGATCCTACTGCGAGCAGTTTAACCGAGCGATAATTTTGATTTTATTTAACATAAAAAATTTTTAATCTGCTCAATTCAAAATTCTTCGAACGCATTTAAATTACTAAATTACGCTTCTAAGCACTTAAGCGCGTAAATGAAATCAAACAAATATTAAAATATTCGTAAAATACATATTCCATGTAACGAAACTGAAATCCGTACCACTAATATTTTTAAATTATTTAAGAACCAATAAATTTGATAAAACTGAACACAAATTTCCTCTTCTTCTATAAATAGAACATGTCAGTCTCTCTCCGGGTCAAAGGTCACTTATAACTGTCTTCTTCTCCCGTATGCCAATCTCCCGCTCCTTCCTTCATTGTGTAGCAGTGCGAGAGTGTAATTTGATACTTTCTCCTTCATGAGCGAGTAGAGGACATTGCTGCAAGAAACATCTGTTGGCATTTGCCACTGACTGAGTAATAAGTAAAAGACCACCCTGTGCCATTTTTACTATTTGTAGTCTAAAGACTGGTTTAGCGGTAAACTTTTTGAATGTTCTTTTATTGAGAGGCACCGTATTTGGAAAATTGTACTTGTGGGCACTACTGCCCAATTGAGTCACAAATGGTTTATTAGTAAACGTGGTGTATTACGTTTCTGTGCATGACAACAATTCAAAGTGTGGTGTGCCTGATACAAATACCCTCAATGTTTATACGCCACTGTGTCACTGTTTCTATGGACGGTGTAACACAATTCAATGAGTCCGTTGATTAATCAGTTAATCTAGTAAAATATAATCAATTAATTTTAAAAACGAAACCAATGTTATCACCAGTGTTACTAATAGAATCGAATTAAGTATCTTTGGTAAATTAATGTAACACCTTTCAAGTTTTATCGTGCGCACAAGAAATAGCATTTAAAACCAATTGGCTTTGCGAACAACTCACCCCATAGGATTCTAATGAGGAACAAATCAAGTCGTTGCAAAGAACCTCACTCACTCCACTCATTCGCTCGCTGCGCTCACTCATTCGTTTCGTTCGCTCGGTTAATAAAACACAGAATCTTCTAGGAATTGTTATTGCCTTTCATTTTAAAGTTATTTTTAAATTGAAATTATACTTTGAGAAATTAACCAGTAATGAAGCTTATTAGAAACAATATACCCACAACCCGTTAATGACGAAATTAATTTGTAATACAAGAGGATTAATTTTAGATGTAAAAGTTATATACGAGAAAGTCAACTTTGCAGTTGCTTTTAATTTGCATCGTTAACCATTTTTTATTGACTGTAAGATCATCATCGAAATATCTTAAGATGTTAATTTATTTTGGTTAAATTTAAGGGCGAGTCTTTATTTGAAAAAGTTATTTTTAAATTGTAAAAATGATATTAATTTAAGAACCATTCAAATTACAAGGTTAATCACAATAATATTAATTTTTAAATATTTTTTTATAAAACTATTTTATTGAGTTTTCAGTAAACAAAAAAGTACATTCAAAATGTACTAAGACAGGTTTTAGCAGGTGGGTAACACAAAATAGGCACAAAACTTGATTTACCTTTTTTAATTGAAGAATGGAAAGGTAAAATAAAATTCCACTCAAAACACATGACGTTTGCATCTATTAATCTCATGTTATGAAACTCTTAACGGAATATTCCATTTTCAGTACATTTAACTTAAGGAAAAATTGGAAAATCTAGTCGTTTTAAAGCAATTTGTTATAATAAATGAGTTGACTAGTGCACTAAACTCATTAATAAAAATTATTAACCATTTTTATTTTATAATTACGAGATAAACATAAAATGAAAATTACGTAATAAATTGAATGTACCTTTCAATTACAACATTTAACTTGTCTATGCCTAACTAAACACGAAGCTAAATATGGAAAAGTACAACCTAAGGTACATTACACCTAAATGTCCACAATGTACGCTCAAAACATTTATGCAATGATGACAATACAAACAAATGACACAAGACCTACTCTCTAATTTGTTTGTTCTCGTTCTCATTCTCAAGTCCATCTTATCTTGTATATCCTGTATAGCACTATTTAATTTCTAGAGCAACAAGTTTTATTGTGTCTGTTCATTGTCTAATATCCAAATGTACAATCACAAAAGTTATAAGTTCCTTCATCGATTGCTGTTTTTGAAAACAATTTAAAAAAGTTGTAAGAAAGTATGCATGAATGTACTTTTAGCAATTTCCTGGTGTACATTTGATACTTTTGTTCGGTGCACCTAAATATAGCAAACCAAAACAATAGATGCAATCTACCCTTTTGTCAAGTTCGTATTGCGTTCTCGCGTTCTCTTTGTACGAATTGGCCATACACAACAAACTGTCATCTCTCACTCACTGGACAGATTGACTTTAGTGAAATCACTTTTATTAAATGCGACTTTTTGAGATGATGTCGCGTGTACATGTGATAGTCGAGTGCATCTGTTATTGCTTTGATTATGGAAACTTATTACAACTACACCAAGACATACTTTAGGTTTACTGGCAAAAAGTTAGTTTGGTAACAACATGATAAAATTTTCCATTAAGCAGTTGGTTTGAACCTGTCTGAATGGAGAAAACATAAAAAACTAGTGAATTAGATAGTTGGGTAAATGTTTTGAAAAATAACGATTTTAAAATAATGGTATCTGTAAACTGCATACAGAATGTTTGAAAAAAAATTCTTTAGTTTCATAAATCAAAAATAAAATTTGATAAACCATTTGTCAAATACAATTGTTAATCATGTAAATTTGAAGTCTAACCAATGAAATCTTAAGTAGACAAATAATTATGAAGAGAAGATAAACAGAAAATTATATGAATAAAAGAAACCGTTAAAAGTTTGAACTGCAGATCACGAAACAGCGAGAGCGGAACTAAAAATAACTAAGTGAATTGCACTTGAGTTTGATTATATGATCAAAGAAAGCAAAGCAAAGCTTGCGAATGAATGATTCGTCATTTTATGTGATTGAATTCTGATCTGTAAGTTTAAATAGATACAGAAATACAGCAGAAATGTAGAAAACACATAATGTCGTTTAGTGCCAGGAAACCTTTGAACCAAGAACAGGGAGATTTTTTTACAATGTTTCAAAATAACTACACTAGAATTTGAAATACGAAAGAAGTCTTTGATATTACGAAAATAAACAAAAATGTTTTAAAATGGTAAAACCTTTTAAAAACCAACAGGAAACGACCAACACAAAAAATCTAATACATGATTTGTCAGTAAAATGTTTTTCAATGCTATTGTGACATTCCAATAAGCCAATTGTGAATATTAATAATAAATGGGCAATTACAAAAAATAAAAAGTACATTCTAAATAAACTAAAACAGGTTTTTTGTAGACAAATAACAAGATAAATACAAAACTTTAAATACCTTTCTAAATGACTAACATATGTGTCAAATGAAAAATCCACTGAAAACACATGACGCTTGGTCACAATAAATTCATTGTAAAACTTAGAGTTGAACAAAAGTAATATTCCCATTTTTTTATTAAATTATACGATAAGAATGTGTTGGACAATTTATTAGTATTCAAAGCAATTATTGGTCACAATTGATTCGACTAATTTAGTAAACTCATTAAAAAAATTTTAACCTGTTTCCTGGATCGACTTCAACAAACCGATAACAAAATTATTCTTAAATTAACATGACGTAATAAATTTAAAGTACCTTTTAATTACAACATTGAACAATTTTACTTAAATAAACACGGAGATAAATATGGAAAAGTACGACCTTCTAAAGGTACATTTCACCCAAATGTCCACAATGTACGCTCAAAAACATTTATGCAATGATGATAATACAAACAAATGCCACAAGACCTACTCTCTAATTTGTTTGTTCTCGTTCTCGTTCTTAAGTCCATCTTATCTTGTAAAACACTAATTAAGTTCAAGAGCAACAAGTTTTGTTGTCTACTCATTGTTTAATATCTAAATGTACAATCACAAACGTTGTAAGTTTCTTAAACAATTGCTGTTTTTAAAAACAATTTAGAAGTAGTAAGAAAGTATGCATGAATGTACTTTTAGCTTTTCCTTCTTCCTAGTGTACATTTGATATTTTTTCGGTACACCTAAATATAGCAGACCAAAGATGTTCTACCCTTTTGTCAAGTTGGGCGATTCTCTTTGTACGAATTGACCATACACAGCAAACTGCCATCTCTCACTCACTCGACAGATTGACTTTAGTGAAATCACTTTTGTTAAATACGACTTTGGGTTGATGTCGCGTGTACATGTGATAGTCGAGTGCATCTGTTTTGTTATTGCTTTGATGATGAAAACATATTAAAACGTAAAAACATACATTTAGGTTTACTGGTTAAAAAGTTTGTTTTGTAACAACATGATAAAATTTTTCCAGTCAGCAGTTGGTTTGAACCAGACTCAACTTAGAGAAAAGTACTATTTACTAGATAGTTGGGAAAATGTTTTAAGATAAAAATTTTAAAATATCAGTATACCGCGTATTTGAAAAATTACTTTAGTTTAATTAATTATTTGTTTAATAATTTGTAGACCATTGTCAACTTTATTTGTCACTCTGTTAAATTGTGTATTTGAGGACTTGTAGAAAGTATTAGAAAAAGATGAACACAAAGTAAATTAATGAAAGAAACCGTTGAAAAGTAGAAATCATCGATTTAGTAACTAAAAAATAAATAATCAAACTGCACTTGAGTTTTGTTACATAATAAATGGATCAAATTTTCATCATGGATAATTTTGTTATCATAAACAACATGTTCAAATGATCCAATTCTTGAATTATTCACCATTCTTAAGCAATGGGGCATGAAACTAAGCAATTATTTGGAAAATCAATAATAGTAAACATAAAATTGCAAATACGAAATGAAATTGGTACTTTACCAAATTGACTATATAGCAAAGTGGCGGAATATATGAACGCTACGACTTCTGTGGACACGAAGTAAATTTAGGAAATGTTTAATATATGTTTAATATTGCCAAACTATAAAAAATCATTTAAAAATAACAACAAAATTGTGATGACCTTTTAATACATCGAAGTTTTGAATAAATTTACACTTTTTTCCTTATAACCCTGTCAATAATTGTATATATATATCCAACGATTGTATACTTCCCATTGATTATAAAGATATCAAGGATTGAATGTTGAAAACCGCTCGATTTGGCAAATTTGAATTTCACCATAATTGCATCAAATGTTTCGCAAAATCTGAACTATTCACAAGTTATTTTCATAATCTGTGCAAATGGTTAAAAATAAATAAAAATGATATGATCTGTATGCTTAAATTTTGGAACATAGAAATAGAAAACAAATAATGTTAAAAGTTAAAACCTTTGAAAAGTGTTTGGATAAAATTGCCAAATGCAACTATGTCAAAATAACTGCTTTGGAATTTGGTAAAAGCAAGAAGTTTTGTTATTGCAAAAACAAATAAAAATAATTTTAAATTGGAAAACCTTTTAAATGCCAACCGCAATGCCAACCGCCCAACTTGATATCGCAAAAAAATCTACATGATTAGTCAGAAAAATGTTTTTCAATGCTTTTGTAAGATATTCCAATAAGCCAATAATAAATGACACAATCACGGGAAGTAATAGAAAAATTCATTTAAAATAAACCTAAACAGGTTTCTAAAGGTAAATAGCACAATCAGGAAAGAAATTCCACTCAAAATACATGACGTTTACTTTTGATTCGCTTATATCATAAACATCTTGTTAGTGGAATATTCCACTTTTCAGTACATGACACTAAGAATAATTTGGCTAAAACCAATCAATGAGTCATTCTAAACAACAGTTTGCTATCCTTTTGTCAAGTTCGTATTGCGTTCTCGGGATCTATTTGAACGTATTGCCCATACCAGCAAACTGCGATCACCCTCTCACTCGCAATATTGACTGAGTGAAATCACTTTTATACTTAAATACGTCTTTTAGTTGATTGTCGCGTGTACATGTGATTGTCGAGTGCATCTGTTATTGTTTTGATGATGAAAACAGACACAGACGCCAAAACATACTTTGGGTTTACTGGCAAAAAGCTTGTTTGGTAACAACATGATAAAATTTTCCATTCCGCAGTTGGTTTGAACCAGACTGAATGGAGAAAATATCGGAAAATACTACTAAATTAGAGAGTTGTACAAATATTTGAATTGAATGTTTGAAAATAACATTTAAAATTTTTTAACCTTTTTCTGCAATTGATCAAGTAAATTAACGATCTAAATTTCCAATAAAACTAATCAATGCTTTAAAATTTTTAAGTGGTTTGATGAAACAAATGAAATTTCACAACAAATAATAACACAATTTATATTAACCAAGCCATAATTTAAAAATAAAAATAGTTTGTCTTAACCTTTTTTGTTTATGCATCGAAACTAACAAAACTAATCACTGATCAGAACACATAAGTTATTTTAGTCTCCTATCAAACCAAATCACCCTACAAGAAGATTATTTCACTGCTATTTTTGTTCAACCGTTTATGAATGAGCTTCAATATGTCACGTAGTTATTCGATCGAAATATGTCCTCACTTTTATTGAGTTTGTCCAATACGCACTGCCGGATGGGCATCAGCGCTCCTAAAGACGAACTAATCGCCCGTGAAAAAAAAAAACACGTACAAAAGGCATAAATAGATAATCTAATTTGAACCTGACTCAAAAATGTCGTACCATTGTACATGCTTTTTTCACGGGCAATTAGTTCGTCACTTGGAGTGCTGATTGACCAGCCGGCAGTGCGTATTTTCCCTCACTACTTCAACCACAAAAGTACATGTGATTATCGTGCATGAGTGATGAGGCTGCATCGATTTAACGCCACACGCGTTTGCCTGATGGTGTTAGCACTGCAGTCTAGTGGAGAGTACATGTACACATTTTGTATTGACACTACATCAGTTTGCCAAAAACTTGACTTGTCTGCCAAACCATTCTTGATACTGTAGATGTATTAACCTTTTATTATTACACAACAACATCAAACGATGCGTCAATGCTAGCAGTATGGGAATAAATTGGAAATGGTAGTGTTTCGCATCATTTTCAGTAGATGCAAAAGGTAGTGGATGCATTATGTCATGCATAAAAGTTCATTTCAGGTTCTTTTTGTTTGATTACTCTGCAAATTTGGTTAATTTACATTTCTTAATTAATGAAATATGCGATAAATTCTTAAACACATTAAAGCACATGAATGCATGCAGTTGTTCAGGTGATACAAGTGTAATGAAACATATCACTTATAATCGTAAAGTGTGTTTAAAAAATTTTAAATTTTTGAAGTAAATAAAAATAATATTTTAAAAAGAAATAAAGATATTATATCATGCAATGAAATTAATAATTAAATCACCTTTTAAATAACTGTTTACCAACTTTCAGGTAATTAAACTAATTTGTCACTCGCACTCATAAATTGCACTACAGAATTGATTAATAATACAAAGTGTGTAATTTTTAGCCATTAATATTTATAAATGTTTAACAGTTCAATGTTAAGAACTAATTAATAAATTTCCATTTTCATAGACATTGGCAAATCCACCATTAAAATTATTTAAATTGAAATGTAAATATATAAGTTGAATGACCTTTTATCTGCCGAGAAAAAAGCGAACAAGATGGGAACACAATTTAAACACAAATTGGGTTAAATAAGCGAAAAGAAAAATCCAAAATATTTGCAACAGTAAATTCGAGACAAGTTATATTATTTTCATTGTCAATCTACGGTAATCGAATGCTACTATTTGATTGTTGTTGATTTGATTGGGTATAGAAATTTACTTTTAAATAGTCCATATAAAAGATAATTTATAAATGGAATGATAATTTTCTAATGTTCAATAATTTTTAAACCTTTCAATTGAATCGTTGATAACAAGGCAAATAATACTTATAGCAAAAATGTCTCTTCCTATTCAGAATATCCATACGCTGAGTGCATTACACACTCACCTTTGTTTACAAAAAACGAAGTGACCAAACTTGTGCTTCTCTGTAATTTTCCAAAATTCCCCGCTTCTCTTTTAATCAGCTTTATTAATGTGAACAGAGAAGAATGATTTTTATAATATAAGAAACAAAAAAATTTAAACAATAAACCATTTGATAAACAGAAGTTTTTAACTAAATAAATAAATAAACTAAAGTTTACAGAGTAGAATATTTTATAATAATTCTCTTAAATCACATTTCTCAGTATTACATTATTTTAAATATATCTCACATTTTAATGTTAGTGAGGATGCTACTCCGCTTGTTAGCGATTGGATGGGAAACGCATTCTCAAGTAAAATTCGAACATGTGATGAAAGACAAAAATAAAAAATAAATCTGGACAATTAAAGATAGCAATAACATTTGTTTCAATAAAAATGGTTGTTTTTACCTCAATTATTCAAAAATTCCACAAATTATTTCAAGCTTCAAACAATGTTTTGCAGGTAAGCAATCTTTCAGAGATTGGTTTATTTGGTTTTGTCTTGCATTTGCAAATGACAGCCGTTAATGTTAATGTCCTCACCTGCATCACCATCAACGATTTCATTTACATCCGGAGATACTGAACGTCCCTAAAAATGTTAAAATTGGGCTAATTTGATGTTTTCAAAAAAATTTTAATGGACAGATACTGATTACAAATTTTCTGTCTCATACAGCTGATGGAACTCCGCTGAAATGTCTAAAACCAAAACGATTGAATGTTTGTGATGGTTTAAACCCATTAGGTTTAATTTTAATACAGTCTATATGTAAAGTAACATTGTAAGTAATCATTTTTCTTAGATAAATACCATTTTTAAAGACCCTACTTAATGAAGTTGAGAAGATGTTTAGACTTATTTATGGTAGTTCAGCATGTCAGTCTACAGGGGCGGCTAAAAATATATAAACTATCCGGATCTCTCTGTTAAGTAGACGTAGAAATATGAGAAGAAGGTATACAAAGTAAATGAATAAAAGAAACCATTGAAAAGCTTTCTCAATTTAGTGGTGAATTAAATTTAACTAAAAACAGCTTAGTATTTATATGCGAAAGTTTTTGTGTCCAATCATATTTTCCTTAAAGCGAAAAGCAATCATTTCGTCGAACGAGAGCATTAACCACAAGTTTAGATGATGTAATTCTTGAATGAATCACAATTCTTATGTAATGGCGTATGAAATAATGAAACGGTTTAAAAAACAATAAAAAAAATAAAATAAAATAACATTTGTGAAGTAAATTTGTTACTCAAAAGCTCGAGTATAAACAGAAAGTCAATGAATTTGCATAATTTGAATTTAAATTTCATGATACGTGTAACAAATGATTTCAGAAATTTATTAACTATTTACTAGTTAATTTCATACAGTAGACTCGCGTTAATTCGGGTCGCGTTTATTCGGGACTCGCGTTATTTCGTAATTCGGAATGGAATTTGAGTGTTTTCATGTCATTTTCTAACATATGCAATGCAAAAATCGCGATAATTCGGGAAATTCGTAATTCGGGGTCAAATTTATGCTGAAATTTAGCATTTTTTAGTAGAAAATCTCGATAGTTCGGGATGACCCGGCTAAAAAATGTAATATTTTAGAAGTTAGAGTTGGACCAACCCATAGTTCGTACACAACAAAAATTTACCCAAACTCTAGAATTTTAGGGTTTGAATGCATGTGGTTTGATACGACCCGAAATAACGCGAGTCTACTGTGCATGTAGATTGGAAACTCATTATGGGTTTGAAAATTTCTTGTTTTTTGTTAGGGTTTTGACCAATTTATGGCTCCTGGACCCTTCCAGTTCAATTCAATAATAAAATAAATAACAATTTCAACTGTTAATGTTCAAAATGGGTTATAAATGGAACTCGCGATAATTCGTAATTCGGGGGTAAAAATTTAGTTTTTGAGACCCTTTGATCCCGAATTAACGCGAGTCTACTGTAGTCTGTCTGAATGATTAAAATGTCAAAATAACTTAACTGGAATACGCAAGAATTCTTTAATATCGCAAAAGCAGATATTATGCTTTTAAGTTGTAAAACCTTTTACATTTGTCCAACCTGTCAGAACTTTAACTTCACAATTTCAACTTAATTTCACAAAAAAAACTTCTAATCTAAATGATTAGTCAGTAAAATGTTTTTAATACCATTGTATATTCCAATATGCCAATAATAAATGAACAATTAACAAAAAATAAAATTAAAAAAAGATTCAAAATAAACCTTACTGGTTTCTGAAGGTAAATAACACAACAAGAAAAATTCAACTCAAAATACATTTAGCTTATGTCATAAATCTCTTAACGGAATTACATTTTTCATTACATGGCTCTTACAAAGAATAATTTGGTTAATGCTAATCAATGAATTATTCTAACTAATTTTAATGTTATTAAAAAAACTCAGTAACATTGACAAATAAAATTAATAACCGTTTATTCATGCCATCCATCAAAAATAAAAATAATTATTATAATGAAAATAAAGGATAAAATTTGAATGTACGTAGACAAAGTACTTTTAACATTTATTTCTTTCTAGTATACATTTTTAATTGAAAAATCTGTTTATGCACCTAAATATACGACAAACAATATAAAAGCAACAGATATACTACCATTTTGTCAAGTTTTAATTGCGTTCTTGCGATCTTTTTGAACGTATTGTCCATACACAACAAACTGCGATCGTCCTCTCACTCTCGACACATTGACTGAGTGAAATCACTTTTATTAATACGTCTTTTCGTTGATTGTCGCATGTACATGTGATAGTCGAGTGCAACTGTTATTGCTTTGCTGATGAAAGCATAGAAATACGCAAAAACATACTGGTAAAACTAGAATTTACTGCGAGCAGTATAGCTGAGCGATTTGAGATGTGTGTTTAGAAACTTATGAAACGACCTTATTTGTTCCATTTGAATCACTTACATTGCCATCAATAGCAATAGGACCTAATTGTATGTTGTTTGGGAAATAGTGTTGACAAACTTATGAAACGACCTTATTTGTTCCATTTGAATCACTTACATTGCCATCAATAGCAATAGGACATAATTGTATGTTGTTTGGGGAAATAGTATCGAGAAACTTATGAAACAACCTAATTTGTTCCATTTGGATCACTTACATTGCCATCAATAGCAATAGGACATAATTGTATGTTGTTTGGGAAATAGTATCGAGAAACTTATGAAACAACCTAATTTGTTCCATTTGGATCGATTACATTGCCATCAATAGCAATAGGACCTAATTGTATGTTGTTTGGGAAATAGTGTTGACAAACTTATGAAACGACCTTATTTGATCCATTTGGATCGATTACATTGCCGTCAATAGCAATAGAACCTAATTGTATGTTGTTTGGGAAATAGTATCGAGAAACTTATGAAACGAGGATATTTGATCCATTTGGATCTATTACACCACCAATGGTCCCCTATCAATAGCATCACTCGTATAGTGGACACTGTTCAATTGACTTCTTTTGCTCTCTTCTTTCAGTGCACAAGTGCAATTTGTGTACATATTGTTCATGTACATTTGCTATGGACACAGTCTCCATAGGAAATACATTGCATTACCCACATTAGGTCATACTCGGAATGTTTGTGTTTGATTGTAGATTGTCATCAAGATAAGAATTATTCCTAAGTTTTTAATGGCGGGAAATAATCTACATAGTTCAACGATTAATTTGGTGTGTCCCTCATGTCAATGCTCAACAGAATCAATTCTCTACAGCCTCTGCAAAATAGAGGTGATAATCGCTATTTCCCATAGAGAATACATTAAAAACTGACATTACCTGACCGGAAGTTACCTAAACATTCATGGATTTTCTCACCAAACGAACTTAGCCTCATTTATTAGTAGCTGAATCTCCAGAGGCCTCATTTGTAAAATTTAGTGAACTCGTTCAAGCGATTAACACAGTTACAAGAAAAACCTGACATTTCCCCCCTCTGTTACAATGCTTCCGCACTTCTCCATTGAAAAGTCGAAACGGTTTTCTCAAGTGGTGACAGAGTGCTTCGCTACGTTCACTCACTCACTCACGCACTCGCTATCGCTCGTGCGTTCGTTCGTTCGTTCACTTCGCTCAGCTAAAAACTTGTCCGGTAACAACATGATAAAATTTTCCACTCCACAAGTTGGTTTGAAGCAGATTGAAAAATGCTTCTGGATTAGAGAATTGTACAATTAATTTGAAAATATTGATTTTAAATCTTTAACCTTTTTCTTTATTTCATCAACTCAAAATGAATCAATCAAAATTTACAATTAAACTAACGAACTCTTAGAATATCTTTAGAGATTCAAAATAACTAATAAAAATTTGTTTACAAATTTGAATTTTTATTAACAAAACCATAATTGAAAAATAAATTTTTCTTGCTATAACCTTTTTTAAATGAACCGTGTCAAAATAAAATAATCATTGATTAGAACACAAGTTATTTTAGTTTCCAATCAAACCAATCACCCTACACCGTACAAGAAGATCAATTCAGTGCTATTTTTGTTCAACCGTTTATGAACGAGCTTCAATCAGTCACTTTGTATTTAATCGAAATATGTCCTCACTTTTATAAAAAATTTTCAATTTTCTCTCTCAGCTTCAACCACAAAAGTACATGTGATTATCGTGCATGAGTGATGCGGCTGTACATCAATTTAACGCCACACGCGTTTGCCTGATGATGTTAACACTGCAGTTTAGTGGAGAGTACATGTACACATTTTGTATTGACACTACTTTGAGTTTGCCAAAACTTGACTTGTCTGGCAAGCCAATCTGGTTACTGTAGATGTATGAAACTTTTATGATTACACAACATCATACAATGCGCCAATGCTTGAAGTAGTGGAATTAGTTAGCAATGGTAATATTTCGCATCATTTTCAGTAAATACAAAGGTAGTGGATGTATGATGGTGTGAATAAAAGTTCATTTCAAGTTCTTTTGCATGATCAACCGAATTTAGTTTTGGTAACCTTTTGATTTGATGTGTTTTCCGTTCAAATGAAAGAGATTATATGTTAAACAATAGATACAAGACAGCACTGAATGCTTTCTGATGTGATACAAGAATTATGATGTTAAAGTAAGTGAAAGAAATGTCTCAATGTTAAAATAAAATAAAAATATTTTATGGGTTAACCGGTTAAATTGATTCGAGTGGCTTTACATATTCTCATTCTGTAAGTACTAAAATAATTCATAAAGTGGAATTCAAAATTAATTAAACATTTGTAGACCTTTTAAAATTAACTCTGTTTGCAAGTACTGGATTTTCGCAATTGGCAAACTAATCAATAATAAACAATTATATAACCTAGAAGATTGGGTACTCATTGGCATTTACAAAACTTTACGATCACAATGAAAAAGTTGATCCATAGAACATGGATTCTAAGTTCTAGAGCAAGTTTGAATCTTTGTGGAAATATATGATGACATTGATAGGTATTGAGAAGTTAAACATTAATATGTAAAATTAATTTTTAAATTGTTATAAATTGTTTTCGAAACAAAACAAAATAATTTGTTTTAAATTATGATAACTAACAACAATTATAACTTTAAAATCACTAATTTTAACCTTTTAAATTTTATCGGACACTATGATGGATGGTAATTAAAATTTTTAATAAAAGCATTCAATGTTTATACAATTTGAAAGACAGTGTAGAGTACACTGTAGGCGTAAAGTTAAAGTAAAGTAACATCACCTTTTTTAAAAATTTCCCTTATTTGCCTATGTAAATATATGCAATTTTAAAAGACTACAAGATATGTCTAGAACGAATTGTTCAATCATTCGAGTTATAATAATAAAAATACCGATTGACTCACTACTGCATGTACCGCAAGATTTTGTCTCAAAACTAGATCAAGATCCTACTTACTTTTGAGCATCTCGTTTGAAATCGTCAATGTAATACAACCCTCATCCATATCCGCATTCACATTTTAGTACAAAATAGATAATAAATCCTAAACATTGTATTAGCTTGGACCGTTAAGTTAAAGAATTGTGGATTGAGAATGCAATTAGAATTGTGAATATGAAATGAATGTGTGAATTTAAGCTAAATTTAATTTCATCATTCGTTGATGAACAATAATATTTGAAGAAACTGTATGAAAGGAAAAAATATATAGTAAATTAAGAAAGAGTACATGACATGAGTTCTATAGTTTTGCATTTTAATTCGTTATAACGAAAAATATCAAAAATAAACATTAACTGTTAATTCGAGTTATTCATCTGTAATCATGTGTTTGATTATGATTATGGTAATAAATTAAACAAAGTTTTATAAGAGCAACCTTTTGATGAAAGACAGTTCAAAGATAAATTTAAAGATGAACTATACACTTTTTATTGAATTAATTTTTAAAACACTGAAATCAAATTATCCAAATACTAATTGAAATTGGCATATTTTAGAAATGATGACGTTCAACAAGCCTTAAGCCTTAAGCAAAAATTGAATAATAATAAAAAGAAATTGTACTGTAGAAAAAAATTAATCATTCAAGCTCTCGAGTTATTCTGCCACTCTAGCAGGTTGACCATGAATACAAAGTGTCGGGTCCCGAGAATGTTAGATTTCATTGAACATAAAGTTAATTCAAAGAGTTTGACATTGCATGAAGATATGGGAGATGTGATATGATAAATATTAACTTTGCATGCTAGATTGGGTTGAGAAACATGTTATATGCATATATTAGCTGCCACTGAAAACATTTGCACAAGTATGATGAGGAAATGAATTGAAATTCAAGTGTAATTTGGCTTACGTAAATTTGAACTGTGTTTAAACCGACTATGTAACCAAATAACAACAAAACAACGATCAAAATATTAAAACGAAAAATGATCGAAAATTATTTATTAACTCATTACCTTTAAGATAGCAGCCATCGAACTCATCTTAATTCTTCTAGCACTAGCATTTTCTTTTTTCTAAATTTAAATACAAAAAAAACATGAACACATTTACCAATGTCTTAAACATGTTCCTTGGTGTACAAACACAGGTTATAATTTATGTACAAAATTTAAATGTTGTTATAGCAGAAAAGAAATAGAATAAAACCAAACTAAACATTTTGAGAAACAATTTTACAAATGAATCTTTTTCAAATCGCATTGAAAAGTTGAATGTATAACATTTTCAATGAAAGGTTGAGAAAATTAAAGTAATAAATATTGAGAGTTAAACATTAACAAAATAAATTTTAAATTAAAAAACCTTTTAGAAGCAGAACCAAGTGGAGGAAGGTATATTGGTATTTAAATCTTTGCAAAATTTTCTTCTAAAAATCTGATCAAATCAACGTCTGTTTGAGTTTGTTTTTGCTCAGCAAACTTCACCGTTGCTTTTTACAACTTGAAAACAGTCAAATAAAGTTTAATATAAGCGGAATTTCAATCAGATGTGATTAATATGTGCTTTAAACTTTTGAATTGAGTGAAACAAGTAGTCGTTATAAACGCCAATATGACGTTATGGGACGTTCTTATTTTCATACTTATGGTAAGAGCAACGAAAATCATTATTATAATGACCGTTTTTATTGACCAATTTCAATTCCAATGAAACTGCAATAACATAGTCGTACACAAAACTTAAAAAGCGTAAATTAGACAATTTGCCTGTTTGTAAAACAATGAATCATCTAAATTAAATAAAATAAAACCAATGATCATTTTTGACATCATATTGTAATTTTGTTAACAAAAATGAATTTTTTAAATTCGAATATTAGTCGAGTGCACCTTTTTGTAAACGATGGTGAGGATGACCGAACGTGATCTTTAATTAGCTAAACCTAAAAGTACATACAAATGTTCACAATGCACGCTAAAACTATTTATACATTGACTATAAAACAAATTACACAATTTAATTTGTTTATTCTCAAAAAAGTCCATTTTTATTTTGCTAATTGTACATTGTTGCAATATCTATAGTTGTATTTCAGTAAGATTTCAAGGATTTTATAAAATTAAGTAATAGACTTGATGTCTAATACAACTAAATAAAAAACTAAAAATTTATTTCGAAATTCAAAAACAAATTAAACAAAAACGCCCAAAAAGTAATATAAAAAACGGGTTTTATTGATAAAAGGTAATAATCATCAAATCATCATAGATTCATGATTACAGAAGGATAATACTCGTATAAAATATGGTAAAAGCTTGCCAAAATATAATATGCTTTCATGGTTCAGTGGCAAGTAATAAGAAATGAAAAAGATGCAAATGCTCGACTGACAGAACTTGATTATCTCAACAATTGCCTCCACAATAAACTTCCTTGTATCTCTTGACAAGTTCATTGCAATAAGACCGGCGTCTGTTCTTCAAGTATTTACGCATGCACCGAAGAACTTGTTCGCGACGGATGTCACGCCACGAGTTGCGATTGGCGATCAGTTCTGAGAATCCAGTGCACGGGTGTTCTGGTGATTCTTCCAAAAGTTTGCCTTCCACCAGAACACAGATGGAGACTTGAGCAAAATCCTGAGCAGCCACCACAGTCATGTTGTGCCATGCATTGCGATAAGCCACGAAAGCCATCTTTTCGAGTGCTTCGATGTCGTTTGGCTCGTTATCTGATAATCGCCTGCAAAACAGATCGTGTTCGGTTGGGTCAGGCTTGTACTCCCAGTAGCGGTAGAAATGACAATCTTCTATTTCGATTACTTCGCCTTCGGTCAAATTGTAGGGCGCGAACTTGATTTTGTCGATTTCCTTCATACTGTCCCACAGTTTGAGAAATGTGTCAAAACGGTGGGAGTCATGCTTTTCCAGATCATTCGGCTTGTTTTCTGACAACCGTTTGCAGAACTCGTCATTCGGGGTAAGATCCGAGAGATGCTTCCGTTCCCAGTAGCGGTGGAAGTAACAGCGAACTAGAAACTCTTCGTCTTTCGTTGGCTTGTAAGGACCACCAACCATTCCGGTAAAACTCTTGACTATATGGTTCATCCAGTCAACGAAGTCTTGGGTGCTCATGAGGTCCAGTTTGAAATCACTTGTGGTCCTTATCTCAACGTTGGCGAAGTCGAGCATACTTGAGGAGCTTCCGGATTTCTGGGAATCTCTATCCAGCCCCAAGCCTGGACTGAATATACACAAAATCAACAATGCAACAGCTGATAACTTCATGGTCACTATTTGTGAAAGTAACCAAAGGATGGCAAAATGCAGATCTGGGTAAGATCGACACGATGAACGCGATTTGACAGAGAATGACAGTAACACGAGGAAACAAGAGTATCGGTTGATATCGCAGTGAATACTCAAAAGCAGAACGAAACTCGCTGACGGATTTGGTAGATCCAAATGGAACACAACAAACGTCCAAACTCGAGTATTGTTTCGGGACTAAATTGAACCAAATTAATTTCCGGGTAAATCATTGACTCGTTTGGAAACAATCAAACAACAATCAAATGGAATCCATCAACTCCGTAACTGCTGACTCATATTGTTGCTAAATTTCCGGATCTTAGAAATATTGCGGTTTCCCTTATTGCACTCCGAAAATTATGTAATTATGACTATTTTATAAATTTTAAAATATAAATATACCTATATAAATACCTATATGTATTTTGTTGTTACCTTTTTGTACATATACCCGGATCAATAAATTAATTAACGCTGATCTGGAAAATACTATAAGATATTTTAGTCTCCAATCAAACAATCACTGCGTACAAAGATATTATTTTATTAATATTTTTAGTTACCGTTTATAAACGAGCTTCGATAACCGTTGAAATTTTCCTAATCGACAATCTAGGAATCTTATCAACCATAAATTTTACACATAAAACATTTTATTTAGCTTTGCTTGTACTAGAGTTGAATAAAAAACACTATCAATAAGAATTCATTAGCATTACTTTTGGTCTATATATCTTAGAATGAGAACAGAAAAAAATGATTTATTAAATATGAAAAATAAAAATAATTATTTTTATAAAAAGAAATTTTTGTTAACAATAAACCATTTAAACAAATTCAATCTTCATCTACTTAACTGTACATTACTCATATTATTTTTGAAAAATGCCACACACGTGTGAATATGCTGCTTGTTCACGATTTACCAGAAAACGCATTCTCAAATTAAATTTAAAAGTTAACATGATGAATAACTAAAAGAAAACAAATTCAACTAATTAAAGAATGTCATGATATTAAATTTTCTGAAAATGATTGTTATTTACATCGATTATCTAAAAATTATTCAAAATATTGCGAGCTTCATAAAATGCTTTGCAGGTAAGCCATAATTTTGAAATTAGTTTATTTGGCTTTGTCTTGCATCTAACCTTTTTGATAAAAATGACAAATGTTTGGATAAAATCTATTTAAGTGTGAATTTATTATCTATATATTTATTTTTTATTTTGCATAGTAGATTAATGTTTCACATTATCAGAGTCGGAATAGACGGCAAAGATAAAAGCTCGATACTATTTCTCCTATTTAAGTATAAATGAAATCTGTGAGGTTTGAGCAAAATTTTGTAAAACGCTTCAATTGATTCTCAGCAGAATCAGAAACAATCGATTTTTGGCAATGAAATGTAATTACAATACAATTTTGGTTCATTAAAACTTTTCTCTTTTGTTGTTTATTTGCTTTTCCTTTTATTGGATACTTATCGGTTGCATTACTTTGGCTACAAAACATATGTAAAATTTAAATTGTCAATTGAGCAAATATCTTGAATCTATCTAATCACTGATAGGCAATTCGGCAATTTAATTTATTACTAATGAGATTAGTTTGATGTAAGCGAGTCGGAAGGTCGTGGGGTCACAAGTCTGGTTTAATGGGACAATGGTGGGCATGAATGAGCCTGAACCGGGTCATTGTTGAGTTCGATAGAACTCCCCCTCACAATGATCAATTTTAATTGTCAACTCTTGCAAGAATTGACAATTGTTGGAGGCGATATAAATTTCACTATTTAAAGGCAGCTCATTTCCCTTGCAATTGTGATACACGCCTCAGTTTTGAGATTCAGCTGCTACCTTCTTATTCCTTTGCCCTTGACCCATTCGATTTGTAACATACTACGCAATGGCATACGTAAAAGTTGCACAACTGAAGAAGCCCCTTGCGATACTTCAACAACGAAAAGAGAAATTTTCGCGCAAACTGAACCAACTCAAGAACGATTTGAGTCATTTAGCCAACAGCAAATTGCACGCGTTTTTTCGATTGGCTGGTGCTAGAATAGTACTCACAGACACCGAGTATCTGCGCGGAAATGCTGTCGAAGTCTATGAAAAGAAGTACTTTGCAGAACTGAGCGTGGAGAACGCCGAAAGAATACTCGAACGTACCGAAAACGAGTATACCCACACAAGTTGGCTAATGAAACAGCTTGAAAATGCGGTCAACATAATGAAAATGCTAGGTTTTATTGACAAATAAAATAACAGATACACTGTTCTAGAATAAATATAAAAGGTAAAACATAAAACACAGAAATAGAGCTTCGGTAACGTCTCAAATAGGTAGCACGACAATAAATAGAGTTTGTCAACAAGACCTAGTTGGGGACAGAAGGAGGCAAGTTAGTGATCGATAGACAGACACACAACTTCAGAGAACTTACAATAGGCAGCAAGTCTCACAACAGTCCAACTGTACAATGAGAGCAATGCGAGGTGTGAGACTTTATACTGTCCGAGATTGCCTGTGGTAGACATGAGCGAAGGCAATAGCGCCACAGTGGTGACTGGTCACAGTTGACTCAGTTCGCGGTCATCTCATCGGTCGAATTATTAACGTTCATAGCGAGAACTTTCAACACTCCTCCGCGACCGATTGATGATCGAGCAAGTGACTTCGTAAGAACGTCGGCGAGCATCTCTCCTTTGTTGAGGTACTTCAGTTCGGCTTCGGTGACTAGGAACATTCGAGATATACCAGACCAACTGATCTCCAGATGCTTGGTTGCGTTTGTCGGTCCGTGCTTCATCATCCGAACTGATGCTTTGTTATCACAATAAGCATGATACGAGGGTTTCAACTTCAAATCAGACATAAGTTGATGTATCCAAGTTAACTCTTTAAGTCCATCGCATAGAGCATACGATTCTGCTTCAGCAGTCGAAGTGGGGCTTTGTGATTGGCGACGTGAAAACCATAGAATAGGTGAACCATACCAATGAAGTAGTGCGCCAGTAACTGAGGGTAATCCAAAAGAGGCGTCGGTGTAGAGTTCCACCTTGTTACTCGAATTTTCACCAAACACAAGTCGGTAATGTTTAGTTGTACTTAGGTAACGAACCACATTCTTGCAGGCATTGAACATAGCTTGAGTCGGCTGATGCATATGACGTGACAAGAATTGAACTGTAGCTGTTATATCAGGTCGGCTTTTGTAGGACAAATATTGAAGGCATCCCACAATACCACGAACAGGTAGTTCATAATCAATAGGCTGATGTGAGTCGTGTAACTTGAATTCATTCAGCGGAACACTCACAGGTTTGCAATCCACGAGATTGTACTTCTCAATGACTCCATCAATATAATTGGATTGATGTACTTCGAAACATTTGTTGACTTTTTTCAATCTGCCATCCCAAGAATTTAGTCACATGTCCAAGGTTCTTGATATCTAGAGATTCCTTTAGCTTGGCAAACAATTCTTTGGCAATTGCTTCACTAGGGCAGATGACCAATATGTCGTCAACATAAATCAAAACATAGATTTTCTTTTTCGCATTGAAGAAAAGACCAAAATCGGCATCACTTTGTACTAGATCACAATCTTTCAGTACTTCTTTTAGGTGCATGTACCAGTTTCTGGAACTTTGACGTAGGCCGTAGAGGGAACGTTTCAGTCTCCATACATAACCGGCTTCTTCCAATTCAGGTGGGGGACGAATGTAGATTTCATGATCGACATCACTGTGTAAGAATGCGGTTGACACATCGAAATGACCCACGTAGTAGTCTCGAGTCGCAGCCAATGTCAACAGTATGCGAAAGGTTGCATTCCGACCAACAGGAGCGTAAGTTTCTGAGAAATCTAGATCAGCTATCTGATCATAGCCTTTGACCACCAAACGAGCTTTATGACGTACTACACGATTCTCAACATCGCGTTTCAAGTCGAATACCCAGCGCGTTCCGAGTATATACTTAGTGACGTCTTTTTCATTGATACGTTCATAAACATCGTGTTGCTTTAAAGATTCCAATTCTGCTTGAATCGCGATAGACCACGAATCCGAATCAGGACCATTTAGTGCTTCAGTTGAAGTGAGCGGTACACCAGCTTTACGAATAGCTTGAATTTGGTGCAAATTCTCATCAATTAATCGTCTCGGAGGAATACCTCTAGTAGAACGTGGAGGTAATATCTTTCGAATCGGTGCTGCGGGCTGTAGAGTCTCTTCCACAATATCATCGGCGGCATTAGAATGCTCATCGTTGAGTACTTGATCTTCAACTTGTTCAGTGATGATTTCGTCGTTTGTGGTAGACTCCTCCGCAACTGTAGAGCTATTTGAAGATGATTGCTCGACTGGTAGACCAGTACTTTGAAAAGGCATCTCCAATAGGTCGTCGTCTTCGTCAGGTAAATATTCAAAATCAAATTCGTGAATATGTTTGCCATCTTGATATGGGAATTGATCAATCAAAAAGTGCATGTTTCTGTGGACATCAATAGACTTTTCTTTGAAATCGTAGGCGATAAACCGCTGTTGATCTTCTGTCACACCCAAAAACATTCCTTCATTGCGTCGAGGATCAAAAGAATCGAGTTTCTGTTTGTGGTGGTTGCCCACAAATGCTTTGCATCCGAACACTTGTGCCTTATCAACACTAGGTAGCTTGCCTGTAAACACTTGATAGGGTATCTTGTCGGTAACAGTATTGACGATTCGATTACCGGTAAAATTGGCATACCTAATTGCATAAGACCAGAAAGGCTTCGGGACATTCGCAGCGTTTGCCATAGATCGAGCAGAATCCTTAAGAGTGCGGTTCTTCCGCTCGGCCATACCATTCGTCTGGGGACAATGAGCAGAAGAGAGAGTGTGTTCGATTCCATTCGAGGCGCAGTAGTCAAGTAGTAGACGTTTGACGTACTCACCACCTCCATCAGACTTTAATCGCTTTAACTTCTTTCCAGTCTGTCGTTCAGCCCAGGTGATATATTTCTTAATGGCATCTGCAGCGTCAGATTTATACTTGAGTAAATATATAGAACAAAATCTAGAAAATTCGTCAATGAGAGTAATGTAATACTGATAACCATCGATAGATTCTCTCAAACGTCCACCTAGATCTGTATGCACACATTCTAGAATATCTTGAGCAGGAATCGGGTTATCCTTGAAGTCAGGATCAGCATACTTGTTGATGATGCAGTTAGTACACTTCGAGTCATCGCGAATCGGTTGGATACACTTGAGAATAGTCGCCGTCTTATTGATACGATCCGCACTATAATGTCCAAGTTTATCGTGCCAATGATTCCGAATGGCTTGAATTTTCAATTCACCATCAAATACTTTGACTTCCGATTTTGATTGAACATTCGGTAGATGAATGACATCAAATTCCGTAACATACGTGTTATTTACTTCGAGATCAGCCAAACAAATCAGAGTATCTTCATATTCGACTCGGCAAATTCCAGAGTTAATGACCACATACTCATTTTCGGCTTTACCAAAAATACTCATCGAGAAATAATTCTCGTCGAGTTCAGGGACAAGGTAGGCTTGGAAACTAAATTGAGAACCATCTTCCACCATAATAGTCACAGTTCCACATTGAGTTGTATAGAAGGTCGCGTCACTTCGTTTACAAACACCAGAGACTGCAAAAGTGGATACTTCATGAATGTCGGTCAATAGATTAACGTCCTTCACAAAGTGATCGGTTGCACCGTTGTCCAACACAAAACGTGCCTTAATTACTTGACTTTGGATAGAGGTAGCACTCGCAATTGAAGCTTTAGTAATAACCGTAGCACTCGAGTCGATAAGTTCTTTCTTGATAGAACGTCCTCTTCCTTCATTCCGTTTGAACTTCACGTTAGACCGTGTGTCCGTTTTCTTAGTAGTACTCGCTTCCTTCGATTCGCCATCCTTCAACTCAGGACATCTTGCTTTGATATGACCTTCTTTGTCACAGTGATAGCATCGTCCTTTGAATTCACGTTTAGCCTTGACGTGGTGAATTTCGTTGACACGAATATGTGAAGCAGAGTTACCAGCATGAAGAATCATTTTCTTCAAAGTATTCAGGTTAGGCTTGTTTCCAGCTGCATCTAAAGACTCAACCATTATCATAATATTACCAAATTTCTCCGTCATAGTAGCAACGGCAAAAATAGTAAACTTTTCTTCTTCAGTAACGGTCGCCTTTAGACTAAGCAGGTTAATTTCTTGCTCAAGCTTCTTGATCGTTTCTTCGGTACGTGCAGGATCTATAAACTTGATCTGCGCAATCCGATGACGAATTCTTTGAGCAGCGTACAAATCCGGCTTTTCGAATTTGTCTTTCAATTTCTCGAACATCAAGTGGGCAGACTCCATACCGAGAAGCATCGTTCGCAGGCCTTCGTCTTCAATATTCATATTGATGTAAAGTCTGGCCATGCCGTTCATCTTCTTGTCGGTTGCTAACTTGTCCACGGTGATTGCATCACTGACGGCTAGAGCGTCCAACAAGTCCAAAATTTGAGTCTTCCAGATAGTCCAATTTTTCATATTCAACTTTACCAAGTTGACACCAGGTAGGTTGACAGCCATCGTTGTGGTTGTCGAGTTGTGCGAACCACTGGCTGCTGCGGACGTCGGAGTCGATGAATTAGAATTACCGGCTGAGGCGTTCGTATTAGAATTGCCAGCGTCGACAGGGCTTTCAGCTTTGACGTTTTCACTCGAGTCACTCTTGACTTCAGACGATATAGGCGTAATCTCAGAAAGAACGTCCTTGAACTCGTCTTCAACAATTTCTTCTTTTCCTCCGTCAGTCTTTGTTTCGAGGTTTTCGCCAGTCTCCGTCGTACCGAGTTTCGCTTCTTCAGGCTTGATCTTGTCACTCATCAAAACGGGGTAGATTCGTGCCGATGAATAACACCAAAGAAAAAGTTCGCTTCGGGGACAAAAGTCCAATTGAGAAAGGGAAAGTTGAGCGCTTCAGTGGAGATCAGTTCAACACGACGGCACCGAATAGAAATGGGAAGTGGTGCTGACTACCTCACACGCTTGCCTCCACACAAATAAAGGGAAAAGGGAAAACACGTGCAGTGGTACACACACAGACAGACTAAGTAGAAATAGCCTGACTAGTAGTGAGAGTGAAAATAGTCAACCGTAGCTAATTTCCAATTAGAAGACAAGGATAAGTCTCATAATCTAATGAAAATGCTAGGTTTTATTGACAAATAAAATAACAGATACACTGTTCTAGAATAAATATAAAAGGTAAAACATAAAACACAGAAATAGAGCTTCGGTAACGTCTCAAATAGGTAGCACGACAATAAGAATAGAGTTTGTCAACAAGACCTAGTTGGGGACAGAAGGAGGCAAGTTAGTGATCGATAGACAGACACACAACTTCAGGAGAACTTACAATAGGCAGCAAGTCTCACAACAGTCCAACTGTACAATGAGAGCAATGCGAGATGTGAGACTTTATACTGTCCGAGATTGCCTGTGGTAGACATGAGCGAAGGCAATAGCGCCACAGTGGTGACTGGTCACAGTTGACTCAGTTCGCGGTCATCTCATCGGTCGAATTATTAACGTTCATAGCGAGAACTTTCAACACAACAAACTTTCCACCGAAATTGCCATGGAACAAGAAAAAATCAACTTGCTCTTCCACTTGGAGAAGTCGGTCGTTTTTAAGGTTCACGATGAGGTTGAACTGCGAAGCGGTCCATTCCGCTTCCAGTAGGACGAGGTATCGAAGTTTTTTCCTACTATTTGCTATTTGTAGTTGTATTTCTCTAGTTTTATTTGCTTTCCTAATGTTATGTTGAAACAATAAATTTTCTATATATTCTATTTGTCCCTGAATTTTTTAAAAATACTTTTACAACTTTACTTTTTTGTTAGACATTTTTTTTCTTTCAAATTGATTTGATTGGATATGAGTTCAAATGATTCCGATTTGAATTTGGGAATCAATCATAGAGACCCACAATCATATTCGGCAACAATGTTCAACAATGTAAACCGTTGTTGTGAACATTCAGTGTGATTCCAACAATTCCTTTGATCTAATTATTTTGATCCAATCCAACAATGCCCATGGATTTAGAAACGCAACCCAATGGGTCATATGGAGTACCCTTGTTGATCGGATGCTTTATTGTGATCCTCGAACCTCCTTGCAATCACCAACCATCGACCTAATGCGTACAATGGCTTTCGAGGATTCTCTTGATTTGAAGAATATGGTTAATATGGTCACGGCTGTGCAATATATTTATTGTGTTGCCACAATTGGCGGTGTGGGCAAGACTAAAAGCTCGGAATTTGACGGATAACCCAACAAAGCCATCGTCTGTGCAAAATTCTGTTTAATATGGTCACGGCTGTGCAATATATTTATTGTGTTGTCACAATTGGAGGTGTGGGCAAGACTAAAAGCTCGGAATTTGACGGATAACCCAACAAAGCCATCGTCTGTGCAAAATTCTGTTTAATATGGTCACGGCTGTGCAATGTATTTATTGTGTTGTCACAATTGGAGGTGTGGGCAAGACTAAAAGCTCGGAATTTGACGGATAACCCAACAAAGCCATCGTCTGTGCAAAATTCTGTTTAATATGGTCACGGCTGTGCAATATATTTATTGTGTTGTCACAATTGGAGGTGTGGGCAAGACTAAAAGCTCGGAATTTGACGGATAACCCAACAAAGCCATCGTCTGTGCAAAATTCTGTTTAATATGGTCACGGCTGTGCAATATATTTATTGTGTTGTCACAATTGGAGGTGTGGGCAAGACTAAAAGCTCGGAATTTGACGGATAACCCAACAAAGCCATCGTCTGTGCAAAATTCTGTTTAATATGGTCACGGCTGTGCAATATATTTATTGTGTTGTCACAATTGGAGGTGTGGGCAAGACTAAAAAGCTCGGAATTTGACGGATAACCCAACAAAGCCATCGTCTGTGCAAAATTCTGTTTAATATGGTCACGGCTGTGCAATGTATTTATTGTGTTGTCACAATTGGAGGTGTGGGCAAGACTAAAAGCTCGGAATTTGACGGATAACCCAACAAAGCCATCGTCTGTGCAAAATTCTGTTTAATATGGTCACGGCTGTGCAATGTATTTATTGTGTTGTCACAATTGGAGGTGTGGGCAAGACTAAAAGCTCGGAATTTGACGGATAACCCAACAAAGCCATCGTCTGTGCAAAATTCTGTTTAATATGGTCACGGCTGTGCAATATATTTATTGTGTTGTCACAATTGGAGGTGTGGGCAAGACTAAAAGCTCGGAATTTGACGGATAACCCAACAAAGCCATCGTCTGTGCAAAATTCTGTTTAATATGGTCACGGCTGTGCAATGTATTTATTGTGTTGTCACAATTGGAGGTGTGGGCAAGACTAAAAGCTCGGAATTTGACGGATAACCCAACAAAGCCATCGTCTGTGCAAAATTCTGTTTAATATGGTCACGGCTGTGCAATGTATTTATTGTGTTGTCACAATTGGAGGTGTGGGCAAGACTAAAAGCTCGGAATTTGACGGATAACCCAACAAAGCCATCGTCTGTGCAAAATTCTGTTTAATATGGTCACGGCTGTGCAATATATTTATTGTGTTGTCACAATTGGAGGTGTGGGCAAGACTAAAAGCTCGGAATTTGACGGATAACCCAACAAAGCCATCGTCTGTGCAAAATTCTGTTTAATATGGTCACGGCTGTGCAATGTATTTATTGTGTTGTCACAATTGGAGGTGTGGGCAAGACTAAAAGCTCGGAATTTGACGGATAACCCAACAAAGCCATCGTCTGTGCAAAATTCTGTTTAATATGGTCACGGCTGTGCAATATATTTATTGTGTTGTCACAATTGGAGGTGTGGGCAAGACTAAAAGCTCGGAATTTGACGGATAACCCAACAAAGCCATCGTCTGTGCAAAATTCTGTTTAATATGGTCACGGCTGTGCAATGTATTTATTGTGTTGTCACAATTGGAGGTGTGGGCAAGACTAAAAGCTCGGAATTTGACGGATAACCCAACAAAGCCATCGTCTGTGCAAAAATTCTGTTTAATATGGTCACGGCTGTGCAATATATTTATTGTGTTGTCACAATTGGAGGTGTGGGCAAGACTAAAAGCTCGGAATTTGACGGATAACCCAACAAAGCCATCGTCTGTGCAAAATTCTGTTTAATATGGTCACGGCTGTGCAATATATTTATTGTGTTGTCACAATTGGAGGTGTGGGCAAGACTAAAAGCTCGGAATTTGACGGATAACCCAACAAAGCCATCGTCTGTGCAAAATTCTGTTTAATATGGTCACGGCTGTGCAATGTATTTATTGTGTTGTCACAATTGGAGGTGTGGGCAAGACTAAAAGCTCGGAATTTGACGGATAACCCAACAAAGCCATCGTCTGTGCAAAATTCTGTTTAATATGGTCACGGCTGTGCAATATATTTATTGTGTTGTCACAATTGGAGGTGTGGGCAAGACTAAAAGCTCGGAATTTGACGGATAACCCAACAAAGCCATCGTCTGTGCAAAATTCTGTTTAATATGGTCACGGCTGTGCAATATATTTATTGTGTTGTCACAATTGGAGGTGTGGGCAAGACTAAAAGCTCGGAATTTGACGGATAACCCAACAAAGCCATCGTCTGTGCAAAATTCTGTTTAATATGGTCACGGCTGTGCAATGTATTTATTGTGTTGTCACAATTGGAGGTGTGGGCAAGACTAAAAGCTCGGAATTTGACGGATAAACCAACAAAGCAATCGTCAGTGCAAAATTCTGTTAATATGGTCACGGCTGTGCAATATATTTATTGTGTTGTCACAATTGGCGATGGAGGCAAGACTAAAAGCTCGGAATTTGACGGATAAACCAACAAAGCAATCGTCAGTGCAAAATTCTGTTAATATGGTCACGGATGTGCAATATATTTATTGTGTTGTCACAATTGGAGGTGTGGGCAAGACTAAAAGCTCGGAATTTGACGGATAAACCAACAAAGCAATCGTCAGTGCAAAATTCTGTTAATATGGTCTCGGCTGTGCAATATATTTATTGTGTTGTCACAATTGGAGATGTGGGCAAGACTAAAAGCTCGGAATTTGACAGATAAACCAACAAAGCAATCGTCAGTGCAAAATTCTGTTAATATGGTCTCGGCTGTGCAATATATTTATTGTGTTGTCACAATTGGAGGTGTGGGCAAGACTAAAAGCTCGGAATTTGACGGATAAACCAACAAAGCAATCGTCAGTGCAAAATTCTGTTAATATGGTCACGGCTGTGCAATATATTTATTGTGTTGTCACAATTGGCGATGGAGGCAAGACTAAAAGCTCGGAATTTGACGGATAAACCAACAAAGCAATCGTCAGTGCAAAATTCTGTTAATATGGTCACGGATGTGGAATATATTTATTGTGTGCACACAGTTGGCGATGAAGGCAAGACTAAAAGCTCGGAATTTGACGGATAAACCAACAAAGCAATCGTCAGTGCAAAATTCTGTTAATATGGTCACGGCTGTGCAATATATTTATTGTGTTGTCACAGTTGGCGATGGAGGCAAGACTAAAAGCTCGGAATTTGACGGATAAACCAACAAAGCAATCGTCAGTGCAAAATTCTGTTAATATGGTCTCGGCTGTGCAATATATTTATTGTGTTGTCACAATTGGAGGTGTGGGCAAGACTAAAAGCTCGGAATTTGACGGATAAACCAACAAAGCAATCGTCAGTGCAAAATTCTGTTAATATGGTCACGGATGTGGAATATATTTATTGTGTGCACACAGTTGGCGATGAAGGCAAGACTAAAAGCTCGGAATTTGACGGATAAACCAACAAAGCAATCGTCAGTGCAAAATTCTGTTAATATGGTCACGGCTGTGCAATATATTTATTGTGTTGTCACAATTGGAGGTGTGGGCAAGACTAAAAGCTCGGAATTTGACGGATAAACCAACAAAGCAATCGTCAGTGCAAAATTCTGTTAATATGGTCACGGATGTGCAATATATTTATTGTGTTGTCACAATTGGAGGTGTGGGCAAGACTAAAAGCTCGGAATTTGACGGATAAACCAACAAAGCAATCGTCAGTGCAAAATTCTGTTAATATGGTCACGGATGTGCAATATATTTATTGTGTTGTCACAATTGGAGGTGTGGGCAAGACTAAAAGCTCGGAATTTGACGGATAAACCAACAAAGCAATCGTCAGTGCAAAATTCAAAATCACTTATGACATTTTCGAAGATAAATTATGAAAATAACCTTTTCACACATGAAATAAATTTTTGACGATTAATTAGACGTCACAATATAGATAATGGAAATGATTGTTTCAATTAAATATATTAAAACCTGTTATATAAATATTTAAGAATGCTTTGCAGGAAAGCTGTCGTTTCCGTCTTCCCTGTCCGAATAATTCAAATTGAACTTCTATAAAAAGGCATTGACATAGTTAGTGAATAAAATAACTTGATTTTAAAAGATTGATTGTAAGCTGTTATGTAAATAAAATTTTAGACAAAACACTGAAACAAGTTTTCGAGTTATTCTGCCACTCTAGCAAGTTGATCATTAATGCAAATTGGCGGGACCTGTGAATGCTAGATTTCTTTGAACATAATATAAATCTAAGAAATTGTTATTGATATTGCACGAAGATATGAAAGATGTGACAAATATTAACTTTGAATGTTAGATTGGATTGCAAAACTTATATTAGCTGGCACTGAAAACATTTTCACTAGTATGGCGAGAAAATGGATTGAAATTTAAGCGTACATTGACTGGCTAAATTTGAATTCCATTTGAACACATTATAATCGAATAACAACAAAACATCAATCAAGATATTAAACGAAAAATTAACGATAGGAAATTATTTAGTAACTCATTACCTTTAATATGATAGCAGCCATTAAACTATACTTAATTCTTCTAACACTAGCTTCTTTTTTTCTAAATCTGAATATAAAAAACATAAACACATCTACAAATGTCTTAAACATGTTCTTTAGTGTACAAAAACAGGTTATAATTTATGTACAGAAGTTAAATTTTGTTATATCAGAAAAGATAATTGAATAAAACCAAACTAAACATTTTGAGAACCAATTTTACAAACAAATCTTTTTCAAATCACATTGAATGTATAACATTTACCAAGATCAATGAAAAGTTGAGAAAATTTAAGTATTAAACATTGAGAGTTAAATATTAACAAAATAAATTTTTAATTAAAAAACCTTTTAGAAGCAGAACCAGGTGGAGGAATGTGAATATTGGTATTTAAATCTTTGCAAAATTTTCTTCTAATAATCTGACCAAATCAACGTCTGGTTGAGTTTATTTTTGGTTCAGCAAACTCCAGCGTGGTTTTATACAACTTGGAAACAGTCAAATGAAGTTTAGTATAAGCGGAGTTTCAATCTGATGCGATTAATATGTGCTTTAAACTTTTGAATTGATCGAAACAAGCAGTCGTAATAAACGCCAATATGAAGGTATGAGACGTTCTTATTTAAAAGGTTTCATATGGTAAGAGCAAAGAAAATCACTATTATAATGACCGTTTTTATTGACCAATTTCAATTCCAATGAAACTACATGATAACATAGTCGTACACAAAACGTAAAATAATACAATTTATCTGTTTTTAAATCAATAAATCATCTAAATAAAATAAAATCAAATCAATGACCGTCTTTTTGTCATCACATTGTAATTTTTTCTACCAAAATGAATTTTTTAAATCTCAATATAAGTCGATTGTACCTTTTTGTAAACGATGGTGAGGAACGCCGAACAATATTTAATTAACTAAACCTAAAAGTACACACAAATGTTCACAATGCACGATAAAACCATTTATGCATTGATAATACAAACAAATAACACAATTTAATTTGTTTGTTTTGCTTATCTTGCTAATTGTGCATTGTTGCAACATCTATAGTTACATTTCAGTAAGAACATTCTTGGATTTTTGAAAATTACTCATAGACTTGATGTCAAAAGCAACTAAATCCTAAACTGAAAAATTAATTTTGAAAAAAACAAATCAAACTAGCACGCTCAAAAGTTTTATAAAAACGGGGTTTATTGATAAAAGGGTAATCATCAAATCATCAACGATTCATGATTACAGAAGGATAATATAAAATATGGTAAAAGCTTGCAACGATATAAAATGCTTTCATGCTTCAGTGGCAGTAATAAGAAATATAATAAGATGAAAATGCTCACTTGATTCTCGACGGACAGGACATAACTTGATTATATCTTAACAATTGCCTCCACAATAAACTTCCTTATATCGCTTGACAAGTTCATTGCAATAGGAACGGCGTCTGTTCTTCAAGTATTTGCGCATGCACCGAAGAACTTGTTCACGACGAATGTCACGCCACGAGTTGCGATTGGCGATCAGGTCGGAGAATCC
This sequence comes from Rhizoglyphus robini, assembly GCA_023373905.1. Classification (NCBI taxonomy): domain Eukaryota; kingdom Metazoa; phylum Arthropoda; class Arachnida; order Sarcoptiformes; family Acaridae; genus Rhizoglyphus; species Rhizoglyphus robini. Next base: position 1,474,463 of record JAKIJQ010000032.1, on the reverse strand, counting down.
AGTGCAAGGATGTTCAGTTGATTCTTCTAAAAGTTTGCCTTCAACCAGAACACAGATTGAGACTTGAGCAAAATCCTGAGCGGCCACCACAGTCATGTTGTGCCATGCATTGCGATATGCCTCGAAAGCCATCTTTTCGAGTGATTCGATTTCGTTTGGCTCGTTATCGGATACTCGCCTGCAAAACAAGTCGTGTTCGGTTGGGTCAGGCTTGTACTCCCAGTATCGGTAAAAGTGACAGTCTTCGATCTCGATTACTTCGCCATCGGTCAGATTGTAGGGCGCGAACTTGATCTTGTCAATTTCTTTCATACTGTCCCACAGTTTGAGAAATGTATCAAAGCGGTGGGAATCGTGCTTTTCAAGATCATTCGGTTTGTTTTCTGACAACCGTTTGCAGAACTCGTCATTCGGGGTTAGATCTGACAGATGCTTCCGTTCCCAGTAGCGGTGGAAGTAACAGCGAACGATTAGGAATTCTTCGTCTTTCGTTGGCTTGTACGGACCACCGACCATTCCAGTAAAACTTTTGACTATGTGGTTCATCCAGTCGATGAAGTCTTGGGTGCTCATAAGGTCCAGTTTGAAATCACTTGTTGTTCTTATCTCAACGTTAGTAAAGTCAAAAATGCTTCCGCTTCCGAATTTCTTAGAATCTTTATCCAGCACCAATCCTGGACTTAACATGCACAAAATCAATAATGCGACAGCTGATAACTTCATGGTCACTGTGCTGGTGTGGAAGTAACCAAAGGGTGACAAAATGCAGATCTGGGTAAGATCGATACGATGAACGCGATTCGACAGAGAATGACAGTTACACGAGGCAACAAGAGTGCTGGTTGATAAATCGCAGAGAATACTCAAAAGCAGAACGAAACTCGCTGACGGATTTGGTAGATCCAAATGGAACACAACAAACGTCCAAACTCGAGTATTGTTTCGGGACTAAATTGAACCAAATTAATTTCCGGGTAAATCATTGACTCGTTTGGAAACAATCAAACAACAATCAAATGGAATCCATCAACTCCGTAACTGCTGACTCATATTGTTGCTAGATTTCCAGATCTTAGAAATATTGCGTTTATGCTAGTACTCCGAAAAATTGAATATTTTTGAGACCGCGAAATTATACAATTATGACTATTTTTATTTTAAAATATAAATTTTATTGTTACCTTTTTTGTATATTCTCCAGAGTCAATTAATTATCCCTGATCAGAACACAAGTTATTTTTAAAATAAAATTTTAGTCCCCAAATAAACAATCACTCTACAAGAAGATTATTTTATTGATATTTTTGTATTACCGTTTATAAACGAGCTTCGCTGACCGTTGAAATTCTCATACTATCGACAATCTAAGAATCTTCACAGCCATAAATTTTTACAAATGAAACCATTTATTTAGCTTTGGTTGAACTAGAATTAAATAATAAAATCACTATCAATAAGAATTCATTAGCATTACTTTTGGTCTAGATATCTCAGAATGAGAACAGAAAAGAATGATTTCTTAAATATGATAAAATATATATTATTTTTATAAAAAGAAATTTTTGTTAACAATAAACCATTTAATAAACAATGTGAAGCTTCAAATAATTGTACATTATTCACTATTTTAATTTATCTCTCGTGTGAATATACCGCTTGTTCACGATTGACCAGGAAACACAATCTCAAATTAAATTTAAAAGTTAACATGATGAATAACTAACCAAAAAGAAAATAAATTCAACCAATTAATTATCTAAAAATTATTCAAATTATTGCGAGCTTCATAAAATGCTTTGCAGGTAAGCCATAATTTTGAAATTGGTTTATTTGGCTTTGTCTTGCATCTAACCTTTTTGATAAACATGACAAAAATTTGACAAATGTTTGGATAAAATCTATTTAAGTGTGAATTTATTATCAAGATATCGTACCCATTTACGTACATCAAGATTAGTTCAAAATGCCTCAAGAATTCAAGGTCAAACGGCCAAATGGTCAATCGATCAGAATTGAAAGCCATGTCCTCTGGATCTACAAGAACGGTCTGGTGCAAAAGTGGCACCCCTGTTAGTATGATCACAAATCTTAAGCGAAATCTGTTGAATCCGAGCATTCATCTCCAGATATCATCTGAAGCTAGTGTGATCACGTACTTGTTCGAGACATTTCAAGAACGAGACGAGTTCATAAGCAAGTTGATCGACGTGGACTCCGTGGACAGCTACATTGCGGAGAAATACGCCTATTCAGTGTACATGAAGTATCTGAAACTTCTCGATGAGATAGAAGCTAAGATTTCATTTAATTCGGATTCTCTCCAATAATTTTAGCGTCAAATTATGTTGAGTAATTGATTTTCCCCCTATTATTTACATATTAGATGAAAAGAATGAAATTTTAATTATGAGAAGCATTAAAATATTTTTAACTATAAACTATTTAATAAACGAACGCAAACGTCACAGAATTGTACATTACTTAATATCACATTATTAAATATTTTAAATTATATATGAGATACCGCTTGTTTACTATTTGGCAGGTTTCACTCAAGTTATAGCAAGTATCAGAAAATGCTTTGCAGGCAAGCCATCTTTCTCAGATTGGTTTATTTGGTTTTGTGTTGCATCTGTCTTGTTTAGGGAAAATGTCAAGCGAAAATAGGTGACTGACCTCATCTTTATACCCATCTACGATTTTATTTACCATTGGAACTCTTGATCGTTCCTAAAACTATCCAGGTAATGAATAAGTGTTATAGTGATGATAAGTCATTTTGACTGAATGCTTAAATTGGATTAACGACCTTTTTTCACAAAAATGATGCTGATTTAATTTACGATAAAATGCGACTTTACTATTGATCGAGCCCACTCGCTGAAAGGATAAAAACTAAATGAATTTTGGAAATGATATGATGATGATCTATTAAATTAATTTGTACTACATGCAATCATTTTTATACCGTAAAATTAAGTATTTATTTTTATTAAATATTTACCATTTTAAAAAGAACCGGGATAGATAGTGAACTTGAAGAGAATTTTTCACTCATTCTTGTAACAAAAATCTTGTTATTATGTCAGTCTACCGGGCCGGCTAAAAATAAATAAAGTGGTCTGATCTCTCAGTTAATTAGACGTAGAGCTATGAGAAGTTAATAGCCAAAATTAATGAACGAAAGAAACCATTTGATAGTTAAACTAGGCAAATAGAGTGTTGAACTAAATTAACAAATTTACTTCTCCAATAAGACATTTTGATATAATAAAAGTTTGTGAATCCAATCATATTTTTCAACTACGGTTAAAAACTTATAACATTTACCATTTTTATGTAAATACGTATAGCCAAATTATTCAATAACAAATAAGAATAAAAACATTAAACTTCACTTAATTTTGTTTTAACAAACACTTTTGTTGAATTGAATAAATTGGTATCATAATTAACAAAACATATTAAAATTGAAATAAAATATTTTCAATGAATAACATAGAAGTACAAAACTAGATGAATGAACCTTTAAAATGATATGCCTGTATTCTGAATAAATTACTCAATTGTTTTACGCATAATTTCGTAATATTTTTTTATTAAACAAATTTAAATGAAAATTAAGTAAATGAAAAATACATTTAAATTTATTTTTACCTTTGAACATCTGTTGAACAGATAAGTGGATAATAAAAATAAAATTACAAATGCAAGATATTAAAGGACCTTTGTTATGCATGACATCACTCGATGCTCAGAACACAAAACTTAAAACCTATGACTTTTACTTTTACATTTAATAATCGCATCTAAAAAAAACTTTTAAAAATTTAAACTAAATACATGTATTACACCTTCAGTACATTGTAAACGAATTATAGCTATATAAGACAGATCAGTAGGTAGACAGACTTGCAAATAAACTTTGGAAGGTTCTGTACTGGGCCATCGTTAAAAATGTCGCGCTTGAGACTAAACTGCTTTTTACTCGCTCACTTGATGTCAAGAAACCAACACTAAACATACTTTAGGCTTAATGACAAAAAAAACTTGTTTAGTAACAGTTTCGCGAAAGCGAACGATTGACGGACGGGCACTTGACTGTAACCTTAGGACGCTTGCACAAACACAAGTCAGGAGACACTGGTTAATAAGAAGCGAGTTTAATACTCTAAAACAGATTAAGAACAGATGCCAAATTGGCAGAACGAGCACATCAATAAATAGTGCTTTGGCAGCAAGAAAGTTCGCTGCGATGTTCTAACGTTCCTTTTGACTCGCGACCGTTTCGCGACAAAAAGTGTTAAAATTTTTCATTCTCTTAAATGTTGATTAGCTCAATTTGATAAATAAAATAAATTACTTTTTCCCGCTATTTACCATCGAATATCAAACTTGGAAATTATGTTTAAAACTAGTTAAAGTATGAATACAAATCAAAATGTACTTTTTGACTGCTTAGAATATTTTACCATTTAAATATCGAAACATGGACCGTAACTGTAAAGTGTTCTTTGTGTATTCGAATCTTAATTATGAATTGTGATAGATTATTCAGAAATTTATATTTATATTTAATATAATAAAGTTGAAAACAAAACAAAATTACCTTTAAAAATTCACTTGCACGAATCAATTGTAAGTTAAAGAAAATAAAATGGCTAAAATTCAAATAGAATGTAGATAACGAAACTGCATCAAATTGTTAAGTAAATTAAAGAAATAAAGCAAATGTCAAGCCAGTTCTTGTGAGTTACTCTGAACATGTTACTGGGTTGAAAATGCACAAAATGATTTTACCAGTTGGTCGAATTGACTTGGAAAAGGAATTGCACTAAGTAAACGAATAAAAATAATCATTTCAAACAAACCAATCGTGCCAATAGGAATGTCCCTATTACATCAACATCGATTATGAGCATTACTAAAAGTTACAGTTAAATCATTTAAGGATAAAATGAAAATGAAAATTTTCGATTAAAAATATAAAAAACGCAATGGTGAATACGAAAAATTATTTAATTTTCGATAATGAACGATTAAAACTTTTAAAGCGCAGTAAAATTTTCGCATATAAGGTATACCTTACTACATAATGGGAAAATTCGAACTCTCAAATGGATTCTTTGTATTAAAAAAAAAAGTTGTGTAAAAATATTTAAAAAGTTGTTGTAAAAATTATTATTAATAACGTAAACAGAATAATTTTTAAACCTTTTCTGACATAAACGAATAAATTTTCAGTTCAAGGCACAAGTTCAGCCTTACGACTTTAAACATTTTGGTCTTTCGTGTTCGTGTTCGTGTTTCCGATTCATTTTCTTTTTCAAGAAATATTGAAATTTTGTTTCGGTCTACTGATATCAAAAGAATCGTGAATATTACCATTAAAATCAATATGGGATTTTCTAAAATTTATTGATCTGATGTCAAAAGCATTTAAAAACTTTATATAAAGTAAAAATAAACCTGAATTTTAATATTGAATAAACAAAATACTAAAAACAAGAAAATAAGCAAAATAAGTAATAGGTAATAAGGTTTATTGGTAAAAACATAATAATCATTGAATCATCAACGAATCATGATTACAGAAGGAAAATATAAAATTATGTAAAAGCTAACCACGGTATCGAGGGCAGTAGTAGAAAATAAAATTAGAAATGATGAACTTTAAAGCTTTAGGGAAAGAATAAACCAGATTACTTTAACAATTGTTTTGACAAAACACTTCTTTGTACCGCTTGACTACACCAGTGCAGCGAGGCGTCCGCTTGTTCTTCAAGAATTGGAGCAAGCACCGATGAATTTGATCGCGACGGATGTTGCGCCAAGTATTGCCATTGTGGATAAGTTCGAAGTATCCCTTGCATGGGCGATCTCGTGGTTCGCGTATATGTTTGAGCTCAACCAGAACACAAACTGTCGTCTGAGCGAAATCTTTAGCGGCCACCGCAGTCATATTGTTCCATTCGTAGCGGTAAGCCTCAAAAGCCACTTTTTCGAGCGATTCGATTTCGTTTGGTCTGTTTTCAGACAAACGCTTGCAAAACAAGTCGTGCTTGGTATCGATTTCGCGCTGCCAGGAACGGAAGAAATGACAGTCCTCGATTTCAAGCTTTTCGCCATCAGTCAGATTGTACGGTCCGAATTTGATCTTCTCGACTAGCTTCATGCTGTCCCACAGTTCGAGAAGTGCATCGTAACGGTGAGAGTTACGTCTTTCAACAGCATTTGGCTTGTTTTCAGACAGTCGCTTGCAAAATTCTTCTTCCAGGGAGTGATCTGTGAGATGCTTGCGTTCCCAATGGCGATGGAAGTAACACTCGACAATAAGGATCTCTTCTTCTTTGGTTGGCATGTACGGACCACCAACTATTCCGGTAATACCTTTGACAAGGTTATTCATCCAGTCGATGAAATCTTGGCCGTCCATTAGGTCAAGTTTAAAGTTGCTGGTGGTGTTGATCTGAACGTCGGTGATGTAGCCAAAAACATTTGACAAGCTTCTAGGTTTCCGAGATTGGTTATCCAGCGCGAGGCCTGAAGTCAAACTGAACATACATATGATCAAAGCAGTAACTAACAGCTTCATGGTTGGTTTGAGAATATAAAAGTAACCAAACGTCGAAGAGTACCAATGTACAGATCTGGGTAGGATCGAACAATTTCACACGGTTTGACAGAAAATCACTATAATTGGACAATCAACAGGAGTGGTGTGACAAAATCGCAGTGAATGCTCAAAGCAGAATGAAACTCGCTGACGGATTTTGTAGATCCAAATGGAACACAACAAATGCTCAAGCAAGAGTATTGTTTCAAAACTAAATGAATCAAGTGAAATTTCGTGGCAATCATTGACTCATTTGAAAACAATCAAACAACAATCAAATGAAATCCACCAACTCTACAACTGTTGACTCTTACTGTTGAATTCTAAACAATCAAAATCTAATTGAAATCTAAATTCATAATACTTAAAGTTTGAGGAAAACGAAGATAGGTACAAGATGTATGTGAATGATAGAAACCATTGAAATGCTACGATAAAGATACACTGATAATAACTATGGACTACACTTGATAGCTATGCATTGAATTTAAACGGAATTTTAAAAAAGAGCTATTTTATGACTGAGATGCAAATTGATAAGAAATGTTATATGACAATAAAATGATGTAAATTTTATTCAAATACAGCTCGTCAGCTTATTGTATAATTGTGTAATCTGTATAGCAGGAGATGTGGTGAAACGCTTAGAACGCTTTTAGTAAGTATTTTATAAATCAGATTTGCCATTTGTATAACATAAAATGAAATGAAAACTAAAATTACCCAACAACTTGCATAATACAAAAAATAGGAAATATTGTTATTCAATCTCATCAACTAATTCAAGCATAAAACAAATTTTAAATTCAAACATATCAACATAACACAATTCACGACCAAGGTTGCATGTAATTAAAAGCTTCGTGCAAAAGCAAAACTCAGTGGTATTCGCGGACGGTCAATCAATAATACCACAGTTATCTGTTGAGTTTATAATTTATCTAAATTCTCCTTAACCCATTAATGCAATATTATTTATAAATAGAATACGAATCCATCCATTGTTGAATAATTTTTTACCTTTTAATTGGGAAGATTTGCTGAATCACTTAATTACAAATGCTTGCAAATTACAAATAGTTTGAAATACTACAGATGTAGTGACAAGTACAAAATTGTTTGATCCTTATTCTTACCTTTATTTAAAAATCTTTTTACTTGACGTCGTACTTTATGGTATTATTAATTTTAATAAAATACTGAAAAAAGATAGTCGTAACTATCATGAAATAAAATTGACATCAATTCACTAAATTGTATTTCAAACCTTTTTAAAACATGTTTCAGTCAACAAACTAGAACAATGGAAATAATTGTAAGTATGCATAAAGGTATTTTTAAAATTTCATTTATTACTGAAATTGAAATTTAAAAAAATTATTTTGTATAAAAAATAAAAAACGAAATTAGAAATCACAGAAAATGTGGTTTATTGATAAAAACGTAATAATCAGAGAATCATCAATGATTCATTATTACAGAAGGAAAAGATAAAATAATTTAAAGTAAAAGCTTGCCACGATATCAAAGGCATTCAACGTTCTGTGGCATTAAGAAATACAATGAAATATAAATATAAATATACAAATTTCTCCACGGATTTAGCCAAGATCATCTCAACAATCATTTCGACAATAAACTTTCTTGTATCGCTTGACGATTTCGGTGCATTGAGGCGTGCGTTTGTTCTTCAATGCTTGGTGCATACACTGGTGAACTTGTTCGCGTCGGATGTCACGCCAGGTATTGCGATTGTGGATCAATTCTGAGTATCCCTTGCACGGGCGTTCTCGTGGTTCGCGTAAAAGTTTGCGTTCAACCAGGACACAAACTGTAACTTGAGCGAAATCTTTACTGGCCACCGCAGACATGTTCTTCCATTCGTCGCGATAAGTCTCGAAAGCCACCCTTTCGAGTGATTCGATTTGGTTTGGCTTGTTTTCGGATAGACGTTTACAAAACAAGTCATGCTCGGTCTCTATTTCGCGTTCCCATGATCGGTAAAAATGGCACTCTTCGATTTCAATCTTTTCGCCTTCAGTGAGATTGTACGGGCCAAATTGGATCTTGTCCACTTGCTTCATGCTATCCCACATTTCGAGAAGGGCTTCATAGCGGTGGGAATCGCGCTTTTCAATCGCATTGGGCTTGTTTTCCGAGAGTCGTTTACAAAACTCTTCATCCTCAGTGAGATCGGTGACATGTTTGCGTTGCCAATAGCGATGAAAGTAACAACCGACAATATGTTCCACTTCATCGTTTGAAGGCATGTACGGTCCGCCAACAATAGATTTAAACCCAGCGACCAAATTGTCCATCCAATTGACAAAGTGTTGATAGTCCATCATGTGAAGGTTGAAGTCGGTGGTAGTCTTGATGTCAACGTCGGTGAAGTAGCCAAAGACGTTAGACAAGCTTCGGCGATTTCGGGACTCGCTATCCAGCGCCAGGCCTGGATTGCACATACATATCAACACAACAGCAACAAGCAGCTTCATGGTTGCTCTGATTGTTAGGAGGAGACCAAATATCAAATAGAACAACAAATGTCTGGGTGAGACAAATCGATGCAAACAGTTTGACAGAGAATCGCAGGGTCACAGTCAACAAGAGTGGTGTAGTAACAGAATCGCTGTAAATGCTCAAGAGCAGAATGAAACTCGCTGACGGATTTCGTAGATCCAAATGGAGCACAACAAACGTCCAAACTCGAGTATTGTTTCAAAAGTAAATGAATTTCGTGAAAATCGTTGACTCATTTGAAGACAATCAAACAACAATCAAGTCGATCTATAAACTCTTCAACTATTGTTGACTTTTGCTGTTGCAATTGCAGGATCTTAAGAATATTGAGGCTACCTGTTTTCCAGTTGTAAATGTTTTTGTTGTAAGACATAAAGGATAAACTATGTTTTTGAAATGACTGAAAAGAAAAAGAATAAACATTCAATGCACTAAAAACACAAATAAGAAGTATAAACAGAAAATTTAATTGTGGACAAGTTAAAAACAAAATTAAAAATTTATTTACCCATATGAATTTATTGAAGAGTCCAACAAATATCTAAATTAACTTAAAAAAAATAAATCAAACTCTGAGAGCTGTGTTTTGACCGAAACCATTTCCAAATCCAAATTAGTATGAAAATTTAGATTGCGATCGTGAAGTTATCTCAATGAATTAAACCTTCACCAACTCTACCATGGTAGAATGTGCCTAACCGAACACATTAAAATTATATTTTAATATAGGAAAAAATAAGTTAGATTTACCATTTATAAGAAATGTCGCGAAAAAGCACGTTAACTATCATAATACAGTAAATATTGAGATTGTTATTTAAAAAATTGTTCTTTAAACTCTTTAATTATTATTTTACTCATGCATTAAAAGGATTTAAAAATACAAATATTAAATTGCCTCTGAATTGTCAAAAATTAAAATCATCTTCATTAATTTATATCACTTTCGCTTTCACTTCATTTTCAACCAATTCTTTCTAAAAATCAATCGAATCCTGGTTGGCTTAGACAAACCCATCAAGCACTATCACAATAAAGTTGTTGAGGTTCACTTCAAAATTCAGTACTTTCAAACTGATATAAATTTAAGTAACCATTTGAAAGTGGAAAAAGGAATACTTGAAAAATGCACTCATTCCCGTATACTATTTATTCACTATGTTTACCGGGTTCACTAAAAAATGCAGAGTGGTATTATTCGCTGCTTAAGCAGATGTTGAACTAGTGTAATGTAGAATTCAAAGTAAAAAACATTTAAAAACCATCGAAAAGTTGACAATACAAGAGATGTTAAAGTTATGGAAACACGAGACAAAATATTGTATTGAGAATATGATAATTTGAATTAAGAGCTAAAATATATGTATTTTTTATCGTTATCAATTTTGTATTTCATCCTGAACAACGAGTACCCTAGATGCTTCGATTCTAATTTTGAAATTTAAAAATTGTAGATGACATATGAGTTACCTTTTAATTCTAAATGGCAAAAACAACCCAGCCAAATGTTACAAGACAAAACTAAAATTGTGCTTAAATAAAAATTTATCACATACTTTCAAGTTATCATGAAAGCCTGTCTATGTGGCTATACAATATTTCATGGTAATAACTAGATTTAGAATTAGAAGAGGACTCACAAAATAAAGTGAGACTCATGAAACCGTTTATACAATTTTGAGATGTATAAAAATGAATATAAAATGTACTGAAAACTACCTACACAGTGAAAAGAGCTTTAAGCTAAAACTACATTCTTAAATCAGAAAATACGAATCCATTTTCCAAGAATCTAGGGCAAAAAAACAATGTTTGTATAAACGTATGATTTCGAGTGTTAAATTTCGATGTTAAATGAACGGAGATAGATTTGCAGGTGAAGGAGGAATTTGAGCAAAATTGCAGTCAAACATTCGTTGGGGAGGTGAGCGATGCTGGGGGATGACATGATTGTATACAAAGTGTGATTCGATAGAGTCTGTTGACGATATATGTTGTTTCAAGAATGTTTACGTATACAGTCGTATATAGTAATCACAAGTTATTCTTAGAATTAGTATGAAATACAAATAAAGTCATTAATTTTACACAAGCGCAATCAATGTAGATGTACGAGTACAATGTACGAGTATACAATCATTCTGATAAGTGCGTTTTGATGATATCATGTGCAAAAGCATGTCAAGCCAATCAGTATCGAGTTGTGTACAATTAAACATTATCATACTTGATCAATAAAATCAGACTTGAATGAGGAAAAGACAACTGCTAACAATTATGACATTATAACTCACATTATGTTTAAGGTTAAGTACTCACTACGGTTAAGTATGATTTTCATTAGAAATAATTAAATAATTACACTATTTGCAAAAATGGAAAATGATGAGGCACTAATAATCCATAATTGCAAAATCGCCATAATTTTAAAATGGGGATTCATGGAAAAATAATGTAGATGTGATTTAAATGTGAATTGTAGAACCGATTATAACGGATGGAAGAAACTCAGCTCAAAACTATAAACAGAAAATTAACTATTTCAGGAAATGAGAGTTATTGATAAAAGCGTACTAATGCACGAAACAAAATCAAATAATTATTACAGAAGCAAAAGATAAAATTGTGATACAAAAATTGTAACTAATTTTGGAAAAAGAAATTAATAAGCTAAAACAATTAAAAACTAAACAAGTTAGATTTTTGATTTTATTTTACCTTATTTAATGTGTTTGAATTTATTCAATTAATTTTAATTTTATCATTAAAACGCGCTGGCTGTAAATTTCTTAATCCGATTTCTTTTCGAATACAATCATGGCTAGCAAGATGTCCAAATTGCCGGAAGGTGGGGAGATCATTTTACGCGAGAATACCAAAGGCAATGAGCGAATGTCTTTGATGATAGCCGCTTCATCTTTGATCAACGGGTCGAGCTGAACAAACCGCTTCATATAAGATTTGAAATTTAAATTTAAATCGACCTTCACAATTTGTCCTGCTTAATATTCTCCAGCTGAAATGTTAGGTTACTCGAATGATTCATGCTCGGACAGAACATTGCAATTTAAAACACACTGTTCGAGCAGAGACGTTCCGCTCCGACAATTATCATGCATCTTTAGTATTTCAACAATAAAATTGTAAATTCAATTCATCAATCTCAAGCGGCACCGGTGGACAAAAACCAGCTAAATTTACTCAAGGAAATTGTGTTGTATTTGGTATATTATTTCTTTTGATAAACTCGGTTAATTTTATTTAGTTTGCGTCAGGTAATGCCTACATTTCTTAAATACATTTCGATCATTTACTTAACCCTGATATATCTACATAATATTCCTGAAACATAAAATCCATAATTATTTTTGAACTAAAATAGTTTGGAAGAAAATAGTAGAAATTAGTAGAAATTAGTTTCAATTCCTTATATCTTGAGAAAGTGAAAGGTATTTTTAGAAAGATATATTATTATTATTCATTTATCATGTACATTGGGAAATTCCAAATTAAATACAAAATTAACTAAAATGTATTTATTTGTCGAATCATCAAAATGAATTATTGTGTATTTTATTTATGAATTTGTTTACAATTCCTTGTGGCTAAATCTTTGTCCTCAAATGCGATCTATCTTTATTCAATTATATTGATTCAAAATTACAAAATAATCCAAAATAAAAATGTTTCTTTCATACATTCGCAACTGAAAAGTTTCGATTTTTAGAACTTGTCCAATTAAAATCATACAAATTCAAACTAAACACAAAGACTAGTTTGTTTTGTGTTCGTTTTGTGAAAGTCATCGTTTTCTCGTCTTCCAAATGGAGCGAGTGTTAGGCATTTACTTGTGTCCGTATCTGCGCACCTATGGTGCTTGCACCAAGCATGCCTGCCCGTTTGGTCACCCAGTGCCTCAACAACAAGCATACCGCCTTGCGTATTTTCCAAACTGGATCTGTTCTGACTATCTCCTGAAGTGCTGTGCAAGAAATCGCATTACGGAGGAGATACGCGATGGACGCTATCTCAAGCTGATTCGATGTGATGAAGGCTATCATGCCACTGGCGATGATCTCATGGATTTGTCTATGTAAGTGATTCGATTGCACTGATTTATTCGTTCATCACTAATAATGTTAACTTTTAAAATCTACTTCGACCAGAACGACGTGATGCATTGATTGTGCCACCGCTACCCCACCAAAGTCCTTCGGAAGGTGCCACCACGAGCACTAATTCAACTGACGTCGAGGCCAATCGACGATGAGCTGGTTGTACTGGCAACTGGTGGGAGTGGTATCAAAGTCGGCCACACTACCACCAAACTGCCCTTAAATGTATTCTTGGTGCAGTAATTGTCTTTATGCTGTTCGTTGTTTTGGCTTAATTTGGTTGTTTAATTAGCAGTATTACGCTGATTTATTATTTCATTCTACACTGTCATTTTATAATGCAATTCACAACTACTTTTTAAACAACAATTCTTAATAAAATTATTTTTTATTGCTTTTTTGATTACTTTATCGCAATCGACTATTGGCTATTAGTTATTGTTATTATCAAAAAGGTTAAATTACACACGATTTAACAAAAACAACTGGTTGTTAGAGATTCAGTATGATGAATTATCTTAAAACTCAGAGAACTATGCTACCATAATCACCAATATCTAGGTAATTGACAAATATAAAAAATATGTAATTGTTTATAATCAAACCTATTTGGATTTTTAAATTGTTCTGTTTGTTCTTCGGTGTGTCAGTATAAACCAGTTCACAAAAAATATACCAATTTTTTAAATCTGTTACTAGAGTACTAAAAGAAAGGCATAAAATAAATGGATGAATGAAACAATTGAAAAGAGAAAGTGAATATAAATAAATATACAAAATACACTTAAGTTTGGTTAGGCAATCAATAAAAACAATTTTTTAGATAAACTTCCACCAATTTTTTAGCGAGACTCTTTTAGAGTCGTAAGCTTATGCTATTGCCATCGTGTCTGTCTGACCGTCCGTCCGTCCGTCTGTAAACCTTTGTTCATATTCTGAGAGAACCGTAGACCCTAAAAATATCATATTTGGCATACATACACTAGGGAGTATATGTAATCGAATAATCACACCAAAACTGGGCGCCATTGACCATGACGCCCATTCTGGTGACAAATGTATTCAGAGAGAACCGTAGACCCTAGAATTGAAAGATTTTGGAAAAATAAACTTGTGAGCACATGTAATCGAATAGTCAAAATTAATTTAGGCGCCATGGAACATTACGCCCAATTCTGGTAGCGCCAAGTTTAAAAAAGATTTTTTTGTGGTCACTGGAAAATGATGAACAAATGTTTTGCATATTTTAAGTAAAAAAATATTGGTCCCAATACACCTCTTTAGTGATCCAAATGGATCTAACAAAGTCGTTTTAAAAGTTTCTCAGTTGATAATTCAAGTTTCTATTTTATTTTTAAGAGTCTCGCACTTTGCCAGACAATCTTATTTAGTTCAATTTGCCATTACGACTGGCCACCAGTCCAAACATCACCAACATCTCAATATGTGATCAATTTAATAGTTCAATTTGCCATTACGACTGGCCACCAGTCCAAACATCACCAACATCTCAATATGTGATCTATTTTGAATTTTTTGAATGCGGATTGAAAATCCGCCACCACTACAACGAATATAATTTGCCATGAAATGTTATTTCTAATCCCAAAAATTTGCAATCAAAATTAATTTTCAATATCGTTTATTGAGATAAATAAATAATAATAATAATAAAAATGCAATTGTCACCTTTTAAATGCAGGACTCGTAAATACAATCTGTAACTGACAAACGAATTCACAAAGTATATCACATTTAACTTTTGAAAAACATTTGGAAACAAGCAAGAAACAATTAAATGGATTACATCAATTTTGACAAAAATTTTCTTTTTAACCCTACAAATCGCTACAAAGCTGTTGAGATTCTCGTCATTGAATGTCAAAAACTCAACACTATCAAAGTGGTCTAAAATTTATGTAACCATTTGCTATGGAAATATCAAGATGCACTTTTAAAAATTGTGCTTATTCCAATATATATACTATACTACTTATTCACTATATCAACCGAGTCTACTAAAATACTTTATTTAAAAAAAAACTTCACTTAAACTCACTATCCATTCTTTACCAAGACATATCAGTCTGTAAATAATTAAACTAACTAAACAAAAATATGTGACATATCAGTTACCATTTAAATTTTCGAAGAAGCAAAAATAAATCCAGCTAAATCATATAAAACAAAACAGAAATTGTGCTAAAATAAATTTTTTTTGCTTACTTTCAAGTTATCGTGAAAGTCTGTTGGAGACTTTATAAATATAAAAATATGGCTTATCTGTGAAATAACTAGATTACATTTGAAGAGAAACATTTGAAGCCATTTAAGCGATAGAGACAGGAACAAAATTAACTTAAATCTGGTTACACAATAAATAAACAAACAAAATTGTTTTCTTAGAGCGACCTTTTTAATAAAAAAAAATGGTTTGAAGGAAACATTCAGGAATTCATGATTTGTTAATTTAATTAATATTATTGTTCATTGATTTGAAACCAAATTGAAGGCATTGAATTTTAATTTAAAACCAATTAATTAAAGAAAAAATCTAAAAACTCAACCCTACAAAACATTGATCACCTCCAAAGTTTCATCAAGTATATCGCGATGTCTTCCCACCAACAGTTTGTAATCGAATCTCGAACCCAAATGATGACTTTTTAAGTTTTTGAAATAAAATTTTAGATTATGTTCAATACTTTCCATAGAATACACATTCTTATAATGCGTGTCACATTTGATCACAAGTTTTTCGGTGTTTGGAAAATAGCTAGAAATTGTACGACAAAAGTTTTCTCCGTCATAATTTCTGTTTGGATCACTGTTTTCTTCACTATCTTCTTTGGACACACAAGGACAACCAACATCAAATAGATAAAGATGTTTCACAGTTTTAATATTCAACAATTTGCTAGGATTTTTCTTATCAATTCGAACATTGCCCAATCGAAGTTCGGTCAAATGTTTCAACTTTGATAAATGCTCAATGAGTTCTGATAGCAATGGCAATCGGTTAAATTGCAAGTCAAGCGATTGAAGATTACAAAAACTTTCTGACAATTTTGGCAATTTATCTGCAATGAATGCGGATAAACGTAGTTTCGTTATGTGATTCAAGTTTGAAGACAAATTCAAAACTAATGTATCAAATGACAAGTAGAACAAATAATCCACTTGAAGGTTGCTTAAAGTTGGACCGAGATTTTGTACAATTGATTCATGAATTTTCGATAAAGAAAGAGTATGAAGTGGATAAAAGAAGCTAGGAGTTGTGATTTGTTCTTTTTTGTTTTTGATTTGTAGGTCAAGTTGCTCTAGGGTCGGAACAAGACTGTTGACAAGAGTGTGCAAACGTTCAAAGTGTGAATCAAAATCATTTTCTATCCATCCACAAATTGATAAATGACTCAGCTGATGCCGCCATCCGTTGGCCAAAAATGGAAGATCAGAGAAATGAGTTTTATCATCAAAGTAAACTAAAAGATGTTTGACATTTGGAAATAGGCTCAACAGTAGATTACAAACATGACTGTTGAAGTGCTCTGGATTTATGATAAGATCGTCATCCAACTGGTCAATAGTTTTCAATCGGAGATAGGAATTTTCAGTTAAATTAAGAAGCATCACTTCTTCACAATACTGTCGGACTGAGTCGTATGAGCCAAATAGTTTGAGGGATTTTCGCTTTAAACAAATTGAGTGGATCACTGAGTTCCATTGTGAACAAACTGACCGGAGATAGATTTGCTGGTGAAGGGGGAATTTGAGCAAAATTGCAGTCAAACATTCGTTTGGGAGGTGAGCGATGCTGGTGGATGACATGACGGGACGGGTGTGATACGATTGAGTCTGTTGTTGCTTCAAGAATGTTTACGTGAACAAAAATATACATGCAAGTCGTATATAGCAAATAGTAAGCACAAGTTATTAACTCTTAGTACTCGAATTAGTAAGAATTACAAAAAAGTCATTAATTATACACAAGCCCAGTCAATGTAGATGTACATTGTACAATCAGTCTGTATTTTGATGATATCATGTGCAAAGCATGTGCCAATCAGTATCGAGTTATGTACGATTTAGCATGAGGTCTAAATGCTTAACAACATGAGCAGCACAAAACATTATCATACCGCAATCAGACTTGAAGGAGCAAAAACAACTGCTAACAATTTATTCGATGAAAATACATTATAAGTTTTTAACCCGTTTTAATTTATCATTTCGTTTGTTTCATAAAAATTAAAAATATCAATTTTGGCTTATCGAAAAATCAATTTTAAATAAAATTCAAATTAATTTTAAAATCACCTTTGGCAAAGGCTTTGTATATCAATCTTGAACAAAGTGAGTCATTTAAATTTAATTAATTCATTAATGATCAAAGTATTATAAAGTATTTTCAATTTTCTATCATTGTGTTAGATATTGGAATATAAACTCAATTGGAATTAAACAAACATATATTAAAATCTATATTTAGATAGTATTTATATGTTTGAATACCTTTTTAATCCACGATGCATATGTCCTGAAAATGCTTTTCATGGTAGTAACCTAATCTAAAAATCGAATAAATCTCAAAAATCCCTAAAATTGATGGTCTACTGCCTTTTATTCCATTGGCTGGTTATGATGGTGGTTTCACCCTATGACAACGTCTGCAAATCTAATCTTCTTTATGTCATTAATATAATTCGATGACGCTTATGTTTTGACTTCCCTTACGTGATCGTATTTCCGAATCTTGGACGTTCTCGTGAGGCACAAGCAAAAGCTTATCCGTTACACATACTTGAGAATTTTGACCCAAACTAATATGCATAAAACAATTTGTTACTTACTCAAAAGCTATTCTGAAAGTCAATTGAAGTTGTCAAAAATGCGTGTGGTTGTTTGTGTGTAAATTGTGTGACAAAATTTTGGTTTAGCGATGTACCATTAGCTGAATAAAAATCAATTACCTAAAAAGTAAAAAAGCGCACTAAGTAAATAAATTCAATAAATATTAAAACCCATTAGAATACTATATTAACTAAATACTCATATTGACTTTGAATTTAATTATGAAATTATCTAGTAGACAAAATTGTTTAAACAGAGACCTTTAAATCAGCAAACAGCCAAAACATTTGAAAATAGTTCAAGGTCAATAGATTGGATTAACTTGTTCGCAGTGCTATATTTGCACTCATTGGCGAGTACTTGCCAAAAGAAGAGTCAGCTGAAACTTTTTCAGGATATTCTATAGGGCAGATTAACCGGTGATTAATTGACAAAATCCTAAGGAAATAGATATTTAGAAGTCAGCTGAATTTGAATGTAAAATAATTATAAAAACTTTTTGAATAAACAATTTAATTCATTTCACACACAAAAAAGTAGAAACCGTTGTTAAACCGAACCGAACCGAACCGAATATTCTTAAATTAATTACTCAACGATAATTAAACTAGCATTAGATTGCAGTAAAAAATTCAAAAACACACTATAAAATTTTGATTTTAAAATTTTTTTCAAAATGAAAATAACATTTGAAAATGATTTGGCAAAACAAGATGAAGAAGAAACAAAGGACAGAAACTAAAAATAACTAAACGAATCGAACTTGTGTTTAGTTATGCATTTTATAGAGACGAATTTAATTTGAAACCCATTTTGTTTTTGTTGATTTTATGTTTTTTCTTACCATTTATAAAACATCAAAACTAGCTCTCACAATAGAAATTGAAATAAAATTTGAGAAAATAATTAACCAATCAAACTCTAACTCAATTTTTGCAGTCTATATGTTGATTAATTGTATTAATGTGGTGTGACCTTCGAATATTCAACTGATGGAAGTGAAGTACAAGAGAAGTCTTTTCCTATCGTGATAACATGATAGATAAACTAGGAATAATAATTAACTGCTGTGTCGTATTTAATTTATATTTGTTTGTTTACCTTTTATATCGTGCTTAGCGAAGAATTTCGACCCAACCTAATTATATAAACAAGTCTGAGTTTGCATTTAATAACAATTTTTCAAATCCAATTTTGAAAGTCAGTACTAGTATTAAAAAGTGTCGTATCTGATCAGTGAGTTAACTAAATTTACACAAAACTACAAAACACAAAACCTGGGTACAATTATTTGTTTGCTCATACTTATGCAACTTATGAACATGTGACAGTTGAACAAAATAGTGTTTGATTTGATGAATCCAGGATGTATATGTAATTTTTAAGTTTTTTTCGTACTGAGAGACTATGGATTAAGATTGAGACGGTTTGGCTTTTTGACTGTTGACTTTTAAAGGTCAAAAGTCAAAGTTCGAATAGACTGGAGGTTTGCATAGTGGTTTCGTTACCATTAATCATGTTAGCCGAAATTGGGCTTTCTACGAATGTCTAGTTTTATTTGAGAAAACATTGATTTTTGAGACATGGCGAGTGGAAGGTTAAATTGATAGTATGAAGGGTAAGTGCTCGACACTTGAACAATCATTACAAAATGGTCATTTGAATGACTAATCTGACTGAATGGCTTCAAGATTAAGCTAGAGACTATTGCAGAGATGTACGATGAGGCTACTGGATCGTTCGGTTGATGTTGATCCAGGCTGAGTTGACCAAAGACACGATTACCGGAAACACTGTTGTCGAAATGCATGACGAACAGGAAACTTTCTTTTAGTTGGCGTGGGTGTTGTCATTGACCAACGAAACTGAGCGCGTCACCACCAGAATGGCGTCTGTCCTTCCGGTATCCTGCTTAAGTACTTAGATTCAAAATGGACGATTAAAGGAGGATGGAGTAGGAGAGACAATAAGACTTAATGAAACAATCACACTGGGAGGTGCTGAGACTAACCAATAAGTGTGTGTGTTTGTGTTTTAGCATCAGTGCTGTTGCACATTGCATTTGTGATAATTTATAATTCACTGATCACTGATAAAGGGAAAAACGAATAACAAGAGGTACGCTCATGGGCGTTTGGCTTTGAGGGCTATCTAGCCTGAGCTTACTTGCAAGTAAGCTCCATGGCAACAAGATAGCATTTAGCATCGAAGAAGGAATTGAGGCATTTAGCACAAAATGTCATCAGACAATCGACAAGAGTTCGTTTGGACATTGACTTGCGATTTCTCAGGTTTGAACCAGTAATCGACTTGGGAAGTGCGTAGAGAAAGAGAGAGAGAGAGAAAGCGTGTTTTTGTACGTGTTTGACGATCTGTTCACGTTTGCAGAGTGTGACACTACTTGTGACTGATGACGTACAGACAATTTGACCATTTTTGAGTTTGTGCTGACCTATGCACTAATTTAGGAACGCGGATTGTGTTGACTGATAGATAGTAAACCTGATTTTAATAAAAATGAACAGTATTTAGAATATTAAAAAAAAATAGAATATTACATATACTTCTGGATACATAACTTGTTTGACAACAATATCGTAATAAAAAAAATTATTTTCAAAGTCCAACTAATTCAATCAAGCAATCTTGCTTTTACAAAAACTAATTGTGGAAACCTTTTTATTGAACTGTGAAAGAGCGAAATTCAATTGAATATTTTCAAGATTATAAAATTTACTAGAATTTACTGCGAGCAGTTTAACCGAGCGATAATTTTGATTTTATTTACCAGAAAGAATTTTTAATCTGCCCAATTCTAAACTCTAAAATGCATCTAGTTTATCATTCTGATATTTACGAACACTATAGCGAGTAAATAATTAATTAGATAAATATTAAAATATTCGTCAAATACATATTCGTGAATAACACCTCCAACTTGAAGGCTCAAGAAATCCTCATGTTGATAAAACTGAACACAAATCTCCTCTTCTTCTATAAATAGAACGTGTCAGTCTCTCTCCGGGTCAAAGGTCACTCATAACTGCCTTCTTCTCCCGTATCCCAATCTCCCGCTCCTTCCTTCATTGTGTAGCAGTGCGAGAGTGTAATTTGATACTTTCTCCTTCATGAGCGAGTAGAGGACATTGCAAAAAAACATCTGTTGGCATTTGCCACTGACTGAGTAATAAGTAAAAGACCACTTTGTGCCATTTTTACTATTTTTAGTCTATAGACTGGTTTAGCGGTATACTTTTTGAATGTCCTATTATTGAGAGGCGCCGTGTTTAGAAAATTGTAAATAGGGGCACTGCTGCCCAATTGAGTCACTAATGGTCTTATAGTAAACGTGGTGAATTACGTTCCTGTGCATGACAACAATTCAAAGTGTGGTTTGCCTGGTACAAATACCCTCAATGTTTACACGCCACTGTGTCACTGTTTTTACGGACGGTGTTACACAATTCAATGAGTCCGTTGATTAATCAGTTTATCTTGTAAAATATAATCAATTAATTTTAAAAACGAAACCAATGTTATCACCAGTGTTACTAATAGAATCGAATTAAGTATCTTTGGTAAATTAATGTAGCACCTTTCAAGTTTTATCGTGCGCACAAAAAATTGCATTTGCAAAGGCATGGTTTTGCGAACAACTCACCCCATAGGATTCTAATGAGGAACAAATCAAGTCGTTGCAAAGAACCTCACTCACTCCACTCACTCGTTCGTTTCGTTCGCTCGGTTAATAAATAATTTATAAATAATCAGTATAAATATGAAATAAATTAAATTAATATAGCATTAATTGCTTTTAATATTTTATTTTATAACTTTAATTCAAATGAATGAAGAAGCAGGAGAATCTCGTAATTAAATCTTAATTAAAATTTTATTTTATTTTATTAAAATAGTTTGTCACACACTCTCGAGTTAAACTGCAATTCTGTCGAGTGACTAATATCAAATCAAAGTTAAAAAAGTTTTGAAGATTCGACTTTGATTTAAGTACAAAAACACGGGAGATATCAAAATAAGTTTGAGTTCCATCTAGTTTGAGTAGTTTGGTAGTTGCGTATTACCGTTAATGTTTCATTCGTTTTCACAAATAAACATAACATCACAAGCCCAATCCAAAACAATGAAAATCAAAGTTTGGCTCGAAAATGTGAAATTATTATATAAATTAAATTGTTTAACCTATATTGTGATCACTGGTCAGTAAATCATCAGCATCGATTCATGCAGATTACAAAAAGAAAATGGAATAAAACTCATTAAAAGTAGCAATATCAACGTCCATTTAAAGTCAGTAGCTTAAAGTCAAAAATAATGTAGGAAGTGGATGCAAGAAAATATATCCGTTCAAGATGAAAACAATCAAACAACAATTTTTAATCAATCAAATCAACTAATGTTGATTTTTATTGTTGCACGATTACATAATATGGAGAATGAATGTTTTTTACTTAACTGAACTAAACAATTTAAATCTTAAAAACCTGTTTGATACCTGTCGGATCAACTATTCCAAAATCATATATAAAAACCAATAAAACCTCTTGATCTATTCCAAATTTTATTGTGCCATTTCAAGATGTCATTTGAAAAAAAAATAAACTTTTAAACACCTATTAAATTTCAAATGTGGAATTTCCTAATTTAAAACCAAATATATATAAAGAAAACAGAAAATATTTAAGGAAAATATTGTTTATTGATAAAAACGTAATAATTAGTGAATCATCAGCTATTCATTATTACAGAAGGAAAAAGCGTAAAATGGTAAAACTAGAATTAATAAAAGGGCATTAGCAATCAGCCGCTTTCAGCAATTAAAATAATATAAAGCAATAAAAAGCCATTTTCGGCCAAGCCAAGCCAAGGCAAGCTTCAGCAACGGTTTTGGCAATAAATTTCTCGATACTCCTTGATCGTCTCAATGCATTGGGCCTTGCGTGTCTTTCGGAGAAGGGACCACATGCATCGGTAAACTTCATACCGACGTATGTCACGCCAAGTGTTGGGGTTTCGGACCAGTTGGTGGAAGATGTTGCACGGAGTTTCTTTCGGTTCACGGATGTGCTTTCGTTCCACCAGAAAACAAATAGTAATCTCGGCATAATCTTGAGCAGCCACATTAGCCATCTTGGTCCAGTGATCGCGATACGCTTGGAAGGCTGTCTTTTCCAGCGTTTCGATGTGAGTTGGCTCGTTTTCAAAGAGGCGCTTGCAAAATAAGTCGTGGGTCGTTGGGTTTGACTTGTTTGTCCAAGATCGGAAGAAGTAGCAATCTTCTACCTCTTGCTTTTCTTCTTCTGATGGGGAATAAAGACCAAAGCGAATTTCGGTAATATTCTTCATGTTATCCCATAGTATGCGAAGAGCGTTGAAGCGTACAAGTTCTCGACGTTCGGCCTCGCTTGGTTTATTCTCAGAAACTCGTTTGCAAAACGCTTCAGCTGGGCTCAGTTTGATGTACTGTTTCCGTTCCCAGTAACGACGGAAGTAACAGCCAATAACGTGCTCCAGACCATCATCGTCCATCTTGTACGGCTTTCCAACTGTATTCTGTTGCATGACCTGGTACTTCGTGACGAAATCTTCCATCCAGCCGGAAAACTCATGAAGGTCCTTGAACTCCAACATGAAATAACCAAAATCTATGTGGATGTCGTCAAATTTGTCAAACAGGTTTGACCACTCTTCACGGTCCCGAGTAACATTGTCCAGCGCAAAGCCTGGAGCGAACAAACACAAATATGCAACAACGGCAATCAGCTTCATGGTTGTGAGAATGAAAGCTGAAAAATTTAACTGTACAAATGTCGAGGTAGAATCGTACAATCAATTCGAGAGAAACACAGAGTGTGGTCGCAATTAGCAAGAAAGTGGTGATGAAAGGTCGCTTAAAAGCTAGCTCAAAGAATCAAAACCGAATACAACTCGCTGTCTGATTTGCCAGATCCAAATGGAACGCAACAAATGTGCAAAATCGAGTATTGTTTCAAAACTAAATGAATCAAATCCATTTCCTGTAAATCACTGACTCATTGGAAACAATCAAACAACAATCATATGGAATGCATTAACACAAAAACAATCGACTATTATTGTTACTACAATTCTATGTCAGGATCCTAGGATTCCTAGGAATATTAATGTTATTACTCGTATGTAATAATTACACTAAAATAATAAAGAAGGATACCCTTAATATTCGGTGCTTAATTAAATTTTTTTATTAACCTTTTAAAAGCAAAATCAAACAACTTTAATTTTACATATAACAATTTAGCAGCAAAGTTGCAGGTTACAATTAAAATGAATTTCCACTTACTCACGGGCTTACTATAGTCATAGAATTTCTTAAATTTAAATTTTATAAAACTAACATTTGTGACTGTAAAGTATGAATCACAATACACAAAAATAAACATTAAGCTACCTTTTTTCATTCCATTGTGAGAAATCGAATCTTTCCAAAACCAAACAATTCGTGTCTGTACGTTAGACTTTCAATAAAATAAACCGACTCCTTTCGGAATCTTGTGTCTCGCACCTAATTTGGTCGAATGTCTCTCCATATGAACTCTTAGTAAAAATCAAAGGTATTATATGATTAATAACTTTTATTATCAAACAAAAATAAAATTTTAATCAGTTTAATAACAAGCCGTAAGCAAATTAATTAGAGAATAACAATTTTATTGTTGAAATATAAAATATAGTGAATTCATAATCAGTGATCGGTTATCTTAATAATATTTTGGATGCACAGCTATTGAAAAGTCTCAAAAATACATTTTGTGTGTATTAACTTTTGCATATATTTCTCAATATTTCCTGTCTGATTATCTGTCTATTTGCCAAGCATTCACTAAATCTATTGAATTAAATGAATGGTTAAATCAAATGATAATTGGCGCCACCAACTTAAGAGATTGTCAAATTTGTTTCAGCTTATAATCACAAAACCCAAAACTGATTTCGAATTATAGGATTGTTTTCCTCAAAAAATCAAACAAAACACTAATCAATATAGTAAATCGTGTCGCTTGGTTGTTGTTTTGCAGTAAGTTTGATATGGATCTCTTCAGACGCACAATCCTGTGTCCAAACGAGCACCGATTTGGACACTGTGAGAAGCAGTTCTGCCGAGTTTGTCACGCTCCGATTGGAAACGAAGAATAACGTAACCTATTGGCACTCACTCCCTGGATGTGCGGATTTGTTTGCACTGAAACACGAGCATGATCAGAAAGTTTGATCAATTCGTTTCAAATTTTATTAAAATAACCTGTTAACAAAAGGGTATACAGAGAAAAAATTATTATAACATTCCAATCCAATTAAAAAAAGATTACTAAAAGGCCGAATTTATCATATGTTGTAGAAATTTAGTTTTAACAAACATTTTACCATTCTAACAAATTTGAGAATAATTGTTCAATATAACTTGCCTGATGCAACGAAATACGATATAAGCTGATAATATGTGAAAACATAATCCGGAAATTATATGTGGTAACTAAATAATCGTGAGTTCATTGTTTGTAGCCTAAAATCAAAATTGAACACAAGATGTATACGGTTTCTGTAATTGTAGGAATTAAATATTTTTTTAAAACCATTAATTTGTTTAAATCAATCAAACAACAATCTTACTATTGATATTTTCTCATTTTATAGCTCTTATTGATAAAACTTTTATTATAATAAAAATGTTGATTTAGAAAATTAATTTATTTGATTTTAACCTTTTTAAAATACGTCCAAAATGAAATTTCAAGTCAAAGTCTAGGCAACCATTATGCTAAATACTTAAAAATATTTTTTAAAAATACCATTTTAAAAAACAAATATTATGTTACAACTTAACAACAAAACAGAATTAAATTTGTTGCAACAAATTACACTTGAGAAAATGATTTTCCACTAACACAAACGACTTTTACGGTTATTCGCTTTATCGATCGATAATATTATAGTATAAATTATATAAATTAATTTGATTGAGTATATAGTACATTGTAGTTCACCTTTAATTGTCACGCTGATCATGCAAAATAAGATTCACAATCTTCAACCTTACAACTTCTACTTATAAGAAGAAATAACATTTATAATGATGTGAAATACCGCAAACTGATTAATATATTTGGAAAGCCCACTAAAATAAATTGATTGCTGTTCTTAATAAAAAATTTTTTTGTTATAAACCTTTTTAAAATGCACTACAACAATTGAAGATAATTTTTTTATATCACCATATACTTTAAAAGATTTTCACCTATTCAAAAGATATCTAAGTATTTCTAAAAGTTTACAAAAACATTTAAAAATATAAAATAAAGACTAGTTTACAGAAAACAAACACTTAAAGCTACCTTTTGCATCTCTATCGAATGAAGTCATAACCATCACTTTCAATAAGCAAACCAATTCAATCGTGTTTGTCCGGTGACATTCAGCAAGCACACATCATCATGCTAAAAAGAATATAATATTCGTTCTAACTTATCAGAATTTGTTGCTGATTCAAGACAAAAACATTGACACTGTGGTGGTGGTTGGTTTAAACTGGAATTGAAAGAAGAAAATACTGCAAAAATAATATTTCATTATAAAAGTTGTACCTTTTTACAATCCGACTAAAAATCAACGTAATACGTTAGAAATTTAAAAAAACATCGTATTAAATTAAAGCTAAAGCTACATTGAATGACTAAAAGAAATGACATTTTATGTAATTAATTAATATTAAAGCCATAATATTGATTTAACAAAATGAATTAAACAAATAAATGTTCTTGAAAATTACTGAAACTTATATTATCCTGTTGTTGTTGTTGTTGGCTGTTGACAGGCAAATAGACAGTCATTCGCTCGCCAGCCTTCGAGGTGTAAGCACCTCTCTGTCTGTCTCGACTGTCTCGCGAATGACTGTCTATTTGCCTGTCAACAGCCAACAACAACAACAGCCGCCTGTGTGCGCCACCGCACCCACCGCACCCGCCACTCTCTACCTTTGGATCGTGTCAATCTCGTGATCTAGTTTCTTTATCCTTACCGTCCCTCATTCATCTCCACATTTGCTCTCCACCTTTATTCCAAGAAACCCTTGGAGGTTTCGCTCTCCGCCTGTACCAGCGTGACCGGTACCGCCCGAGAGTGTTTACCGCGGGTAAGTCACTTCTCGTAGTCACTTCCTAACATCTTCTCGTCTAAGAGGACAATGGCTACCAACAGCAATGTGCATCTTCTTTCGGCTGGATCACCTTCGGTTTCTTCCCAAGACTTGCGTACTGATGTTACTCTTGTCCTACCCGGTATGGCCTCTACGCCAACATCTCACTCTACACCACTCCAAATCCCTGACCATCTCCCCTACTCATCCACGATCGAAAAATTCCTCAGTAATGGCCTCTCCCAAGAACTACGACTGCATAAAGATTCGAGCCTTGAGCGACTTGTCGAAACAATTTGCAACATACCGGACAAGCTTGGACGGCGCCTTCTTAACACCACTAAGGCGCACATCCTTAGTCTTCTTCTTAGTTTGCCTCAATTTTCCCCTAATTGTGATTTCCACAATCATGAAGAACCAATCGACGCTTCGAACATCCAGCCGGCGATTATTGAAAGTAATTGCGATCTGGATCTCTTGGTTGACGATCTTACCACTACAATCTCTGGAGCTTCTCCCTTAGCAATGACCAATCTACAGAAAATGGATTCAATCAAGAAGCTATATGGCATTGCTGCCTTTGCTAAGGCTTCGAACGAAGGTCAAACTCCACTCTCCATCCAACTGCTCAATCAGATGAGCCAGATGCAGACAATGCTCGCCTCTCTATCCGCTGAAACCACCGAACTCCGTGAAATGGTCTTTTCTCTGAGCAAACAGAACTTGAACCTACAAAAAGAGGTGATTACCCTATCCGACGTACCTCAATCCAGTGCTGATCATCATCAGACTATTCCGAAAGTGATCTCTCCAAGTCGTACTCTACAATCTACATCCGTCATTCCGACTCCTATCTCCGGTACGTCTTCAATGTTTGCTCAAGCAGCAACCCGTGGAAGCAATCACAATCAGGTGATCTTGCCAAAGCCCATACCCAAGCCAAAAGTCAAACAAACGATGCAGCCTTTGATATCACTTGCGACTCCCGCTCCCAAGAAAACTTCAAAGCGAAGCCGACCAAAGAAAACTATGCCAACTGTTAGGATCAAACCGGTAGACCCAGACTGTAACCTGAAAGACCTCCTCAAAGAGGTATCACTTCCATCTGAAATTGATCTAAGGCACACTAAAGATCTTACCGATGGCTCCCGAATACTATACTCTCACGACCACGAAAGTATCAAGCGACTGTTCGATGACAACGACAAGGTCAAAGTGGTTGAACAGACAAAATTCCTGCCTAGATTAAAAGTCCTTTTTGTTTCCGACGAAGTTTCCGAAACCGAAGTAAAGGCCGCACTCAAGACTGCGAACTCTCGATTCCTTTACACTCGATCCTCCAAGAAAAGCGGCTTTAAACACCTCACGTATGAGGTTGATCCAGAAACTTTCAGGAAACTGAAAGGCAAAAAGATATATTTATCTAACTGGTCTTCTTGCCGAGTGGTCGAATGTATGGAAGCTCCATTCTGCTCTAATTGTTTGATCCCCGGACATAACGAGGACAACTGCTTCCAAGAAAAGAACGCCGAACAAATCTGTGGACGATGCAACGGAAAAGGTCACGAAATGAAGAAATGCGAATCGTCCACACTTTGTTGCTCCAACTGTACCCGTAAAAGCAGACCTGATGCCAACCACTCGACCTTCGACCCCAAGTGTCCAGATTACATACGCTACATCGAGTGGCGTAAAATCAACACCGACTATGGCCAGCGATCATAGCGGTACCTCAGTCACGGCCAGCCACAATCCAACTAGTCCCGAACTTCGCATTGATCGAGTGAACTATCACTATTACATTCAGTGCAACTCTTGTCAAGTAGGTTCTACCTGTCCTCACTACACCTCCATTACCATCGAGCCCTTACTGAAGAAGGAAGAAAGAAGGCCAACTCAATATAAGTGTCTACAGTGTGCGGAAGTTCCTTCTAGCGCCAAACAACTTGTTGTTCATTTACTCGATAAACATTCTATCCGGACTACTTTCCGATGCTCCCAATGCAAACGTACCAACTTCCCAAGTTTTAGGAGCGTCACCGGTCACCAGCAGCACTGCGCCAACCGCATTCCTCCATTGACTCCCAAAGAGGATAATCGATTCCAGCCATCAGAATCTCGACCAACTTTAATAAAAGGTTTCTGGTCCGATATCATGCACACCTTCGATTCTCGACTTCGTTTAACAGCAATCAAACTCTTCTTCGGTAAAGCGACGATAGACCAGTTGTGGTATGAAGTTGTTCGTGTCGTCGGAAGAAGGAGGCGAAGGTTTCGAAGAAGAAGGAATGAAGCGAACCGCTTGACATCGACCACTCAACCTGACACCGACATTCAGGAGGTATGGGCGAAAGATCCCAAAAAAGTCTGGAGCAACCTTATCCGTGGAGAGGTGAACGCCGAACTGAACCTTGAGGAAGCATACCAGCACTTTAACGCGATCTTTAGCACTAGATCAGCCAACCTCCTCGATCCAATCCAAGTGCACGCTCCCGAGTCGATCAGCGTGCTCGAGTACATCGACCACAGGGACGTCTCTTACCATCTGCGCATGAAGAAAAAGTCTTCCCCCGGTCTTGACGGAATTCGAGCGACGGATCTGTTGTACCATCTGCATGTGGTGAAGGTAATGCTAAATGCGTGCTTATGGGTACAGGACATTCCCGATGACTGGCGCAAGTTGACTACTTCATTGATCCCAAAGAAACCATCGACCAACCCTGCGGATTACCGTCCAATCACGGTTGGCTCAATTGCATACCGAACTCTGACTGCAATCCTCGCCCGACGCTTACAAGACCGGCTAGAACCCCATCAGTGCCAGAAAGGATTTCTCCCGGTGGATGGCGTCCACGAAGCGATCACTGTCTGTCGCTATCTATCTCACCAGAAAGTGACCATTGCTGGTATCGATGTCTCGAAAGCGTTCGATGCAGTATCCCAAGATTCGATATTCGCGATCTGTGAAGCTAACGGAATGAAACGGGCGGACATTGTCCTACTACGTAACTTGTACCGAGATGGTCAAACCGTTTTGAAGTTTAAAGATCAAAGATCACGAAAAATATGGATCAAGCGAGGGGTAAAACAAGGTTGTCCTTTGAGCCCAATCCTCTTTAATTTGGTAGTTGATCAACTTCTTCGCGTCTTGGACATGTCTCACATGGGCTTCAAGATCGGTGGTCAGATTCTTCGTTGCTTGGCTTTCGCCGACGATTCGCTTCTTGCCGGTAAAAGTGTTCAAGAAATCGAAGTTCTGGCAGCAATCTCGATTGAGTTCTACCGTAAAGTTGGACTGAAGATTAATGCTGACAAGACTGTCCTCTTTGGGTCCATCGAACCAGTTTCGATTGGGGCCGAGTCGATTGCACCAGTGATCTCCTTTCGCTATTTGGGAGCAATCATCGACGAGGACGACAGTCATTGTTTCAGGTCAACGGATATCTGCTTCAAGCTGCACCGTACAACCACAGCATCGCTTTCTCCTGTCCAGAAATTGTATCTTATCAAGAACCACCTTATCCCGGAAACGATTCACCGTTTGGTTCACGAGAAATGCCTTGCATCCACTCTCAGTGAAATCGACTGTCGCATTCGTACAGCCGTGAAACATATTCTCTCACTATCACCACAGACCCCCACCTCCTTCTTTTACCTCTCTAACAAGTTGGGCGGTCTCGGTCTTACTCAACTTCGGTTCGATGTTCCACGGATCGCACTAAACCGGATGAATAGACTAACGCAATCCAACTCCTGGTTCGTCCGTGCCATGACCCAATCAAAGTGGTTCCTCTGTGAGATTTCTCGAATCAATCGTTTGTGCCCAGCAGATAATAACAACCAAACGCGATTATTAAGAGATATCAGGAAAATCAACGATGGCCATATCAACTTCCTGATTGGTGGATCGATTGTGAACAAACATCTTTCCGGAATGACCGATCTTCCCGAGGCAATGAGACAGAAATTTCTCCAAGTTAGAGCTGGAGCGATGGTGGACAGGGAGGAATGGTGTCTCCACTGTGATGAACGGAAAACCATGTTCCACATACTGAATCGATGTGAACTCTCTCAGACAGACCAAGGTGCTCGACATGACCGCTTGCTTGACAAGATTGAAACTCATCTGCGATCCCATTACCTGGATTGTTACCGAGAACAACGAATCTACTTCAACGATCGAACTATCCCAGGCGAACTAACCGATTCGAAGGGACGTAAATACCTGGTTCCTGATTTAATCCTGGTCCAACATGGACGCCCAACTGCTCTGTGTCTTGATGTGGGCGTAAGTTATGAATTCAATGCAGGCAGTTTGGACAGGTACGACAGAATCAAGCGCGACAAGTACAACCCGATCGAAGCGGAAATCATCGAGTGGTTGCACCAACAAGACCATGACCATGTCACTCATCTCGAGGTCTACGGACTTATTTTTGGTTCTCGCGGGGCTGTTCATAATGTTTGTCTGAACATCCTCAAGGACTCCTTTCGAATGTCTCTGCGAGCAATCGGAAACATGATGGTGGACTGTGCCTGTGACTCTTTTGATATGGTCACAAAGTTCAGAAATTGGGATCCTCCTATCACTTAGTCAAAAATAATGTATATATTAGCATTTATCTTTTTTTCTGGTTTGATATATGTACATTCACTAGTTTATACTATTATTATTATTACTGTACATACCATATATTATATTATATTTTCTCTATCACTACTTACACACTTTTATATCTATCTCTATCCTTCTTGTAATTTCATTTTTATATTAATAAATCGACTATAATTGAAAAAAAAAAAAATACTTAAAAATATTTTTTAAAATACCATTTTAAAAACGAATATTATGTTACAACTTAAAACAAAACAGAATTGAATTGTACTTGAGAAAATAATTTTTCACTAACACAAACGACTTTTACAGTTATTCGCCTTATCGATCTATAATATTATGGTAAATTAATTTGATTGAGGTTTATAGTACCTTGTTGTTCACCTTTAATTGTCACACTGTTCATGCAAAATAAGATCACAATCTTCAACCCTACAACTTCTACTTGTAAGAAGAAATGGCATTTATAATGATGTGAATTACCGCAAACTGATTAATATATTTGGAAAGCACACTAAGATAAATTGATTGCTGTGCTTAATTAAAATTTTGTGATAAACCTTTTAATATCCACTTGAACAATCAAGATAATTTTTTATATTACCATGTTGTACTAAAAGATTTTTCACCAATTCAAAAGATATTTCTAAGTATTTCTAAAAGCTTACAAAAATATTAAAAAATATAAAATAGAGACTAGTTTACAGAAAAAACGAACACTAAGCTAACTTTTGCATCTCTATCAAGTCAAGTCTTAGCCATCACTTTCAATAAGCCAACCAATCCAATTGTGTTTGTCCGGGTGACATTCAGCAAACACACACATCATCATGCTAAAAAGAATATAATATTAGTTCTAACTTATCAAAATTTGTTGTTGAATCAAAACAAAAATATTGACACTGTCGCTTATGGTGGTTAGTTTGCACTAAAAGGAGAAAAGTACTGCGAAAATACATATTTCATTATAATAATTTTACCTTTTTATAATCAAGCCACAAAACGTCATAATACATTAGACTCTAACTTAGAGAATTACAAACCATCTTATTAAATTAAAGCTAAAGCTACATTGTATGGTTAAAAGAAAAACATTTTATATAATTAATTAATATTGAAGCCATAATATTAATTTAACAAAATGAATTAAACATATAAATTTTCCTGAAAATTGCTGAAACTTATATTATCCTAAGAGAGGTTAATAAAACTCAAAAGTAGATTATGCTAAACTTTTAGTATCAAACAACAACAAATAGATTTTTTAACCAGTTTTAAAACATTAATACTTGAAACATAATATAGTAATAATAAAGTGAATTATTGAAAGTTAAAATGTAATATTGTTAAACTGTAGTTCAGGCATTAAAAATCTTAAACTCGAGCATTGATTTTAATTACTAAACAAAACTCAACATTAAATTATATAAGTAACTTAATTTTTCTTTAAAAAGTGATTGCAAGTAATTAAGTAGCTAACGATATAGTTTATTGTTAAAATGCAATATGAATCAAGAATTCATTATTACAGAAGAAAATGGTAAAATTATAAAGATTAATTAGGTTATAAAGGATCCAAGTGATCCATGCTCATCTTGAGATTATAAAAAAAGTCTTTTTAAAGTTGGAAATAAAATCTCTTGTAATCTCGGATAGTCTCGAGACATTGACTCTTGCGGTCGCCCTTTTGTTTCTTGGCCTTCATGCACTCGTGCACCTCCTTGCGTCGAATGTCTCGCCACGAGAGTGGACTGTCGATGAGCTGAAAGTAGTGACCACATTCGTTTGCTCGTCTCTTTCGCTTGGCTTTGCCTTTCAGCGGAAAACACTTGACAATCTCGTCATAGTCTTTACGAGCAATCTCGGGCATCGATGTCCAAATGTCACGGTACTCGTGGAAGCTGTGAATCTCTCGGACTTCGATTTCATTCGGTGAGCTTGTGGACAGGCGCATGCAGAATTGTTCGTGGCTTGAGAGGTTGTAGCTGCGGATGGACGCCAATTGCCACGATCGGTAAAAGAAACAATCTTCTATTTCGCCCTTCTCTTCGACTGTGACGTTGTACTTCCAGCTGGTCAAATTGAACTGAAGAACATAGTTAGCCAGGGCTGGTTTCTCATTGGTCAATAGTTTCCACAAGTAGAGATAGGTCGGAAAACGGTTCAGCTTGTCTTTTGGGTACTTTTCCGCCTCATTTGGTTGGTTCTCTGCGAGACGCTTGCAAAAGAGCTGCTTTGTGCTGAGATCCGATTCGTCGTTTCGCTCCCAGACACGATGGTAGAAACAGTCGGCAAGCTTGATGCGATCTCCACCGTTTGGAAAGTAGGTTGGTGCACCATAAACTGGGGCTGAAGTGGTGGTCGTAGTTGTAGTCGTAGTTGTGGTTGAGGGAATGGGCATAACAGTCTTGGATTTCGCATGCCAATTTCCTCGAATTCGTTCAAGTCGCAACTTTGAATGACCATCAGTCCAATTGACAGCCGCTTTCTGCAGAAATTCGCCACTGTAGTTCGCATTTGAGCGGATTGGCGAAATGGTGATGTTCTCGCTGCCATCAACCAAAACAAAGATTCCTAAACTAATCAACAAAACGACCAACTTCATGTTGATTGAGTTGATGAAATTCGTTGTAAACACAAATCGTAAGTCAGTCGTAACAGAAAAGTGTTGTCGATCAGTCAACTTGAAGAGTGAAATGACCAAAATGATCAAATTGCAGTTGCAAAGCAAAAGGAACTCGTTGACTGATTTGCCCAGATCCAAGTAGAGTCCCACAAACGCCCAAAATCGAGTATTGTTTACAATTGCAAAACAAATTTACTGAACAATTGTATAAAATCCACCAACAATCGACTCGAAAATTTTTTGCAATATTTCAATATTTATTTCAAATTATACTATTCAGAAAAGTAAACTTTACTTTTACATGATAAATTAAAATCTAAAACTCAATAAATTACTATAGGTAACGATAGTTTTATTTTAGCTTAAAATGTAATAATTCGAATCAAGTATTCAATATTACAGAAAATTGTAAAATGGTTATGAATAATTAGATTAATGATGGACAGAGTGGTCTAGCTTGAGTCAATATATGAAATGTTAAATAGAAAAAAATATGCCTTCTTAGACTTGAAAATAGAATCGCTTGTAATCACGAATAGTCTCCAGGCATTGGCCATTACGTACTCCATTCGGAATTTTGTGTCTCATGCACTCGTGAACCTCCTTGCGTCGAATGTCTCTCCATGTGAGTGGATTGTCGATTAGTTTGAAGTAACGTCTGCATGAACGTTTCTTTCGCATTGACTTTCCTTTCGACGAAAAACATTTGACGATCTGTTCAATATCCTTACGAGCAATGTCGGGCATCGATGTCCAAATGGCGCGGTAGTCTTGAAAACTCTGTTTTTCACGGACTTCGATTGCATTCGGTGAGTTGGTGGACAGGCGCATGCAGAACTCTTCGTGGCTTGTGAGATTGTCTTTACGGAAGGAAGCCATCTTCCAAGATCGATAGAAGAAGCAGTCTTCAATCTCGCCCTTTTCTTCGTTTGTGACGTTGTAGGTGTAGCGATACATCCAACTAGTCAAACCGAACTGAACCAGGTTGCCAATGGCTGGTTTTTGAATCGTAAATCGCATCCACAAATGACGGTAACTTGGGAAACGATTCAGTTGGTCTTTCGGATATTTCTCAGCCTCCTTTGGCTTATTGTCTGCTAGACGCTTACAAAAGAGCTGCTTTGCACTGAGATCCGATTCGTCGATTCGCTCCCAGACACGGTGGTAGAAACAGTCGGCAATTTTGATGTGATCGCCTTCATTCAGAAAGTATGTTGGTGGTGCATAGACTGGGCCTGGAGTTGTGGTCGTAGTCGTGATCGTAGTTGGAGTCGAGGTCGTGGTTGTGGTTGAGAGCTTTGGCATTATAGTCTTGGGTGACGCATACCATTTGTCGTGCATTTTTTCAAGTCTCAACTTCGAATGCGCATCAGTCCAATTCTCAGCAACCTTATGCAGAAACTCGTCACTGTAGTTTGCACTTGTCCGAATTGACGAAATCGTAATGTTTTCATTGCTTTCAGCAAATGAAAAGAATCCTAAACTAATCAACAAAACAATCAACTTCATGGTGATTGAGTTGATAAATGTCTTCGTAAATTGAAACAGAAATCGTAAGTCGGCAAGATGTCGTCGGCGCAGTCAACAAGATATACGAAATGACCAAAATGATCAGATTTGCAGTTGCAAAGCAAAGAAACACGTTGACTGATTTTCCTAAATCCAAACAGAGGCCTCACAAACGCCCAAATTCTTGTATTGTTTCCAATTGCCAAACAGATTTACTAAACAATCATCTAAATCCACCAACAATCAACTCGAAATTGTCGCAATATTTCAAAATTAATGCAGGGAAGCTAACTTTATTTTTTTGCATAATAAAAAGATATTTAAAATTCAGTGAAATATTATGATTATATATAAGCATATAATTATATAGAAGCACTCTGTCACCACTTGAGAAAACCGTTTCGACTTTTCAATGGGAGAAAACGTCAGCATTGTAACAGAGGGGGAATGTCACGCTGTTTTTTTAGTTTTTGCCTATCTCTGGAACGAAAACACTAAAATTCATAATTAAGGCCACAAACGATTCAGCTACTAAAAATGAAGTTCACTTTGTGTTTTGTGAGAAAATCCATGATTGTTTAGGTAACTTCTGACCAGGTAATGTAAGTTTTTAATGTATTCTCTATGGGAAATAGCTATTATCACCTCGATTTTGCAGAGGCTGTAGAGAATTGATTATACTGAGCATTGAAATGTGTGACACATCAAATTAATCGTTGAACTATGTAGATTATTTTCCGCCATTTAAAATTTGAGAAAACCTTTATCTAACTGGCAATCTACAATCAAACACAAACATTCAGAGTTGTAATTTGTAATTGTAAAATTTAAATTTGAGTTGAACAACCTAATTTTATCGAGTTTACAGTAGATGTTCATAAAGTTCGCGGAATTAGAGAGCATTTCTGCAAATAGCTCTCATTGGTTGTATTGTTTGAGTATATCTATGTGTGACATATCTAAATAATTCTACGAATGTGTATTTTCTTGTCAAGTAGATCATCTATTTATCCAAAATTATTCTCATTGTTTCCCAATGCATTCAATATGACAATGTTTTGATCAAAATTTCTTTCTTATTTGCATTGAAGCACAGTGTGACCCCGATTGCTGCAAATTGCACAAACAAAACACATTTTCATTTTACAATATTAAGCCAATCCATATCGCAATACACACACAACACAAATATACATTCAAAAATATAAATAATTTATCAAAAGACCAAATATGACTAAATTCTTTTGTTTTGTCGTATACGAAGAGTGGATGTAGTTTGTAATGTGATATTTTTAATTACCCTCAAGAGCCCCCTCGTAACATGTGCGCACATGTTTGCATTACCGTTGCGCTCCTCCAACACGACTCTCCACGAGTGTGTGTGCACAGAGCAGAGACATATGGCTTTCCCATTCACTCGCACTTTATCGTGAGGCGACGAGAAGAGGAGAAAATCATAAATTACGCGAGTGGAGGGTCACTGTGACATGTCCATGTGCATGTACATGCAACAAATAAACAATCTCAGAAGAGAAAAGAAAAATTGAATTTAAAATTTTTAAAAATTTCAGAGGGGTTAACACTTTCAATTTTTTTAGATCAAATTCACGTTTCTGTTTCATCTTTAGAACTTAGTGTAATAATCGCTCAGCTTAACTGCTCGCAGTCCCTCTAGTTTAAAGTTAAGTAAAAATATTATAATTATATATATAAAATTGGAAAAATAAAATGAAACACTTGTAAAATAAAATCAAACAATTGTAAAATAAAATTAAAACCTTTTTTTAAAGCAATCTATCGAATCAATTTTAATGAAACGCTGTTTCTATATCAAAAGTTACAGACAAAAAAAAATAATGTTAGCTGTAACCTCTCGACAAAGAAAATCAATGTAAATTTAAATATAGGTAACGATAGTTTTATTTAGCTTAAAATGTAATAATAATTCGAATCAAGAATTCAATATTACAGAATGAAAATGTAAAATGGTTATGAATAATTAGATTAAAAGGGGACAAAGAAGCCCATGCTCAGCTTTAGCCATTAGATGCAATGTTAATATACAGAATAGCTTGTCTTCTTAGAGCTGGAAATAAAATCGCTTATAGTCCCGAATAGTATCGAGACATTGACTCTTGCGGGCACCCTTCATATTCTTGTTGCGCATGCACTCGTGCACCTCTTTGCGTCGAATCTCTCGCCACGAGAGTGGACTGCTGATCAGCTCAAAGTAGCGTTCGCACAGGTTGGCACGTTTCTCAAGCTGTGACTTGCCTTGCAGCGGAAAACATTTGAGGATCTTCTCATAGTCCTGGCGCGCAATTTCTGGCATCGATGTCCAAATGTCGTGATAGTCGTGGAAGCTCACAATTTCTCTAATTTCGAGCTCATTCGGTGCACTGGTGGACAGACGCATGCAGAACTCCTCGTGGCTTGTGAGATTTTGATCTTTATCTTCGGATGCCAATTGCCAAGATCGATAGAAGAAGCAGTCAGCAATCTCGCCCTTCTCTTCGACTGTGACGTTGTACTTCCAGTCGGTCAAATTGAACTCCGCAGCGTAGCCGGACATGGCTGGTTTTTCAAGAGTCAATTGGTTCCACAGGTGAAGGTAAGTCGGAAATCTGTTCATCTGGTCTTTCGGGTACTTGTCCTCCTCATTTGGTTGGTTCTCTGCGAGACGCTTGCAAAAGAGTTGAGCAGAACTGAGGTCAGATTCGTCGATTCGCTCCCAGACCCGATGGTAGAAACAGTCGGCAATCTTGATGCGATCTCTTTCATTGGGAAAGTAGGTTGGCGGTGCATAGACTGGGCCTGGAGTTGTGGTTGTGGTTGTAGTCGTTGTCGTAGTAGTTGTGGTCCGTAAGGGCTTGGGCGCAACATGATATCTCGATGCCAATCTATCCTTGCGCATCCGCTTATGACCATTCTTCCAATCGTTGGCCACTTTCTGGAGAAACTCAGCACTGTAAGTGCGAGATCGGTATGATGGGTGAACTGTAGTTCTCACTGGATAGTCAAATCCACCAGTCAATGTAAATGATGCTAAAACAAGCAGAACAACGATCAACTTCATGGTGAATGAATCGTTGGAAGTCGTGGTAAAATGAAGAAAAGTCGTAGGTCGTAACAATCGTAAAATGTCGTCGGGCACAGTCAACAAGAAGAACAAAATGACCAGAATGATCAGTTAGCAGTTGCAAGGCAAATGAAACTCGTTGACAAATTTTCCCAGATCCAAATGAAGTCACACAAACGCCCAAACTCGAGTATTGTTTCCAATTGTCAAATACCAAACAATCGACTAATCCACCAACAATTGGCACAAATTGGTGCAGATTCTAGCAATTCCAAATATTTGAAATATTAGCAAATAGTAGACATTTTGAGTATTCTAATTATCGATCGTAATACAAAATTTATTAATAAAATGCAATATACGAATCAGCGATTCATAATTACAGAATTAAATATGTCAAATTTAAAATAAAATGATAAGTTAAAGTCTTATGTTAAAAGGCAAACTCTTGAAGATCAAATGCCTGAACACAACTCGAGACCCCTTTTGCCAATGAGACCAGATTAATGTCTTGGACCAGTATGGTCAAACACGATCATAACTTGATTTTTACCAAGTGGCGTTTTCGAATAGAACTTTTTCTTGAGATTCGCAACTAATTTCTTGCAACGATTCTTGCGTTTACCATTTTGGTTTTTTGGTTTCATACAATCGTGCAACTTTTTCTTTCGAATGTCTCTCCATGTCTGTGGCTTGCGTAGAATCTCGTAGTAACGCTTGCAAGGAGTGGCCAACTTTTCTTGAAAGGTCTTTTGTGCAAATGGAGCGCATTCGAGGACTTGTCCGTAGTCTTTAAAGGCAATTTCAGGGATTGCGTTCCATTGGTTGTGGTATTCGATAAAGGGGTCGTAAGCACCTTCCACGAGCATTCGATTTGTGTCTGCTGCATTCACCTCAAAGGCTGACAGTCGTTTGCACAGGGCTTCGTGGCTTGACAGTTTGGAATCGTCTTTACAGCGCTGCCAGGCACGATGGAAATAACAATCCTCCATCTCTTGCTTCTCGCCTGCAGAAGGAATGATTTCTTTGTAGAAGGATTCTTGTGCCCATTTGGTCCATTCGATTGTGAGATGAACGAAACGATCGGGAGAGTTTGCCCGCGCTTCAATCGATTCATTCTCAGGTGGCTTGAAAGTGGCAATGCGTCTACAGAAGGCTTCTGTTTGGTTGAGTGCCGATTCGTTTTGATGCTGCCAAGTACGGAGATATTCCATCACAAAGCAGTCTTGCACTACTTGCTTATCAGCATCGGTCAGTTGGTAGGGCACAATTGGCTTGGGTTTAGGTGTAGCCCTCAATCTTCTCGGTAATCTCGGTTCGAAACCACTCGAATGAGGTATAAAATAAGCCAAACCTGGTGTGATCAAACACAAAATAAACAACACACAAATAAGTTTCATTGTGATATAAATAAGTCACGGTGAAAGTAAAACAAAGTCGAAGATTTGGTGAAATCTTGAAAAACGCAAAAAATGCTTCAAATTGAAAGTTGTCCAGCAGTTATCCAGATTCAGAAGGTGATCCCAGATCAGAAGCAATTCGGTAGGCAAACTCGTTGACTGGATTTGTCAAATCCAAATTAAACTCAACAATATTTTCATAGTCAAGAATTGTTTCCAATTAGATGCGAATCCATTTACACAAACCACCAACAATCGATTTGTACTGTTGCAGAATAGCAATTTTTGTATCTGAGGAAAAGCCGGCATCAATATTGTAAGTTGTAAACGTACATTGAAATATCCACTCTCAAGTGGATGAAATTATCAATTTGAATACACTTTTAAATAACTGTTGCACCATGTCGTGAATTTGTGATCAATTTAAAATACAATAAAAATAGAAATTTGATACTATGTGTTAAAAACAATTAAATTTTCTCAAATATTAAAATACAAAAACCCATTTACTTTTCGTCCCAATGATTATGAACCTAATATATTCGATCTTTTGAATATTTTAAATAATTATATATATATTTTTTAAAGCATCTATTTTTATGTACAACATTTTTAAAGTAATATTTTTAAACCTTTTTGAAAAGTACAATCTGCTTACTTCACAATGACGAGTTATTGATGAAATAAAAAGAGATGAAAGTAGAATTGTCCGATTAAATAATACACTAAAACCACATTCACTTTCTAATTTAAGCAATATTACAAACATTTTGAACAAAAATGATAAAACCGATCAGCGACATCGTATATGTTACGAAAAAACAATATTGAAAGACGAAGAAAACTAATTGAATGATTTGTATTAAACCCAAACCAAAAACAACCAAACAATCAAAGATATACTAAAATTAAAATTGAATTGGAGAAACCTTTTTCACATTTTTCCAAATTTGCACTTTTGTTAATCCATCAACAACTAACGGTAAGTTTCTTTTGAATAATTTCTTACAAGATAAATAAAACATAAAGGATTCAAGGTTGTCACACTAAATTGCATTAATTTTGAGTTCATTATTAGGGCGAACAAACATATTTTTACTGTATTACCTTTATATAACACCATTCATGATCTTTGTAATAAATTCGATACTAAATAATATTCTGTAAATAATTTGAATTTTTATTTTATTTTTGTATTATGTTGTAATAGTGTTGTTTTTGCAAAACAAGTTGGCAACGTTTTAAACGCAAAATTTAACCTTTATTAAAATTGCAAATTGATTCATCAACAGACATATTTTAAAAATATAAACAGCATTAAAATTCACAGAAAGCCACATAAAATGATCAAATAACAACAGAGAGAATAATGGACAACATGTACATGACCACCATTTTGTCACCAATCACCAAACTAGTTCATTTGCACTTGGGAATCCAAAAAAGTCCCATCAAATGAATCAATAAGCCCAAACAAATGGTAATGTTCAGTTTGTGTCATCATAATGTTCTCTCATAGGACAATTAGACCAACTTACATATAATTCCGCTAAACACCATTGCAATCAAATTGCATTAAAAAATCAACTGTTTATTAATTAGACCAAATTACAAAGCATATCATAATTTAACTACATATAAAATCATCAGCAATTAAAAACATTTACGATGCACAATCGAGCAACCCGATTCGTCGTATTCCTTTCTGGTGATCCAATTGGGTTGAAATGTGTTGACCGACGCCAAGCGTGATGCACCAATCCAAGCGGAGTATTGCCTTTCTGGTGGAGCGATGATGTTGATTCTCGTTCCATACGGAGCTAGAAGAGCGATTTCCTTCTTTAGGCGCTCTGCAAATCCTGGTAGCATTGTACAACCACCCGCAACAATAATGTTTGCATACAAATCGGAATGGCTAATACGAGCGCTCGTAAAGCAATCGCACCTTCGAATAGATTCGACAATCAATTCTGGAATATAACTCTTCTTATCGGAACCAACAGGTTGAAACAGTGCTTCCGCACAACGAGATCGTTCATGGCCGAGTGTAACTGATTTTCCATTGCCCAATTCAAATTGCACTTCATTCATAGCTTTAGTCGACATTTCCTTATCAAAGTCCCATGCAACATAGCACAACTTTTGTTTCATGTACCGTACAGCTTCAAAGTCGGCCGAAGTTTTGAAATAGTGTCCTCGTTGGCTGAGAAGTTGCTCCAAATATTCGGTTAAATCATGTCCAGCAAAGTTGACTTGAATAGCTGCGTTCAGGAAAGGGATGCCTCTCACAATTGGCACAACTTGCGTGACACCATGTCCAGAATCGAGCACAATTCCTGTTGATCGTCCAGAATTGTAGAGAGTAGCCATTGCGGAATTTTGCACAAACATTGCCGGCACATTGAAGGTCTCGAACATGGTTTGGGTCATTCGTTCTCGGTTTGATATAGGATTCAATGGTACATCGATTAGCATGACTGGTTGTTGTTCTGGTGATGCAATGCCAAGTTCCACACTGAACAAGTGACTCCAAATTTTCTCCATATCATCCCAGTTGGTGACAATTCCACGTTGAACTGGATATGTCACCTTGAGCATGTCCATCTGCTTGTAGTTTGAAAAAGCTTTATACCCGATGTATGAGCTTGAATCTGTTGATTGCTGCTACACAAAAAGATATAGTGCTAAGTTATGTTGTGAAATGTGTGTCTCGTAAATACCTCAGCCCCTTGTCGATAAATCAACATTGGAAAGACAGTCTGTGGAGCGTGGATTCCATGGATTGGTTGGGCCAAGCCAGCTTTGCACATGCCAGAACCATTGTCGATTACCAGTGCAGGTCTTTTGTCGCTCATTATTTTCTAGTTTTGGCTTGTTAGTTCACAATATACAATAAAACAGGTCAACAGATAGTTGGGAATTGACAAATGGTTGAAGTTGTCCAACTGTTCCACTTTCTGTGTAGATTGTTTGTTGTTTGTGTTTTGGTGTTTTGTTTATGAGACGGGGTCAATTCACAAAAAACGTGTTTTCATTTTG
Source organism: Rhizoglyphus robini (assembly GCA_023373905.1). Lineage (NCBI taxonomy): Eukaryota > Metazoa > Arthropoda > Arachnida > Sarcoptiformes > Acaridae > Rhizoglyphus > Rhizoglyphus robini. The sequence goes on along the minus strand of JAKIJQ010000032.1, from coordinate 1,430,900 downwards.
CCTGTTTTCTTTTACAATCAGCTGTTTTCTGTTTTTATTTTTACCAAAACAACCATTGTCATAAAGAATAAACTTTTATTGGATTCTGAATTTCTGGGGAGAACCAGATCCGGTTTGGTCCGATGAGTTCTCTCGTATTGTTCAAGGTTACGATACACACTATCATTGAAATTGAAAAATTCTTGTTGACAAATCCAGTCTCAAGTGAATTATGAATTATTCACATTCACATTTAAATTGTTCACTATACAGGTAAATTGGAATGCACAATCGGAACAATTGTATTATGACCTAAATGAATAATATTCAATAAATTTATTAATTTCATTACGTCAATGATGCAACCAATCAGATATATAATCAGAATATCCTTTTAGGTAAAGCCAATGATTTTGCATCAGTCAACCGTGCTCGAAATGCCACTTCGATTGAGATCTTCAGTATGGTCAACTTACAAGAAATGCCTCAATTTGAAAATGAAATTGCCACCAAATTCATTGGCGTGTCTGTATCATACACAAATGTATTCGAACCCATGGCACAACGTTATTATTCCCTTGCGACAGTACTGTACTCGCTTCAGTTCGTTGACCAAACTGAAACTATTCTCGTATGTCAATCCAATGCCCATGACAATGTTGGCTCGTTGTTTGTCACTGCTCGCACAACTGGTTCATTTTGATATACGATTTGAGCATTCTATTCCTCCAGTCGAAAATGTAGAGCAACAAGGTGAAGAACATGCTCAACCAGAAATCAATCAAGTGCCTTCAGTCCGTCTGCTCACTTTGTCCAGTGCCGGCCCAGCCAGTAGGCAAGAGTGACCTTGTTTTTCGCTTCCAGAGGGGGTAAAATGATTTGGGAAAAATCATTTACAATTTCTGGTCAATTTAGCTCATGCCAAAGGCGGTAAACTTAGCGTTAAGAGCGTTAAGTGAACACTTTGCCTACCTTTGAATGAGCTAGTGGGCCGGCACTGACTTTGTCTTTCATCATCCAAACTCACCGCCACACAGAACGACTTTTCATTGCTGAGATATTTCCCAATCTCCAAGTGCTACGATTGGATCATCATTTGTTTGAATGTCAAGACTGTGACATTGTTGCGGGCTTTGATTTTGAAAACGCCGATCCGCGAGTGGCCGAATGTGCTCGTCTTGCCAGACAACCATTTCGTCGTCGTGCCGTGTCGTCAGTGCAAAATTCTGTTAATATGGTCACGGCTGTGCAATATATTTATTGTGTTGTCACAATTGGAGGTGTGGGCAAGACTAAAAGCTCGGAATTTGACGGATACACCAACAAAGCAATCGTCAGTGCAAAATTCTGTGAATATGGTCACGGCTGTGCAATATATTTATTGTGTTGTCACAATTGGAGGTGTGGGCAAGACTAAAAGCTCGGAATTTGACGGATAAACCAACAAAGCAATCGTCAGTGCAAAATTCTGTTAATATGGTCACGGCTGTGCAATATATTTATTGTGTTGTCACAATTGGAGGTGTGGGCAAGACTAAAAGCTCGGAATTTGACGGATAAACCAACAAAGCAATCGTCAGTGCAAAAATTCTGTTAATATTGTTGCAGGACACGAGAAACAGAGAAAATGAAATCGATGTTTATTCAACATAACGAGATAACAGAATGAGCACAGCACAGGCTTTATATACAGCGAGGGAACATTCGAGAAGGGCCTGGAAAATTTCGCTTCGAGAACCTTCTACACGTTTCTACATTTACAATCTAGAATGTTCTCTATGTTTCTATACAATTCGAGTAAATTCTAATTGTTCTGGAATGTTCTAGACATTACAAGATTATTCTAGACAAACCTAATCACATATCTCAACACACCCCCCTGATTAGGTGATGTCTGAATTCAAAGGCACGAAATCGGGCTTGAAGACGCGGACAACTTTGACAAGTTCAGGATCTAATGATGGCTCAATGTCGCATTTTTCAAGTACAAAAACTAATTCGGTGACAGGTGTAGAATTCCCGAGTTCATGGACAAGTTCTGGCACTGGGTCTCTGGCAGATTCAGATTCTTGTTCGGTAACGGGTTTAGAGACCAGTTTAAAGACAGGCTCAGAGACGAATTCTGGGACGGGCATAGAAGCAGGCAAAGATTCGGGTTGAAAGCAGGGCTTGTTAGATTCAAGTTCCAAGAGGTGCCCAAGAACGGGTTCAATGACAGATTCTGGGACGAGCTTCGAGACAGGCTCAAGGTCGAGTTCAGAATCTAGCTTATAGGCAAACTCAGAGATAGGCTCAGGGACGGGTATAAAAGCGGGTTTGAAGTCGGGTTCACATTCAGGCTCAGTCAATAGTTCAAAGACGGGTTGTTGGACAGGTTCTGGGATGAATTCAGGAATAGGCTCAAAATGAGGTTCTAATGTGGACTCGGGGGTTGATTACGCATTCAAACTTCGTGTCAGAAACTGATTCACAATTGAGCTTCAAGATGTGCTTAATTAGGAGCTCAGAGTCAAGCTCAGATTCTAGTTCAAATGCGGGATCAATGACAGACTTAGAGTCAGGTTGAGATGCAGATTGCAGGGCGAATGGAGATTCAGATATACAGTCAGGTTCTTGGGCAAGTCCGGAGATAAGAAAGTGTTCAGGGACAAGTTCTTGGCTGGGTTCTTGGACTAGTTCCAAGACATTTACGGAAACTTGTTCAGGCACAAGTCCATAGACAGGCTCTGAAGAAAGTTCAAACGCATGTTCTGAGACAGGTTTGGTGGAAGATTCAGGGACGAAATCAGCTGGGAGTTCTGGAACGGGCTCGCAGACTCGTTCACACACAGGTTCAAAGACAGGTTCTGATTCGGACATGTGGTCGAGTTCAAGGATGCATTCAGTGTCGAGTTCAAAGCTAGGTTTACTTTCTGGTTGAAATTCAGATTCGGGTTCGAAATCGGGTTCGGGTTGTTCCAAATCAAATTTAAAATCTGAGTCAGGGTCATTTTCAGGATCAAACTTTGATGCAGGTAAGCACTCAAACTTAAGAGTACTTTCAAGTTGAACTGATTCCACAGGAGACGAATACTCAATGTCAGAGTCAAATTCAAAATATAGATCAGGATCGGGCTCAAGATCTGAGACAAGTGCGGGGTTAGTTGCTGGTTCTTTGGTGGATTCGATCACTATGTCGAGAACTGCTTCCGGGATGTTAGCTGGAACGGTTGTTAAGACATCCACTGGGTCTTTGGCTGATCCCCACTCAGGGTCAAGAACTGGTTCTGGAACAGTGATGAAAGCTGAGACTAGTGCTGGGTCCAGGACATAAGATGATATAAGACTTAGGTCAGACATTGGTTCTGATGCTGGTTCGAGAGGAGAGTCAATAACTGGATCAACAGCTTGGACACAGATTGGCTTCAGGGCTGGTTTCGGGACTGGATTCGGATCTCTCTCCATTGTCGGCTTCAGGAGAGGCTTTAGAATTGGTTTCGGGACTAACTTCGGTTCTGATTCCGGAACTGGTTTCGGGGCTGGCTTCAGGTCTGGCTTCAGGACGGGCTTCAGAATATTCTTCAGGACGGGCTTCAAGGCGGAAGATTCTTTCAGTTTGAAGCAGTGAGCAATTCGATGACCAGAACGGTGACAATAATAACAGGCATTTCGGACAATGTCCCTGGTTCGTTGAGCACCTTTAGTGGGATCCACTCGGTTTTTCTGGTATCGTGCGAGGAAGAATCTTCCTTGATGCAACTTTCGACATTTATCCTTGATTTTATCGATAGCATCATCGACCGAGTGCGTACCATAAGCGATAATATCCCTGAAGGACGTCCAGGTAGAATCATCGGGAAGAGTCTCAACCAGAAGTCCAAGGTGCTTGTTATTGTCGAAGATAGCACCCCCTGCTCGGAGATTCTGGATCTTCTTTTCCACCAGGTCAAGGTGTTCATTAACAGACTTGGCATCGAATTCGACCAACTTGGTGGACTTGATTTCTTCTTTGAGCCTGGATAGCTTGGTGTAGGACAGAATTTCGTACTTTGCCCGTATATTCTGTACTGCTTGGTAGGCAACGAATGACAAGCCAAGGCACGACTGGAAATTCTCAGGAACAGCCTTCAGGATAATGCACATGGCCTGGCGATTAACGGGATGATCCTGAGGGTAGGCTTGCTTGATAGCATCGAGAAGGCCCTCTCTTTCCAGGACAGCAGAAAGTATGAAGAACCAGGTTTTGAAGTTATACTGGTCAAGCAGGGGAATCGGGTTGTCATCAATGACATGAACATAATTGACAACCGGAACACGGGCAGAGTCACAAACAATCTTAGGAGAAACCAAGCTCACTATGCTTGAAAGGATTGATGCCACACTAGGGAAGCAAAAACTAAAGTTCGAGTTGATCAAAGAACGATTGGGTTTCAAGCGAGTCGATGAAGATTCGAGAACATGGTCGGGGCTGATCGAAGAATGTTCGAGAACGAGACTCGGGCTGCTCGAAGAACTTTCGAGAACGAGACTTGAGCTGGTCGGAGAACTTTCGGGAACGAGACTCGGGCTGCTCGAAGAACTTTCGAGAACGAGACTCGGGCTGGTCGGAGAACTTTCGAGAACGAGACTCGGGCTGGTCAAAGAACGTTCGAGAAGAAGATTCGGGCTGGTCGAAGAACTTTCGAGAATTAGATTCGGGTTGACGGGAGAAATAGGCAAATCTTCTAGGGATGACACGAGAACCGGTGACAAGGTCACTGAGGCAGAGACAGGGAACGGTTGTACCGATGAACGACCGGGAACAGAGTTCGGGTACTTCACGGAATTACCGGAAACTGGTGACGGGAATTTCGAGACACAACTGGGAACTGGTGACATAGATACCGGGGATGCTGAAGATCGGCCCGGAACTGGAGATGGGAACGCAAGGGAACTACCAGGAACAGGAGACGGGAATGTCGAGTAACAACCGGGATCTAGTGACAGGGATACTGGAGAACGGCCGGGAACTAGTGACAGGGATGTCGACACACGGCGGGTAACTGGGAACGGGAATGTCATGAAACCGGGAGAAACTGGTGTCGGGAATGCCGAGGAACTGTCGGGAATTTGAGACAAGGATTCCGAAATACTGCCGGATACTAGGGACGGGAATGTCGGATAACGACCGGGAACTGGGAACGGGACTGCCGAAGAACGGCCAGGAGCTGAAGACAGGGATGCCGAGACAGGGCCTGGGACTGGAAACTGGAATGCCGAGACACGGCCGGGTACAGGAGACGGGAATGCCGAAAAACGGCCGGAGCACTGGAAATAAATTCCAGACAGGAGAGCGAGAACGGTGATGGTGATCACAGTTGGCACTTCTGGCAGGACTGGAAGGATGAGGTCCAACAGGGCACAGGCGAAGAACACGAGTAGAGACATCGTGACTGATAACGTGTTGCAGGACACGGGACACAGAGAATGAAATCGATGTTTATTCAACATAACGAGATAACAGACTGAGCACAGAACAGCAGCTTATATACAGCGAGAGAACATTCGAGAAACGTCTGGAAAATTTTGCTTCGAGAACCTTCTACACGTTTCTACATTTACAATCTACAATGTTCTAGATGTTTCTATACAATTCGAGTAAATTCTAATTGTTCTCGATTATTCTAGACATGACAGGAACATTCCAGACAAATCCTAATCACATATCTCAACAAATATGGTCACGGCTGTGCAATATATATGTAAGATACCTCGCCTGTTCGGTATCTTGTATTCTGTAATTTATTGTACTTTTGTATTTTAATGTACGGTGAGCGGTTGTTTCTTGGGTCTGTCGGTCCAGGCAACTGTGTTTTTTTGTTGTTGTTATTGTTGTAACCCTCCGTGCCGTGCTGCCTAATCATCGTGCCTGTCCTCCCTCCGCCGCCTTGCGTCATCCTTTATCATCGTTTGGCGCGCTCTCACTTCCCCCACTGTCCCGCTGATGCCCTCTACTACGTGCGCACTCAGGAGAAAAGGCGCGCAACCAAGTCTCGCGCGCGCGGGAAAAGAACGCGCTCTGGCCCTGCTCGCTTCAGTTCTAGTCCAGACAACTGTCGAAGACGAAGCAACCAATCAAATCGCAGCGTTGGCCGCGCTGGGCGGAGTTTCGTGTTTGTGATTTGGTGGTGCCGTATAAAAAGCAGCCGCACGGAGAGGCCTCTTTGTCTTGTGTTTTTGGATGTCGTCCTGCACAGTCCAACCGTCTTTTGTTTTGTTCTCGTACAGCGAAAGTCCACGTACCGCTGTGTGTTGTTAGTCTCACCAAGAAGCCTCGGTCTGCGACTTGGGATAGAACTGCTCACCAGTACATTCTCGTTTTCCCGGTTATTTTTGGAATAAAGTTTACCGTTTCACCCGTATTCTGGTCTTATTCCCCTTATTCTCGCGTTTGGGCTCGTTCCGAAATCACCCGATTAGAACCAGCACCTTTCAAGACGGCAGGATTTTCTCTCTTCACTGAAGAAATCTTACGAAGCCTCCACTCCACCACAAGTCTGCAAACCTTCTCTCATCTCCCCTCTTGAAGATCGCTCTTTGTGATTCTTCATCTTTCTTCCCCTGACGCCAAAAGTAGTAAGTGCAATTATCATTTTTGCTTTGTTCGGTGTCCGCTAGTGATCGTAGCCTTTGCGTGTTCTGTACCTTTATGGTCGGACCACATTCTCATCGCCTGTTCTTTTCCGAGGTCTCACTTTGTTGCCTTCGGGCCAAAGTTCACTCATGATCTCCGTGTAATCGTTATTTTGGTCATTTGTCATTTTCCGGACGATGCTTTCCGAAAATGTCCACCTTTGCTAGGGAGTACCTGCGTATGGTCAACGAGTTTAATCTCGCTTTGATCAATTTTATGTTGAATAGTTGCGATTCTGATTATCCAGCGTTAGCACAACGTTTGGATGATATTTCCGATTTTATCGACAAGTCCTCTGAGGAGGACTCTGTCAAGCTTGACCACCACAACAAACAGCGCGAACTGCTGTCGATGTTGTCCAACGCTCGATCCCAGGTTAATAGTAATGTTCCTTCTGTTCAACCGCCTGTATTGCAGTGTCCTCCTAGTCCACCGAATCTTTCATTTAACGGTGACTTCTCCAACTTTCGTGGATTTCTAGTCGACTTTGAGTCCCTAGTTCATTCCAATCCTTTGTATAGTCCCGATTACAAGAAAGCTCTCTTAGTGTCGTTTCTTAAAGGTAGTTTCAAAGAGCTGTTCTTTGGGACGATCCAACTTCGTAATCTCCATTCGTATGATCAAGTGTTTCAATGCTTCAAGAGATGGTTCACGGAGAACCTTGGTCATTGTTACAAACTCTTGGATCAAATACGACAACTTCCAATAGTCAGTTCAGATTACTCGTGTACTGAACTCCAATCCTTCCTTGATAGTTTCAATGCTCTTTGGCCCATGTGTTGCCAATGCAGTCCCGAATTTGTTGTTCGTTTCAAATCTGCGTTCATGTCTTTACTTCCAGTTGAGATCCTTGAAAAGGTCCAGGATAAGGGCGATTTCATTTCGGTGGTTGCCCCAACCCTGACCCGGATCATCAAACAGAAGTTGGAGCGTGACGAGTGTTATCGTCTGAATGGTGTTGCCTCTGTGACCGAGAGTGTAGTTCGGGTCAATCAAGCACACCCAATTGTATCGAATTCTGGTTCCACGCGCATTCCCGTTCGAACCTCAGTTACTCCACCAATTTCGGAACTAGTTGTTCGTAACTTCGTTCCCACTCCACCTCCTCCTGCGTCGCCCATACGAAAATCCAACGATGGCTACCAATGGCGACGTAAGTCTCCATCGTGTTTGCCTAAACCGCGAACTCCCCAAGATGGTTACGAATGGCGCCGAAAGCCTCCATCTCCTTTGTCTAATAATTCGATTCGTCCTTCTACTGTGGCTGAGAATCCCTCTCCACCAGTAATGTCCGCCCATGTTGAAACAGTTCCACCTTGCATTCTGCAAGGGTGTGACGAAGTTCCAGTTGTAATAGTTGAACCTTGCAGTCCGCAAGGGTGTGATGAGGAAGTTCAGAGTGATATGCCTGAATCTTTCCGAGAATCCGTTTCCGTTCCTGATCCTGTGAGCTTCGCCTCCGAGATCAGTCCTAATGTTCCTAAAGTGGCGGATGACCCAATTCTCCCCACTCACAATTTGATTGTCGATAACGAGTTGGTTGAACCACCCTCGGTCCCAACTCAATCCCTTGATTCTACCGTTGTTGTTGGTAGCGATATTCCTCAACAACCACCTTCTTCACTTCCACTCGATTATGATTCAGTGGTTAGTCACAAATTGACTGAACCAATTCCACTTCTTCCCACTGTTCCCGAGGATGAGTCGTCCACTCCCTCCGGTGTGATCAATCCGTGTTCTTCCCCTTCGCTTGATGCTAGTTCCGTTTCTTCTCAAACTGATTTCCTTTCCGAGTTCCGAATTCGTCCAATGGTTGAGCCGTTGTGCCCCATTGTGAAATTTAATGATCCCAAGACTGCTGCGGTTATCCGACAGTCATTGGTTGATGTTTTCGTTGTTCGAGAAGCAATCCGTCGCATTTTGCACGGGTTTGCACTTTCACTCCTTGCATTCTGCAAGGGTGTGACGTTGATCTTTGACCGTGGGAAATCGTTTCAACGGTGGAATTGTAACGTTCGAGAGTGGTCAGATGTCCGAATGGCGACTGACACTGGAGAATCTAAGAGTGCGCAGCACATCCCTGATGTGTCGCTGTGTACTTTATTGTACCGTTTAGACCGGGACAAGGGCGATGAACTTTGTCTCAACATTAATCCTAGTTGATCCGAACATTGCGAACTTGGAAATTGCCGCGCTACTAACTCCCTTTTTCCAGTTTGCTCTTTTCCCCAATCATCAACTTAGGTTGATCACACAACACAATACACACTTTGTTGATCACCATTCCACACACACAGACTATCTTTTCTATCCTTGTTTGTCAATTCTTTTCACACAAACAACTACACAACTACTTTTATTATTGTCCTTTACATTATCCTTTTCAGCGTTCCAATTGTCACTCGAAAAGGATGTAAAGAGGGTGTGATGTAAGATACCTCGCCTGTTCGGTATCTTGTATTCTGTAATTTATTGTACTTTTGTATTTTATTGTAGTGTACGGTGAGCGGTTGTTTCTTGGGTCTGTCGGTCCAGGCAACTGTGTTTTTTGTTGTTGTTATTGTTGTAACCCTCCGTGCCGTGCTGCCTAATCATCGTGCCTGTCCTCCCTCCGCCGCCTTGCGTCATCCTTCATCATCGTTTGGCGCGCTCTCACTTCCCCCACTGTCCCGCTGATGCCCTCTACTACGTGCGCACTCAGAAGAAAAGGCGCGCAACCAAGTCTCGCGCGCGCGGGAAAAGAACGCGCTCTGGCCCTGCTCGCTTCAGTTCTAGTCCAGACAACTGTCGAAGACGAAGCAACCAATCAAATCGCAGCGTTGGCCGCGCTGGGCGGAGTTTCGTGTTTGTGATTTGGTGGTGTCGTATAAAAAGCAGCCGCACGGAGAGGCCTCTTGTCTTGTGTTTTTGGATGTCATCCTGCACAGTCCAACCGTCTTTTGTTTTGTTCTCGCACAGCGAAAGTCCACGTACCGCTGTGTGTTGTTGGTCTCACCGAGAAGCCTCTGACTGCGACTCGGGATAGAACTGCTCACCAGTACATTCTCATTTTTGGAATAAAGTTTGCCGTTTCACCCGTATTCTGGTCTTATTCCTGATTTCATCGCGTTTGGGCTCGTTCTGGAATCACCCCATGAGAACCAGCACCTTTCAATATATTTATTGTGTTGTCACAATTGGAGGTGTGGGCAAGACTAAAAGCTCGGAATTTGACGGATAAACCAACAAAGCAATCGTCAGTGCAAAATTCTGTTAATATGGTCTCGGCTGTGCAATATATTTATTGTGTTGTCACAATTGGAGGTGTGGGCAAGACTAAAAGCTCGGAATTTGACGGATAAACCAACAAAGCAATCGTCAGTGCAAAATTCTGTTAATATGGTCACGGATGTGCAATATATTTATTGTGTTGACACAATTGGAGGTGTGGGCAAGACTAAAAGCTCGGAATTTGACGGATAAACCAACAAAGCAATCGTCAGTGCAAAATTCTGTTAATATGGTCTCGGCTGTGCAATATATTTATTGTGGGCACACAGTTGGCGATGGAGGCAAGACTAAAAGCTCGGAATTTGACGGATAAACCAACAAAGCAATCGTCAGTGCAAAATTCTGTTAATATGGTCACGGATGTGCAATATATTTATTGTGTTGTCACAATTGGAGGTGTGGGCAAGACTAAAAGCTCGGAATTTGACGGATAAACCAACAAAGCAATCGTCAGTGCAAAATTCTGTTAATATGGTCTCGGCTGTGCAATATATTTATTGTGTTGTCACAATTGGAGGTGTGGGCAAGACTAAAAGCTCGGAATTTGACGGATAAACCAACAAAGCAATCGTCAGTGCAAAATTCTGTTAATATGGTCTCGGCTGTGCAATATATTTATTGTGTTGCCACAATTGGAGGTGTGGGCAAGACTAAAAGCTCGGAATTTGACGGATAAACCAACAAAGCAATCGTCAGTGCAAAATTCTGTTAATATGGTCACGGATGTGCAATATATTTATTGTGTTGTCACAATTGGAGGTGTGGGCAAGACTAAAAGCTCGGAATTTGACGGATAAACCAACAAAGCCATCGTCAGTGCAAAATTCTGTTAATATGGTCTCGGCTGTGCAATATATTTATTGTGGGCACACAGTTGGCGATGGAGGCAAGACTAAAAGCTCGGAATTTGACGGATAAACCAACAAAGCAATCGTCAGTGCAAAATTCTGTTAATATGGTCTCGGCTGTGCAATATATTTATTGTGTTGTCACAATTGGAGGTGTGGGCAAGACTAAAAGCTCGGAATTTGACGGATAAACCAACAAAGCAATCGTCAGTGCAAAATTCTGTTAATATGGTCACGGATGTGCAATATATTTATTGTGTTGTCACAATTGGAGGTGTGGGCAAGACTAAAAGCTCGGAATTTGACGGATAAACCAACAAAGCAATCGTCAGTGCAAAATTCTGTTAATATGGTCACGGCTGTGCAATATATTTATTGTGTGCACACAGTTGGCGATGGAGGCAAGACTAAAAGCTCGGAATTTGACGGATAAACCAACAAAGCAATCGTCAGTGCAAAATTCTGTTAATATGGTCTCGGCTGTGCAATATATTTATTGTGTTGTCACAATTGGAGGTGTGGGCAAGACTAAAAGCTCGGAATTTGACGGATAAACCAACAAAGCAATCGTCAGTGCAAAATTCTGTTAATATGGTCACGGCTGTGCAATATATTTATTGTGTTGTCACAATTGGAGGTGTGGGCAAGACTAAAAGCTCGGAATTTGACGGATAAACCAACAAAGCAATCGTCAGTGCAAAATTCTGTTAATATGGTCACGGCTGTGCAATATATTTATTGTGTTGTCACAATTGGAGGTGTGGGCAAGACTAAAAGCTCGGAATTTGACGGATAAACCAACAAAGCAATCGTCAGTGCAAAATTCTGTTAATATGGTCACGGATGTGCAATATATTTATTGTGTTGTCACAATTGGAGGTGTGGGCAAGACTAAAAGCTCGGAATTTGACGGATAAACCAACAAAGCAATCGTCAGTGCAAAATTCTGTTAATATGGTCACGGCTGTGCAATATATTTATTGTGTGCACACAGTTGGCGATGGAGGCAAGACTAAAAGCTCGGAATTTGACGGATAAACCAACAAAGCAATCGTCAGTGCAAAATTCTGTTAATATGGTCACGGCTGTGCAATATATTTATTGTGTTGTCACAATTGGAGGTGTGGGCAAGACTAAAAGCTCGGAATTTGACGGATAAACCAACAAAGCAATCGTCAGTGCAAAAATTCTGTTAATATGGTCACGGCTGTGCAATATATTTATTGTGTTGTCACAATTGGAGGTGTGGGCAAGACTAAAAGCTCGGAATTTGACGGATAAACCAACAAAGCAATCGTCAGTGCAAAATTCTGTTAATATGGTCACGGCTGTGCAATATATTTATTGTGTTGTCACAATTGGAGGTGTGGGCAAGACTAAAAGCTCGGAATTTGACGGATAAACCAACAAAGCAATCGTCAGTGCAAAATTCTGTTAATATGGTCACGGCTGTGCAATATATTTATTGTGGGCACACAGTTGGCGATGGAGGCAAGACTAAAAGCTCGGAATTTGACGGATAAACCAACAAAGCCATCGTCAGTGCAAAATTCTGTTAATATGGTCACGGCTGTGCAATATATTTATTGTGTTGTCACAATTGGAGGTGGGGGCAAGAGATGCCACGTAATAAGTGAAAAGTATCGTCTGTGAGTCAACAAGGGCAAAAATCCTAGATCAAAGATGATCGATGAAGCTGCTATAAGCAAAGGAACTCGTTGACTGATTTGCTAGATCCAAATGGAACCTCACAAAAGGCCAGACTTTAGTATTGTTTCTAACTGCTAAACAATCGGCAATACATCTACCAACGACTCAAATTCATCCAAATTCATTGTTTGGAATCATATTAATTTAACTCAAATTGAAATTCAGATATGTTAGCTTTAGTTATGCTTGATAATTTTAAAAAAATGATTAAACTGACTTCCTCATTTGAATATTATAATTGTCAATTTTTTAATGTATAACGTTTCTACATTAAATTAGAAAATTACCGTTTTAAAAAGATTATCATGAATTGATGAATAATTTGAAACTAGTTTGTGTTGTAGTTGATTGAATGTAGAAGCAAAAAACACCATTTGAATCGGTCTTTGACCATAATCATACAAAATGGTACAAAATTACTTTACTTGAGAGCACCTGAAACAAGATTACCAGAAATTAAATTTAAAAAAAATGAGTTTAATTAAATTAAATTAGCAAAGCAAATTTAATATTAAAACCAGTTTTAAGTTTTGTATTGCGACATTTACTTTAACTGAAATCTTAAAAAAATAAAACATCATCTATTGTATTTTGTTTTCTTGAATATTACTCGAAATGTTTTAATAAAGTAATTCACCGATTGCAAAAATTGATTGTGACATGCATTTGTGCAATGATTAATAACCTTGCCATATTGTAAAGGAATTCAGAAAAAGCGCACAATCGGAAAAATTGTTGTTTGACCAAACTTGCAAGTAAGTGACTATCACAATCAAACTGGTTACTATGTCATTTATTTCACAACAAACAATACATCACTGTTTTGTATTACAAACCTATTTAAACGTAATCTGCACATGATGTAACTTGCAATTAACTGCATCTTTGAGTTATTTTCATCAAAATAAAATACTGCCTCAAGTGACCCAATGTTATCAAAGAAAAAATTTTGAATTTTGAATTTATGTAATTAAGTAATAAATAAACTAAGCATTTTTGTGAAATTACCTTTATTTTAACCTGTAACCACTGCCATTGTAACGTTATTTCCAAATAAAAAGTTAACTTACCAATAGTAATCTTAATTAACCCCAAATATATTCCGAGCAAGTGTAAAAAGAAATCATCTCTAGCATTTTGCATATAATTCGTTTATTATTTAAAAATACTATATTGAAAGCGTTTGTAAAAAATAAAGAACCAGTTATTATATAATCAGTTAAATATTCATTCAGAAAATTATAAATTAATAAAACCATTTAATTACTTAGCCCATACAAAACGTACTCCAAATTTTTCGTATATAAAATAAGTCAAAAACTGATAAAAGACATCAACTGCATTGAATGCATATTCTTTAATTAATTCTTTAATTGTAAACAAAAAATTACCCTAATATGAAATCTTAACTCATGCGGAATCTTTGATGGGTAATCAAATATGTAACTCAATAAAAAGACATTGAAAATACGCAGAGAACATATATTTATTGTTAAAATGTAATATGAATCAAGAATTCATTATTACAGAAAATGCTAAATTGAATATTAGGTTAAAAAGCAAGCTCATTCGTTTTTAGCAGTGTTGAAAATAAAAACTTTAAATATGCCCACAATGCAGCCAACCGTGAGTCGCACCTATAGAGTTTGTAAGTAAATCCGCTGAAAGTCACGAATAACTTCAAGACACATGTTCTTTCGGGGTCCATTCGGTGATTGATAATTCGTGAGGATGCATTCGTGGACCTCCTTGATCCGAATGTCACGCCAAGTTGCAGGAATCTCTATCCGCTTGTTTTAAGCTTTACAGATTTTGTCTGGTGATGTAGTCGTTCGTTCTTTGAACTGAATACACAGGGTGGTATCAGCCAAATCGGTTAGCGCTGCATCAGCCATGGTTTCGTAAATATGAGTGAAGGTGAGGAAATGAACCATGCCTCGAGTCTCAATCACGTCAGGCTTGAACCGGAGGCAGAACGATTCGTGTGGCGTTTGACTTGATTCCGGAATAGATTGCCAGCCGCGATAGAAATAACAGTTTTCAATTTCTGACTTCTCCTCTGCAGTCGCGTTGCCTTAGAAGTTGGTCACATTAGGATTGTGTCGCCAGAAATTGATCGCAAACGTAAAACTTGTAACAACCATATTAACTCAATTGTTCAATGACCAAAAGGAATTATAAAGGAATCACAGCAAAATCAGATAAAGTTCATTTACAAAAACAAAGTCCAATCCAAATATTATTTATACAGTTTCCGATACATATTGATGTAGAGAAAAGGAAAAAATTGTTCTGAGTCATGACCATTTTGTAAAGACTGCAAATGTAAGTAATTATTAAATTAACATTAGTTTGAATATTTGAATGTTATGTTTAATGGATAATTTTGGAATTACAATATTTTAGAAATAAACTAATTTGACATATAAAGTCTTTAAATATCAAACAAGACCTTTTGACAAAATGCCCTAACAGTATACTCAATAACGTATTCATTAATTCTTTAAGCTGTTTAATCAACTTTGTTAAGATTTTCTAGTTCTTAAATTGAAATCTTTGCCGTTTTAAACTTAACACTACTAACACTAAACGATTCTCAACGCGTACTATGTTTCTAAGTAATTAATTTCACAATAAACAATGCATTAGTTTTAAAGACATCACAAATATATCTAAACTTTATCTGGACTTGTATGCATGAGTTACTTTTAAGTATTTACCATTGACATTGTAAAACCAAAAATCAATCTTGTCAGTTTGAACATTATTTTTTGAAGTAATTTATTACACAACAAACATTGCTTCTGTGTCTCACATCATTCAAACTTATTTAAATGAAGTAGTAGTATCTGTACTTGAGTAAACATAAGATAATTTAAGCTAGTCTTTCATTAAAAATTGTGAATTAATAGAATTCGTGTAAATTGCATTTATAAAATGAGTTTTAAAATATTTTTTCTTAAATAATAGAGACCATTAGTAAGATACAACTATTTACCGACGAATGTAGTTTTGTCAATCAAAAGCAACATTGATCAAAATTTCTTTCAAACATTATTGATATAATTGAGCTAAGAACATAATAATTAAAACCATTACGAAAGTTAATGAATCTCATATTAAAATATTCAAAATTATGAATTAACTTGAATTTGAATATTAAATTTGAAGACAAAATTAAAATCAATGCCATTTTCATTTGCCATAGACAAACTACAAAAAAAGTTTTCCACAATATTTTAATTGTTAAAATGCAATACGAATCAAGGATTCATTGTTACAGAATTAGAAAGGAAAATAACTATAATTAAAAATTAGATTAAGTGGAACCAAAATGGTCCAGGGAAATGAGCTCATTCGTCTTGAGCAATGTTAAAGATCAAATTTAAACAAAGCAGTCGAGCCAACCGTTGTGTCGCGCCTATTCCATCTGCAGATAGATTCGTTTGTAGTCACGAATAACCTCCATGCACTGCATCCTGCGAGGGCCTTTAGGAGTTTCATAGGTAGCCAGCTTGCATTCGTGAAGTTCCTTCAGTCGGATGTCTCGCCACGACGATGCATTCTCGATCCGCTTGTAATAGGCCTCACAAATAGCGTCGGGTGTTCCTCTTCCTTTGATATGATAGCACTGGGAGGCATGGGCAAAATCAGATAAGGCATCGTTAGGCATCGCTTCCCAAATTTTGTTTTGCCCCAGAAAGAAGATTGCGTCATTGAGCTCGATGTCATTAGGCTTGAAGGTTGAAACTCGCTTGCAGAAAGACTCATGCCTTGTGAGTTGAGTTTCGGGAATGGATTGCCAGGCTCGATAGAAATAGCACTTTTCTATCTCGAATTTCTCTTCTTTTGAGATAAGCTTGAAGACCATGGGCAAGAGAGCAGGATTGCTGACAATGTTCCATTTCCATATTGTCACAGCCATGTTGAGAACAGTCATATCGAGTTTCTCCGTTGCAAGCTCGTCCCACACTTTTCGGTAGCTGGCGAAACGGGCGAGGCCATCGTTTGGAGACTTTACCAGATCAGTGGAGTTGGCAGCCAGTCCCTTGCAAAATAGTTGCGCTTCAGTGAGCTGGTCTTCGGCCAATCTTTCCCAGACCCGACGGTGATAGCAATTGTGGACCATTTGCCGCTCGATGTCTGTTGGGACGTAACCAATGTTTGGCAAGCGGGTTGTGGTTGTAGGCTGTGGAGCAGTTGTAGTCGTGGGTTGTGGAGCAGACGTTGTCGCGGGTTGTGGAACAGATGTAGTTGTCGGCTGTGGAGCAAATGTGGTCGTGATAGTGGTGGCAGAGTTGTCATCAGCCAATGCCAAAGATACAAGAATCAACAGAATAATAGTGGCTTTCATGTTGAAGCAGTAAACGTACAAGTCGTGGTTAAAATAAACGAAAACGTAAGTCGGCAATATAGTCGGAAAAGTGGGTCAGACAACAAGCACGTATGACAAAGAACTCAAATGCAACTGCAAATGTGAAGCAAACTCGTTGACTGATTTGCCAGATCCAAATCAAGCCTCCCAAAAGCTCAAACCAGAGTATTGTTTCCAATTAGTAAACAGTTCACATTGAGTAAGTTCACCACCAATGGATTCAAATTGTTGTAAATCAATTCAAATGAAACATTGTTTGGTAGTATCAATGACAAAAGTGTTTTCCAAATCGCCTTAAACTTATATCTGGACATCGAAAAACCAAAATTCTATCTAAATCTGTAGTTGTCCAATGAGTAAATTTCTAAAATTAAAAAAATATAATATAATAATTTAAAGCTAATTTCAAATCAAATTTTACTTTTTTAAATAAATAAATTACACTTTACTTTAAAATAAACGGGCCGCATGATTCAATGAATCATGCAATAAATAAATAAATCAAATTTTACGAGAAACCTTTAAATATGAAATGCTCCAACCATTGCAATGGATAAATAATCTCTTAATTCTTTTGCAAAATCAAAATTTTCGTTAAAATAAAAATTAATGATCATGAAATGAAATAATCACTAGTCGAACATAAAACCCTCAATCGAATGTGAAATTGATCAAAATTTCTTTTAAATGTTTTTGATTGTGAATAGAAAAGGAAATTAGTTGCAACCATTTTACAAAATTTAACACATGTAATTGCTAACATTCAAAAATAAATCAACACGAGTTGGGAAATCACTTTGTATGAAAAACTTGGAATAAAATGATTTAATTCGATTTAAAACATAGTTTTTAAGTACCAATTTGGACTTAAACAAAATCTTGATTAATCTTATTGCAGATAGGTTCGCTGGTTGGAAGTCTCGAATAACCACCAGAATAACTGTTTCTGGTTCTGTCCATTTGTAGCTGGATCGTTGCTCAAAAGTTACTAGTAAAGCCATGTTTACTTTATAATCAAGAAAAACAATTGCAATTTTTTTTATAGAACATAAATTTTCTAATAGTAAAAAATATTAATTTGATAAGCTTAAGTTGATTAAATGAACAAAAATAAACAAAAATAAACAATCGACTAACGTGTCAAATTTTCATAATGTCAGAATAAATTCATTACGCAATGATGGTTTTATCAAACTAAATTTACAAGATTAACCATATGTTATTTTTATGTTTTTACCATTGATAAAGAAATTGATGAGATAAAATTAAAAGTCATCAGAAAAAATCAAAGCAATTTTAAATATTATTGACGAAATAATTGTTTAACCATTTTATCATCGAGTTCCTTAGGTTAGGAATACATGGATGTCTAAATTGTGCTGTGAGCAAAAAAACGAAATAACCATTTATTAATGAAACGGGTAGATCGTAAGTTAATGTTTTCATTTAAAAAAAGAATTACAATCAAATAGAAAATAATTAATGACTTTTTGTATATAAAAAGGATTGAGTCATAAAACTGAGAAGAGACATCATAAACATTGCACTCAAATGCACCTGCATGCGTTAATATCTTGAAAGTGAATTATGACGCATGAACTGGTTTTATTCAGCTAAACTTGACACGGGCAAACCATAAGTTATTACCAAGTTATCATTTGCATATCAAAGTCGATAAAACCACAGTAAATGCAATAAATGTTGTTTTGAATTTTTGAATTGCATTAATCAAGGGAAATTACAAATATTATTATTAATTTAAAAATGTTGAAACCGTTTTAAAAAGCGCTTCTGCAGATTCAAATGAATTAATAAAATAAATCATTTTGAGTTTTAATATTATTTATAGTAAATGATTTTGAAATTAAAATATATTTTAGAAATAAAACAATGTGACAAACAAAGTTTTTAAATACCGGATTTGACCTTTTGACAAAATCGAATGTATCATCATCAGTCACGTTAATCAAAAAGATATTAAAACGAAAATTAAACAAAGATAATACAATGAGGCAGTTAGACTTTATAAGGTTCTCTAGCACCCAAAATAAACTTTACTATTTAAGAAAATTCAATGAAGTTGAAGATTATTTTTCTTAATCAATTTATTGAGTTCAAATTTTAATTATTATAAAAAATTACTATTTACTGTCCGTCAAACTCTACTCGTACAAAATGAGTTCATTTTTACAATTCAACTGAAATCAGTTCAATTTGTGAGTTTAGTGAACAATAAAACGATATATAACCATTTATTAATATAACCTTAAACACAAACACAATTTGATTTGCACAATAAAAAATTTAACTAAACACATGTACTTTTTGATTGAAAACAATTTACAAACTTTTTGAACATAAAAAGGATTGAGTCCAAAAATATAAAACTGATAAGCCACAAATACATATACATTTACACTCAAATGTACTTGTATACAAAGTCCAATATCCTGGAAGTTAAATCATGACGTTAAACATGGTTCTCTGCAACTAAACTTGACACATCAACACAACAACATTAACAACATGCGCTCAATGTGTGTGGATGTGACAAATCGTGTATATTGCCACCACATTACAATGTTATTAACGATTATGCACTGTCTGTCTGCACACCGTACACTTTATATGACACATGTTGCTATGACAATGCATATTTTGGGTGATGATAACATTGAAACGATTGCATTACGAGTTAGATTGAGCTGCTGCTGTGTTTGGGTGCTGTGCTCAACATTTACATCATTGTAGGATCGTATTTCAATTGTTTAGGTGTCTGAATGTACTAATTTAATAACGAAAAGATGGCTGCCAAAGAAAAAAATCCGCTAAATCTACCAATGAACATGAATTTCCGTGCCTGTGATATTTCATCAACTTCTGAAACTTCAACACGAAAGTTGATTCTACTATTCGGTTGGATGCAAGCTAAAAATGTTCATTTGGAAAAATATCGAAAATTTTGGATTTCACGAGGTTTTGATATCCTGACAGTACGAACCACGACCTTGGATCGAATGTTCCCACCGAAAAGTATTCGTCGTAATGTTCAAGGGTTGTTGAGGTTCTTCCGCGAGCATAAAGTTGTGTACGATCGTATTCTGTTTCACACCTTTTCGGTTGGAACATTTGTTTCGTTTGAATTTCTACGTCATCTTATGAAGTCAGTGCAGTATCAAGCCACCAATTCTGTGATATCTAGTCAAGTGCTCAGCTCAATCAAGGGCGTGATCATGGATTCAATTACGTTCATTGATGGATCGGCTGTTGGAACTGCAACCTCGATTACGGACAATTGTGTTGGTCAATTCATTATTCGACAATCGGTGAACATTTTCCAACAGATAACCAGACCGCTCACATTGAGTCATTATCGAATGTTGGAGCAAATGCTTTACGATAATCCAAAGAAATTGCCCGGACTGTTTCTCTTTTCAAACGACGATCCAATCAGTAATCCTGATTTAATTTCAAATGTTGTCAAACACTGGAAGGGCTATGATGGTTTGTTGGTGCGGGAGAGATGTTGGGAAGAGTCGGGACATGTTCAACATTACAAATATCATCCTGAGGAGTATGGTAAAGAGGTGGATTCGTTCTTGGGAGAATTGGATAAAATTAGGACTGTTTGAATTGAGAGAAAATATTTACTGTTGTTTGATTGCAAATTTAAATTCCAAAGAATGTTACGAATAAATAATTTTGTAAATTCACCTATTAGAAAATGCAAAGGGTTGACGGTTGAATTATCGAATTTAAAATTTATTAAAACTAAACGAATCAGAAATTCATTATTTATGAAAAGTCATATGAGATTAAATAGGTTAATTAAAATTTAGATTAAAAGGTGCTTGAAGACCTTGAGAAATAGTAAAAACGAAATTAATTAATAAAAAACTTGACCAAATCACCATTTGCCAGAATAGTACAAAGCCTTGTAAGTGTCCTCTACTCCAATACATTCTGGGCGAGGTTCACGTTCGATAGGGTGCATGGCTAGAAAGAAGCAATCGTGGAACTTTGATAGACGCTTTTGTCGCCAGTGGTCCATTCGAGCCCGCACGTAATAGCCCTTGCACTCGTTGTAACTTGGGTCAGTGATTGGAGTCATCTTCTCGGGAAGACAATTAATTTTCATTCGATAGTCTTCCAAGCCGGTTTCTGGTACCTTGTTCCACGCCTTTCGATATGGAGTTATGTCGAAGACACCTTCATTCAAGTTCTTCAAAGCTTCGGTTTTGTTGGGGAACTTGAAGTCGGCTATGCGTCTGCATAGAGCTTCATGGCTGTTGAGCTTCTGTTCGCTTTTCTTTTGCCAGTCCCGATTGTAGAAGCAATCTTCGATTTCTTGAAGGTCTACCCAAGTGGGCCAGATGGTTTGGTGATATGGCGAGGTTAATCGGTTGAACTCCGTTATCAAATGGATAAAGCGATCTGTCGATTCTTTACGGGCTTGGTATGATTTCGGGTCGTTTGGTCCAGGCTTGAATGTGGCCATACGCTTGCAGTGAGCCTCATGATCGGTTAGTGGAATCTCACAGTCATTTTGTTCTTTCATGTGATGCCAGATTCGAAGGTTGACTGTGATGACACAGTTTTTGACTTCCGCTCGATCTGCACTGGTCAGTTCGTATGGTTTGTGCTTGATTGAGTGGACAACTTTCCAAAAGGTGCCCGAAAATAAGTTACCAATCTTGCGACCGGTTGAAGATGTCAAGATTTGATCCAAATCGCCCTTGATCGGCGCAGCCAATGTTGCCAAATAAATAACAACAAAAATCGATATAAACTTCATGATTATAAGTCGCGAAAGGGAGTACAAATGCTGGTGCAAATGCAAATAGTCGAGATCAGCGATAGATCTTTCGTCAACAAGAGGACAATCTGACAGAGGAACTCACTGGTAGCCTAGGCCGAAGAAACTCGTTGTACAATTTGCCAGATCCAAATGGGACCTCACCAAAAGTCCAAGCTCAAGTATTGTTACCAAATAACGTGAGAATCAATTTCTTCAATATTTATCTGAAACAATCCAATACATTCAACAATCATACAAGTCAATTCCTCCAACGAGAATTGATTCAAATTGTTATACCATCTAAACTTTCTATTGTTGGATTCGTTTTTGGGGGAATTGGACAAAATTAGAAATGTTTGAAATTAAGCGGAAATGTTTCTTTGTTATAAAATTGAATTTCAAAGAATTTCACAAATAAATAAATTCACAAATTTACCAGTTTAAAAAATGAAAAAAACTGGCCTAACTATCGAATTTAAAATTTATCAATACAAATATGAATCAGAAATTCATTAATTATTAAAAGTCAAATGGGTATATATGTTAAGTAA
This sequence comes from Rhizoglyphus robini, assembly GCA_023373905.1. Taxonomy (NCBI): domain Eukaryota; kingdom Metazoa; phylum Arthropoda; class Arachnida; order Sarcoptiformes; family Acaridae; genus Rhizoglyphus; species Rhizoglyphus robini. The sequence goes on along the minus strand of JAKIJQ010000032.1, from coordinate 1,408,717 downwards.
AAGTTAGATTAAATGGTGCATGATGACCTTGAGAAAATGTAAAAAGCGAGGCATAAAAAGCCAAATCTTGACCGAATCACCATTTTCCTGAATAGTACATTGCTTTGTAGTTGTCCTCCACTCCAATGCAATCAGGGCGAGGTTCACGGACCATGTGCAGCATTGCTAGAAAGTAGCAGTCGTGAAGTTTACTAAGACGGATTTGCCGCCAATTATTTTTTCTTGCCCGTTCATAGTAGCCTTCGCACTTGCTATATCGCTCATTCGTAAGTGGAACCGGCTCCATGTCCTCGGAGTGACAATAGACCATCATGCCAAAATCTTCAAGACCGACTTTTGGAACTTTATCCCACGCTTACTTAAATGGAACCATGTCGAAAGCGCCTTCGTTCCATGGATCCAGTTTTGCAGAGCTTCTGTCTCGTTGGGGAACTTGAAATCGGATATGCGTCTGCACAGGGCTTCATGACTGTTGAGCTTTTGTTCGCTTTTGTTTTGCCAGTCTCGATTGTAGAAGCAGTCTTCGATCTCTTGAAGATCAATCCAAGTTGGCCAGATGGTTTCGTGATATGGTGATGTCAATTTGCTGTACTCCATGGTCAGGTGAACGTAACGGTCGGACGATTCTTGCTTAGCTTTACGTGATTTCGGATCTTTTGGTCCAGGCTTGAATGTGGCCATTTGTTTGCAGTAACCCTCAAAGTCAGTGAGTGGAATCTCGCAGTCGTCCTTTTCTTTTATATGGTGCCACATACGAAGATTGAGGGTGACGACACATTTTTTCACTTCCGCTCGATCTGAGTTGGTCATTTTGTATGGCGGATGCTTGATTGCGTGAGCAATCTTCCAAAAGGTTCCCGAAAGAAAATCGCCAAACTTGCGACCAGTCTGATCCCAATTGCTTTTGATAGGCATACCAAAAGTTGCCAAATAGAAGATGACGAAAAGAGATAATATCTTCATGATGAAGAGTGCAAATGATGGTACAAATGCTAATAAGTCGAATTGATAGGATGAAATGGATATTTCGTCGAACAAGATGGCAGTCTGACAACGGAGCTCGCTGGTAGCCTAGGCCGATGAAACTCGCTGTACAATTTGCCAGGTCCAAATGGAACCTCACAAAATGCTCAAACTCAAGTATTGTTACCGTTTACCCAAAAATCCAATTCTTCCTCAATGTATCTGAAGTTACCATTTTCTTGCTATCAACAATAAAGCAATTTACAATTTAGTTCCACCAACAAGAATGGATTCTAATTGTTGAACGAGCATGACTAGACTTTTATTTCAGCATTTCTAGATGGAATAAATTTTAAATTGAATCCTCAAAATTTCAATAAATGTATAAATAACTTGTTCATTCTTGCAACCATATTATCCGACAAAAAGCCAAGGAAACAGATATAAAATAATATTAAGCACAATTGTCAACAAAAGAGGGACAAATCTCAAGAGTTTTATTTACTGATAAGTGAGCCCTTGGATGATTGAGTGGTAAAATCTAAGATTTTTGTGTGTGCACTATTTGGTTATTTGTGTAATTGGTAGGGGTCGATTGATTCTTATGATTTTTGTGTATTCAGTGCACTAGATCTTCAATCAATCAAGACCTTGAATACTTATTTTGTATTTACTTGCATATGCACTATCTGACATTATCTCAAGCCTTGTAAGATCACAATTATAACGATTATGATGCCTGCCCGCGGTACTTTATAACAGATTTTGCTATGGCAATGCATTTTAGGTGTTGATAACATGACGATTTCTTACGTACAATAATGTAGAGCTGTTTGTTCTTATTGGCAGGGTTTGTTTGATTTTTACGATTCAAATTTATTTGGTGCACTAGATCCCCAATCACAGACGTTATTAACACAAATTGCCATTTGATTTTGTTGCCTGTTTTACTTGCATATGCACAATCACAAAAAATTACTTGTAATCAAAAAATTCACAAAAACAAATCGAAAATATGTTTTCATTTAAAAATTTCGCATTTTATCTTGTTGTTTTGCAATTGGCTTCTGTTTTAGGTGAAGCTTCAGACTGTATCTACATGCACTGCACATGGAAAAGAAATCCTAATTCATACAACAGGTATGTGATTTTATTTGTTTTTAATGTTGGAAACAAATTGCGTAGCAATAAAGTGAACAATATTAATCCCGATGTCATCATAATTTATTTATTAATATTAACTTTTAATTGTAGTCATGTTCCATGCATTGATGCCAATGATCGTTCCCTGGTGAGAACAATCGTTTGTGATGACACCACTGACTTTCACATTTGTTGTAATGCTCAAAGTGAGTATTTTAATATAAAAAATAATTAAAATATTGATTTTGTTTATTTGATGCATTAAAAGTCCGCGACGACATTACAAAGAGTCGTCAAAAATGGTTTCGTGCTGTAGTGAACATTGGTGATATGTTGAGTCGTCCTTGTACCAAGCGCATCCTGTGTGAACAGGCCTGTTTGGATGGACTCCGTGGCAATGCTCGGTCGGACTATCCACAGATTATCAATGGCGACAGTGAAGCAAACAAAGATTATGTCCGTTCCTATAGTGATGGAGAAGACTTGGCATGTTACAATGTAACACTCAAACAAAAGCCTGCATTAGGTCAAGAAGAGTGCAAAAGCGATTGCGCAAAAAAGAATGCCAATTGTCAAGCTGATTTGGACACTAATTTCACTGTTGAATGTTACTATGCATCGGCCCGACTGTTTCACAAACTTGGATTGTGGTTTTTCAGTGCATTTCAAATGACATTTGATACTGTGCAGGATGGTTCGAGAAAAGCAGTCACCGTTTATCAAACAATCAAAAAAGCATTCACCGATCTTTACAATCGAATGATGACATTGGAGAAAGCATTCAATGCATGGTTGGGTAAAGAGCTGCCTGGAAACAGCAAACCGATCCAATTGGAATTGGAAAAAAAGTGGAAACAATTTTTGGTTATTTTCAATCAAACAGATGCAGATTTAGTCCTCAATGTGTTCGAATCATTGAACCGTACAGAGTACACCAATGCCATTGCTGTGATCAATCACACTCTGGTTACCACTGACTTTGGACCTGGCGGATGGAATGGTGTCAGTGGTCATGAGATTCATTGGTCAACTATGTTGGTCATGTTTATCTTTTCTTTATTTGCACTCATGAATATTTAAAAATTATTGATTCTGTATTACAAAATTTTTATGATAAATGTAATGCACCTATGAAATTAATGTAAACCTATTATTAAATTTGGCATATAGCTATCGAAGAAATTATCAAATAAATGTATTTCGTTAAAAAATTAAAAGATATTTTTTAATTAAAAAATTAAAAATATACACAAAACATTGTTAATTTGACTGGTTTTACCCAATTAATTTGCTTCGTAATCTTTTATTTTTGATTGTAAAATTGTAAAATTACCTTTTATAACCAAAAGAAAATTGCTCGATTAATAATTTTTTGTTGTTGAAGTAACGATGAATGAAGTTTCAAGAAACAAAAGTTTAATGTATTCTAAGTAATTTTAGACAATGCAATGATTTATCATACCACTCTTTGTGAAATCGAGAGTATTGCTCAAGGGTGGCAACTGGTTTCAAGATTTGATACAGTACGGTTCAATTCAACGGTTTGTTTCCAATGTAAAAATAAATTTTCCTTAATTTTTAAATCGTAGCAAAGCAAACTATCAATTTTAAATTACTATAAAATGGCAAACTATATTTATAAAAAAACCTTTTTTTCAGGTGGAAAACGAATGAAACAAAAACTTATAACCGTGAAGTTAAGTCAATAAATGTATAAATAATTGTAATTACATGAAGAATTTGAATTAATTTTTAAACTGATATAGTAAAAGAGACATATTACTTGTTGGAATAGACCAAAACAGAATAAAGTACAGCTGTATTTCTAATTGAATTAAATAATTGTTGAAATTTGTCACAATGTATGCTATTACATAATACAACACAAAGCAAAAATGATTGTTTTCATTGAATTGAAATGTTAAGCAGATTCACTATAGTTAATTATTATTTTACCTTTTATATCCACTCAAAATACAAGGAATTGAATTAATTATAAACAAATTACCTTATAAAGAATCCAAAAAGTTTGAAACTCAGTGAAACTTTGAATAGGATGCAAACAATCCGTTTTAGATTATAAATTACTTGAATTTATTTAAGGAAACCTTTATTTTAAAAAATCAGAGGCTTATGAATAATTTGATATGGATTTACAAACAAAACAAAATAAAGTAAAAACCGTTTAATTTATTATCGTGCTCACCTATGTTGGCAATAATCAATGTTAAAATTAAATGAATTTCGAGAATTTTGATATCTTTTTATATTTGTCAATCGACCGACTTTGCTGTAACGAATATAATAAACGAAATTCAACTATTATTTAATCAAAAATTAAAATCAAATTCACTAAAGGAATTTATACAATAGAACCAGTAAGAAAAACCCAGACTAAGAACATAACACAATCCTAATTGCTACTTTTACTGTGACAATTTTGCACAGTTACAAACAGAATTTTTTAAAATGTTAAAATAAATTAAATGTAATTAATTCACATATTCACATTAAGTTCAAAGAAAAAAGTTTTGAACTAAAAAACAAAACAAAAATCAAAACCAGCAGTCAAATTCATTGTATATGAAATGATATACAAATGAAGCGCTTGATAATGAACCATTTACACTCACTTTTGACATTTAATGAACGTTACTCTAAAATAAATAGATATTACAAATTCTATTTTATCTATTTTATCTATATTAGAATCTTTGAGACTTTGAAAACCATTTTTATTTTACTACTTGGAAAACTGTGAATAAAGCAGATTGAATTTGTTTGCATTTTAAGCAATCTTAATAATATTATTGGAGCAAAGAAAAGTGCAATAGGATCGCTTAAGAGTACGGAGAATTTGAACTGTGGGATCAGAAAAAAGTTTTGTGCAGTAGACTTTAATAGAAAAAACTTATACAGTGGAAAGTAAGCAGAACTTGTAGAGTGGTAGTTAGGTTAAGATTCGTATTGTGGAAGTAGAAATAGAAAGCATACTAAGTGTTGCTGGTAAACGTTTAATGTATAAAGTGACATAAATTATCATTAATAATAGAGAATTGCAAAATCGTTTTAGAATTGTCGGATTATGGAGATTTCTGCTTGAGAACTTTTTTTTGAGTAGACAAGACGCAAGGCGAATTTGTTTGGTACGGTGAGGCTCTTAGCTTGAAGTGGCACTAGCCTCGGTTGCAGAGACATTAGAAGTAGATCGGGTACCAGTCGTAGTACTCTTGCTTGGAGTGACCACCTCGATCGGTTGTCCATAAACAGAGGAAGTACCGGCAGCAAAACGTGCCTCATTACGCATCTGATTGAGCTCCAGCCAGTAGAGCACCATTGCGAGCACGAGTGATCCAACTAACAGGACAAAAATCCAAATAAACCACAGGTGATCAGCACTGAAAACCGTCAAAATGCTCAAAAGAAGGAGAATAACGTTGAGCACCATAAAAATGGTACAGCCAATGTAGTGCTGCCGGTAGACGAAAAAAGCTTCCACCACCAGGAGAATTGCCGGAATTAGGCGGTCAACCAGTGCCCAAAGTACCACTAAAACCACCATCTAAAATAATAAGAAAAGAAATATATTAGAATATGCGCAAAGCATTCAAATACGCGCGTGGCACATACCATGGAAGGGTTACCAAGGAATTTCAAGGGATACCAAGCAATTTCACCCACACATAGGGAGTAGATGAGTAAGCCAAAGCTGATGAAGAGCAAACCAGCAGTAATGCCAATGAGCACAAGCACAGCAAGCTTCTTGTACTTGAACGATTCGGGTGGTGGCTGATCTGCGCGATACATCGAGTGTGGTGCTTGAGGATACTTGCGGGGATAAAGAGAGCGCAGAAATAGACAGAAAGACGCGTGTTAGAATGACTAAATAAGTGACGTTTCGATTACGATTTGAGAAGTTTGATAGATGAAAGTGAAATATCGAATTAGAAAACTGTAAGCTAATGTGTCATTTTGAATTTAGTATTTGGTAATAAGTAAACTAAACTGTACACAAACGATTATATCGAATTAGACAATCGATAGTCTGACAAACAAAAAATAATCATGATTTTCGCATATTAAAATTAAATAAAATTAAATAATATTTATGAAAACCTTTTAAGCAAAATATGGTTTCTTAAAAATAGCATTTAGAAACCAGCAAATGATTTCCTTATTTTGAAACATTACCTTTTACCATACTCTGCCTTTTTATGAAACATTCTTAACTACTAAGTTAATGGAAAATTTAAAAAATTAAATAATTTACTAATTATCGTATACGTAAAAACAATTTTACAATAACATTTTCTAAAACCAAAGCTAAAGTTCTGTCAAATGTATTTTGTTTAAAAAACTCAAAATTAATAAAACGGGAATTTAAAGAAACCTGTTAAAATCACGGCACACCAAACTAAAAAATCCAAAACTTACTCTCATTCTCAGTAAATCATAGTAAATCAACAATGAGAAAACAAAAGATTTCTCATGAATTTAGTCAAAAAAATTATGTTCAATTACAAAGAAATATATTGTCCTGGTGTTGATGGAATTGCCTTAGAATTTGAAGACAATAATTTAGATTGATTCAATAATAAAGTATCAAATGAAACATAAGTTCTTTTGTTGACATTAGATTCTTCTCTTTTGATCAATGGTTCATATAAAGAATCGCTTGTTGGATCAATCGAGTCTGGAGACTTTCGTAAATTTGCAGTTTCAAATGATCCACTTTGATCCACAAAATCTTCAGCATTGAAAGTACTCAACTCAAACTCGACTTTGTTACACTGAACATTGATGTTGAAGGTTTGAATGTTGTTTACGACTTTCCGATAAGAACAATAACTGAATGACACTAGAATTAACACACAAATTAAAACCAAAATTACGCCAACATAAATCCACAAGTGTCTATTGTCACAAATGTCAAGATGTTTTGCATCACTCGGATCTCCTGTCAAAAAGTCGCTTCCGTTCAGAATATTCGAAGCAAAAATTGATATTTTAAATTTTTCTCTATCAAACATACTGTCGCATTCAACTTTTATATCGGCATATGTCAGATTTGAAGAAAAGTTCTGAACTTTTTCGTGAAAATTTTTATCAATTTCTCGCACATGATAAACATCGATTGGCCCATTTTGTGAGTTGGGTTTTTTGAAGTAAACTCTGTATTCATTCTTTGAAAGTACGTCCAATTTGAAACTTGATATTTTTCCAGGTTTTGATGGAAATGTTTGGAAACTTTCAACTGAATATGGCCGTGAACAGAGGTTATTTTTGTTACATGAAGAAATATTCACATAATAAGTTGTAAATGCTTTTAAATTTACAAGTTTTTCAGTACAATTTGCAAGGTGGCACTTGTTTGGCGGCAAAATTCTCGATTGATTACGATGAGTTTGATCAATAATCTCAATTTTATAATGTTCTGTCCAATTTGTAAAATATACATTCCAATTCAAAGTTGGAAGATCAAAATTGTTTTCAGAATAAGTGACGCTTGCTTTAGCAGGAAGGTCGGGAATTTCAAGATAACCAATCAATGTAATTCTGTGTACCGCTAGACTAAATAAGAAAATCACTTTTGCATTTGCAAGTTTGGATCGGATTTGAACAGCACTTGAATTTTGCGCTTCAACTGAATTTTGTAAATCGGTTGAATTCTGTGCATCATTGTAATTGATCAAATACGACAATTCCACAAGCTTTCTCTGCCAATAATAGAATTCGAATCGTTCAAAGTTGTATCGAAAAATTTGATAATTTGAAATATTGACCAATTTTAAAATTTCACTTTTGGTGTTAATTTTCGAGTCAGTCCACCCTCCATTATTTTGAAGTATTCGATTTAAACTGTCCATTGTAATGTCATATAAATTTTCCTTTTCAATTTCATCTTTATAATTTGCCCAAACAATTCCAGAATATTTTTGTGGAACATCTACCGCAATTCCAAATTTAATTTTTTGATCCTTATTTGGCAATGTTACATTGTAATAGTAGAAACCACCAACATTTTGATCTTTATTCTCAATATTGTCAACATTAATGTACATTGCAATTCGTACAAATTTCCAAACAATTCCCACATTAGCATCACAATTGTCATCATCTTCAGCAGCAATTTCACACCAAAAAATGATATATTCAGACACTACTGACTCAACTTGCCACGCAATTGTGTGCACATTTTCACTTGATAAAACATTGATATTCTTTAATGGACTTGAAATATGTTTACTTGGAGGCAAAATTATTTCCGCGTTTCTATTCGAAGAATCATTTGTGTAAATTTTGGCTCTATATTCGATCTTATTATCCAGCCCCAAAAATGTGAACGTGAATTTGTTGGTAGTAAAAGTGACAGAATATTCCGTGTGAATTAGTTCAATCACAAATGTTTTTTCGCTTGTTAAATCATAGGCCAAAGAATCGTGCGGATACTCGTAGCCGTACTTCCAATAGATTTTCACATCACGCGAACTCGCAAGTTGTCTGTCGATTTCGAATGATTGCGAACTGATGATTGGGAAGCCTAATTTAGGATTTGTGATTTGAGTTTGGATATTTTTGATAGGAAAATGTGTCACTTCGGAACAGCCCTTTCTCTCGCTCATATGTCCACTGATCTGAGAAGGAGAAAACCAATAAAATATTTATATTATCAAAGTCTCAAATACTTTAGTTCCATTCTCAGGAAAATAAACCAATCGGGAGTGGATTGCAAAAGCAAACTTTTTACCTAAAGCAAAATCATCGAAACTCAAATAAATTTGATCAACATTTTTTAGAACAGATTTTCTGTACGTTTCAGAATTAAAGTTGTAAAGGCCATAAGTTTTGTATTCAATTTCATATTCAATATATAGACCACTGATTGAGCCATTTTTAATCAAATTAGGATTTGTCCATTCGAGAGTGTTACGATCTTCAAAAAATTGAACATTTTCAGCTGCCCTGAGAGTGGTAATTTCTAACTGATAAAATCGAAAATAAAGTAATAAAGGTATGGAGTTTTCGTCCTCTTGTGAATTGAATTCAAATTTGAATTTAAGATTTGGATTTATAGGAAATTTGGTGAATTCGGTAAAAGCACATGAAAATGTTTTGGTTGTTTTGGTTAAATTAGGACAAATGAATCTATATAAAATTAAAACCTTTTGTTATCTCAGATCATCATTTTCTAGGAAACTATTAAAACTCACGTTGAATTGTCAAAATTATTCCCCACAGACAATTGAAGTTGTCGACCTGGATCGAGCTGCTGCCAGGTGCAAATCAAATAATTTTGATAGTAATAGTTACAAACAAAATTCTGTACGGCGTTTAGTGCAAAAACAACTATTTAAAAATATTGTTATTTGTTAGTATGATTTTAGAATTGTAAATACCTTCAAAGGAATCTTGACTTTTCCGTTCGCGACAGTCACAGCCACAACCAAACGAGTCACACTGATCAATTCCACAAAATGGATCCGGTTCGGAGCAGTCGAGACAAGACTTTTGAAATGAATTTCCACACCAAACAATTTTCGGATCACAACATTTTTCCTCATGAGCACCAACAGAATTAATAGCAAAATTCAAATTAGAAATTAAAACGAAAATTGAAATTATTGAAAAAATGTTTTGAAAAATCATTTTGTTATATTGAAAACAAGAAAATAAAATATGCTACCATTTGTAGCGAACAACCCTGGCAAAACAAAAATAATCACTGCGTCTTCTAATGAAGTAATCTAATCATAATATACGATATACAAATTGATTTGATTTTCACTGGATGCACATCATAACAAAATCCATTCACCAAAATTCCGAGAAAAATTTTATCATTTCTTGATTGCTGGATAATTTTCCACGTGCAGCAACATTTCATTTACATGTTCAAGTTTAAGTTATTGGAAAATTGTGATTTGCACGTTCTGTTCAACGAACGGGTAAACATCAACATTTATTGTTTATATTTTCGTTCCCATGAGTGAGCTAGCGATAATCAATTAGAGAAAATGAATTCGGGTGAATTTTGTTGGATTGTTTATATTTGCGTGAGTCGACTGATTTTGAAAAAATATCCAAACGACTAAGATCAAGCATATCACTTTAATAAACTTTCCATTTATGCTTCTTCTCAACCCATGCCAATAATCAATTTCTAAGAAGCAAACAAGTGAGTTCTCACGAATCTGGTAAAATGTGTACAGCCAAGTGTCTTGTTTGATTTTGTTTAATCTTATCATATGCAACAAACTCGTCTTATTTCTCAAACAGTCTCCAGTGCAATAGTGCCAGTAATACTTTATATTGAATCAATGGATTGGTGCAATGTTATTCCATATTGCATATACACAAAATTATATTACCTTTGTAAAATTGCAAGTTCTTTCACTGTAATAGTGAGATTAATAAACAAAAAATACATTACAATACAACAAAAAGGTTTGTAAATCCAATTATACTTTATTCTGCCAATTAAAACTTTTACTATTTACCATTTGAAAATTATACAGCATTGCAGACTTAAAAACAAAATAAAATGCATTTACGAATATAAATTTGTCACTTAAACTTGAATGCTTTTCTGTTACTATAGTCAAAATTCAAGTTTGGTTTGGTTTGTGCAAATTTCTCTGAAAAATAAAAATGGTTAACAATGCAATGTAGGACTCAGTTTGTAATTAACGACAAAAATAAAGTTTGACCAGTCTCTAAACAGAACAGCGGTTTATCATAATATCTATTTTGTAAATAAAAAATTATTATGGGTATATTTGTCTTCAATATGTTCGTTAAGGAACTCCATATAAAACAATTAAAAACTGCTCACACATGATCAATGATTCAATGCTATGAGTTCAACAAAATGGCTCACTTACGTAGTCAACATCTTCCAATGTTTCTCTATTTAAACTTTATTTTTGCATATTCCTAGGAGCAAACATAACAGGAATATATAGCCACAATCAAAGAGCCATAAGTGATATTGAGCAGCATATTTTGGTTTGTTCCAATTTTAAGTTTGCTCAATCAAATTGCATTCATTATCGCAAGACCTCAGCATTTTGTGCAATATTAATTGATAAGATCCCAGATACTTGATAAGGACACAGAGAATGATCACACAAATTATCAAAGATTCACACAGAATCATATTTCACAAAAAAAAACATTCAGAAAGAAAAAATAAAGGTTTATTAGCACGTGAGCAAGTTAGCAGACTGACCACAGAGTGAGCACAGGTAAGAAAATCCATTTACTCGCTTGATTCTTCATCTTCTTCCCGACCTACTTTGCTATAGGAGCCACACGTGTCACACTCGGTGCATTTGGCTCCACAATTACAAGCGCGACCACCCTTAGCATTACTAGCACGAGACTTGGTACGACGAGCCCGATTCTTTAAACCAACTTTCACCAAATCCTTCGCGAAATTGAAACTTTTTTTCGCCAATTTCTTAGAGTCATCGACAATTGCAATCTTATCCTCCGCTACTGACCCGATGGAGTTGAGAGCTTTAGCACCATCACCAGTCTTGACAGATCGAACAGCGTCCAATAATTTTCCTCCCATCAAACTGCTCTCCTTTGCTTGTGGATTAGTTTTAAACTCAGAATACTTGATATGTGTTTGCTTGAAGGTCTCAGTGCTACAGAGAACTTCTCCAGTCGAATCAACGCACTTGGTTCGAGTGAACTCAATGCTCATTTGATTACCAGGTTCAAGTCGGCCTTGGGCGTTCGAAAGTACTTGAGTAAACTCGTCCATTTCATCACGAGATACCAAACTTTTCCCAATAGGAGACACAATCTTGATATTCTCAGAGGTTGAGCAAACTCTTTTGTGATACTGATGTTGAGCAAAACGGGCTTGAGTCTTTTAAGGAACTTCTTTTGAACGTGTTTGAAATATTAAATAATGTTAAATAAATAGACGTTTTGACCTTTTTCAAAATCTGTTCTAGCACAACAATTATATTAAAAACTTCGAACTATTATGTTTAGATCGCAAATTTAAAGCAAGATTAAAAATATCTGAGTGTTATCATAAGATCCAAGAACTTGTAAGAATAATACAAAAATTTAAATTTTATTCATATATAAAAGAATTAATTGTTTATATAAAGTAAAGTGAAATCAACAAGACAAAAAATAAATTCTTCATTTGATTTTATAAAATAAATTACCTTTTAAATGTCTTTGTCTCAATCATCGATTCAGCCAAATTGCGAATAAAAAAGTAAATCTACTTTCGAAAGAGTTTGCAAACTGTTTGAATGTTATTTCAACAAAACCTTCCTGGTGGATTTAGTAGAACTGGTTGCACTGTGAACTGTGACTTGTTTGACTTGGATTTACTTATTCTGGTCAAAATCTTGCCCACTCAACTATTTTTTCAAGCATTCTCCAACATTATTCTCTAATCTTAAATAATTTGCAAAATTTGTTTACATTGTCGGGTACTCACAAAATTGTAATAAACATTCAACATTAGCGGAGAATAATTAGTTATTTAAATTACAACAAATTGCAAATTATTTTTGAAGTTTGTTGAACAATTGACGCATTAGACACCCCTAAATGTGGTCCTTTGATCAAAATTAATTTCAAACGTTATTAAAAAAGAAAAATTAAATAAAAGTTTTACCTTGTTAATGACTTGCACTTATGGGTTCAAAACTATCTAAAATATATGTGAATTTTAAAAATATTATTTGCTCAACGATAGAAAAGAGTTTTCAAAGAAGGAAAATTAGTTTGATTTTACAATTCAAATGTAATCTGCATTTTAGTAAAGCAACCAAGCCTATTTTAAGTAATTAACTTTGAAATACAATAATCAAGTGATAGAAAGTAATCACAAAAAATTGGATAAATTTTGAGTATTTTTTATTCGTTTGATATAATAAACATTAATATAAAATTACCTTTACCATGCTATTCATTTGCAAAGATTTGCAAATTATTCTCAAACCCAAAGTTATGTTATACACAATACATTCCAGACATTATTGAAGAAGAAAAATTAAACTAGATTAAACTGTTTAAAAAATTAAAAATATTATTCATATCATATAGGTTTCATATCATATTTGTTAAGCTATAGAAAAATGTTTTAAATGAATGTTTTTAATGTTTTTAACGAATACCAAAATTGAGTTTGATTTTACCATTAACAATTAATAATCGCATACAAATCAAAAGTGTTACAAGTAAACATTTGAAAACATTTGAAAACGTAGCTCGAAAAGAAAGTAATTGAAAGTAAGTAGAGAAATATGTTTTTATTGTTAAAATGTAATATGAAACAATCATTATTACAGAAGAAAAATGTTCAAATGTTAGAAATAATTAGATAAAAAGGAACACAAAGGGTTCAGTAAATTGAGCAATGTTAAAATTAAAACCAGTTGAGAAAACCGCGGATGCTGTCAATGGTTCAATTGTACAAAGATTCGCGTGTAATCTCGAATGACCTCCAAGCACTGCTTCCTGCGAGGACCTTTAGGAGCTTGGTAGTTCGCCAGCTTGCATTCGTGCAGCTCCTTCATTCGAATATCTCGCCACGAGGATGGATTTTCAATCCGCTTGGAATATGTCTCGCAGATTGTGTCTTGCATTCCTTTGCCATGGACATGAGAGCATTGGGAGGCGTGAGCCAAATCGGCCAAGGCTTCGTTGGTCATTGTTTCGTACAAGTGACTGAAGGTTATAAAGTGGCCAATGTTCTTGATTTCCATTGCATCAGGCTTGAATGTGGACAGCCGGAGACAGTACGATTCGTGACTTGTGCGAATATTGTCCGGTACATATTGCCAGGCTCTGTAAAAGTAACAGTCCTCTATTTCGGACTTTTCTTGTTCAGTCACATTGATGTAAGCGATGACCGCGCTATTTCTCCAGGCATTCATAGCAGTCGTATATTGGGCCATGTCGAGTTCTGCATCCACCAGTTGGTCCCACACACTTCGATAGCTTGTGAAAGTTTCGTTTTCATTTGGCTTGTTTGCAGCTAAACGCTTGCAGAAAAGTTGTTCAGGAGAAAGAAGCGACTCTGCGATCCTGTCCCAAATTCGCCGGTAGAAGCATTCGGAGATCATGTTGCGGTCGTTGGCACTGGTCATGTTGAGGGGTGCTGGGGACAGAGTACTGCTTGACATGGGAACAACGAGCTGATGTACGGTTGTCATTTGTTGGGCTTGTAGTAGTTTCAGGAATATCAGAAGCTGTACTATTGTCGGACATTTCGATGCCATTTGCCAATGCAAAATATACAAAAATAAACATAGTGCTCAACTTCATTTTGACTGAGTCGATAGAAGTCGTGAGTGTAATGTTAAAAGTCGGAAGTCGGTTGGGTAGACCGGAAAGACGCTACGTAGTAACAGAATAGTTTCGTCGGGGAGTCAACAAGGGGGAGAAATCCAAGATCAAATATGATCGATAAGCAGTTGATAAGCGAAGGAACTCGTTGACTGATTTGCCAAATTCAAATCGAGTCTCCCAAAAGCTCAAACCAGGACATTGTTTCCAATTGCAAAACAATTGACAAAATCCAACAACAATTAACTCAAAATTGTGGCAGAAAAATTCGCCCATATAATTGTTTGGTTTCGTGGAAGTTTATTATTGCATTTATGGCCACTTCAAAATTTTTTGTTTACTTAAAATTGCAATGCCAGTAAAATATATGAATAATTTAAACTGTGTGATGCATTCGGAAATATAAATTTCGACCAAATTACTAATTTGAAATTAGACATTGCGTGTTTACTCCAAATCTGATATTATTGTCATTCATTACCACAACGTTTTGAATCACAAAATGTATCTGATCAGATTCGAACGTATTGTGGTGAATTGTTTGTATTAAATTGAATTAATTTGAATAATTAATTAATTAAGAATAATTAAATTAAGTTTAATGTTCGAAGATTTTAACCATTTTAATGGAATTTATCGACGAGAGTGAGAATAAAAATAATTCAAAATGTATTGTAAAAAATTTCATATTCTCATTTCTAATTCAAATAAATAATTACCGAAAGCTTACTTAGCTTGTTAGTTCAATTGGAGGTTTTTGGTTGCAATAAAAAAAAGCTCAATAAAAAAATTCAATGAAATACATAGAGAACATAGTTTATTGTTAAAATGTAATACGAATCAAAAATTCATTATTACAGAAGGAAAATGGAAAAATGGGTTGATTAAAAATTAGATTAAAATAGAGCCAAACGGTCCAATGTCTTGAGCAATGTGAAATTCGACTTTAAATGCTTGAAGTGGTGCTTGAAGTCCTATGACGATTGCAAATAGATTCGCTGAAAGTCGCGAATGACTTCATGACATCGATTCTTGTGTGGACCATTTGGGTTAGCTAGGTTAGCCTCGATACACTCGTGAACTTCCTTCAATCGAATATCACGCCAAGAAGATGGACTTTCGACTCGCTTTAGATAGGTTTTGCACATCTCCACAGACCTTTCTGGGATTACTTTGCCATCCATAGGAAAACAAATTGCGATGTCTGCTAAATCTTCCATGGCAACGTCGGGCATCGATTCCCAAACTTTGTTTTGACCCAGAAAGTAAAGTACGTCACGGAGTTCGATGTCGTTTGGCTTGAAAGTGGACACTCGGCTACAAAACGACTCATGGCTTGTGTGCTGTGCTTCAGGGATTGATTGCCATGAGCGATAAAAGTAACACTCTTCAATTTCGTTTTTCTCTTCTTTGGAGATGCTTTTCAAGAGTATTGGCTTTAGATTGGCATCCAGGTTCCACTTCCAGTATGTCATTGCCAAGTTAAGCCCAACCAGATCGAATTTTTCGTCCACCAATTTGTCCCACACGTTTCGGTAGCTTGCAAAACGATTGAGAACATCACTTGAAAATGTGTTCGAGTCAGACAAATTAGCAGCCAATCGTCTGCAGAATAGCTGTCCTTGAGAAAGTTCGTCTTCGTCCAATCTGTCCCAAACCCGACGGTGAAAGCAATTTAATGCTATTTGTCGCTCTGCGTCAGTTGGGATGGACTGCTTTTCGGGAATGGTGGTTGTGGTCATATTCGATAACGGCGGGGCCGTGTTCACAGATTGGTCTTGGGTGGCATTGGCCAATGCAAAAAACACACAAATGATAAGAACAATTGTCAGCTTCATCTTGAAGTAGCAATTGAAAGTCGTGCTTGAAATTAATATAAATCGTAAGTCGGTAATATTGAAATGAAGCGAGGCAGACAACAAGGACAGATGACTAAATCACAGATACAACTGCAAATGCGAAGCAAACTCGTTGACTGATTTGCCATATCCAAATCAAGCCTCCCATAAGTTCAAACCCGAGTATTGTTTCCAATTACATAACAATTTACATTTGACTAAGTTCACCACCAATGGATTCAAATTGTTGCAGATCATTTCAAACAAATGATTGTTGGTAGTGTCAATGACAAAAGTTGTTTTCCAGACTCACTCTAAACTAATACCATGGTTTCGAGAATCGAAACGGTGGCTTTAATCGAAATGCATTAAATCTGTTGCTAAGCCAACAAATTTTGAAAGTACCAAAAAATTGTGAAATTTTATCAAATTAAAAAACAAAACAACCTTTTAATAAAACAACTTTCTAAGAAAATGAAACAATCTCTCGTGGATAAATTCAAAGATTGATTTATATATATAAAAACATTGTTTACAATTCACCTTTGTATAACCACTGGTAAATGAGATTCCAAAGTCAAATAACAAAACTGAGCAAAACAATCAATTATTTAAAAAAAACAAATGAGTTCCTATTTGGTGGAATTGGTCGTAACAGTGGCTTGTTTGACTTTGTTATTCTCTTTTTATTCCAGAATCACAAATTGATTTAAATATTCATAATCAAAATTCTTTGCTGAATTCATTGTGAAAACTGATATAGAGCAAACAATTTTAATTTTACTGAAAGTTAAATGATGTACTTTCGAAAGAGTAATTTTGACCTTTTCTTTTGATTTATGTAATAAAATGGAAATTAACAATAAAAAATGCTGAAATATGAGCACATCGTTAATCTTTAAAAATTGGAAAACTTTTCTATGAATTTAGAAATGAGAATTGTAATTAAATATTTTTTTAATTAAAAACATAATTAATTTACCATTTAATACAGCAATCTGTTCGTTAATTGCGCAGCAATAAAACTCAATATTCAAATAATAAAATTTTAATTTAACAAAAAGTTTGCCAAATGACGTGGATAAGTCAGTAACATCTTCATCAGTTGCATTCAAAAAACTAAAAAACAATTTCATAGAAACCTATTATCAAATAGACGGTCGCAATCGAATATAAAAATTGAGAAATCAGAAAATCTAAACGGGATTATAAAAAATAAAAATTTCAATTTCAATTCATTAAAAAAGCCAAATAGTGATTTGTGTACCACAGGAGACACGATTTAGACCTAAAAGTGCACTCAATTGTAGTTCTGTAGCGCTTGCAGTCCATGATGCTGCTGAAGGAAATGTTCAACAACAGGCCATCGAATCGATTGTGGTTCAAAGTGGCACCCACCAGAATCACACCGAAATTGTCCCTCCTCATGGAACAACTGCTGATGAAGAATAATTTTGTCCAGTTCGCCAATCTCGAATTGGCACTTGAGCTTACACTTGCAAATCCATCTTCTTTCATTTGAATGTTCCTGAAGAAGGTGATCCTTTAAAATTGATCTAAAGTGAACAGTAATGCATAAGTAGAAATGATTAGTGAATTTTTACAATTGGAGAAATAACAAACCTGCTTTCGAACGATTTTTTGCATCCTTGGGCCAAACACAGATATGGTCTGCGATGATGTTTCTTGAGATGATGCACAACCAAAGCTCCATGGCTGGTTACAATTGAGGAACAGTTCGCTTGAAGACACTTCCAAGTGAGTGTCTTGATGTGATTTTTTAAAATGTCAAAAATGGTCTCGTTAGGCACCAAAATAGAAATCGAACTGTCCAATGCACCAATTGGAAATGGTGATGACTGCTGCTGACGGTTGCTCATGCTGAATGGCTTTGACTCTAATTGTTGACGATGTTGTGGTCGTTGTGGTACGATCGATGTTCGTAATCGTCTCGCACAATCATCAGAATGGTTGTCTTCACTCTTGAATACTTCCATCAATCTGGCCATTTCAGTGATCATTTCGGTCCAGTACTGATCACTACTTTGAAGTCGATTCACAACTCTCCAGAAGACATTGCACGTGTCACACTGTGCTTGTTGTTGGTGAGGATACATAGTTGACGAGTTCAAGAATTATTAAGTCAATTTTGGAAGAGAATCCACGAGGTCTTGTCCAGTCAACCGTTAACAGACAAATGAAGAACAGTAGGCACTTTGCAGTAGAACTGTTTTGCACTGTCAAACGACCGAGGAGACTAGTTTGCTATATCTTGTTCTTATCACGAAAATGGTTTGTTTCCTCTGATTGCTTCACTCCACATGTATTGACTCAAATAGACAAAATTGCTCCATTTGAACACGCACAAAGAAGTCATGATCGTTATCATTCAAGTTTTAAGCAAATAAAACGTTTGATAATTGGTTATTTACTCTTGTGCTCATTGTTTGCACAATCATGGTATTTGTCTTATCTTATCGCAAATAAATCAATTAGAGTGAGAAACAGTAACAAAAGCTACTATCTGGAACATTGATAAGACATTTGGCAAAGAAAATGAAAAATTATAATTAACATAATTACAATTGATAATTTTTGTCTAAATATCCCAACTTTCATAAATACGGATATTTTTAGTTATAAATTAAAATTACCATTTTAAAAGCTTAATAGAGTGACAAAAAATGTAGATGTAAATTTAATTGAGGAAATTTAATATTTTTTAAAATAAGAAATTTAATTTACCATTTATGACAACAATAAGGTCAAATTACCAATTCACAGATAAAACTGGAAATGCGAAGGGACACTCGTTGACTGTTTTGCTAGATCCAGATCCGTGTTTTCCAATCCAATCTTAAACTGATACCCTGGCATTTAGTATCAAAACTGTGGCAAAAAAGTCAATATAAAAAACAATAAAAATAATATTAACTAACCTTTTAAATTGTCACATTGTAACCGTAAAATTTATTTTATACTGATATTAGAAACCTTCTACTTAAATCAAGCTGCAGATAAAATCGCTTTGAAGGAAATATTGAATACAGAATTAATTCTGTACTGCATTGAATGGAAAAACTGAAATTAAGCAAATGATTTTAATTTTACTGAAAGTTAAATGATGTACTTTCGAAAGAATTATCTTGACCTTTTCAAATCTTGATCTTACTTCATCAAAAGAATCACACAAAGCAGTCACACTATTTGATTTATTCTATTGCATGGTTCTGGTTAGAAGCGTTGTCGAGATATGACTTCTTTTTAAATGACCAGAAACAAAATAATATTTTTTTATCCTAACTTTGGCTAACCATAACATCTGAAGGTTAATAACAAGATTTAATTCACAAGTAAACTTTATTATTATTTTTATTAAATATTTTCTTTAATTAAAAACTTATTAATTTACCTTTTAATGCAAAGCAAAACGAAAAATCAAAACATGATTTCAAAAAAATGAAAATGAAAATACTAATTCTTAAAAAAAAAGTTGAACAGTAATTTGTGTGCCACAGGAAACCTGAGTCGGACCTAAAAGTGCACTCAATTGTAGCCCTGAAGCGCTGGCAGTCCATGATGCTTCTGAAGGAAATGCTCAACAACAGGCCATTGAATCGATTGTGGTTCAAAGTGACAGCCACCAAAATTGCATCGAAATTGTCCCTCCTCATGGAACAACTGCCGATGAAGAATAATTTTGTCCAGTTCGCCAATCTCGAATTGGCACTTGGGCTTACACTTACAAATCCATCTTCTTACAGTTGAATGTTCACGAAGTAAGTGTTCCTTTAAAACCGATCTAAATGTGAACAGTAATGCATAAGTAGAAATATAAGTACAATTGGGCACATAACAAACCTGCTTTCAAACGATTTTTTGCATCCATGGGCCAAGCACCGATATGGTCTCATGCGATGTTGTTTGAGATGCACAAGCAGAGCTCGGTGGTTGGCCAACATTTCGGGACAGTTCGCCATGGTACACCTCCATGCGACAGTCTTGATGTGATTGGTCAAAATGTCCGAAATTGTCTCGTTTGGCACCAAAATGGAAATCGAATAGTCCAGAGAACCAATTGGCAATGGGGAGAATGTTTGTTGAGGGGTGTTCATCATCGATATTGACTCCAACTGTTGAAGATGGTGTGGTCGTTTTGCTACGATCGATGTTCGCAATCGTCTCGAACAATCATCAGAATGGTTGCCTTCACTTTTGAAAACTTCCATCAGTCTGGCCATTTCAGTGATCATGTCGGTCCAGTACTGATCACTACTTTGAAGTCGATTCACAATTCTCCAAAAGACATTGCACGTGTCACACTGTTGTGGTTGTTGGTGGTGAGGGTACATGATTAAAGATTTTAGAATTTAATCAAGTCAATTTCGTGAGTCAATCAAGAGAGATCTAGACAAGTCAACGGTTAACAGACAAATGAAGAACAGTACAGGACTCTCATGGGTAAGACTGTTTGCACTGTCAAACGACTGACGAGAATAGTTTGGCTTGTTTGCTTTACTTTGTTCTTATCACAAAAATCGTTTATTTCCTCTGATTGTTTCACTCCAAATGTATTGACTCAAATAGTCTCAAAAAGTACTCCATTTCGTACACGTACGTAAAAAGAAGTCATAATCGTTATTATTTAGAGTTTGCATGCAAATAAAACATTTGAGAATTAGTTATTTACTTTTGTGCTCATTGTTTACACAATCACTGCTTTATTTACTTGTCTTATAGCAAATAAATCAACACGAGTGAAACCCCAAGTTTCGTCCTTATTTGCAAAAACAACAAGAGCTACTATTTGTATCATTGAGAACACATATTGTAACTTATTTGTAAAAGAAAAACTAACAAATTATTATTGTTGAAATTTGTCTTTAAATATGTTTCATATTTTAAATTTTTTTTGTAATAATTTCAAATTACCATTTAAATGCCCCGATAGAATAGTAGAACTTATCACTGACAACTTCACTGACTTGTGAGGTTTTTTTGTAAAATTTTATTTTATTCAATAAAGATATTATCAAAAAAAAACAATATTTAAACAATTCAATGATGTGAATTTTTATTGAAGTCTTGGTTTACTTACAAACAGTTATTTGTGTTCGATGGGAGTCCCGAGACAAACCAAAAACCGAAGCATTGTAAACACAAACACACATTCTCACAGTGATTCAATTGAAGTCCTTCATCGCTGGTAATTTAAACCATGATGCTTCTGAAGGAAATGTTCAACAACAGGCCATCGAATCGATTGCGACTCAAAGTGACACCCACCAGAATCACACCGAAATTGTCCCTCCTCATGGAACAACTGCTGATGAAGAATCATTTTGTCCAGTTCGCCAATCTCGAACTGGCACTTGAGCTTACACTTACAAATCCATCTTCTTTCAGTTGAATGTTCCTGAAGAAGGTGATTCTTTAAAATCGATCTAAAATGAACAGCAATGCATAATTAGAAATAATAAGTAAATGTTTACAATTGGAGACAAACCTGCTTACGAACGATTTTTTGCATCCGTGGGCCAAGCACAGATATGGTCTGCGATGATGTTTTCTCTGATAATGCACAATCAGTGCTCCGTGACTGGTCACCACTGAAGAACAGTTTGCCTGAGTACACGTCCATGCGAGTGTCTTGATGTGATTTTTCAAAATGTCCGAAATTGTTTCGTTTGGGACCAAAATAGAAATCGAACAGTCCAGAGAACCAATGGGCAATGATGATGCTTGCTGATGATGGTTGCTCATCACCGAGGTTGACTCCAATTGTGGACGATGATGTGGTCGTTGTGCAACAATCGATGTTCGCAATCGTCTTGAACAATCATCAGAATGGTTGTCTTCACTCTTGAAAACCTCCATCAATCTGGCCATTTCTGTGATCATTTCGGTCCAGTACTGATCACTACTTTGAAGCCGATTCACAATTCTCCAAAAGACATTGCACGTGTCACACTGTGCTTGTTGCTGGTGAGGGTACATGATTGGAGAGTTTAGAATTGAAATCGAGTCAATTTCAAAGTCAATCAAGAGAGATCTTGTCAAGTCAACGGTTAACAGACAAATAAAGAACAGCACAGGACTCTCATGGGTAGAACCATTTGCACTGTCAAACGACTGACGAGATTAGTTTGGCTTGTTTGCCTTTGTACTTGCTCTTATCACAAAAATCGTTTGTTTCCTCTGATTGTTTCACTCCACATGACTCAAATAGACAAAATTGCTCCATTTCGAACACGCACAAAGAAGTTATAATCGTTATCATTCAAGTTTGTATGCATATAAAACGTTTGAGAATTAGTTATTTACTTTTGTGCTTTTTATTTGCACAATCACTGCACTTGTTTATCTTATAGTAGATAAATCAATTAGAGTGCCATGCTTCGTCCCTATTTTCAAGAACAACAAAATCTACTATTTGTAACATTGATAAGACACTCATGAAAGAAAATGAAAAATTATCATTAATTTTTGTCTTTAAAAATTAAAACTTTCATAAATACGTATATCAAGTAATAAATTTAAACTACCATTTAAAGACACGACAGAATAATTAAAAATTGTTGATGTAATTTACATCATGTAAATTCAATTAAAGAAATTAAAACATTTTTAATCAAAGACTTTACTATTTATAACAACAGAATCAGAAAATGGAAATTTTATAATCAAAATTCAATTCTTCTATTGTATACTCGGAAATGATTATCAATTGATTTTTTAAAGCAAAAACATTAAAACTTAAATAAAGTGCTTGAATTTTTTACCTTTTAGTTTGTTTGTCATTCGATAACGAATCAATTACAATAAATGAAATCTAAGACCAATCAAAGCACTAACTATTCGATAACTTTTGTAGATGGAAATACAAACGAAATTGATTTGGAGGATTATTGTTGAAATAAAAATTCTAGAATCACGCGGGCGATCCATTTCAAGTGTCATCCCGAGAATTGTACAGAAGGTGTAGCTACCTTTTTGAAACAACAAATTTATCACATTCAAAATATTTTTATGTACAAATACGAATTATCTAAATCTCAAATTAATAAAAAAAATATGTTACCTTTTTATTCATAATTACTTTAGACAGTTTAATTAAGAACACATTAGAATTGTTAATTAGCTGAGCGAAGTGAACGAACGAACGAACGCACGAGCGATAGCGAGTGCGTGAGTGAGTGAGTGAACGTAGCGAAGCACTCTGTTACCACTTGAGAAAACCGTTTCGACTTTTCAATGGAGAAGTGCGGAAGCATTGTAACAGAGGGGGAAATGTCAGGTTTTCTTGTAACTGTGTTAATCGATTGAACGAATTCACTAAATTTTACAAACAAGGTCTCAGGAGATTTAGCTACTAATAAATGAGGCTAAGTTCGTTTGATGAGAAAATCCATGAATGTTTAGGTAACTTCCGGTCAGGTTATGTCAGTTTTTAATGTATTCTCTATGGGAAATAGCTATTTTCACGTCGAATTTGCAGAGGCTGTAGAGAATTGATTCTGTTGAGTATTGACATGAGGAACACACCAAATTAATCGTTGAACTATGTAGATTATTTTCCGCCATTAAAAACTTAGACATAACTCTTATCTACACAGAAATCTACAGTCAAACACAAACATTCCAAGTGTGACCTAATGTCGGTAATGCAATGTATTTCCTATGGAGACTGTGTTCATAGCAAAAGTACATGGACATATGCACACACAAACATTGCATTAAGAATATTTTGTATTTTCTGTAGGAAATCGATTGAACAGTGTCCAGTGAATTGATGTTTTTGATGATTAAATCGATCCAAATGGATCAAATAAGGTCGTTTCATAAGTTTCTCAACACTATTTCCCAAACAACATACAATTAGGTCCTATTGCTATTGATGGCAATGAAAGTGATCCAAATGGATCAAATAAGGTCGTTTCATAAGTTTCTCAACACTATTTCCCAAACAACATACAATTAGGTCCTATTGCTATTGATGGCAATGAAAGTGATCCAAATGGATCAAATAAGGTCGTTTCATAAGTTTCTCAACACTATTTCCCAAACAACATACAATTAGGTCCTATTGCTATTGATGGCAATGAAAGTGATCCAAATGGATCAAATAAGATCGTTTCATAAGTTTCTCCACACTATTTCCCAAACAACATACAATTAGGTCCTATCGCTATTGATGGCAATGTAATCGATCCAAATGGATCAAATAAGGTCGTTTCATAAGTTTGTCAACACTATTTCCCAAACAACATACAATTAGGTCCTATCGCTATTGATGGCAATGTAATCGATCCAAATGGATCAAATAAGGTCGTTTCATAAGTTTGTCAACACTATTTCCCAAACAACATACAATTAGGTTCTATTGCTATTGATGGCAATGAAAGTGATCCAAATGGATCAAATAAGGTCGTTTCATAAGTTTGTCAACACTATTTCCCAAACAACATACAATTAGGTCCTATCGCTATTGATGGCAATGTAATCGATCCAAATGGATCAAATAAGGTCGTTTCATAAGTTTGTCAACACTATTTCCCAAACAACATACAATTAGGTCCTATTGCTATTGATGGCAATGTAAGTGATCCAAATGGATCAAATAAGGTCGTTTCATAAGTTTGTCAACACTATTTCCCAAACAACATACAATTAGGTCCTATTGCTATTGATGGCAATGTAAGTGATCCAAATGGATCAAATAAGGTCGTTTCATAAGTTTGTCAACACTATTTCCCAAACAACATACAATTAGGTCCTATTGCTATTGATGGCAATGTAATCGATCCAAATGGATCAAATAAGGTCGTTTCATAAGTTTCTCAACACTATTTCCCAAACAACATACAATTAGGTCCTATTGCTATTGATGGCAATGAAAGTGATCCAAATGGATCAAATAAGGTCGTTTCATAAGTTTGTCAACACTATTTCCCAAACAACATACAATTAGGTCCTATTGCTATTGATGGCAATGTAATCGATCCAAATGGATCAAATAAGGTCGTTTCATAAGTTTGTCAACACTATTTCCCAAACAACATACAATTAGGTCCTATTGCTATTGATGGCAATGTTAGTGATCCAAATGGATCAAATAAGGTCGTTTCATAAGTTTCTCAACACTATTTCCCAAACAACATACAATTAGGTCCTATTGCTATTGATGGCAATGTAATCGATCCAAATGGATCAAATAAGGTCGTTTCATAAGTTTGTCAACACTATTTCCCAAACAACATACAATTAGGTCCTATTGCTATTGATGGCAATGAAAGTGATCCAAATGGATCAAATAAGGTCGTTTCATAAGTTTGTCAACACTATTTCCCAAACAACATACAATTAGGTCCTATTGCTATTGATGGCAATGTAAGTGATCCAAATGGATCAAATAAGGTCGTTTCATAAGTTTGTCAACACTATTTCCCAAACAACATACAATTAGGTCCTATTGCTATTGATGGCAATGTAATCGATCCAAATGGATCAAATAAGGTCGTTTCATAAGTTTCTCCACACACATCTCAAATCGCTCAGCTATACTGCTCGCAGTAAATTCTAGTATTAATCAAATAACAAACATTAACTTAATCTTTCTCAAAAACCTTTAAAAACTGTAAGACATTGATGTTGGTTTAATGTTTAGTCTACGTTTTTGAAGCGTTAAGAAGATTTGATTACTTTTATGACACTACTAAACCTAGTACTTAGTACTAAACCAATGAAATATTTAGTTCAAAAATAAATATCCGTTAAATTACGAATGCCTAAAAAGACATCCCAAAAGTAATTTCGTGAATACTCGAACTTTTACTAATACATCGTCGTTATTTACAACAAGAAATAATAATGCTACCATTTTGAAAATGAGCATCAATTTGTTTGAACATTTTATTTTTGAAAGAAAATTTAAACTTACCTTTTAATTAATTTAGTTATTTTTTGTAAATGTCATTTTACACCATAAAGTTAACAATAAAAGGAATACCTAATCAACTCAATGATGAGACTTATTCTTGAATGTCTTGATTGACTTGACGACCTTTATAAATGACTCAAATCGAGATCACATCGAACGTTGTGGGTCTATTTCTGTGTTGGTTCGTCATTGTCAAAATCGACAATCGTCCAATGGGTTCGTTGGCCCGATCGCATGATATTTGAGGCTCTTTTTTCACAAGAATGATGTGATTTAACCGGGTGCCTCTTACTTTAACCATTTTGAGGCGCCTCGAGAGATGCTGTTTTCGTGATTGTGCCACTGATCGCGTTATCAATTCGTTTTCTTCGGTTAACTCTACGCAATCGGTATATCTGGAACGTTTTAAGTACACTCTACTTATTGGTTGGTCATGTGAGATTTTTATTGTTACATTTATTAGGTACATCGTATCGTGAATCTACTTTTTTTTATAATCGTGAAATAATTAAATTATTTAGAATTGAAAACTTTTAGGGGAACATTGTTAAATTACATTTTCACTGACTACAAACAAAACCTTTTATAAAATGTTTTAATTAGAACGACTCTTAAATAAACGGTCACAAAATCAAAAATTAAGTAATACAAAAAAACTTTTTTACTACATTACTAATTAACATTTATTAAAATTCCCAAACCGAAAACCAAAACATTGTAAACACATTCTCACAGCAATTCAATTGAAGTCCTGCAACGCTGGCAATTGGTTTAAGCCATGATGCCGCTGAAGGAAATGTTCAACAACAGGCCAACGAATCGATTGGGACTCAAAGTGACACCCACCAGAATTACACCGAAATTGTCCCTCTTCGTGGAACAACTGCTGATGAAGAATAATTTTGTCCAGTTCGCCAATCTCGAATTGGCACTTGGGCTTACACTTACAAATCCATCTGCGTTCAGTTGAATGTTCCCGAAGAAGGTGATCCTTTAAAACCGATCTAAGATGAGCAGTAATTCATATTTTAAAATAAAAGTACAATTTGGGACATAACAAACCTGCTTTCAAAGGATTTTTTGCATCCTTGGGCCAAGCACAGATATGGTCTACGATGATGTTTCCTGAGATGATGCCCAAGCAGAGCTCCGTGACTGGTCACCATTGAAGAACAGTTTGACTGAAGACACTTCCATGCGAGTGTCTTGATGTGATTTGCCAAAATGTACGAAATTGTGTTGTTTGGCACCAAAATAGAAAGCGAAATGTCCGATAGCACAACTGGAAATGCTGATGATGGAAATGGTTGGCGATGGCTGCTCAACGATGATGTTGGTAGCAGTTGTTGTTGTTGTTGTACTACCATGGGTGTTCGCAATCCTCTCGTGCAGTCATGATTGTCTTCACTCTTGAAGACATCCATAACTTTAGCCATTTTGTTCATCGTTTCAGTCCAGTTTTGTTCGCTACTTTGAAGTCGATTCATCATTCTCCAAAAGACGTTGCATGTCTCGCACTGTGTTGGCTGTTGATGATGAGGATGCATGGTTGGAGAATTTTGAATTACAAGTCAAGTCAATCGCAATAAAAAGGCAACACGAGATCTTCTCTGGTCGACGGTTAAAAAATGAATGAACACAGGGTTGAACTGTTCGTACTGAGTGAGGCGACTTGTTTTTACTTTGCTTTACTTATCTAATCATAAACTCTAGTTAGCTTCATTGTTAAAACTTGTTTTTATTTTGCCAAAGGCACTTTCGAATCCAACACGTGGAGAGGGCTGGGCTAATGTAGTGTACGAATAATACATTATGAACAATGTCGACCATGAAGAACTCTTGTTTATTCCTTTGAAGATGGGGCACTTATCGGACACTTGATCATTATAAGAACATCATTGGCTCCAAAGGAGCATAGTCTGAGCGGGCCGGCACCCAGCCCTCCACAACCAGAGTAAATGTTTATTTATTTTTATTATAATTGCTCCAGGAATTCAGATGTAGTTCCATCCAGCTCCCTCTTGTCAGATTGTAAGATTAGAAATTAAAAGTTTCTCAATAATATGTTCATCGTGTTTTGTCAGGCTCATTCGAATCTGTGAGCATAGGTTTAAATGTAGATAGATCCCAATTATCAGATATAAAAAGATTATCTTCCGAAATGGCGATTTTTGTTGCATTCATGTGTTCATGTATTCGATGGAACTCCTGTTCGATGATAACATACAACTCACGCACCTTCCTACCCCACAAGTTCCACAAAAATTGCAGATTGCGATCGGGCCTCGTGCCTCGGCCGATCGCAATTGCAATTTTTATGGCTCTTTTCTGAATTTGTTCGAGGTTATTAGTATCCCAATTCGAGGATCATGGAATCCCAGTGATAACTATCACGTCAAAATCTTGTGTCCACGTTCAGTTCAAGATACAAGCACGTATGTCGGTGTATGTTTGGGTTCGATTTTGTGTCGTATTGAACACATGTAGGCAGACTGATTCTTCAAAGCTTGTTCAATTTGATTTCGATTTGTTTTTGTCTATAAAAACCTTTCAGTCGATGAATACGAACAACCGGGTGCACACAGGCGATTAGCATTTTCTCTATTTGTGAGATTTTGCAACACATGAGGGATCTCCCTTGGATACATGAGATTCTTATTCTTAAACATATTTGCAGTTCGTTGATTCGTGCAAAAATAAAAAGGGTTTCACTGTTTAGTTTCGGGGAAAGAACGTTTGCATCTCACACAGTTGTAGGATAGCCTTCATATCATCAAACTCCATAGCGGTTTCACACATCTCGATTGCAGTTCGTGTGTGATCCAGACACTGGATAAAACGGCTTTGGTAACTTTGGTAAAACTTGGTCAGGTTTGTTTTTGTTGTCGTCGATGCTGTTGCATTAGTTCTCTGCGTTTTAATGGCGGAAACATTGAGTAGGACAGCTTTCTGGTCTCCTACTTCTTTCAGGTGGTCTTCATCTGGGTCTTGCTTTAGATCTTCTGTCAATTGTATTGAAAAATAATGCACAACTAAAAGTGATGCATTTTATAATTTTTGATTCACGACTGACAACAAACCAAACACTTCTGTGTCTACAGTGTTGACTCTACACCAGAGCCGGCGCACCAAATTTTGTTAGGTCATGATCCGGAGTTTTTTTCGATTTTGGCGCCCCTATTTTCCAATTTGGCGCCCCAAATTTTCGTATAAGAGGGGGCCCTTATAAAACTTCGAAAATGTTTTTAAATCGAGAATCATACCTTGTTTCGCATGTTAGTTTTTTTTCTGCGAGAGCGAATTATTGTCATATTAGAAAGCAACTCGTCTAGTTCGTGAAGAAATTACTCACTGCCAAAAATCGGATTTGACGTAGTGATCATGCGAAATCGAAACCTTTTTATTGTTACTAAAGCTCATTTATCTACCAAAATCTCTGACTCGGTCTTGACCCTTTATTTGTAGTCATTTTGTAACCGAATATTGTTTGAAGATGCGTGCTATTGTTTTTAATAAACCATTCTTATATCGATGAGACGTTTGGAGTTCGTGTGCACATTCGATTTATATACTTACAAATCCAAGGAAACTAATACAATGATCACTAAATATCTGTCCAACCAAAATATTATATTAACAATGCTTCAAATTGAGAAACAGGGTTATCCACGGTAAGATGTATCTGTTGAGATTTCATTGAGAAAGCTATTTCATAATAAATTCATCATCTAGTTTTTGAGGAACTAAGGCAGCGATTTTCTCAAACTCAATAAAAAAACACCAGAGTATTTGAAAATAACTTATTAAGAGCAAGCTCAAAAGTGTGAGACGGCTGAATTATCTTTAAATTTTTTAACGTCTTTTAATTATCAAATATGAAATTACCCATCAATTATGTAAAATTAGAAAACAACAATTTTCATGAGTTGCATCACAAAGTTTAAAAGTTTTGGTACTTGGTGAAGGGAGTCTTTTGCTACGTTTCGGATGCAACAGTCAATGTTTTCTAAAGTTTCATCTATAAATTTTTCTGATTGGTGTAATGCATTTCATAATTTACGGGTAGAAGAAATTACTGAGTTTTTTATTTCTTGTTTGAGCTGTTGGATATAGGGGTTAAATGGTAAATTGTAATTACTGTTATTAAGGATATTATCGGCCAAAAATTTTATTACCAACGCAAATGAAAAAAGTTAGAAATTTTAATGTCAATTCAACAATTAGTTCCCTATTTTCTAAACCAGCAAGTTCAGATAATATTTATGTTCTTCAATTTGCTTCTTACTGCAACATGATAATTTCAGTTTTTTTCAATTGGTAGATAATTACAATTTGTTGTTTAATTCTCAATCGTGAATAATGATTCTTACGATTCTAATTTTATAAGAAATAAATCGTGGATTGTAAAATCACTAAGTCATGTTGTATTAAAGATTATTTATATTATTATAAAATTGTCTAGATATATTTAATATTGATTCTATATTTTGGAACTACAAGTGATTGTCTTGATCCAATTTGTCTGGGCATATTTGGCTAGGAGCTAATAATTAATTGTGAGATTTGAATAAAATTGTATTTAAATTTTCGTGAATTACGAAATGAAGGAAAACTAAAGTAGCTGAGTTTGAATACACTTCATTTATCGATACTGCCTGTGATTACAGATAGAGTATATTATTTTTACCGATAATGCCCAGTAGTGCTTTATCCGGTAAATTGTGAACCATAATTTAAACATAATTATTGAGTTAACTTTGATTTATCAATTAATTGATAATATTTATTTGATCAAATTTACTAAATTGAACATAAACATATTGTGAGTATAGCCAAATAGAAAATATACTTCATAATTGGAAACAAACTGGAGAAACAAAATTGAAACGAGCAGAGTGCGCCAATTATGGGAGAAGCAATTCTGGGGTAAATTTTTCCGCTCGCTTCGCTCTGCGGCTGCGCCCCAACCATCTATTTGGCGCCCTTCGCCAAAATTTTTGGTCATGCGCCCATGACCTGAACTATGGGAAGAACCGGCCCTGCTCTACACTCTGATAAAAAGTTGCAAATGAGTTGTGTTGAAATGTCAGCTGATGTTGCCAATAGTTGCAATTCTCAACACCAGGTGGCGCTAAATTTCGTTATCTTATCTTTGCGTTTTTGATCAACCTGCTATTTTTAGTGACACCTAAACTGTTCCCTAAGCTTACCCTGAAAATTTGGGGCAATTTGATTCAGTAGTTTTCCCGGAATATGTATAACAACAAACACAAAAAGTCATGGTAGAAGTCTTTCGCTTTGGCGAAGCTTCGCTTCGCCCCCGCTCAGACAAACAAAAAGTCATGGTAGAAGTCTTTCGCTTTGGCGAAGCTTCGCTTCGCCCCCGCTCAGACA
This sequence comes from Rhizoglyphus robini, assembly GCA_023373905.1. NCBI lineage: Eukaryota > Metazoa > Arthropoda > Arachnida > Sarcoptiformes > Acaridae > Rhizoglyphus > Rhizoglyphus robini. The sequence goes on along the minus strand of JAKIJQ010000032.1, from coordinate 1,377,112 downwards.
AACAAAAAGTCATGGTAGAAGTCTTTCGCTTTGGCGAAGCTTCGCTTCGCCCCCCGCTCAGACAATAAATGATACACAAAAATTTATGTAAATTTTCCCTAAAAATGCATAAACTCACAAATGGACACAGATGTACGTACTGATTCAAATCAGGTAACAAGAGAATTTTATTAATTTATTACTGACAAATAATATAGTTACCATTTTGGAAAGCAAGTTGATCTAATATCTCAATTGAGATAAGAGAACTTTTATAAATACAGTATTTATTAAAAAATTATAAATTGAAAAATGTAAATTATCTATTTTAAATTACAAATTAAACCATTACTTTAAAATTCATCTTGATATATGAGCATTTATTTATCAAATGATTAAGATGATTTATTGAAAATCAGAAAATGAATGGAACCTTTTATAAACAAAATTTATCTTTACGAAATAACTTTACTATTAATTACTAAAATGTTGCATACAAAAAAACAAATCGGAGATTTAACCGTTAAGCAAAACGATAAGATAACTTTCACTTTATCAAACCCAAATTATCTTTATGATACTAAACATCATGCGAATCAATAGACAAATGTTCATTTCGAAAAGCTATTCAAATGCAAATGAATATGCACAAATTTTGAGTTACTGTTTATATTTGTGCTGTCGGTAATTGGATGTGATTTTCTGTAATCAATTTAAACATCTGACTCAAACGAATTGATGTAAAATCATGAATTAGTCATAGTGTCATCTAAAAATTATATTAATGAAACCTGTCAAATATTAGTGAAATTGGACGATTCAATGATTCTATTTTTTGAAAAAAGTGAGTTTTCAAGCAATTCGGATTAACCAACATGTTACAGCAGTAAGCAGGATTAGCAGGATTCTCAAAAGAAACACTTTTTGAATTAAAAAAGAATTATCATTTAATCATTATATAAAAACCTATTAATCAAATTGAAGTGTCATTGCTAGGAAAAGTATTTGAAAATCAGGAAATAAAATTAGACAACTTTCAATTACATTATAAATGAACATGAATAAATATAGATATTCTCACTCACAACAGTTCCAAAGAAAGTCATTGATCAGATTTCATAGAAAAATTGCATATTCTTTGTTTGTACAAATATTTATCAATTTTCTCAACTCCTGAAATAATCAAGTTCAACACAAAGAAAATAAACAATTAAACACTCATGAATTTAGTAGAAATGATTCCATTATGGATTGTCATTTGTCAAATGAGTCTAATCATAAACGTATTTTCAAATAGTAACCAAAAGTTCCTCTCATTAAATCAATTAATTCGTACAATTGCTCTCAAATTATTGTACAAACACAAAGCCAGCATAATAGTCGCATAATTGAAATGTTTTACAAATAAATCTTGAAACAAATAGTTTTTAGCGAGACTCTTTTAGAGTCGTAAGCTTATGCTATTGCCATCGTGTCCGTCTGTCTGTCTGTCTGTCTGTTAACCTTTGACCATATTCTGAGAGAACCGTAGATCCTAAAATTACCAAATTTGGCATACATACACTAGGGAGTATATGTAATCGACTAGTCAGACCAAAACTGGGCGCCATGGATCATGACGCCCATTCTGGTGACAAATGTATTCTGAGAAAACCGTAGACCCTAAAATTACCAAATTTGGCATACATACACTAGGGAGTATATGTAATCGACTAGTCAGACCAAAACTGGGCGCCATGGATCATGACGCCCATTCTGGTGACAAATGTATCCTGAGAAAACCGTAGAACCTAAAATTACCAAATTTGGCATACATACACTAGGGAGTATATGTAATCGAATAGTCAGACCAAAACTGGGCGCCATGGATCATGACGCCCATTCTGGTGACAAATGTATTCTGAGAGAACCGTAGATCCTAAAATTACCAAATTTGGCATACATACACTAGGGAGTATATGTAATCGACTAGTCAGACCAAAACTGGGCGCCATGGATCATGACGCCCATTCTGGTGACAAATGTATTCTGAGAGAACCGTAGACCCTAAAATTACCAAATTTGGCATACATACACTAGGGAGTATATGTAATCGAATAGTCAAACCAAAACTGGGCGCCATGGATCATGACGCCCATTCTGGTGACAAATGATATTTCTTAGAAAACCGTACAGCCTAGAATTAAAAGATTATGGATAGATAAACTTGTGAGCATATGTAATCGAATAGTCAAAATTAACTTGGGCGCCATGGAACATTACGCCCAATTCTGGTAGCGCCAAGTTTAAATTTTTTTTGTGGTCACTACGTGGAAAATGATGAACAAATGCACATTTTAAATAAAAATATTGGTCCAATACACCTCTTTAGTGATCCAAATGGATCAAATAAAGTCGTTTTAAAAATTTCTCAGTTGATAGTTCAAGTTTCTATTTTATTTTTTAAGAGTCTCGCACTTTGCCTGGCTTGCCAGACAATCTTATTACCGTTTATCTAAACCTGTATGATAGCTGTTCAAATAAATATGAATTTAGAACATGTTCTTTTTAAGTAGCCAAACAAAGTTGCATGCTCAAATATTAAACAAATAAAAAATCATATACTCAGGGAAATTATTTTTTAAAATATAAACTTACTTACTACAGTACCACTACTCGTTATTGAAAAAATAAAGATGACTTCTCTAAGTAGAAACTTTATAAATTTACCTTTTAAATGACAACATGTATTTATTAGACAAATGGGAATTTTAATTCGCAAAATAAAATTTTGCAATAAAAGTTGGAGTTGAAGTGAACTTTATCTAACACAATAAAATCATTTAAACACAAATTATCTCGTAACATCAGACGTGTGAAAAATCCTTGGCGTGTGACGCAAGTCCATTTACGCATAACTAAAACCTGTTTCGCAAACTAAATGAGCACACAAACATACAGAGATGAGTTGTGCATTGTGGCTCATTTGTACATTTAGTGTTGTTGTGTGTTGACGTGCAGTTTGAAGTCAATTTTTAAAATATTTTAGGTATTTTTCAAATAAAAAACATGGACGTACCAAATTTGCCTGAACATATGAACTTTCGTGTCTGTGATCCATCACATCATCAAAATAACCACAAAATAGTTGTTCTCTTCAGTTGGACCAATGCTCGTGATGTTCATCTCGAAAAATATCGTACATTTTGGACTTCTCGTAACTATGATATTCTCACAATTCGTACCAGTTCATCGGATCGTTTGATCCCACCACTGAATATACGAAAAAATGCTTTAGGTATAATCAAATTCTTTCGGGAACATTCAAATTATGAAAAAGTACTGTTTCACGTGTTTTCTGTTGGAAATACGGCTGCGTTTGAGTTTATGCAATATTTGACAACAAAATTCATTGAACCAAAAGATCCGGAAAATTATGAAATTTCTAAGAAAATTTTAGCTTCAATCAAAGGAATGATCATTGATTCGATAACTTTTGTCGATGGAAACGCAAACGGAATAGCCAAATCTCTGTCCGACAATTGTTTCATTCAATTTTTACTTCGTAAATTTGTGTTCATTTACGAACACCTCACCATGCCAATGACACTGAGTCATTATCGGGCGCTGGAAGTGAAAATATTCGAGAATCCACTAAAATTGCCAGGATTATTTCTCTACTCAAAGGACGATCCAATTTGTGATTACCGACAAATGGATAATTTGGTTGTGAGATGGAGCCGTAATGCAGGATTATTGGTAAGACACAGATGCTGGGATCATTCGGGCCATTGTCAACATTTCAAGTATCATCCCGAAGATTATGCAGAAGAGGTTGATATCTTTTTGAAGGACCTAGCACAATTATGAAAATATTTATGTAAAAAATAGAAAATTAAATAATTTTGCGAATTAATTTAAAAACTAAAAACAAAATAATCTTTTAAAACATCTAAATATTAGTTAAATTATAATGACAAATAATTTTCCCAATTTATATTTTCAGCCAACATCGACAATTTAAAAAGATTTTATTTATAAAAAATCAATAAAACTTAAACCTTTTAATCTATTTAAACAAGTATGCAAAAATATTTCGATTTAATGGCCACAAAGGTCAACAGCCTCTTTAAGTCAAATGGCCATCAGTAATTTTGAAAAAATATCAAGTTACCTGTTACAACTTGTTCAAAATATTATTGAACCTTGTCTAAAAATATCCTTTTATTTCAAATTTAAATTTGTTGAATAATTAGTTTTGAATCTACCTTTAATAAAAATGTTCACAAAAACATTCATGCAAAAAACATGATAAATCCATGTTTTATCATACATGTAGTTGAAATTGATATAATTTTGATAACCCCATTTGCACAAATCCGAAAAATGAAAATATTATTTTAAATTAAAATTTGGAAATAAAAAAATTAAATTTACCTTTTTAATGAATGACAACGCTTTTGAAAATAAATGGAAAATTGTGATCAAGTATTTGAGTATACCACTATCAGCACGCAAACTCGTGCCATATATTGATTTAGCTGTTGCTATGCGATTCATGCACCTAAAGGATGTTATATAGAAATTACTCTGTGCATTTGAGCCGTGAAATTAGCAGTGAGCGGCGGCGGTGGTGGCTCACTGTTTGCATGTTAATGTAAACAAGGTGAACTGGAAGACTTTGAGTAAAAGCTACAATCTCGACATTTGAATTCTACTTTTTTGTGAACGCAAATTGAAAAATCAAATCGACAACATGAACATCAACCAATTGCCGGACTTGTGTTTTTCTCAGATATTTGCTGAATTTACACTCGCTGAGCAGTATCAACTCTCCACCGTCTGTAAGCACTGGAAAATTGTAATTGGACTGTGTGTTTTCACGTTGAAATTGCAAATCTCGCTACCTTTCGATGCTGGACCATCAGATTTAGAAAAACTTTTACGTGCTGGGCCATCTCGTGATGCTGAACAATCTGTTAATGCTGAGTTGCTGAACATAGAACAAGAAATTCCAGTTGCATCAGAACCAGTTCTTAGTGACAGTGACAGTGACATGGAAAGTTATACTGACACTGAAAGCGATAGTGAAGATGAAACAGATAATGAAGCCGATGATAATGTTGAAGAGAATGAAAGCGAAAGTGAAAACGAAGACAATGAACAAGTGGTAGAATACTTTAATCTATTCGATCCCAATTCTACAATGACTTTAAGAAAATCAAATTTTGAACCCATTTTCGGGGAACTTTTGATCAACAGTGATGGCGCACCAGTCCACTTGGACACTTCTCAACGCGATACCATCAAGTTGACTGGCTACGATATGAACTCGATGAAACGTATAGCGGAAACATTTCATCGGATAAACAATCTCGAAGTGTTCGTAAAATGCGATCCTGATCAAGAATTTGATTTAGCCCCACTGGTCAAATTACTGGAAAGTTATACCACCAACTTGAACTCACTGAAATTGTGCATTTGTACTCAAGTGCGTTATGACTCTAAACTTGAAATCTCTGTTCATCAAATGTCTCGTTTGTGTAAAACAATCAATCGAATGTTCCAATTGCGACATCTCACCCTGGACATCAGTGCTCAATGGTTCAACTTTGATCCAGCCCAACCAGACAGTCGACCTCAACTCGAGCTGCCCATCATTGGTCGACTGAGTGAATTCAATTTTGCTTCTTTTGACAAAACTTTTATTCTGCGGGATTCATTTAAGAAGTATTCTTCATCTAATCTGCTCAAAATTGGTTATTGTTGTGAAAATATGCCCGCTAAAATTGATGAACTGTGTCGTGAGCTGCCAGCTCAGTTGTGTGCTCGATTTCACATGTTGGACACACCTGACTATTTGTGGAGTCAATTCCCTAGACCATTTTCAATGTTTCACTGTTCAACTGTTCACTTTGCGGACACCAAACTATCTCCATTCGCCGATCTCTTCACCTCACTCACCACTTTATCAATCGAAATTAACGAAGGCACTTCCCAAGACAGAGTTCCACTGTACGACACATTCGCCCGACTTGTTTCACTTCGTCAATTGACTGTACTCCACATTCGGGGAATGTGTTTCCCAAAAATCCAACTCGCATTTCGACCTCTGCCTCAACTCACCTCAGTCAAAGTGCTCACAGTAAATTTAGGATTTTTCCCACACAAATTGCTGTCTCGCTTTCAGGTGTCATGGACATTCCCAAATGTTCAAGTTGTGAGCTTGAATCGAGCTGGTCCATTTTGTCATTGTGGCACTAAAACTGAATGTGAAATTAATTTTTGTCTTTTGGTTAAAGATTCACAACTTGCATGTCCACATTTGCGTGCTTTATTTTACAATGAGAGACAAGTCTCAATTGAGCGATTGTTACGCGTGGCACCTCAAATGGAAGCTGCTGGAGAATAGTTTCTGTGTAAAGTCATTCTAAAAGTGGAAGACCAGGGAAACTTCGTTGATTAAAATTCAATTTCAAAAATTTTTAAACTTTTTAAAAAATCTACTATTTGCAATTTTTAAAGTTTATGTTGTTCTGTTGTTTCAATTGTTATTCAAATCATCAAAAAAATTAAACCTTTAAGATTGCGACGATTGTAGATATTACAATTGTAATTCTTTAAAGACTTTATAATTATTATTATTAAACCGTTAAACGAGTATTTCACAATGTTAGTAAATACAATTTGTATTTACAATTATACAAATGCATTAACTTAGTAATTTAGATTGTAGACCTTTAGATAACGAGAACTAGTTGAACATCCCAAGAAAAAATCAATTCTTTATGTGAAACAAATTGAAATTCTAAAATGTAAATTGAAAATATCACTAGCTTAAATGTTGGGATCACTGGGGTAATTTTCAATATTTCAATTTTGATCCTGAGGATTATGCAAAAATGGTGGATACATTTTTGATAGTGATTGCAAAGTGATCGAAATCTATTTGATAAACTACCTTTCCAATTACAATTAAAATAAATTTGCATGAAAATACATTGCATAACAAACATTAGCTTTATTCATGTAGAGAGAAATATTAGTCATAGATGCTTAGATCATAGGCAAAAAGTTAAAAAAGACTTAAAATCCACAGAAACTCTTTGAATGAAATCCCTGTTCCAAATAGGAATATAGTACAGTATTCTCAAAGAAAATAATTGTTACCATTTAAATGAATTTCCACTCTCTGTCTGTACATCAGAATTTTAATTTTTAATTTTTCGATATTTATTCAAAATAATAAATATTCAAAAATAATTTACAATATAAAATCAATTTAACCTTTTATTGTAACCCGATATTAACAAATTTTATGAACGGGATTAATGCAAGCACAACAAGATATATTTTTGAAACGCCAAAATGAATCACACTGATAAATTCCACATAAAGTTTTCACAAAATTTTGTTAGTACGAGATTTAGTTTTCCGTTCAATAAATAGAATAATTGTGTGCTTATACGCGTCATGGACATTCCCAAACGTTCAACTGCCTGACTCCATTTTGTCATTGTGGTACTATAACTGAATTAACTTCTCTTCTGGACAAAGATTCGCAACTTGTTTGTCCACATTTGCCTGCTTTGTTATACAATGAGAGACAAATCTTTATTGAACGATTGTTGGAACCTCAAATGGAAGCTGCTTGAGAATAGTTTCGGTGTAATGTGATTTTTAACGGGTAAAAGAGCAGAGAAATTCAAATTCAAATTTTTAAAACTTCAGAATTTGTTACCATTTATATGAATGTATAGCGCAATCAATCCAACATTTGTGTTATTGTTGAAATTGTTTTGAAATAAAATGATAAAATCCGTTGTTCATAACGTCATTAACGTTAAAACGAATGTTTTGTATTAACCTGTAGATTAAGCATGGTAAAAATGACGAAACAAAATAATATTTCTTTGAAACAAGAAAAAAACAACAAGAACTGGTTGATTCACAATCTGCAAGGGGGAAAAAGTTTTTCGATTAATTTATTATGTTTAGATTATGTTTGGACCTCGAATTACAGCTGAATAGTCTTATTTTTATGTAATGTCATTCAATATCAATCAAAATCAATGCTTCTACTACATAAATGTTATATTCCGTTCAATTCAAGATATAACTGATGTATGCTGTATGTAAATGTACACAAAAATATCGTAAATTGTCAAACATGGATGAAGATTCTCTGCGTACATACAAATTAATTTTGAAAAAATCTGAAAATTCACGATTATCATTCTATAACATTTGTAATTTGATTTTTTCATATATGTTAAATTGAATTTTAAAAAAATAACCTTTATTTTTCGGGAGACCAAAACAGGACTTTTAATTTGATGATAACAAAAGAATTGCTAATCCGATAAATTTTCATGTGTACGTCACAAAGTCTGTCAATAAAAAAATGAACAAAGCATTGTCCATACTGCATGGAATCCTTTTGGTTCAAGAAAGAAATGAATTTGCACTATAAAATAAATTGAAAAATGAAATTGAAATTGAAAGCTCAACAACAAGATAAACATAAAGTATAAATTTTATTTTCTAAAACAATAAACAAACAAAATACAAATTATATTTCCTGAATGATTAATAAAATATTTAAAAGCTAAAGTATTTTTCTGAACAATCTGTCATAAATAAATCTCTATAAACCTAAAAAACAATTAAAACATTTTCACTCTTTTTTAAATAACAAAATAAAGGATTAATTATAATATAATTATAATTATTATTGATTCAATTTGTAATCTTAAAAAATTAATAACCAAGTTTTGAAATTCTTAGAGAACTGTTAGAAATTGATGTTGGAACCACTCTGGTCATTGTCAATATTTCAAGTGTAATTTAGACGATTATGCAGAAGTGGTGGATACCTTTTTTGAACAAGTAATAGAAAATCTTATAATATTCATGTAAAAATATAAATATTACTTGTTCGCAAATGTAATGACTCATTACTAATGAGCCACTGGCTCCATCTATTATGTGTCACTTTCCCCTTTAGCTCGGCTCATTACTTTTGCGAATAAGTATTATTCTAAATTGTGAATATTTAAAAGGATATTTGCAAAGTTACCTTTCAAATAACACAGTCAAACTCATAAAAAAATCCATAATTACAATTGACAATAATTTCAATGAAAATACATTACATTAGCTTAATTCGTCCATATAGAACTGAGAGTCTTAGATGTTTGGCACAGGCATAAAGTTCAAAAACTGAAAAATAAAAGAAACTTGCTGACTGAATTCAAAACAATAAAAAATTCATTAAAAAAATGATCTATTAAACATTGCATAGAAGTGAACGCTGTTCACTAAATAGCAAAGTTGCATTGCTCTCGTCTCTTCTTTATTCCTGTGTTCATGCAAACTGATAAATCAAATTCGTAATATGCGCACTTCTACTTCAATTAGCTAACGAAAGAAGAGCATTCACACAATTGTTTGAACCATTCGCACTGACAGCATTGATGAACGAGTCATTTGTGTATATAGTACTTTTGTATGTGCTTCTACCAAATGTGCTTGGTATATCACACATACGACGATAACAATTTATTAAAACTGAGAAGCAGTTGAAAGCAGAAATGTAAACCAACACAGACTGCGCATGGTTTGCTTTATGGCATTGCGCATGAGTTTCAATCAGTGAGTAGAGCTAATTCTAGTGAAATGTAAACAATAGAAAAAAACCAACTCAAACAGAAAGTTATAATTTCGGTATTAAAATTGAAAAATTTTGTATAACCAACAAAAAGCCAACTCATCGAGTCTACCAGCACAACATGAACATCAACCAATTGGACGATTTGTGTTTTGTGCACATATTTGGCCACTTTACACTCACCGAGCTGTATCAACTCTCCACTGTCTGTAAGCAATGGAAACTTCTGGTTGGCTTTTGTGTTTACACAATGAAAATACAAATCATACTACCGGATGTTGAACTTTTGCTTAGTGATAACGACGATAAAGAAAACGACAATGAAGGAGATGTAGAGGAGGTGGAAGAGGAGGTGGAAGAGAAGTTGAAAGAAAAAGAGGATGAGGATGAAGAGCAAAAGAATAAGATTGATTTGATCGAGACAAGATATCCTAGGATTGCTTTAAGAAAATCCAATTTTGAAACTATATTTAAAGAATACTTGATCAACCACGATGGCAAACCAATTTACCGAGACACCTCTCGATTTGATACCATCAAGTTGACAGGTTACGACTTTAACTCAATTATCCGCTTGGGGGAAACTTTCCCCCTAATCACCAAACTGGAAGTGTATGCACAGGGCAACTTTACTGCAGGATCTAATTTGTCATCACTGATCACATTTGTAGAAAGTTATTACGCCAATTTGAGTTCGTTGGAGTTGTGCATTTTCTGTAATTCTGGAACAGTTTTTCCCCGTCGTCACTCAGCCCGATTGTTTGCATTTATCAATCGAATGTTCGGACTGCAAAGTCTCACACTGGACACCAATCTTCGTTGGTTCAAGTATAGAAAAGCAGGACCACACAGTCGACCTCAACTCGTGTTGCCCATCATTGGCCGATTAAAAGAATTTAATTTTGCTTCTTTAGACCGAACTATCATTCTGCGTGATTCACTGCAAAAGTATGCTTCTTCCAATGAGAATCTACTCAAAATTGGTTACTGCTATTCAGATCAAAACTATAAAGTCAATTATCTAAAGGAACTAAGCCGGGAATTGAGTCCGCAATTGTGTGCTCGGTTTAATATTCTTAACAAATACGAAGATATCGTTGAAAATGATATGCCAGAAACATGGAATTACATTCATATCACAAAATTGTCACCATTTGTCGATCTGTTTTCCTCCTTGACCACATTATCAATCCAACTCGATGAACGGAAAGTGTCTCTTTATGAATCTTTTTCTCGACTACTTCACTTACGGCAATTGACAGTTTTAAATATAGAATATATTTCTGCTGTCCGATTTGAACCCTCAGCTCGACCACTTCCTCAGCTAATCTCAGTCAAAGTGCTCACAGTCAACTTAATATTTAGTCCACACACATACATGGCTTGCTTGACAGCGCCATGGACATTTCCAAATGTTCAGGTGATCACATTAAATCGAGCTGGTCCATTTTGTGGCTGCGCTACAATAATTCGTAATTGTAATACTAACATTGGCCTACTAGTGAAAGATTGTCAACATTTACGTGCTCTATTCATCAATGGTAGCCTTGTTTCGATGAAACGATTATTATTGTTGGGACAACGTATTGTGGCTGATGAAGAATAGCTTTGTTTAGATGTAATATCATTCAAAATAATCATTTAAAATTTGTAACATTTAATTGAAATTGTTTTGAAATAATGATTTAAATTTACCTGTTTTTAAGAGAGACTGTCATGATGTAAATAATAAATCTTTTGAACATGCAAAAAACAACAATAACTGGTAGATTCATAATCTGCATATTTGCAAAAAATACAAATTTCTCGATTAATCGATTATTGATGTTTGGACCTCGAATTGAATAGTTTTTGTGTAATGCCATTCAATATCAATAAAAATCATTGTTTCATAAATGTTTGGTATATTCTATTCAATTCAAGATATATCTGATGTATCTGAAGATGAAGAAAAAACTTGAAAAACTACCTTTTGTATTGACTGGAAAATTTGCGAGAATCATGAAATTTTACCCAAAATATCTTATATTATTAAGAAGAAGAAACTCCAGATAGGCTCGTTGACTGAAATCAATATTCTAAATTTGGACTCCATTATCTCAAATAACAAAAATAGTCAAAAATCTAAAAAATTATTTTGAAATTCTGAAAATAAGAATATGAAGATGCTACCATTTATATGCTTTAAATACATTGATTGAACAATTATTGTAATTCAATAGTAAATTAGAATTCCCCAAATAAGTCAAGTTTTATCATAAACAAAAATGCAGAAATTAAACTTTAGCAGAATGTTCTAGAGCATCCACAAGTTTGATTTCTGGTTTCAGTGTGTAAATAGAATAGCCAACCAGCAATATACATTGCTTTCAGATTGTGGAGATACGATTCAATTAGGATAGTGGAAAGTTACGATATAAATGCTCAATACGAATGTAAAAAAAAATTCAAGAATGAAACAATGATAAGAATCAAGTGCCCAAACCAATCGTCTCATGTGTTACACAACAACAACAAACTTCTAGTAGATGACAATGTTGAAGTACAGTTGATCTAGTTTTAGAGAAAGTTAATTATATTTCTGTAGAATTGTTTTTGAATTAACTAACGAAAAAATAATTTTAAACTGCCTTTATGAATTCCATTGAATTATTGTGAATTATATTCTTCAATAAAAAAATTAAAAAGTAACTTGTGTGCCAATTTGGTGTCCCAAGTTAGACCGAATATAACACACAATTGAAGTCTTGTTCAGTCAATATTGATTCATATCGAGTTGATTCATATGATTCTTCTGATTAAAATGTTCTACAACTGACCATCAAATACATTGTGAAGAGTTGCTAGAGATTAGTTTTGATGCAATGTCATTCTAACGATCGAAAGAGCCGATAAACTTGTGAATTGAAATTCAAGTTAAAATTTTTTAAAATTTCAAAATTTGTTACCATTTATATGATTTTGCATTTCTTTAATTGCAAAAATTTATATCGGTGATGGATTTGTTTTCAAATTGATAACATGTAAAAATGTATTTCATATTACCGTTAGAATGAATATTTTTTAATTTTTTACCAAAAATAATCAAAAACATCGTAGGCAAGGTTACATATTTTGCAAACAAACAAAAGAACAACAATAACTAATGAATCCTAAACTGTGTTTAAAAAATAATAAAACCAACTTTACCTTTTAATAAAATCCGTTGAATGATCCGTCATCGTTTTAAGATTGCTTCATTGTAGACAAATTACTATAATATTCAATCCTCGTTGGTTCAAGTAAAGCAAAAAGTACAGTGGACTACAACTCGTGTTGCCCATCATTGATCGATTACATGAATTTAATTTTGCTTCCATTGACAAGATTTTAATTCTACACTATTCACAGCAGAAATATGCTTTGCCAAATGAGAATCTACTCAAGATTGGTTACTGTTATTTACACAAATGCCATAAGTATTGCACACTGCGATTACTAGTTAAGAAGCGACCTTTTGATTGGTTCTGATTGATGGTGAAAAATCATAGAAAATGAGATTTTCTAATCCATAAAAATGAACCAACTTTAATATGAAAACGTAATAAAACTCTTTGAATGTGTAAAGTAAAATGATCATCATTTTAATTCATATTGAAATGTTTGTTCACTTAAGTATGATGTTACCATTTTTAATGATGTGTAACACGTCAATGTTCAGTTTAAAGTATTCAATCGGTAACAATTAAAGTTTTGAACGAAATAAAAACAAATGGAATTTTAATGCTAACAACCAGCAAGAAATTTTACATATTAATTGACAAAAATAAATAAAACTATAAACAAATAAATATAAAATAGCATAAGGAAAGTAATGCAGTGTAGTACACTCATAGGGTCATTAAATTACAAATACAACTGTACCATAATTGGCTTCATTCCAAATCTCCGCATTAGATTTGGTAGCTGTTTGGGCCAAAACATAACTGAATCAATTTGCAGATTTTATTGTTTTCAGGTGTAATTTCAATAACAATTTTTAAACATAAAATTTTTCACTGACATGTGCAAATTGAAAATTTTTAACCCTTTCAATCCCGCTACATGAATCCGTTGAAATAATTTGGTTAGCAACTAATTTTTTAAGAGAGTTCGTTATAGTGAACAATATCTTCAGAGCAATTTTTTTTAATTTTGACTGATAAAGATGCTAGATCAAAATTTTGATAAATCGAAAAATGCTTATCAAATGAGATTGAATGCGAATTTTTTCAATTTCTAAACGTTATGTCATAGCCTAACATGTTTGTGATCGAATAGACACTTCAGGTCCAAAAGTAATCGACCAAGGAACGCAGGAGAAAGCGAAATGTAAAGTCAAGTCATGTATATTGACTTTTGGACCACTTCGAGAGTTGACTATGCTTCTTTTGTCGTCTGTTTTTATGAAGGCAAAGTAGTGTATTGCAGTTATGCCAACTGTTTTCGCTTTAAAAGACTATACAGAGAGTCACAATAGTGGTCGTCAGGCTGTGCGAGTCATGGTGGAGTCAAAATCGGTCCACAAAGTTGGTGGCACAAAAGTGGTCGTCAGGACTGAAAGGGTTAAAAGTATTAACTTATGATTATGAATTTGACTGAAATTTTGTTTACCTTTGATTGATTTGCTTTTGCCGAAAAACGCTTAAATGAATCTCATTGATAAATTTCACTGAAAATTTCCAGCACGGAACACAGTCTAGTCATTAATTTTTGAAATATATTTTCATACCAAACAACATTTTGTATGAAAAATTTAAGAAAATAATAATTTTAAAAAATCTGATTTATAAGAATTTAAAACATATTAACTCTACCATTTAAATGTAACAAGGGTTCTGATGTATGAACAAATGTATTCACTGTGCTAACAACTGATACAATCTATTCATAAGTTAAAAATTTATTACTCACGTTTCAGGTGAATCCAATTTAAGTATTTTACCTTTTACAATAAATTAGTAATCACACTAAAGAAACAACATTCACAGCAATATGACTTTTGAAGTAAAACAATAAACAAGTAAAAACGTAAAAAGTATTTTTTATCAGATTTCATATTTAAAGTAATAAAATCTACCAAAAATAAAGTTTAATATGGACAACCTGTCTGAAATTAATAAACTTGATAAAGTCAAAACATCTCAAAGTATGCTTTTATGTAAACATTTTAACATCAACCAAAAGATTATTCATTGATTCAATTTGTTATTTAAAAACAAATAAAAAATGGTTTTGAGTTTCTTAAAAAAACTACAAGACATTAATTTTTGGATTATACGGGTTGTTTTCAGCATTTTCAGTAAGTTTAATACTGAAGATTGTGCAAAAGTGGTGGATACCTTTATGAAGAAGATCAAGACAACAATGAAAAAGATACAAATTAACTAAATTGCACATTTGCACATTACATAACTTAATTTCTCAATTTAATTCAAACAACCTTTTGAATTTTAAATATATTAAATAAACTATTAGTTTTATTTGTATTTTGACATGAAAATAAAAACACGAAATGCTTCCATTAAATACTACAGCTGTGTTGAAAAGTAATGAATGTTTGAAACTGTAGTATTCTAATTATAGGTTGGAAATCTGCAACTCGGATGTATTTAAGCTTATTTTACCTTTTACAAAACATCATTTTACAGATTCATAGAAAAATGTCAAGAAGCCATTAAGTAAAAATTGATGTTTTGTGCAATTAAAACGATTGAGAATTTGAATTTGATTTTCATTTACATAATCCGAACGATACTTATGTACTTATTTTATCGCGACTAAATCAATAAGAGAGAAGTCCTAGATTCGTTGTTATGAGGAAAAAAAGTAAAGGTACCATTTTAAAAATAAAATTGGTGGAGCGGAAATATCTCATTTGTGAAATGAAATCAGTGTCAATATATTTGCAGAAACTGACAACATTTTTAATAAATTTTTTGATTTTTTTTATTGTCAGCAAATGAAATGATGAGTTATAGCATAAACAATAAAGGAGATTTCTTAAAATTAAATAAAATAAAAGAAAAGAAAAAATTGTTTGAACCTTTTGCTAATTGTACCATTTCTCTACTAATAACAGAGGTTTGTGTTTGAAAGTACCAAAGAAAATTTGTGAATTTTAAGCTATTTTAAAAAGTTGTAAAGTTGCTACCAATAAAATGTGATATTTTTGTAATGTTTCAGTCAGGGCTTTATTGTAGAAACTAAATAATACAATATGTAAAAGGCCCGAACATATGATAAAACAAATCAAATAGAAACTGAGAATTGTACTGATTTGGACTAGTAGTTAAAAGTAATAGAGTAATAGTGGTGATGTACTGTGTGTCAGTAGACTAGTCAATGGACAAAACAATTCTATGATTATGAGGGATAATACGAGATTATTGTTTAATGGAAGCGGTCAAGTGTAATGACAATCAAACTGTCAAATTCAAGAGAACCGTTCAAGTTTCAAAACAATTCGTGACCAAAGTCGTCACCAAACACGAACAATTCATCGTGTAACATAAATTCTGGAATCACTCGGGTTTTTGTCAATATTTAAAATTTTATCTTGAAGATGCAAAAAAGTTGGATACCTTTTGGAATAAACCAAACACAACAGCTAAAACATTTAATTTGATAAAGAAAATTAATTAAATCAAAACTTTAAACTCAAAACTATTTTTGATTTTGATTATTTTAAAAAAATCTATAA
Source organism: Rhizoglyphus robini (assembly GCA_023373905.1). Classification (NCBI taxonomy): domain Eukaryota; kingdom Metazoa; phylum Arthropoda; class Arachnida; order Sarcoptiformes; family Acaridae; genus Rhizoglyphus; species Rhizoglyphus robini. The sequence goes on along the minus strand of JAKIJQ010000032.1, from coordinate 1,360,763 downwards.
AATTTTTGCTTTCATGCCAACTCATGCAACAATTAACATGAAAATGTTGCTCTTCGTCAACTAGAAAACAGTCACAAACCAAAGGCTAAATAACTGAAAATCATGAGGAACTTGTTTACGGTGAATTATCAAAGCAGAAACAATCTTTCTACAATTATGATTTCATCAATGTTTGCCATATTTCAATATTGAATAGTTCAACTAAGAATAGATTTACATTAGGGGACATACTTAAATCACGTGATCATCTAGAGGGGAGGTAGGGTGTCTTGATCCAAATTTTCCCTACACATTTCTATGCTCTAGGATGTGATCATGGTGGGGGAGGTTGGTGGTTAGGGTCCAAATTGCTGATCACGTGATTTAAGGATGCCCCCTTATTCCAACAATGGGCATAGTAAAATGAGAATCCAAATTTATATGGAAACGATTATTCGCTTATGTATTACCATTTTATTAAGTCTGTAGCCAAGCAATAAAACTTTTTAACTTGATAATTATCCACGATAATGACTTGAATCTTTGTTTATTTCAGAATGAACTTTGATTTTTTTGTGACAACACTCAGCCATGACTTTTATATTATGTTTCTAATCTAAACAACTTTTTAAATCAAAAAGTACTAGTTTGAAAATGTTACCATTTAAATGTTTTTCTTTCCTGTACCAAAGAAATAAACAAATGACTTCAATATGATAACAGCTACAGTAATTATAAGTAAGAAATTTACAACTCACAGATGTATCTAATTTAATTATTTTACCTTTAATACCAAAACATCACTTATAAGTTTCTTATAATTTATAGATTGGTCCAATTGGTAGTCGATAATCAACAAACAACATTAGAAAATATTCACTACTACTCGACTATTATTGAAGTTTTTTTCCTAGTAAGGATTATCGGATCTTTAATTTTTCAGAAATATAAAACAACGAGTCGTGAAAAGTTATAAATTGGGAACAGAATTAATTGGTCAACTTGTATGGCTTGTGCACAATTTTGACTACCGCGTCATATCATATCATTTCTACCACCACCTAACACCTAAGTTAAATTTCATAATCAAACACAAAAAAATATAAGAAACTACCTGTTTCAAGCTCGGAACTTTGATCAACAATTTCAAATTTTAATGTCTTTCATGGAAGACACCAATCACCAATCACAATAAACTATTAATTAAATTTTGATTATTTTCATACAAAAATAATATTCAAAAACCACCTTTAATATTATTATTCGTAATCCTCATAAATTATTCTTTAAACAATTTTACTTGGAATGATCAATTGTAATGTAAGAAAACAATTTCAATGCAATCGAGTAATAATTAAGCCAAAAACAACTTGAAACTTTAAAAAATTGATTTGTGAGAAATAGCTATCAAATTCAAAGGCTACCTATTAAAAGTATCTTCACGGGATTTCATCACGCAATTAATTTTAGAGAATATAGATATTAAAAAAGAGATATATAGAAATCAGAGTGCAATAATACAAATTCACTGCTTCATTATTAATAATGAATAATATAAATTGGTTTTTGAAAAAAAAATTAAATGTTTCTTCATGTCTAGTAACGTCATTTGTTGATGTTGATGAATTGTGTTGTGTGTTTGTTATTACTGTATTGTGACTGTTGTCTATTTGTGTGGAAAGAAAGTGTATTGGTTAGTCTGTCTGTGATCGTGTTTGACCAACTCTGTGTTTTTCTTTGTTAGCAATAGTCGCAATCTTTGTGAATTGAGTGTATTCTTCTTCTATTTATCATTCTTATTGTCCTACAACACATTGGACATGTCGTCACTTTGTCCTCCACCATCCACCAGCACAATGTCCCTCAACTCTCTGCCCGATATTTGTCTTTTGTGGCTCTTCAAACGCAAATTCTCTTTCAAAGAACTACTCGCACTGCGAGCTATTTGTCCACGATGGAATGCTCTGGTGTGTGAAGCTCTTCGCAGTGGCAAAAGTCGTGCTACCTCCTTGATGTTGTACGAATCGAAGCAACATTTTTGGCGATATTTTTTGTCTGTGTTTGGTGCTGTGCCGTGGATTATGCAACCGAAAGTGTCACTCTTGTCGAGAAGTGACCACACTGAACGAGAAGATCGAAATGTTTGTCTGTCTTTGCCTCGGTGTTTCTTCGATCCAAACTCGGACATGTATTTGCCCACTTTGGTTCCAAAGTTGAGCAAGTTGGTCCTGCACAAGAACGAACTCGTGTATCGGCGGGACATGCTTCGAGGCTTTCCTCATCTCACCGAACTCTACCTGATGAGCATTCCAAAGGGTGTCACTCAGCAGAACAAATTTTGGACTTCGATCGATTCGATGCACTCATTGGCTAGTCTCTATCTCATTTTTGAGTACAAGTCCGCTAATTCGGATAAATTTCCACCGAAATTTGAAACTTTGAGTCGTCTTTCAAAGTTTGCACTGGGCAACTATAACCCTGAAGACATTGGTCGCGTTCTTGGCCAACTTGGATCACCAATTCGTCTGCTGTCCATTTGGTACGACAATCAAGTCTTCCCAACCGAACAGACTCGAGCAGCGCTCGTTTCGAATCCTCTCCTTGGGGCCAATCTGACTCACTTCAAATGGCGGGCTTGTCTTCAAGTAAGTGAAAATTTAAGTATGGTCAAAACTCTGGTGGAGCATTTTCCAAAGTTGCAATACCTGGAGCTTCCATGCTTTGATGTAAGAATTTTAAGATTGCCCATTTTCGATTAATCAATTGTCAATTGTTCAATTTTAATTTTGTACTTTTGTACACAGCACACTTTGGCCACTCTAGTGCCACACTTGTCCCGAATGACTAACCTGAACACGATTGCACTCGACATTATCGCAGACAAACAATTCTGGAACACTAGTGACGATCCTTTGAGGGACAAACTGTGCAACGTGAAGCGCCTCATCGTTCGAGACTTTCACATCAATCTCTCGTGCACTCGATTTGTTGGTTCCATTCCGTACTTGTTCACCAATCTGGAGGAGTTCCACTACTACTCGCCCAATGCTGCTTGTAGATTCAAGAATTATCTCAAACGAATCAAGACCCTGAAGAAAGTGAACATTGGAGACTACCATTTGATGCAGTTCGCTGGTGAGCACACCGAGGGAATGTTTGAGTACTTGCGTAACATGTCCCAATTTCATATTTACAAGCAATTGGCCTAGACATTCTATATATTGCAGTCTTGTTTGTGCAAATCAATTGCTTTTGTATTTGATGCTTTTGTTTTTTTTCTCCATTAAAGTTCCATTTATTATTAAAGACTTTAACAATAACAAATTCATTTATATTTTATTTTCATGTTTCGCGTATGGAACCAACGTTTGGAATGAGTACTAGAGCGGTCCATGGTAAAGTCATGTCTTAGTTTCTAAAAAGCCTGGGTGCCAAACGCTTCCATGTGATGCCAAAAGAGATTCCCGCGCCATGGGGGAACCATATGTTGTAACACAAACTTGCACATCGAGCTCAAAATTTCACGCTTAAATGACGGGAGTTTCGAGTGCTTTGTGGAAAATGTGTTTTATGACCGATTTAGAGCTGTAAACTTGCTGCAAAATTGTTCTTATCTTGTTCAGCACAAAATTCTGAATAAAATAGGATGTTTCCAAAATCTTCTAAGTGCTTCCTGGTAGGTTCTGGGCGCCTTGAAAAGTGACCATATTGTGAATCTATGTATTGCTAAACAAGCAATATGCATTTCCCCTCATCTGCATCTTATTATCTAACCAAACCAAGACATATATGGTACCAAATTTCTTGAAATTTCAGAGAGAATCCGATGACGCAATCGACATCTCAACTTAGACTACCAGAATCTTACCAGAATTGGGCGTCATGCTGGATTTGGCCATATGTGGTATCAAAATGGTCGTATTTAATAGTGTATCAATCTAAGCGATGAAAAGTAGTAAATTCCATTAAGTTGTTTAATTCTTGGAACCAGAATCGTCCAGAATTTGGCGCCATACAGAATTTGATATTATGGGGTACCAGAGTGCTCGTATTGATTAGAATATCAAGGAAATGTGTGAATCCTCGATATTCCGATAAATGGCCAAATTCTGGATAGTAGAATCGTACCAGAATTGGGCGCCATACTGAATTTGAGCTTGCGGAGTGCTCGAACTTACTTGGATATCAAGGAAAACATTTATATCGACATTATATGTCGTAATTAGTTATCAAAGCAATTGAATAAGAATTAGAGACATATTGAAATATTTAATGTCAAATGTTTTCAACTGCAAAACCAAAAACACAGTTTATACAGTACTTGCCTTTGTATGACATACTCGGGAAGATAGTTTTGTAGTAGTTCAAAATATTCATATGACATGCGTATTGATAAAAGTAATCTAATCAAACACAGATAATTTTAGGGCATACATAGACACTTTCATCATAGTTGACTTTTTTCTTATACAAATGACCTTTGAGTTGTTTGTTACTTCGTATAACAAACGTACCCGCAGTTTATAATATTTTTATGCCTTCTTAATTAGTGTATTGTTCATTCGCAAAATTCTCAAAAAATTCACAAACTTGTTTGGGTAATTAATATTTGACTTAATTTAAGTAATTTATTTATGATTAATAACTATTTTCTATATAGAAATTAAGGTTTCATTGATTTTAAAATGTTTAAATATGTGCATGATAAAGTCACTTTCTCAAAAGAAACGAGGTCTTCTGGCCAATTACATGTTCGAGTATGTCCAATTTTTGGTCAACCAACAGACAAGTTACCAACGAACTATCTTCCAACAAAAAAGGACGTTTTACTCCGTTTTTTCAAAATTCGCGATGAAAATGCTTTTAAAAAATTGTCAAAAGAGAATGTTGGAAAAATTAGCACTCCTATCGCAAAAGAATTGAAGGAGGTTTGGAGTAATTATTTTATTCCTGACATAACAATTGAACAAAAGAGTATTGTTGAAAATATAGCTGATTTATTCAATGGTTCTGGAAAAAATTCTAAATCCAAAAGCTATTCTAACCTCAAGAAAAGGTTTGATACGTATGCAGGCAGAAACAATAACGAGAAAGCGTTACAAAAATTTGATGAAGAAATTAAAGAGTTTGCTGAACTTTTTGACATCTTTAAATGCCAAAAAGGAATTTCAAATCCAAAATTGTGCGTTCAATCAAACAAATGTGAGATATGTAAATTGCTGGATGAAGATGATCAAGAGAGTTTGTTTAGATCAAGATGTGGAGAAATTGTCAAAATGTCTTCTACAGTTAAAAGAAGTGGAAATGACATTTTGCAGCAAAATGAAGATGGAGAAATGGATGAAGCTGATCAATACGATAATTCTGCTCCGAGCACTTCAAATTTGATGGATGTTGATTATTTTGATGAGACTACTGGTGATTATCCCGATCCACAAAGTGACTCAGACATTGAAGATGAAGAAGAGGATGAAACAGATAGTGAATCGGATAACACTGGCATATCATCGGGGGATGATCCAACGTGGGAACTCGAAGATAATGAAATAGCATGTCTAAAAGTACCCTCAAAAAACTATTTGGATATAACCAATTTTGCAATATCAATAATAAATGGAGGACGTTCAAATGAACGAGCTGCGATGGATGCTAATGGCTTGGTACTAGACTTGATGAAAAAATACAGTAAAGTACCGAAACTCCATTTCACCAAATCCAAATTACATCGCCGCAAAAAAGACGTACGAGCTAAATTTCTACTGGAACATCTAAGAGAGCTTCAGAAAACAACAATTCGAGCAATTTATTTTGATAGCAAAAAAGAAGAACAAATTATCAACGAGAAGAATGCAATGGGGACTAATACATCTGATACCAGAATTGAAGATCACTACACGGTTGTTTTGCAACCTGAAAATAAGTTTATTACTTCTGTTTCGGTTGTGAAGGATACTGATGAAAAAGTGCTAAAGTAAATTAAATAATTATTATGATATTAATTTTTTCTTTTATAGGCTATGGCAATTGCAACTCAAAAAATCCTCGAATTTTTTGATAAAATGGACTTGGGGGAAAACCTTAGGCAAAATTTGATTGCTGCGGCATGTGATGGAACAAACTCCAACACTGGTTGGCAACACGGAATTATTCGCAGATTGGAAGAGGAATTAGAACGCCCTTTGCATTGGAATGTTTGCATTTTACATTTGATTGAACTTGTGTTGTCAAATTTACTTAAAGCAGACTTTATGTTGGGAAAAAAAGAGAAGCTTGGATTTACTAGCGCACTTGGAAAAGATATCACAAATGATAATTTGCACCAAAGAGAAGTTGTGGATTTCAAAAAGATTCAAGTAAACGATTTTCCTGATTTTACTCAAAAAAGTCAAAGAAGTGAACTTGGTTTAAGGGGTGATCAAGATTATCTTTACAGAATTTGCTTAGCAATTATGTTTAAAACCGATGAGTACATCAAGAAAATAAAGGATTATAAATTAGGACAAATTGGACATGCACGATGGTTGTCAACCGCAGATCGAATTCTTCGGATTTATATTTCGACAATTGAACCCGATATGGTTTTGAGTTTTCTGGCCCAATTCATAGTGGGAGTCTACGCTCCAGTGTTTTTCAACATAAAGAAAAATCCATCTTTTGCTAAAGCTCCGGTTTTATATCACGAAATAATAAAACGGACACAGTTGGTCTTAGACAATTTTTCAAGAAGAAATCTTTCGAAAAAACTTTTGGCAAAACAAGTCAAAGAAAATGTTGAAAAAACAATGGGCAATAATTCATATTGGGCCCATCCTGAGAACATTTTAACCGCGATGCTAGCAAGCGATGATTTAAGAACGAAACACGAAGGAATTCGTTTGATTGAAGCAGCAAGGAAAAATAGAATCGAGTATGATGGAAAAATTAAAAAACTCAAAAGTCTTACATCATATGAGAAAATGCACGTAAAAGTTCGCGTTTTTAAAAAACCAAAGGAAACCGATATAAATTTTAAGGCAGAAAAATTTTATCAATTGGTCGATTTGAAAGCAAACATTTATGAACCTCCGATGACCATCAATGTTGAAGACCTGATGTACTTTGAAATTCCAAAATTTCCAAATAACACTCAAGGTGTGGAATTTTTTGTTCAAGAAGTGCATTCTGAAAGTAGTAAAGTAACCAAAGATAATGCTAGAAATGCAAATGTAATCATCAAAGATTATGTAAGAAAAGCAATTAAAAACGAAAAAGGAATTATCAAGGGATATTCTGGGAAACTTTTTGACCTTCCAAATGATAGTAAAGATTTAATTGAGAAATATTTTCCAGTCATTTAATAAATTTTACTCAAATGTTAAAGAATATTAAAGTTAAATAAAAATTATTATTAAAGACTAATGTCTTAATCAGTGTTTACATCATGATATTTTAATTATAATTTGTTCCCGAATTCTGTAAAGCGCCCAATTCTGGTACGATTCTGCTATCCAGAATTTGACCATTTATTGGAATAACGTAAATTTATACATATTCCTTAATATTCCAATCAATTCAGCCATTTTGATACCACACATTGTCAAATCCAACATGACGCCTAATTCTGGATCGATTCTGGCAGTCAAAATTAAGATGTCGATTGCGTCATCGAATTCCCCATGAAATTTCAAAAATTTTGATACCCTATATGCCATAGTTTGGTTGCATAATAAGATGCAGATGGACAGCAATGGATATTGTGTCTATCAAAAACATAGATTCACACTTTGGTCAGTTTTCAAGACGCCCAGAACCAACCAGAATGCACTTAAAAGATTTTGGAAACATCCTATTTTATTCAGAATTTTGTGCTGAACAAGATAAGAGCAATTTTGCAGCAAGTTTACAGCTCTAAATCGGTCATAAAACGCATTTTCCACAGAGCACTCGAAACTCCCGTCATTAAAGCGTGAAATTTTGAACTCGATGTGCATGTTTGTGTTGCAACATATGGTTCTCCCATGGCGCGGGAATCTCTTTTGGCATCACATGGAAGCGTTTGGCACCCAGGCTTTTTGAAATTTGAGATATGACTTCACCATGGACCGCTCTAATGAGTACATGATATATAAATGTTCCTAGATTTTTAAGATGAATCCAACTGCATTTTTTCTAATCAAGAATCCTAAAACCTAAAAATCCAAAATCTATTTTGGTACTGGATCGAACCGATTCTATTTATTCCAGATCCGCTATGGTCTAATTAGTCTAATAAAAATTTTCATGACCTTACATAAAGTAGTTTTTGTTCACGAAGTTTTTGTTTCGTAAGTTCTCTAATATTTATTGACCATTTAATTCAACATTTTTGGGTCAAAAAGCACTTTCACCAAGACGTTTTGGTAAATGTACAGATTTACCGGTAAATGCGCACATTTACCAGACTATGCACTTTTACCGTAACATATCCAAAAATTAGGCATTGATCAATGGTTGGAGCGATTATTGATAGATGAGGTAATTAGTGTATGCACATGTAGATGGACATAATGGTGAGAAAATGACATTAGGCAAATTAAATCATCGTCAATGAAAGAAATCCACGAAGGCATTAGTTGAACTAGTCAATTACTAATTATCAATTAGTAACTTAAGCGGACTTTGTTGTATGAATTAAATAAATTTCAAATGCAACAATTGGCGCAAAACTATTCAAATTACGATACAAAAAAGTAAAATAAAACACCATATTAATCAGTTTGGGTAGAAATAGTGGCGCCTCCTGTTTTTTTGGCAAAATCATATGTTAGGTCTCAATAAAATTTATTGTAAAAATTAGAGTTGAACAAAACCAGACGCCCTAGTCGCCCGGTTGAGGGTTCCGCGAACCAAACATCCAAAATAGAGTCAAAGACTCCTTTACAATTATGTCAATAATACTACCAATTCTGTTGGTAGTCATGTTGAGGCCTGTCAGAATGTTGAATGTCGTGTTGTGGATGGCACCACGCGCCCCAAAAATAAGTCCAAACACTTCGAACGAACCAGGGTTGTGGCCATCCAAAGAAAGTTTTGTCTTAATTGCTTCAAGCACTGACTCCTCGGAGTACTTGTCTCGCTTGAACTTGTCACGATCTTGAAACACGATCTTATCGCTTTCGAATGAGACTTGAACGTCCAAAACCAAGCAGTTTTCTGAGTCGGGACTAACAGCGACAATATCAGGCTTCTTTTCTTCGCCTCTAGAGTTGTAGACCGAATAATTGGTGTACACAGTCCAACCGAGACACATCAAGTGGTCGACTATTATCTTTTGGGCTTTGTTGTGCCGTCGATGCATCATGTCGCCCATCTGTTTGCAGCTACAGAGGATGTGCTTGAGATCTTCTATTTTCCCGCAACCATACCGACAGTAGACAGGATCCGTCTCATGACCAGAAGCGCCAATGCTGCAAGTTCGCATCCGAAGGTAACTGACAAACAACCGACCCAAAAACCACGTGTTACCTTCAAGGTGGCGGTTGACAAGACTTCCAGCAACTCCAAAACATGTTTGTCCTTTGAAGGACTTAATCTTCTCGAGATCGTTCATAATGCGAGCTTGGTTGTCGAGGTAGTGAGGCAGAATTCGTTCTATTTTCTTCATTTTACTTGAGAACCAACCAGAAGCGACAATGTCTTTGGTTACCCATGATTCGGAATGCTGAAGGCGAGACAATCGTTTAAATGCCATAACTGGAATATCGAATCGAAATTCTTTTAGGCCTAAGCCGCCTCTTCTGGTTGACAGGTGGAACCAACTACTGGCTACAGAATCGGGAAGGTGGAGAAAGCTTTTGGCGCAGTTCCGAACCGCCCGGTCGATGTCCATCAGGATTGTTGCAGTAAAGTCATCATTTGACAGTCGGTGTATAAACTTTGGAATGACGTAGTATCGAAGCATATATAGTTTCTGGTTGGGTCTAAGACTGGAAGACTTGAGTTTGTCGAGGAGTGGCGCAATGGTTGAGCGTTTCATTCGATGTTTGTTCTTATCGTCAATAGTCACTCCGAGATAGGTCAATTTGTCATCGCTCATGATGTCAGAGGTTCCAATCGTCAGCTGTCGAATGTTGCCAATGGTCATGGATTTGGATGAGTTGGCACTGAGTCCAACAGATTTGTAAAACTCATTCGTCATGTCAATCAGTGCTTGAAGGTCAGCGTCAGTCTCGGCCAACAAAAGTAGGTCATCAGCGTAGGCGAGTGCAGCGAGTCGACCTGATCGTAAACGGACTCCGAGTTCGGATAAGTTCGATTTCTCGAGGAGATCGTCCAGGACCAAGTTAAACAGGAAAGGGGACAGTGGATCCCCTTGTTTGACACCCCTCCTGATGTTGATGGCATCGCTTGTCCACTTCCCAATGGTCAATGATGTAGTGCAGTCCATGTAGAGGTCACGTAGTAGGTCAATGCTATTATCGTCGAGTCCTTTGTTCCGGCAAGTTATAAAGATGGCTTCTTGACTTATACTGTCGAATGCCTTTGATACGTCGAGAGAAGCTATTCGGGCTTTCTTGTGGGTTTTCACCAGGTATTTCACTGTTGTGATGGCTTCACAGACACCATCGTGGTCGACGAACCCTTTTTGATAGGGGGAAAGCTTTATCGATTTAGACAGTCGACTAGTGAGTACAGCAGTGTAGCACCGGTACATAATGCTGCTCACCGTTATTGGCCGAAAGTCTTCAGGTCGGGAGGAGCGTTTCTTTGGAATCAGTGTGGTGCGCGATGTCCTCCACGAGCTTGGAATCTTCCTCTTGTAGATACACCAGTTGAGCAGTACTTGGAACTCTTTAGAACGTGATCGAAGCTCGTCAGCTGTCACACCATCCGGACCGGAGTTAGATTTAGTCTTTTTGGCTAAAAATTTGTGAATTGAGATTTCGTCGATGTAGTCGATGATAGTCTTATCAGCGCTGCAGAGTACTGGTTCAATGCTGCATGGAGCTGGATTAGTTAATAAGTCATTGAAATAGTCGTAGAAGATGTCTTGGTCGATGGTTTCCGGTTCAATGGTGCCATTCAGTATGTGCGACATAAGCCTGCGCCGGTTGGTGCTCCAAAGCCGTTGACAGGTCGAGAACTCTGAGACTCGTTCTTGTTCTTCGTTACTTAAAGAAGTTGGCATTTTCTTCTTCTTCTTGCCTCTTACTTTCTTGTGCTTCTTCCGCGCTTGATGAGCTTCGGGGAAGGTACTGGCAAACGCCTCGGCGAGATCATCCACTGACTTGTTGTTCGAGATTATCTCGTACGCTGTACTCTTGTACTCAGAGTCAGGCAGTTCGAAGAGATCGATGAGGATTGCTTGGTCAAGAGGGATTGAGTCGAACTCGTGGACATCCCGTGGTGCTGGCAGAGGAGCGGCATAATCGGACCAGATGGAGTGATATTCCGGACAGTGAGGATGATGACCAATTATTTTGTGGATGCTGTCGAAGTTGGTGGAGCAGCAGTAGCAACATCTGAAAGATACTTCGAGATTGTGCTGATTTGATTGTAAATGCTTGATGAGCTTTGTGGCAGAATTCTTATTGGTCAAGCAAAGAGGACAGATCCATTGCGATTTGCGGCGCTCGGCACCATACGGCTTGGGTTCGATATAAAGCTTGCGTAGATGTGAGCAAGAACGAATGGATGTGCAAGCAAATTGACATGATGAGATGCAGGTGTAGTTGACGAATTCCTCTTTTAGAGTGTCCATAGGTCGAAAGTTGATGGGGTTGTTACTGGCCATAGTTGGTTCTTGATTTTCGCCATTTGGCGTGTTGCTTTAGTTTTGGCTTGACAATTGTGAAAACTGTGCTGTTGATTGATTTGTCTTGTTGTTTTGTACATTTTCTCGCAATCAAAGCCAACTCAAACTCCAATCCAGATGGAACGCCAACTCGTCACTTTGTTCAAGGAGAGTCTGGTGATTGAGAAGACGCAAAATGTTTTCAACATGATACCTAACGAAATGATGCGGGCCATTTTGGTGAAGATCGAGGTGCCCGAGTTGATTCCTGTTCGCACTGTATCCAAACGATGGCAATTGGTTATCGAAGGCATCTGTGCCGAGAAGCGATCGCTTATCATTCAAGCCGAACGTGGCTATGTCTCGATTGCGAAATTATCGCAAATGTTCAATCAGCTGGTGGATTTTGACAAGAGTTGCTTTGTGTTCAAAATTTGGTCAACACGAAAAAATAGTTCAAAGACCATTTTCCTGTCCAACAGTTTGTGCAACTTTCTGAAACGACTTTTTCCCCGAGTGGAGAATCTGGCCATAAATGCGTTCATCTTTCGCAGCACTGGTATTACTGTTAATGATTACGTAATCAGCCTACTGCAGTTCTGGTCGCCAACTATCTCATCACTATTCATCACATCGTCTAACTTCACGCCCGAATTGGCTCCATACATTAACAATTTGATGACCGGGCTCAAACGACTTTCATGCCCAAATGTACATTTTCTCTCGCCAACAACTATTGCTCGACTCGATCATTACTCGTTTGATATCTTGATTCAAACTCAACTTGGGCCTAGTTGCACCAGTCTGTACTTGAACGGTTTTGCATCACTAAACAATGTTGCTGCCTGGCCCGAAGTCCATGCTCCACTTGTGAATGGCCTGACAAGACTGAGAATTGGCATTCACGAGCAGCAAGTTTTGTCATTCATTTGTGAACATTTCTCTTCTCTCCAATTGTTGGACATTGACTATTCAGTCATTCCACAAAAGGTACTATTTTCAAAATGTATGAATTGGTTATTGACTATTACTATTTGATTTATGCACACAGCTTTTCAATGCAGATTCGATTTTATCACTTGCTCGACTTTCCAACTTGTCACAACTGTCGATTGCGAATGTATTGATCGATTTGGCTACTTTGGATCAGCCTCGTTTGCCAGCAACACTCACTTCGATTCGCATTCTTCAATTGTCTTCTACCAAATTTCAACATGGAAGATTCGATGGTGAACGATTTTGCCGAGTTCTCTCAACCATTTTCCCGAATGTGGAACAGCTCACCATCGAACATCTTGATGAACGCATTCGTCGTCGAATTCGTCGACACTTGAATCGTTTTGTTCACTTGCGCAAACACTCGATTGTTTACTCTACGGATTAATCATCACTTTATCATTTATACGAGTCATACATTTAATGTTACAATCTTTTTCGGTATGTATATTGTAATTTCTAACCATTACATTATAAATCTTGTATCGCACAGCAATAATCAACACTTTTAATTTGGTAATTTGGTAAACACACCAAATAGTCATCTATTGTCAATTTGCAATTTGATTCGAGAATACCCTTTGATATTTCCAATTGGAAACTGGAAATGGAAAATACGGAAACTCGCCAAGAAAATGAGATTTTATTAGCTACAAAAAAACTGTAACTCATCAATTAGAGGAAAGTCGACTTTGTTTGTGGCAAAGTTTAAGGTTAAATATGATCAAAATCAAAATTGATGCAAAAAATCAAATAACGAAACGAAAAACAAAAAAGAATCGTTCTATCTGAACTAATCAACCAAATTGTGTAATTTGAATTACAATTTCTATAACTATGAAAAAACTGTCCACTAATTACTTTTTGAATGCAATTTATTGCAATTCTTATTAAGAATAATAAATGAGTAATAAGTTATTCCTTTCGGGTCCCGTTTTAAGACAATTCACCTGGACAAAACAAAATTTCAAATCTTTAATTTAACCACATGAAATATACAAAATTCATAATCAAAGATTACACTTACACCAAGGGAAATTATTGACTCAAATATATTAACTTACTGTACAAGTGTACTCACGAATAAACAAATATATCTTTTTAAGAATAAATTTTACCTTTTACAGATCCACCATCAAGTATTGAGCAAAAAATTGTCAATTACTTTTCTGCTGCTAAATTTATTTGCTCAATATTGCTCATATACATGACTTAATTTGTGATAATCTACAAATGGATAATTTTATATGGGAGATATGGGAGACTATTAATAGACAAATTAGAGGATTATTGGTGAGACATAAATGCTGTAATCATTGGGACCATTGACAACATTTCACACTTCATTCAGAGGATTATGCAGATTAAAAAAAAACTTTTTGTAGGAACCAGAGTGCTGATGTCATGAAGTTTATATATTTAAAAATTATTTTACAATCAAGTTAAATTGAATTAAAAAATTAAACCTTTTTGTCTCTTGCATATAGACCAGGTAGTTTGTTCAAAATAACAAAAAATGTTAAAATTGAAAGATATTTCACAGACTAATTTCATTATTGGCTAGATTAGTAATATAGTGTGAGGGTTTATTAAGGTGAAATAAGAATTCATTAATTATTTCTATTTTACAAAAAAAAAGTATAAAATACCCTTAAACAGTTGAAAGTATGCTTTTGTGTAGAGAAACCATGAGAAATGATTAAAAATACATTATACAACAAATATTGGCTCAATTATGAACTTTAAAAGATATATAGAAATCAGATTTTATATTATCTATCCTTCTATGTATTTCATTTTTTATTATTAAAATTTGACCATAATTGAATTTAAAAATCACTTAAGACAATAATTAACATTTTGACCAAGAATTATTCAGAAAATGGATACCTTTTTCAACAATTCAACACCAACACTGGAAATTTTCCTTTTTTATAAGCATATTGTTTAAATCTCGTAGCCACAAAAAAATTGAAAACAACTAAATTGACTGGACAATTGCGTCACCTATGAATTGATTATGCGGACACTGATTACTACTAGAAAACGGACCAGTTATTTTGGTCAATTTCTGAACAGTTTTTAACCAATCACCTTTTATCTCACAATTGCTAGTGCACACTCTCTTCTGTTGTTTGGCTGAGAGTGTCAAAGAAAATCAAAAATCAAAATTATACAGGAGAGATTGGCACCTTTGGAATGTGCTCGATCGGAAATAAAATCTAATTTGAAAATGGAAATTAATTAAAACTCAATTCCATAAATAAAAACATCAATAAGATCCTTGTACTCACAAGGACTTTGTGTCCACTGTTTTTACTTAACTCAATAAATTGCTTTTAACGAACACTTCTAACACGACTGACAAGAGCGAGATGATTGCCTTCTCACACAAAAACGGAAGAATCTTTTGTGAGGCCCTCACTTGACGTTAATGTTAATTTGTTGTCAACAATGAAAACTGAATCCATCATTTAATCAATAATTTTAACTTATTTCCGACAACAATGATCTTGCAACGAGTTCAAGTATAGCGTGTTTTCTTTTCAAAATATGAAACAATCTCGAACATTTTGGCTTGGGTCGCGCATCACACCAGCTTTCTCTTTTCGTGATCACCAGAAAAACTTTATTATAACATGTCTGATAAATTGAACAACGATCTCATGGGGAATGCGATTGCTGAACTTGGCGAATTTGTCAAACGATTTTTGGGTTTAATAAACTCAATGTGCAAAGAACTTACTGAAAGGATTAATCAAGAGGTAGAGAAGAAAGATCCTGATCCTTTATTGATCTTCAAAATGCTCTGTCGCATGCACCAATTAAGTGCTTTCATAAAACCTCTTCTGAAAGCTATACAGGAGTTTTAAAAAAGCTTAGAGCAAAATTTGGTGTTCAGATACCAATGCCCACATTGCGAAGACTCGTTCTGCTCCGATCAAGCTAAAAATGTTCATATTAGAGCTTCACATCAGAACATTAAGGAGAACATCAAATGCCCGGATTGCTTGAAAGTATATGACTACTATAGCAACTACAAGTATCATAAGGCACACAACCGATGTTATGTTAAGCAGACAAGTTTCGAATGCAAGCTACTCATCAATGGAGTGAAATGTGGACAAGAGTTTACCTCCAAGTTACTCCTCAACAATCATTTTCAGACTCACAGAAATGATAACGCAATTCGACCTACCCTTCCACTTGAAATCCGCTACAAGCGATACTATTGTTATCGGTGTGATGGGGAGTGTGCTGATACAGGAGGAAATTGCAACAAGCATAGTTGCCCATTGTACGAAACGAAAGGCAAAGGCAAAGCCAAGGTCAAGGTTCCAATTATGGTGAAATTGGCTGATGGTGGATTTCAAAG
The DNA here is from genome assembly GCA_023373905.1 of Rhizoglyphus robini. Lineage (NCBI taxonomy): Eukaryota > Metazoa > Arthropoda > Arachnida > Sarcoptiformes > Acaridae > Rhizoglyphus > Rhizoglyphus robini. The sequence continues at coordinate 1,344,660 of JAKIJQ010000032.1, read as the reverse complement.
ACGCGCCGATTGTCCACTCATCAAGATCGATCTGCACAATCTCAAACTTATGAAAAGTGAATCTTTCATCGACACCAGTGGCTTCGATAATGAGGAAGCATTTGTCAAAAACGTTATCAAAGGCAAGGACTTTGCGAAGGTCAAGTGTTGCGAAGCAGCCGACTACTACAACCCGCGACACTCATTCCCGAACCCAGATCCCGTTGCTGCGGTTGCAAAACCACGCAATAAGGTGTACGCTAAACTAAATACCAACGAGCTCGCTATTCTGGATATTTCCGCAATTGAACCAAGTGTTGAACAACCTGGACCAAGTTCTGGCTTCGAACGAATTGATGAATCAGATGAATCAGATGGCGAATCCGATCTCCAATCAAGAAATGATGTTCCGATGCAAGTTGATGATGATGTTGTCGGTAATGCGATGTCCTTGGCTGGGTTGTCAAATCTAAGGAATGCAACATCATACTTGGAGAGGATGACTGATGATGGAGAGTTGATTTCTCGAACATCAAACAACCAATCATCGATGTCAACTATGTCATCGACATCAACTTCACTCAAAACTCGAAGAAATCGAGACTTAACTTACGAACCTTCGGAAGAATCCGACGATTCTGATGATCAATCAAGAAAAATCAAACCAAAACCAGTGCCACTTAAAGGAATTAGTCGTAAGAGAGCTTACAACATTTTGCTCAATCTGCATCACGAAACCATTGTTAATTCGAATTTTGCAAAATATGTGAAAACTGAAGACTTGGACCCGACAAACCCTGTTACAAGTCTCATTTCTGTATGTGGAAAAGATGCTTTGGAAAGATGTGTCCTTTCTGCTTGGACGAAGGCTACGAGACCAAAGAATTGCGTGACAATCATCTCGATGCTGAATCTCGCGAATACTGCCGAATCAAGAACTATTTGTCGAATGAATCGAAGAAGAAGAATTTCACCAACAAGTACAATCCAATTGGCATGTATGAGGATTTTTACTATTGATATGTACCAATGTTGTCTACTTGAGTTGACCTACTTTTAACTTGTAACTTTGTACTTTTTATCAAACTTTTATCACTTATCACTTTTTTATTTCTAATAAATATTCGTTTCTAAGACTCACTCACTCTCTCCCTCACTTGTCTACTTGTTTACAAGTTTGAATTTTTCCGATACTCTAAAAATTACCAAGTTACTAAGTATCTGAATTTCGAATCATATGATTCTTCTCAAGAGTACTAGGCTACAGAATCTTGTCATGCAATTTTCCGATACATTGTACAAGTTGACAACGTATCTGAATTTCGAATCAAATGATTCTTCTCAAGTTCACAAGTCATAACTTTACTTTGATTTATTTTCATTAAACCGTGAAATTAATACTATTTCATATTTTATTAATCACTAAAAATATAAATTTTCTACCTTTTGATTGCTGGTCGTGAACGTATTCAAAATGTTGATTTTCGTCTACAAAAGCACAGAGTCACAAACAAAATGTTCAAAAGCTTAAAGACCAGAGGAACTTAAATTCCTAGATGGATGGAAGTGCTTTATTTCAATTAACTAATGTTATCATTTAAATAAAAAAAAGTTTTTTGTATTCAAATCCCCAATTTTAAAGAAACCATTTTCTAAGCTGCTAGCACGATGAACAAAATTTTTATTCAAAAATATATAAATTATTTTTTAGAGGTAAGTAGAGTTCTAATCAAAGAACAAATATATTATAAGTTACCTTTTTGAACGACTCCGCAACTCACGATTTAATATCAAAGTTCCAGCGATAACAAAAATAAAATAAAAACCTGTTTAACAAAAAACTGAAATTCCAAATGCAAATTGTTCGATAAGTAATAATGAAAAGATATAGTTACCATTTTGCAGATCATAACGAAACTGATGTAACTTTTATTTTGTAAAATTAACAAAATAATATTTATATATTAATTTATCTTTCATTCGAAAAACAGTGAAAATGAAACAAAAAAATAAGAGAGAAACAAGTTGGATCAATCTGTACAAATGTTATGATTAACTTTGGTGCTGGTTCATGAAACACAAAATATTATCAAACCCAAATCCTGACAATCAAGAAACTTTATTTGAATTTGTTAGTTTAGAATACTGATTATAGGAAAAGTTCATTGTCACCACAAGTAATCACAAGTCATAGTCGTACAAATGATAAATAAATAAATAAATAAAAACAAATTAGGTTAAGACAAATTAAGTAAGACAAATTCAAATAGAACGATGAGATAGTTAGATAGATTCATAACCCTCTTTCGGGTACAAACGATAACGCTGATGAGGGAAATTGTTCTCGAAAAATTTGGCATTCTGCACGACAACCATATCGCCGTTTTGCATCAAACAGAGATACCAATGACGATGGTCACTTGGTGTTGAATGAACTTGTGGCTGATTTGATGCTGCTTGTCGTTTGGCGAGTTGATTGGCACCAGAAATGTAACCCAAGAAAATGCCAGACTGTTCACGTTCGGATATTTTCGGTTCGATAAAACGCATTTCACAGCCAAACAACTTGAAGTAATTCACCTTGGAGTACTGCTTGTGGTTGTGGAAGCGGTCAAAGGGAGATTGAGTTGACACGGGTTCTCCTGAAATTAGAAAAGGAAAGTTAGTTAGAAAATAATCTTTACCCAAACAGGAAACATACCTTTACCCGAAATAAGCAAATCAGGATGAATCACTCGATTCAACGTGTGCATCGCATAATGCATCGAATTGAGCCAAAAAGCACGTGGCAGTCCAGCAGTGATGAGCAAATTGCGACTCACAACTTCAAGCAGCTGATTAGTGGACGGACCCAAGCCAACATTCACGTCGCACATGTCCATCGAAATGTTGTTAATCAAAAGTAGATCAGACAAAGCTTGCTCAAATTCAGCCAAACGAGGATAGAATCGCATTGTGCCAATTTTGGTCCACTTCTTGTGGTGATGCTTCGAGATGAACCGATTCAGTTCTTCGGTTACTTCCAAATTGGTACATTCACGTAAAAAGTAAATGAAAATGTGTCGAGTGTAATCGTCCACCAGAGTGAGAAGATACTTTTTAGGCGTTTCGTTAGAGTACAACTTGACAAATGAGGGCTCAAAGGGACCCAAAAGGTCAACGTGGACAAGGTCGAGTGAACGCGAGGTTTCAACTTGTGAGGCGAATCGTGTACGAATTTCGTCAACCTGAATGCACTGGCGACACTGTTCGTATGGTGCCTGTAGATAGTCGTACGCTTCAGCTTCCATGATCATAGTGTTGATTACGTTCGAGCCAACATGACACAGTCGTGCATGCCACAAATGACGTTGATAGAGTTGAGGCTTGGTCAGGGTGACAGTGAGATTTGGCGACAAAAGATTGTAAATCGATTTGCCAGGGAAAATGGACTCAAAACAACGAGATTGTAGTGTAAAGTCAAAATAGTCCTCAGTGCTAGGAATGAAGGTACGATACGAGTCAAATCGGCAGTCGTCATCGCGCTCGTTAAAGGCCAACAAAATTGCGAGAACTTCAATTTTGCAACCAAATACACGAAGAAGCTTCAAGTCAGCCATTGGATCGCACTTTGGATTCCATCGAGAGAGTGGAGCAGTACCGGTGACTGGATGGGGCAGACGATTGAGGGTTTGAACCACGTGATCCAGTGCTTCAGCCCAGTATGATTCTGTCAGTCCAGCAGCGGTCAACTGAATCTTGACCACATCAAACACGAGATTGTTCACACTCTTGCCAATGACGCACTTGTCGTTCTGGTAGTAGCCAACACCGGACGAATCGACACACGAGAGAAATTCATCGATACACGATTCGAGACAGACTTTCTGAGTCTTCTTCTTCTTCAATACGTCGATTCTTCTGTTTCTTCCTTCTCCTTGTACGAATGTTCCTTGATGTGGGCCCGAATCTTGTCCAAAATTTCATACTCTTCCTGTACAGTGTAGGCAATCACGTGACGCGAGTAATCGTCCACCATTACAATCATAAAACGATGTCCCAAAGTAGAGGGCAGAGTTGATGGCGTGAACGGTCCAATCACGGCACAGTGAGTCAGTTCGAGGCAGGATTCGGTTTGATGCTTCGATTTAGGTTCTTTCAATTTGGCGAATTGCTTGAATTGTTGAGCGGGTGTTCGCTTCAGTACACTACAGTGTTCACACTTTCTACCTCCACCAACAATCGACAAATCAGGCAGTATCTCCTGTTGAATCCATTCGTCGTCCACCAGGTGGCAAAGTCGGCGGTGCCAATCGATCCAATCTTCGGGAAGAGCTGTACTGGCAGCAGACGAGTCTGTGGTTGAACAAACACCAGAGTCCTCATTCGGAATGATGACGCTCTCCACTTCGATGCTTCGTTTCTGTACTTTGTAGGTTGAGTTCAACAAGGCAGATTGGATGGGAGAAGTCATCGTGATAGGAAGGAGATGTAAAATAGGACGGTTCAAATGTGAGGGATAGAGCTGAGAGATAAGAAGCGAGTGCTGAAGGATAAAATCTTGGTAGTAGAGAATAAAATCGATGAAGAACGCCAAAGACCAAAAGACAAAGTCGCCGCGATGAAGAAGAAAAGTCGAGAAGGAAAAGTAACGAGAAGAACGAAAGTCGAGTGAAGACTTCAGACCGCGAGGAGTGACAAACACAAAATGACAAGACAGACTGACTGACTGACGACTGTCTTGTACGCGATCGTGTTAGGCTAATTCACAATGAACGTTACTTGTGATAAGAAAATGAACTCAAACAAATCTAATAGACATAAAGAAAGAAGCAAAATTGCAACATGCGCAAAAACATTCGACCAACTCAAAACCGAGTTTATCAAACATGACTTTGACAATTATGAACTTGAAATCAAACGAGTTTGTATGACTCAATGATGAACTATGATGAAATATGATGACTAATCTTTAGTCTTGTTCGTTGTCCGCAAAAAACATTCTTTTTTTTCGCTACGTTTTCACTGTAACTGTGATTTCAAATCACAAAAGAATTATTTAAAATTTTTGGAAAATGTAATAACTGAACAAGCATTTTAAAAATTCTATTTTCAAATTTAAAAAAGAATATATAAGTGTTTGGTAAATGGAATCATTCTGGGATGTCTATTAATGCTCTTCTGAGGGTGATTGCGTTAATTCGACATTTTATTAAAGACTTTATATTGAGTTGATCAATTGGCAAAGTTGGAAGTGTTTGAGTGATGGAATCATTGTGGGATGCTCAGTTCTTCTAGTTTCGGTGTCTTTGATTAATTTTCAGATTGTGATAAGAGACTGAACATTGAGTTGATCTATTAGTACAGTTTCGAGTGTTTCGAAGATGGAATCATTGTGGGATGTTCAGTTCTTCTCGTTTCGATGTCTTTGGTTAATTTTCAGATTGTGATAAGAGACTGAACATTGAGTTGATCTATTAGTACAGTTTCGAGTGTATGGAAGATGGAATCATTGTGGGAAGTTCAGTTCTTCTCGTTTCGATGTCTTTGGTTAATTTTCAGATTGTGATAAGAGACTGAACATTGAGTTGATCTATTAGTACAGTTTCGAGTGTTTCGAAGATGGAATCATTGTGGGAAGTTCAGTTCTTCTCGTTTCGATGTCTTTGGTTAATTTTCAGATTGTGATAAGAGACTGAACATTGAGTTGATCTATTAGTACAGTTTCGAGTGTATGGAAGATGGAATCATTGTGGGAAGTTCAGTTCTTCTCGTTTCGATGTCTTTGGTTAATTTTCAGATTGTGATAAGAGACTGAACATTGAGTTGATCTATTAGTACAGTTTCGAGTGTTTCGAAGATGGAATCATTGTGGGAAGTTCAGTTCTTCTCGTTTCGATGTCTTTGGTTAATTTTCAGATTGTGATAAGAGACTGAACATTGAGTTGATCTATTAGTACAGTTTCGAGTGTTTCGAAGAAGGAATCATTGTGGGAAGTTCAGTTCTTCTCGTTTCGGTGTCTTTGGTTAATTTTCAGATTGTGATGAAAGACTGAACATTGAGTTGATCTATTGGCAGAGTTGAAAGTGTATGGAAGATGGAATCATTGTGGGAAGTTCAGTTCTTCTCGTTTCGGTGTCTTTGGTTAATTTTCAGATTGTGATAAGAGACTGAACATTGAGTTGATCTATTAGTACAGTTTCGAGTGTATGGAAGATGGAATCATTGTGGGATGTTCAGTTCTTCTCGTTTCGATGTCTTTGGTTAATTTTCAGATTGTGATAAGAGACTGAACATTGAGTTGATCTATTAGTACAGTTTCGAGTGTATGGAAGATGGAATCATTGTGGGAAGTTCAGTTCTTCTCGTTTCGGTGTCTTTGGTTAATTTTCAGATTGTGATAAGAGACTGAACATTGAGTTGATCTATTAGTACAGTTTCGAGTGTTTCGAAGAAGGAATCATTGTGGGAAGTTCAGTTCTTCTCGTTTCGATGTCTTTGGTTAATTTTCAGATTGTGATAAGAGACTGAACATTGAGTTGATCTATTAGTACAGTTTCGAGTGTTTCAAAGAAGGAATCATTCAAGGAAGTTCAGTTCTTCACGTTTCGATGTCTTTGGTTAATTTTCAGAATGTGATAAGAGACTGAACATTGAGTTGATCTATTAGTACAGTTTCGAGTGTATGGAAGAAGGAATCATTGTGGGAAGTTCAGTTCTTCTCGTTTCGGTGTCTTTGGTTAATTTTCAGATTGTGATAAGAGACTGAACATTGAGTTGATCTATTAGTACAGTTTCGAGTGTTTGGAAGATGGAATCATTGTGGGAAGTTCAGTTCTTCTCGTTTCGATGTCTTTGGTTAATTTTCAGATTGTGATAAGAGACTGAACATTGAGTTGATCTATTAGTACAGTTTCGAGTGTTTCGAAGATGGAATCATTGTGGGAAGTTCAGTTCTTCTCGTTTCGGTGTCTTTGATTAATTTTCAGATTGTGATAAGAGACTGAACATTGAGTTGATCTATTAGTACAGTTTCGAGTGTTTCAAAGAAGGAATCATTCAAGGAAGTTCAGTTCTTCACGTTTCGATGTCTTTGGTTAATTTTCAGATTGTGATAAGAGACTGAACATTGAGTTGATCTATTAGTACAGTTTCGAGTGTTTGGAAGATGGAATCATTGTGGGATGTTCAGTTCTTCTCGTTTCGATGTCTTTGGTTAATTTTCAGATTGTGATAAGAGACTGAACATTGAGTTGATCTATTAGTACAGTTTCGAGTGTTTCGAAGAAGGTATCATTGTGGGAAGTTCAGTTCTTCTAGTTTCGGTGTCTTTGGTTAATTTTCAGATTGTGATAAGAGACTGAACATTGAGTTGATCTATTAGTACAGTTTCGAGTGTTTGCAAGATGGAATCATTGTGGGAAGTTCAGTTCTTCTCGTTTCGGTGTCTTTGATTAATTTTCAGATTGTGATAAGAGACTGAACATTGAGTTGATCTATTAGTACAGTTTCGAGTGTTTCGAAGATGGAATCATTCAGGGATGTTCAGTTCTCCACGTTTCGATGTCTTTGGTTAATTTTCAGATTGTGATAAGAGACTGAACATTGAGTTGATCTATTAGTACAGTTTCGAGTGTTTCGAAGATGGAATCATTGTGGGAAGTTCAGTTCTTCTCGTTTCGATGTCTTTGGTTAATTTTCAGATTGTGATAAGAGACTGAACATTGAGTTGATCTATTAGTACAGTTTCGAGTGTTTCCAAGAAGGAATCATTCAAGGATGTTCAGTTCTTCTCGTTTCGATGTCTTTGGTTAATTTTCAGATTGTGATAAGAGACTGAACATTGAGTTGATCTATTAGTACAGTTTCGAGTGTTTCAAAGAAGGAATCATTCAAGGAAGTTCAGTTCTTCTCGTTTCGGTGTCTTTGGTTAATTTTCAGATTGTGATAAGAGACTGAACATTGAGTTGATCTATTAGTACAGTTTCGAGTGTTTGGAAGATGGAATCATTGTGGGAAGTTCAGTTCTTCTCGTTTCGGTGTCTTTGGTTAATTTTCAGATTGTGATAAGAGACTGAACATTGAGTTGATCTATTAGTACAGTTTCGAGTGTATGGAAGATGGAATCATTCAGGGATGTTCAGTTCTCCACGTTTCGGTGTCTTTGGTTAATTTTCAGATTGTGATAAGAGACTGAACATTGAGTTGATCTATTAGTACAGTTTCGAGTGTTTCGAAGAAGGAATCATTGTGGGAAGTTCAGTTCTTCTCGTTTCGGTGTCTTTGGTTAATTTTCAGATTGTGATAAGAGACTGAACATTGAGTTGATCTATTGGTACAGTTTCGAGTGTATGGAAGATGGAATCATTGTGGGAAGTTCAGTTCTTCTCGTTTCGGTGTCTTTGGTTAATTTTCAGATTGTGATAAGAGACTGAACATTGAGTTGATCTATTGGTACAGTTTCGAGTGTATGGAAGATGGAATCATTGTGGGAAGTTCAGTTCTTCTCGTTTCGGTGTCTTTGGTTAATTTTCAGATTGTGATGAAAGACTGAACATTGAGTTGATCTATTGGCAGAGTTGAAAGTGTATGGAAGATGGAATCATTCAGGGATGTTCAGTTCTCCACGTTTCGATGTCTTTGGTTAATTTTCAGATTGTGATAAGAGACTGAACATTGAGTTGATCTATTAGTACAGTTTCGAGTGTGTGGAAGATGGAATCATTGTGGGAAGTTCAGTTCTTCTCGTTTCGGTGTCTTTGGTTAATTTTCAGATTGTGATAAGAGACTGAACATTGAGTTGATCTATTGGTACAGTTTCGAGTGTATGGAAGATGGAATCATTCAAGGATGTTCAGTTCTCCTCGTTTCGATGTCTTTGGTTAATTTTCAGATTGTGATAAGAGACTGAACATTGAGTTGATCTATTAGTACAGTTTCGAGTGTATGGAAGATGGAATCATTGTGGGAAGTTCAGTTCTTCTCGTTTCGGTGTCTTTGGTTAATTTTCAGATTGTGATAAGAGACTGAACATTGAGTTGATCTATTAGTACAGTTTCGAGTGTTTGGAAGATGGAATCATTGTGGGAAGTTCAGTTCTTCTCGTGTCGGTGTCTTTTGATTAATTTTCAGATTGTGATAAGAGACTGAACATTGAGTTGATCTATTAGTACAGTTTCGAGTGTATGGAAGATGGAATCATTGTGGGAAGTTCAGTTCTTCTCGTTTCGGTGTCTTTGGTTAATTTTCAGATTGTGATAAGAGACTGAACATTGAGTTGATCTATTGGTACAGTTTCGAGTGTATGGAAGAAGGAATCATTCAAGGATGTTCAGTTCTTCTCGTTTCGGTGTCTTTGGTTAATTTTCAGATTGTGATAAGAGACTGAACATTGAGTTGATCTATTAGTACAGTTTCGAGTGTATGGAAGATGGAATCATTGTGGGAAGTTCAGTTCTTCTCGTTTCGGTGTCTTTGGTTAATTTTCAGATTGTGATAAGAGACTGAACATTGAGTTGATCTATTAGTACAGTTTCGAGTGTTTCGAAGATGGAATCATTGTGGGAAGCTCAGTTCTTCTCGTGTCGGTGTCTTTGATTAATTTTCAGATTGTGATAAGAGACTGAACATTGAGTTGATCTATTAGTACAGTTTCGAGTGTTTCGAAGATGGAATCATTGTGGGATGCTCAGTTCTTCTCGTGTCGGTGTCTTTGATTAATTTTCAGATTGTGATAAAAGACTGAACATTGAGTTGATCTATTAGTACAGTTTCGAGTGTTTCGAAGATGGAATCATTGTGGGAAGTTCAGTTCTTCTCGTTTCGATGTCTTTGGTTAATTTTCAGATTGTGATAAGAGACTGAACATTGAGTTGATCTATTAGTACAGTTTCGAGTGTTTCGAAGATGGAATCATTGTGGGATGCTCAGTTCTTCTCGTTTCGGTGTCTTTGATTAATTTTCAGATTGTGATAAGAGACTGAACATTGAGTTGATCTATTAATACAGTTTCGAGTGTATGGAAGATGGAATCATTGTGGGAAGTTCAGTTCTTCTCGTTTCGGTGTCTTTGATTAATTTTCAGATTGTGATAAGAGACTGAACATTGAGTTGATCTATTAATACAGTTTCGAGTGTATGGAAGATGGAATCATTGTGGGAAGTTCAGTTCTTCTCGTTTCGGTGTCTTTGGTTAATTTTCAGATTGTGATAAGAGACTGAACATTGAGTTGATCTATTAGTACAGTTTCGAGTGTTTGGAAGAAGGAATCATTGTGGGAAGTTCAGTTCTTCTCGTTTCGGTGTCTTTGGTTAATTTTCAGATTGTGATAAGAGACTGAACATTGAGTTGATCTATTAATACAGTTTCGAGTGTATGGAAGATGGAATCATTGTGGGAAGTTCAGTTCTTCTCGTTTCGATGTCTTTGGTTAATTTTCAGATTGTGATAAGAGACTGAACATTGAGTTGATCTATTAGTACAGTTTCGAGTGTATGGAAGATGGAATCATTGTGGGAAGTTCAGTTCTTCTCGTTTCGATATCTTTGGTTAATTTTAAGATTGTGATGAAAGACTGAACATTGAGTTGATCTATTAACACAGTTTCGAGTGTATGGAAGATGGAATCATTGTGGGAAGTTCAGTTCTTCTCGTTTCGGTGTCTTTGGTTAATTTTCAGATTGTGATAAGAGACTGAACATTGAGTTGATCTATTAGTACAGTTTCGAGTGTTTCGAAGAAGGAATCATTGTGGGAAGTTCAGTTCTTCTCGTTTCGGTGTCTTTGGTTAATTTTCAGATTGTGATAAGAGATTGAACATTGAGTTGATCTATTAATACAGTTTCGAGTGTATGGAAGATGGAATCATTGTGGGAAGTTCAGTTCTTCTCGTTTCGATGTCTTTGGTTAATTTTCAGATTGTGATAAGAGACTGAACATTGAGTTGATCTATTAGTACAGTTTCGAGTGTTTGCAAGATGGAATCATTGTGGGAAGTTCAGTTCTTCTCGTTTCGGTGTCTTTGATTAATTTTCAGATTGTGATAAGAGACTGAACATTGAGTTGATCTATTAATACAGTTTCGAGTGTATGGAAGATGGAATCATTGTGGGAAGTTCAGTTCTTCTCGTTTTGGTGTCTTTGGTTAATTTTCAGATTGTGATAAGAGACTGAACATTGAGTTGATCTATTAGTACAGTTTCGAGTGTATGGAAGATGGAATCATTGTGGGAAGTTCAGTTCTTCTCGTTTCGGTGTCTTTGGTTAATTTTCAGATTGTGATAAGAGACTGAACATTGAGTTGATCTATTAATACAGTTTCGAGTGTATGGAAGATGGAATCATTGTGGGAAGTTCAGTTCTTCTCGTTTCGGTGTCTTTGGTTAATTTTCAGATTGTGATAAGAGACTGAACATTGAGTTGATCTATTGGTATAGTTGAAAGTGTTTCAATTTCTTGCCTATTAATACAAGAACAATATGAGTCTTGTATTTAAATAAAGTTTTTAAAAATAATCATAATTTGCATTTAAGTTGGTTTTCAATTCTTCTTGGAATTAAACTTCATGAAACAAACAAAATTGATAATTAACCTTTTAAACCAACAAACAAGTACAGTAAAATGAATATTTAATCTGAATAGTTTAGTGCAAACTATAACATAAATATAATGTTTGATTATTCAATAAAAAAACGTTTTCTATCATATTGCCAAGAGATGTTAATTTAAACAAAATAAAAAATAAATTAATGATTCAATAAAAAATAACACGATAACTCTCTCTTAAAGTGTAGATGCGGTAACAATGTAGAATACCCCTAAAAACTTAGTAGCTACCTGTTACAAACTTGTCCACATTTTCCCGCAGTTTTCCTTAATTTGATTTTGAAATATTGAAAAAATGATAATTTTCGTTTGTTTGCTTGATTTTTAATTAAAGTCGTCAGATTAATTATATTTAACTGAGAATTAAACTGTAATAAAGATGACCCTCTAATCTAAAATGATATTTTGCAGCTCTATCATTGATGAAATTTAAATGAAAACAGAATATATCTACAGGAGATCAATGTGCAATGTATCAAGTGTTCAAGTATGTTCCAAAAGTGGTCAGACAATTCAGCTCAACTTGATTTGCCATCATTGGTTGATTGAGCTAGTTTATTTTTGCTAAAACTCTTTTCGTTTGTATGTTAAATTTCCGTTCCCGATTTCACTAGCCAAACCAAATTATTTTCCATTTTATTTGAAATTGATAAAGTTTTTACTCGAAATGATAGTTTTAATAACCTTTGAATTATCTTCGTATTCGTAATCCTCATTAATTCCTCAACCAATTTAATAATTTTACATGAAATGATCAATAGTACGGTGCGAAAATAACAATTGCAATTCAAACTAACGACAAATAATTGAAATGTTGAATTGTTGAATGAAATTGAAATTAAACGTTAAATTATTTTCCATTTCATTATCTTTGAAATTTATAAAGTTTTTATTCGAAATTATAATTTGAATTACCTTTCAATTGACTTATTATTCGTAATCCTCATTAATTCCTCAACCAGTTCAACAATTTTACATGAAATGCTCAATTTCAACGGTCAGAAAAAACAATTGCAATTCAAACAAACCAAGTAATAATAAGTAATCCATAAACAATTTAAAAGTTTAATATTTAAAAAATTAAATTAATTTAAGAAAATAACAAGAAAAATTGATTGGCTACCTGTTTAAAATGAATAAGTGCATGTTGACTTATTTGTATTAAATCTTTTGATTTTGAATCTAAATAAAGTTTTTAATTAATTTAGAAATTTACCTGTAATGAAATTGTCCGCGCTAGTGTTGAATTAAAACAAATTATTAAATTAGCCTCGATTTCAAATTGAAACAACCAATTTTAGAGATTTTTAACGCAAAGGGAAAATAACATAGTTTTCAAAAAAAATAAGCACTTTTAAATTATCATGAGAAAGGAATTATTTGAAATTACCTGTTTGCCTGTTTACACGTGTAGATGTACAGGCAGATAATGGTAAGTAAGAATAATTTGAAAGATAAATAAATGTTTGAAAAAATATTGGTTGTCCTAAATCAGTGCAAAAACTCGTCTCAAGCAGTTATTTTTATTGCTTAGATGTGTGTTATTTCTAATCCAACTGATGATAAAACTGATTTGTGCCGAAGATAACAAACATGATACAGCTATACAATTAGGTACATGTGCGCTTTCATTGATTGACAACCATAAAAAGTATATTCCTTTCTTGCTGACATTGACACAGTTTTCGTTCATACAAATAAATAAAAAACATTTACCTTTTAATAAATCAATTGAATACTGTCTGGAAATTAAAATGTTTTCAAAATATTTCAAAGTGAGTAAATCATTTTTGTTTCCAATTTTCATCACACGAAAAGCATCCATTTCCAAGCAACCTTCTTTACCACTTCCATCGAACATAATTTATCGTAAAAATCCCTTACCATTTTCAAAACCATCGAAATTAGTTTTACTATTTGCCTGGATGAATGCAAAAGACGATCACCTTGAAAAGTATCGTCAATTTTGGTTTGATCGGGGCTTCGATATTCTCACTATTCAGACTTCACCATCTGATTTACTTATTCCTCACTTTGGAACACAGAGAAATTCGGAATATGTCAACAAGTTTTTATGCACAATCGAACCTCGCTATCAAAATGTAATATTTCACACTTTTTCAGTTGGAACGTATGCTTCGTTTGACTTTATCTACAAATTGAGACAACTCGCTAAGTTTCACCCTGAAGCACGTGATCAATTGAACTCTTTCAGAGGACTTGTTATGGATTCAGTTACATGGACAAAGGATTCGCCAACAGGAGTCGCTAAAGCTATGACGACAAATCCAATAACCCAAAAACTGATCAGTGCCTCAATTGCAACATATTACGTGCTGAGCAGTCCAATATCACTGAGACATTACATGAGAGTGGAAAAGATTTTCTATCGAAATCGATTGCCTGCTTTGTTGCTGTTCTCAGAACAAGATGGAATTGGCGATCCAGAAGTGCCCAGGAAAATGGCGAGAAAATGGAAAAGGAATGGAGCACTGGTGAGGGTCAAGTGTTGGGACAAGTCACCTCATGTTCTGCACTACAAAGAACATCCACAAGAGTATGCACAAGAAGTGGATCGATTTTTAGAGGAAATTAAATTTAAATAAAATTTCAATTCATTAAGCTCAAGCAAAAGAAATGGACGCGGATATATGATTCAATGCGTAAACACTGAATTTCAAGATTGTTAATTTGTATACCAAGTAAAATTGTAAAAGGTTTTAATGTTTATATTTATGTACTTGATTTTATATCGAAATATTTAGCATGCATTTTATAATTGAAAACGAATTAAAGCTTTTAAAAAATGAAAAAACAATTATGAAAATGAATTAAATGCTTACACGATGAAGTTTAACGAGTATTGAGTAAAGTTTGCTCAAATTGAATTAATTTACCTTATCATAAGCTATATTGATTTGATTGAGTGGTCCTAACGATAAAAACAATTCTCTGGATAAATCAAATTGAAAATCTAAATGCAGTGCTTATCAACTCAAGTTAACTACCATGGTACATCTATTAATTGATTGATGATTTTTTTATTTACTTCTGATAAGAACAAATGGAAACAATACTTTTGATTAGGTGAAATGAATTAAACAATAAGCAACTGAAATACAAATTTTATTACCTTTAAGCATACGCGTACACAGATCACTTTTAAAAAGAAAAATCTTTCAAAAAATAAAGTTTTATTATAAACTACTGGTACATAATAAGAAATTAAAGCCGCTGAATTCAAAAAACAATTATTATAAACGATTTATTTTTTACGAAACTACAAATTGTTTATTGTAATAACCATTTGAACTAATTTAGAAAAATCATTGCCCTTGCCATATTAAGATTTATTGTATATATTTTTTTTATAACAATAGAAATCACGATAACTTACACTGAAGATACTGACAATGACAAACAAAACTTTCCATGATCATCATTTATCTACAGGACATTATTTTTTTTAAATGCAACCTTTGTGAAAGAAGTTCAAGATGAAGACAATATAAAAAAGTTTAGCTGAAGAAATTTTATTACAAAGTTTGTTTGTTAAAAGTTGTATTTATTTAATTTTTGAACCATTTAATTTAGCATTTCAAGAAAACAAATTAATAAAAATGAATTAAAAATATATTTAAAAAAGTAACTTTGCACTTTGTAAATGATTAAACTGAAAAGAGCTTTTCTTAAAAAACTTAAACATTGAAAAACGTTGAATAGTGTCTGCTGCATTTATCTCACTACTAGTGCCAGTGAGTTATTACTAAGAAGTACTACCATCATCATTTCCTGCATGAATGCGTGCAAGCTAATGTAATATATCTGCTGTGGATGAGTTAACGAAAGAAGAGCATTCACAATATTGTTTGAACCACTCGCATTGATATCAGTGGTGCAATGTGCGAATCTACATTTCTGCATGCTTCTACTAATTTTATCACTTACAGACACACAATCTATGTATTGAACAGGAAAAGTAGTGGCAACTTTCCAAACCCACAACTGATCAAAGTATGCTGTTGAAGCGTCTTTCGGAGAGAACTGAAACTGTACTGGTAGATAGTGAAATATATAGAAACCAATACAAACTGGTTTACTTTTATGACATTGCGCATGAGTTTGGACATTAGCAGCGAGCAGAGAGTTTTGTGGAGAAGTGAAAACATAATAGACTCCAACTCAAACTGAAAGACATTGAAGTTTTTATTTTGCTATTGGAATTCATATTTTTTTGCCTCAATCAAAGTTTCAATTCATCAAGTCCACTACCACAACATGAACATCAACCAATTGCACGATCTATGTTTTGTGCACATATTTGGCCACTTTACACCCACCGAATTGTATCGACTCTCCGCCGTCTGTAAGCAATGGAAATTTCTGGTTGGTTTCTGTGTTTACAATCTAAAGTTAGAAATCATACTAACTACTGCTGTTGAAAGAAATGACGTTGCAAATTACACAAGCGATCAAGGGGAATTGTTCGAGACAGCAAATCCGATTGTAACCTTGAGAAAAACAAATTTTGAAACTATATTCAAGGATCATTTGATCAACCGTGATGGTACGCCAGTGCACTCGGACACTTCACAACGCGACACAATCAAATTGACTAGCTACAGTTTGAGCTCGATCGCTCGTTTGGTGGAAACATTTCCACGAATCAACACTTTAGATGTGTTTGTAAGATGTGAACCTGAACAAGCGTATGCATTTGAAGTGCTGATCGCACTGGTGGAAGCTTATTACGCGAATTTGACTTCATTGAAGTTGTGCATTTGTTATCGATATACAGGTCATGTCAACTTAGAAGACTGTGCATATGAATTTCATATTGATCGTGACCAGTCAGCTCGGTTGTTGGCCACCATCAATCGAATGCTCAACTTGCGACATCTAACACTGGAAATCAACTGTCGTTGGTTCAAGCATGAGAAGCAACTCGTATTGCCCATTATTAGTCGATTGCGAGAATTCAATTTTGCCTCCTTTGATACAACTTTTGTTTTGCATTACTCCCTTCTGAGGTATGCCTCGCCAAATGAAAATTTACTCAAGATTGGTTATTGCTATGGAGACACGCGCTTTCATCGTGAAGAACTGCGCTATAATTTGACTCCACAATTGTGTGCCAAATTTCATGTGTTGAGCTACGCCAACTGTTTAGGCTATTCATTTCCAAATCTATTGCCGTGTGGAACAAATCAAGAAGTAAGACAATCTGATGGTCAATTTACCTCTTTGACCACATTAACTGTCGATTTGGACGAAAATAGAGTGTCTCTGTATGACACATTCGCACGACTAGCACAACTACGACAATTGACTGTGCTCAATGTTAAATGTAAAAATTTGAAGCATAAAAAACATCCTTCAGGTCGACCATTTCCTCAACTTGGCTCTGTCAAAGTGCTCACTGTGGATTTGCTTAGTTTTCCTTCATATTTGTCTCCCTTGAAAGTTCCATCGACATTTCCCAATGTTCAAGTGCTCAACTTGAGGGTTGCTTGTTGGATCTGTATTCTAGATAGTGTCTATTATCTTACAGTAAAAGATTGTCAACACTTGCGTGCTCTATTTTTCAACAGAAGAAAAGTCTCGATTGAAAGATTATTATCGCATGGACGTCGAGAGGCTGATGCTCAAAATCGCAGAAGAGCACAACACGAAGTCTAAATACCGAATTAAAACTCGAAGCGTGTCAACTTTACAATGCTAATGCAAATTCTTATCATTTAAAATCTAACGAGTATATTACAAAGTTTGTTTATTTAAAAATGCATCAATTTTTTAATTTTATCTTATGAACCAGTTAAAATAAATGCCAAACTAACACAACTATCAATGTAACACAAATAAAAACGTTTTAAAATAATTATTTCTTAATAGAATTGAAAGTAGAAACTCCAAATGTAATGTTTACTTAATTGCTAAATGTTAATTGGAGGAGCGACCGCAATCACTCACGCTGAGCGAGCGAAGCGAGCGAGGTGTGAGTGATTGCGGGAGCGACGATATATACCCAGAGAAAAATGTAACTTCAGTCATTTCTTGTATACAAGAACTCCTCCAAAACTACTGCATGGATTGGTCTGAAAATTTAACACAGTGTTCTGGTTGGGGTCTAGATGTGCTGTATAGTTTTGGGGCCATAAAGGTCAAAGGTCAAAAGAGTAGCGATTTTAAGAAAAATCCAAAATTTTGTATAGAAATGTGTAGAGACCGAGAGTCAACACTATGCGTGTTCCTGTGTGACACAGCCAAGCACACTCTTCCCCCGCACGCCCGCTGTGCGTGAAGAAGATGCGCAGTAGCAAGCACACTTGAAGGTGAGTCCAGGAGTTGGATGCGGACCATTTGACTCGAGTGCCGGTGTTTGTGTGTGTTTGTTTGCATTTTCTATTGGTTACAATTGACGTATTTAGTAATGGGCAATAGTGGAAATTGCTCTTATTCACTGGCCAATATGCCTTGCGGAAATGCTCACACAACCTTTGACATTATATTGGATCTTTGAAAAGTGTTTCCCATTGGAAAACTAGAAATCTCTTGAATGCACTACTAGCAATGAGAATATAAATGAAAATTTAAACAACAATAAAGATAAAGGACAAAGACAATAGCACAAAATGTGGATTTTCAAATAATTTTATCTTTTGACTTTGAAGTCCAGTCTTGAATATGGTTGAATTCTCTATCTGAATCTGTGAATGATTATCAATTTGCGATTAGTTTTGGTTCGAAATTGTTCATTCTACTTTTTGGAGCATATTTGATTAGAGAGTTTTCCGAACAAATATCAGAGAAAATTTTCAGCTGTTTTCGTTTGAATCTGTTTATTATGTACAAGCGACAGTTTTTCAGCATGAAAACACGGGAGCCATAAGACATTTGAAATCAACGGTAGGAGATGCAATAAGGGTTGCAGTCAGTAACCATATTTGAATTAAACGATGCTCATGATCCATAGATCCATAGTTATGTGTGATCTAAATCGAAAATTTCTATGTGATACGAATTTGTTTTAACTGAATGCGATGCGTGAATTGCCTGAATTGTTTGAATGTGTGATGATGATGAGGAAATGAATTAGATTGATACGTTGAACTTTTAACTGGAAACCAAAGTTAGAGTGTCTCACAATCTTATTATCCGAGAATGATTCTTCTATCTCATATGCCTTAAATGTGACTAAAATATTTGCGGCGTTTCACACACTCTCGCTCCGACTTTCACGCCAACGGCGTTATTTATCTTTAAAAAATAAAAAAGCAAGAGGGCTTCATAACGCCGGCTGCCGCTAAGACTAGTTAACTTAAATACTAGAGAAAAGTATGTACAAGAAGTGGATCGATTTTTAGAGGAAATAAAATTTATTGTGATTTGTTTATTTATTGACATTTTTAATCTATATAGAACAAAAATGTTCACAACAAAAAATTAATTAAAATCACCTTTTAAAACCAAAAATCACCTCAATTCACTTAATTTAAAATATTGATTCAAAACTGTAATAAAAACTATTTCCATATAGTCAGTAGTTTGAATGCGTGTAAACTAATGTAACACCATATACCTCTGCCATATATCTGCAGTGGGTGAGTTAGCAAAAGAAGAGCATTCACAGTTGTTTCAACCACTCG